>JBBBDQ010000328.1:1890000-3090000 GCA_037127315.1 Ascarosepion bandense | reverse complement strand
CTAAAAAATGTTATGAAAGTGAATTTATTAATCTTTTTTTGTTCTTGAGAATTTACAAAAATATAAAACACTATTAGTGTTTATTTACAAGAATGATTTCATATTTATAACATTCTAAAAACTAATACAATTAGAATTAATGCAGTATTTCTCATTTACCAATTTATAAAGAAATAAATAAGAAAACAATTTTTTATTTATAAATTTATAAAAATATGTGAACTTTAAGGAATAAGAAAAACTTTATTATTCTAATCAATACATGATACACATTTAGGTGAGCATGTCTCTTTCAAGACATGACTGACTAAGCAGAACATTTTCCCATGGTAGTTTACCATATTTTTCTGTGGTAGATTGGTTGCTAACCAAGGCTATAGAACTTAATCTGTCCTGCTTTTTAACCAATAGCTAGAGGGAGAACAGATACATTAATATCTTTTCAAAGGGTATTTGTGTATAAGGGAATGCAATGAATTTGACTGTAATTCAAACTTGGCTCTTCAAGTTTTCCATCCAAGCTGATATCCATTTCATTATCATTTTATAAAGTTTGAATTGAATGGCAATTAGCCAATGTTTGCTAGCAATTCCAATAATATAATAAATAAATAGTATAAATAACACTAATAATGTTTAACCATGTATAATAACACTAATAATGTTTAACCATGTATAATAACACTAATAATGTTTAACCATGTATAATAACACTAATAATGTTTAACCATGTATAATAACACTAATAATGTTTAACCATGTATAATAACACTAATAATGTTTAATAATAACACTAATAATGTTTAACCATGTATAATAACACTAATAACGTTTAACCATGTTCCTTGACTGGTCAAAAATGGGAATGATAATCTGACAGACCTTGTCACAATGTAAGGAAGAAATTTCAATTTGTTGACCTGGACATAAGGGTGCGTCACATATTCATTTTTTCTCTCCTTCTAATTTTCCTTTCTTCACCTTCACTCACACACCATCAAAGAAAAACAACAGCAACAAGATAATTCAGCTGATTCCTAGAAACTATAGTCCAATAAGTACAACCTCCTTTATTGCTTGACTTTCCTTTTCACTCTCTTACCGGCCAAAAAAAGTGAAAGTAACACAGACTTTATTAGTAGCCTGATTAATCTTTTTACATACATGCATACTGCTACTATCAACCACAAGCTAGATTCATTTAACTCTTTACTCGTATTTCCTTGGAACATTTAACTACTTACATTTTCTCTTCAGAAAAGTGTTCAAGGCTATTTTCTATGCTGAGATAGTTTAACATCTTACTGCCCATAAACTGTTCTGACAGACAGTATGGATTCTGCATTGCCAGGTCTACGGCTGATATGATATATGATTCACACCTGTGGAACTCACCATCATGGAGTACATATACCAGGCCCTTGATAAGTCTGGCGAGACTCGTGCTGTTGCCCTGAATATCTCCAAGGTTTTTGATAGGGTTTGGCACGCTGGCCTTCTGCACATGCTAAAGGACTATGGTATCTCTGGACACTTGCTTGATCTGATTCAATCTTTTTTATCTAATCGCATAATGAATGTCGTTTTGAATGAGCATGTCTCCACATCCAAACCACACAAATGGTGATGTTCCCCAGAACTCTATCCTAGGCCTGACACTCTTTCTAATTTTCATAAATGATCTCCCAGATGTGATCAAATCCCAAGTAGGCATCTATGCTGATGACATTACCATTTACTCATACATCAGTAAGAAATCCGACTAGTCCGACAAACATAACCTCACTGATCTTGAGAAGGACCTCCACTCAGTGGTGGACTGGCTCCTAAATTTCAATGCTTCTAAAACTAAATTCCTATCTGTCAACCATCACAGGCAACCTCTCCTGCCACCCATAAGCATGGACCAAGCAAGTTTCCCTGAAAGCAATACACTGTGCATTGTCGGCCTTAACCTATCTTCCAACCTCAAGTGGAATCATTACATCAAGTCAATAGCTAAATCCACTGCTAGGAAGGTTGGGTCACTGTGTTGGGCCAGGCAGTTTTTTCTGCCTAAAACCATCTTAAACATATATATATCAACCATCCAACTGTGCATGAAGTACTGTTGTCATATCTGGTAAGGCACTCCTGCTGTTCGTCTCAGTGTTCTCAACAGGCTCCAAAAGAGAATCTGTAATGTAATTGGTCCCAACCTGGAAGCTCGACTTCAGCCACTTTCTCACCGGTGGGATGTGGCTCCTCTCTATCTCTTCTATACATATTTTCATGACTTTTGCTCTGACAAACTTAGGCCATTAGTGCCCCCTCCACAAGAATTTACTTGGGCAACCAGATTGGCAACAAGGTCCCACCCTTTTACAGTTAGAACAACCAAATGCAGGCGACAATTCTACTCCATCAGCATTTTTTCTTGTGCTTCACACCTGTGGAACTCCCTTCCTTAAACTTGCTTTTCTGATGGCTACAACCTCCAGGAATTTAAATGCAATGTCAATTCCCATCTCTTATCCACTTGACTCCACTCCTTTCTACATCACCCCAAGTATTTTGTTCTTTCCTTTTCTCTCTACCTTTGCAACTTTCTTCACTCCTATGTTCACATCCTTCTCTTGCCCTTTCTTTTTCATCCCTACCCCTGTAGCTGGTTCATCTCTCTTCATTTTCTTCTTACCTAAAACTTTAACTCTCTTATGTAGACCCCTGCACATCAGTGGCCTTACTGCCTTGCTTGGTGTGAAATGATTAATTAAAAAAAAAAATAAATGAAAAAGAACATTTAACTCATACACATTAATTAACTACATGCATTTTCTACAGTATTTAGATTATTCAGACTATTGTCCTCATCTTTGTTGCCAATTTTACGACTATGTTTTGGCCATTGTAAGATCTGGTCTTCTTCAGGTGCTAGGAATTTCAAACAGAACACTTTATTAATTACACCTGAAGAAGGCCGGAGTGTACAACAACCTTAGCGTCAAACAAATGGCAACAAAGATAAAAACAATAGTCCAAATACAGTAAATAGTGTAAATACTACCTCGTCTCAGAAATATAGAGAAATGCATTTTCACTTTGAACATTTTCTTCATTTTACAAATTTGTTATTCAGTTCTATTTACAATCAAAACTTTTAATTTTCCAGCCATTCATTCAACCTTCTGATATTTTAAAATGTGAAGACTTTGGGAGTGTTTGGCACAAAGCCAATTTGACAAGCATCACCGAGGACCCTACAATGGCGACAATTTACATATCGCACTAAAATTCAACAGTCTGGAAATGGACCCTGGTGGAAAAAACCTTCGTGGAAAATTGACAATATGTTTAAATCCATCACTTAGAGAAATTAACTACTTTAAAGAAATTCACCAAAACCTTAGTGAGACTCATTCTTGAATGAAATATTCTTACTATCGACTTAATTTCAACCCTGAATCTAAAGCTCAGCTTAAGTAAAATTCTTTTCAAATTATGTTCAAAGGTAGCAAACACTTATCGACATATTTTTGAATTCATACACTTGACTCAAGAACTTTATTGTGAAAGACTTTTATTCATTTTAACAATCTCTTTGTATACAGCATTTGAACTCTTAAATTTAACATGAGAACTGATTTCATATTTAATATCACATTCAACATTCACCTTTCACATCTTTATATATTTGATATGAATTGTTATTTATCCATAAAATGATTAAGTGCCTTGTCAGTCAATTTTCCATTTTTATTCATTCTTTTTAATGCAAAATACAAATTGTTTATAGAGGAATATTCTTTCATGCAGCCCAATTCAACATATAGCCTTCTGATAATTTAAACAGAAAATAAAACCCCGACATCTCTACAACAACCCAGCTCCAATGATTGAAGTCATCAACAGTGTCAGAAAAAAGATGCTAACATTTGTTATGTCATTGTTAATTATCTTTAATTGAAACATAATTTTTTATAAAAATTTTGAATATTCTAAAAAAATTTTAAAAATTTAACTAAATATTAAAAATACTATGATCTTTCCTCTATAGGGATATTCAGAAAATTGATGAAAATAATGGTCCAATCTTGATAAAAAATATATTTTATCATCCAGATCATTATATCATTGTTAATCATATCTGCTTAAATTATTGATGTTTTTAATTTGATTATCTTAGTAAATTTTTCATTCTTTTTAGAACAAAATTTTGATTAAATATCTTTTTTTCCTTGCATCAGTGGACGGACTACAAAATAGTATTGCAAATTTTAACATCCTTTTTCATACATCGATTTGAAAATTCTGGCAAAAATGAAATAATTGTCAAATTTTCATTAAACTTTCAGAACATATTTACAAAGGATTAAATTATTTTATTTTTAATGTTTTCTAGAAGTCTTGGTAGAAATATGTTTTTACATCTGTTACCCCACCCCACTGCTACTGAGTTTTAAGAAAGCTCAAGGTAATCAAATTTACATCTGTTGATTGTGTTAATTAAAAGCAGAATTTATTGAAGAATTTAAATCACAAACTTATTTTTTGTAAAATTGAATGACAACTTATCAAAAATCAGCTGTGAATTGTAAATTTTTCAAAACAAATAATAAGTATAAATTTAATTTTGCATGCTTAAGTTTTATTTCAATTCTAATCATTGCTTTTTAAAACTATAAATATTGTCAAAGAGTGAAGTTAGTTAAAAAAAGTGGTGTCATGGATCAAACTATTCTTTTGACAGTACATCTTATTGTGAGCCCATAAGTCCATGTTTGCCAAACTTCAATATTGTTTGTTTTTTTTTTGTATTTTGCATCATTTCATATTTATCTAGGGGAAAAAATTACTTAATTCAAAATGGAAGTATTTTAAATTTGTTTCAAAATATAGCAGTCACTGGAGTACATTTTAACATTGAATGAATTTAACCTCGTGTCAATAATGAAAATTAATTTGAGAAATTGATGAGAAAAACCTGGCTAGATAATTAGGATTTTACTAGCATACTAAAAATACTTGGGGTCTGATTTTTCTAGTGATTTCTTTTTTAGAAATGAAAAGCATTTATTGTATATACTTGGGAATAAGCCAACTTCATGTGACCACTAAACTATTTTGCATTAATTTAACCCCATCAGAAAAAGTCACTGAAAATGCATGATTTTCAGTCTCTTCAAAAAAGTTACCTGCATATAGCATGACCCCCTATTTTTTGCATTAAAAAACTAATCATTAAAACTTGTGCTATACTCAAGTATATACAGTAATTACAATAAAGTTAATTAGTATTTGGAATTACTTTAGTTTGAACTTGAGAATTAACAGGGTTTTAACTCATATGATTGAGTGAAACAAAAGACCACTCTCCATCTCACTGGTGGCAAAAAAGTCAACTGAGATAAATCAGTTGGTCAGATCTTGACCAAAATTATGTATTATTTTTTAATCTCATTCACTCTTTTTACTTTGATTGCATATTAGACATTAGATTGAATCTGACCATATATAATGGGTCTACAGATATATCATGTTGAATACACCGGTTCTTGTCCAATCACCGAAGTTAAGCAACATCAAGCCTGGTCAGTACTTAGATGGGTGACCATTTGGGAATACCAGGTGCTGTAAACGTAAGGACCAAGAATGGTCCTCCGGTCTTCCAGGTTTGGGGGGGGTTGGGCGCAGGGCTAACAACCTTGCCCCCCCAAAAAACAGTATGTTATGGAAACAGTAACAAAAGTTACTGCCCTACACACCATTGGGTGTAAAAAGGGTGAGATGATGATATATAATGGGAAAGTGAGATCAAAATCCTTCTTTGTTACAGTATGCAAATCAAATTGTAACCTGATATTGAAAGAAACATATTCCTTATGTATACAAGTCTCACTAGCTGAAGTTGATTAGTATACAGCCTAAAGATTAATTGATTTTCTATGACTTGTCAACTTTTTGCAAATTATTTAAAGCCAGAAAATACTTTTAAAGGTAAATTTTCATTTTAGGTACCGACAGCTTTCCCCCTTCAAATTTATCCAAAATAGCATTATCTCTGTGCAAATGTATATGCTGAACTCAAATCAACAATTAGTTATTGAAGAAACTTACCTTTTTTGCTTTGAAAGTTCATAAAAAAAAAAAAACTATATCTCGCACTTTTTCTCTCCTGTAACTCTCATGAAGTCATGTAATTAACTGCAGAATGACGTTCTATGTAGGCAGCAATTTTGGTCGAATTTTGTCCTTTACTGAAACTTCCAGCGATGTACTTCCTGTTTTGAGAGTAATAAGTGTACAAATACAAAAGCGCATTACTTTAATTACAGGAAGTACATTGCCGGAAGTATCAGTAAATGAAAAAAAATCTTCCAAAATTCGATCACATGCATAGTCCGTCATTCTGCAGTTAATTACATGACTTCATGAGAGTTATGGGAGAGAAAAAGTGCGAGATATAGTTTTTTTTTTTTTATGAACTTTCAAAGCAAAAAAGGTAAGTTTCTTCAATAACTAATTGTTGATTTGAGTTCAGCATATACATCTGCACAGAGATAATGCTATTTTGGATAAATTTGAAGGGGAAAAGCGTTGGGACTTAAAACAAAAATTTACCCTTTTAAATTGTAAGAACTTTTTTCTGAAAGAATTATGGTATAGTGATAAAATTCTTACTGATAACTGGCAGGAGAAGATGTGGATTCACTCCTTCTCCAAGGTTATTTGCGCAGAGGTGAATACAACAAACTCAACAGGAATTGGAACTTAGCTCTCTGATTAACTGTTCTAAGCCATTATCCATTATATTACATGCACATCCAAGCTTACAGCACATGGTATTCCCAAGCAGTCACTCATCTAGATACTGACCAGGCTCAATGTTGTTTAACTTTGGTGATTTAAGGGGAACTGGTGTTTCAAGATGAAATGGCTGTAAGCAGTAGCCAGAAGTTATGGGGGATGCAAGTGGACGATGAAATATAGAAAGTGAATTGACCTTACTGACCCTCTTTAGTATCTACTCACCCCACCTCTTGCAAGATACTAATAATAATTTCTAGTGAAAGAGCGAGAGATCATCTTTTACTGCATGCCTGAGACCAAAGTTCCCTGATTCCATTGTTGAACTGACTACCAGTAACCAGACTGGGACATTGCTGTTGTTGTTGTAAATAAGACTGATACCTACTAAGTCATGTCTGTATTATGTAGATGCCAGCGCTGTAGAATTGATAAGGTCTCATGAGATAAATGTAACAATCAGTCAATAAATAAATTCTGCATTTCTGTCTTTATAATCAAGAATCCTTTTTCTATTCTGAAAATCAATTCCTTCTTTTCTTGTAACTTGCCTCTTCACTCTTGAATATGTTTGAACCAGATTTACCAAAAAAGTCTTCCTCTAATCAAAAACTGGGAGGTATTTGAACCAGTGTCACTAGCTTTTCTAAGATCAAAAACTTTTGAAACAGCTTCACCAAATTCTTCCTAAGATCAAAAACTGAGTCATGGGTGTTTGAACCCATTTTACTTTCCATCAGCATGACTGGTGCTAACCTCAAGAAAAAGCACCATCTCTGACTAATGTTTTCAGCTTGCATGAAGTGGAAAGAATATATTAAATCATTTGCTAAGTCTGCAGCTAACAAAGTTGATCACTATGTTGTGCTAGACAATTTTTTTACACCAGAATCTACTGTACATGTTTAGAATTCTACCATTATCCTTGCTTTGAATATTGCTGCCACATCTGGTCTGGTGCCTCTGCTATGTATTTAGAGTTTCTTCATAAAATTCAAAGAATCTGCAATGTTATTGGTCCTGGCCTGGCATCTCAACTTCAGTCTCTTTCCTACTGATGCCTTTTCTATAAATGATTTTGTGGTAATTGTTCCAGAGCAATGGCAACCTACTGTGGGATAACCTTCTGCCCAGTCAGTCATGTCTCTTTTGAGACATGATCGCCCAAAGCATGAATCACGTATGGCACTTAACTGGCTGACTAGAATAATGTGCATTATGGTGCAATGGGTATCTGCTCAGAATGAGAAATCAGAGAGACGAGTTTGAAGTCTAGTTGAAGTTATTGCATTCATTTGCACACAGATACCCTTGGGAAAGATATTAAACAATCTTTGTAGAGTTTATATAAAAATAAAGAATAAGTAGTCCATAGTAGAAACCCAAGCTTTTTTATACTTATTTTTTGTTTATCGTATATGAACATGCACACACCTAAAATACATGCAAAGATGCAACCTTTTAAATTTCATAGGTGTTACATTCAAAATTCAGGAAACTTTTCAATGAAAGAATAGATAGACATATTTTCCACTGTTTTCTTTGAAGTAATCCTCGACACAAAAAACACGCATATCCTCAGCTTTTTTGTCCTAAATAAAATGATTTGTAAAAGGAGACGGTGAAAAAGGTCAAATCTCTTATTTTGAGTATATAAATGGAGCAAATAAACACAAGGCTCTTACCCAGGTGTGAAATTTGAAAAATCGACATATATCAAATGGCATAAAAATACAATTTACTAACCATCTGGCTTTATTGTAATAATTTTTTAATTTTTTTTTATTTAAAGAATACATGTTTGTAATTATCTTTTTAATAAATGCTTTTGTAAAACGCAGCCGCCTCAAAAGAAAATGTAATAAACAAACCTAGTTTATTATTTTTTTTTCATTTACTATTATAATATAATATACTTATTATTTTTAATATACTTATTATTTTTATAGAATTTTACATATTTTTATTATATGGAATTTTACACCTGAAAATAGAATTTTTCCCTAGGGCAACATTTCAAACAAATAGACAAGTTGTATACTGTCTTTCATTATGTCTTCTGTTCTGCTGTGACAATGAGAATTAGAAATGTCTAATGTGCATTGTGGTGCATTGAATATCGGCTCGGAATGAGAAATCGGTGGAGCTGAGTTTGAATTTTTTTTTTTTTTTTTTTTTTTTTTAATCGTATCACCCCCAAGCAAGGTGGTGACACCACTGAGGCGCAAGGGGCTACTTAAGAGTAAAATGATTGGAAAAGAGAAGGCCGGGAACCACATCCTAAACAGAAAACAAAGGATGAGCCTCTTCACCTGTTCAAAAGACGTGGGTGGAGTGTGAACCGGGCGATAGTTAAGTCTATCGACTCCAATTGAGAACCAAAAAAATAAAAGAGAAAAAAAAGTGAAAGATTGGGAAAAAAATAAATAAATAAAAAAAGAAAGCCGGGAACCACATTGAATAAGTATGCCATATTTTTTTTTGTTTTCTTTTCCGTTTTTGCCCAATATTTTTGCTTAATTTTAAAACTTTCATGTCTAACTGTAGGTTTGATTTTATTTTTAGAAAAGTTTTTGACTGGAACCTCGTCTTTATTTTATTTTTCCTTAGTATCTCTCTTTCTTTCTTTTCTTTCTGTTGCCTGGTTGGTGGTGGCGGACACTGTCTCTTAGTCCCCCATCACCCGATTTTCTCTGACCAAAAGTTAGAAATATTTTTTTTTATTATTCAATTTGCCTTCAGTTTGGCTTGGAATCATGACTTGAATAAGTATGCCATATTTTTTTGTTTTGTTTTCTTCTCCATTTTTGCCCAATAGTTGAATTCATTGCATTCACTTACGTGCAAATACCCTTGGGAAAGGTATTAATCCGTCTCTTCCTTCCGGTTATGTATTAAATAACAGGACAGATTGGGTTCTATAGCCTTGGCTGGCAACCAGTCTACTGCAGAAAGCAATGGCAACCTACTGCAGGATAATCTTATGCCCAGCCAGTCATGTCTCTTTCAAGACATGATCGCCCAAGCGGGTTTCACGGATGGCACTTAACTGACTGACTGAACGGAAATAAATGCCAAATCTCTAACAGTTTATTAATTTACTGAACCTTCATGAAAAATTACCAAAATGATAGTCATAAAGACAGTCACTAAAATCATTTCTCATTTTTCAATGAAAATTTTATCAATGAATTCTGTTTACTGTATATTTTCAGCACTTCCTTCAGTTTTCAGTTACTGGCTATTGGTTACTATTGATTGCCAGGAATAAAATGAGTGTCTACTGCATGTTTATTACTCACGTAATTTTTTAATACCTGCAGTCTATCATAGCAGGGCTGATGCAAGTCTCCTTGAGAGCAGCATACACCTTGGCCTCACTTTTTCAACCGACCTGAGGTGGAACGAACATATCAGATCTAAAGCTGCATCTACTGCTAGGAAGGTTGGGTCTCTGTGAAAGGTCAGGAAGTTTTTCTGATCAGAATCCATCTTGCACATTTATAAATCTACCATCCATCCATGCATTGAATACAGTTGCCATATCTGGTTGAGTGTTTCTGCTATTTATGCTGAGGTTCTTGACAAAATTCAAAGAAGGATCTGCAGTGTAATTGGTCATGACTTGGCATCTCGACTTCAGTCACTTTTTCACTGATGTGACGTGGCTTCCATTTGTCTTTTATACAAATGTTTTCATAGCAACTTCTCTAATGAGCTTTTTCTCCTGTTGCTCCGGCCATGTGAATTTAAGCTTGCTAGTAGATTAGCAACAAGGTCCCCCTCTTTTACCATCAAAATTGTTAAATGTAACTGCCACTTTTACTTCAACAGTTTCTTTTTTCGCACTTACAGCCTGTAGAATGCCCTTCCATTTACTTTCTTCCCTGATAGCTACAATCTCCAAAAATTTAAATGCAGTGTCAATTACTGTCTTCTTGAATCCCATTCATCTTTTATCCTTTCTTTAATACCCTCTGTACCCAGTCCTTTCTCTCATTGTAACCCCCTGTGCATTAGTAGTGACCCCCATATTGCCTGTAGTGAAATGTTTTAAAAAAAAGTTTTTTTTTAAATGAACAAGTTGGCTTCTCAAAATCAAAGTTTTCTCTCCCTATTTTAGTTATAGTGATTGTTTTTCTTCTTTTAATCATTTCACCCAAAGCAAGGCAATAATGCTACTAAGATGCAGAGAGTTACTGGGAGTGAAAGAGAATCAGAAGACTTTTAAAGGAACTGGAAACTCAATCAATCTAGACAGGAAACAAGGGATAAACTTCTAATCCTGTTTAATAGACGGGGAAGAAGTTTGAACCAGGTGATAAGCAACCAATGGTTAAAAACAGAAATAAATTTAAAGAAATAAAATTGTAAATAAAAAATATAGTTAAAGATAAAATTAAATATCTTTAAAGTATAGTGATAACAAATTTTATAGCACTTATAATTATGTAAAAATAGCTATACACTACATCATTCAGACTATTGTCCTCATCTTTATTGCAACATTCATGGCATTTCAGCCATTATACACTCCGTTTTTTGTTTTTTTAGATGATGTACATTTGAATTTTGAACTAAATACTTTATTTAGATCACACTGGTAGATTGCTCTAATTCCACATGCCATGCCTTTTTTGGGTATCTCATTTTTAGTTAATTCCCTTTAGTAACTCAACTCTCCAATTTTTTTGTTCCCTCTACTGTGGTCAGGTATTGGGTTAAGTCATTTTTTGGATTACTCAGATATCTACCCTGGTGGATTAAAACAGTTTTGGTCAAAATTCCAAAATATATCACTTAAAGAAGGTCAGAGCAGACAATGGCCTAAACATAGTGAATATGACAATTAAGATGAGAACAACAGTCTGAACGATGTGAATTAAGTAGAAATATACTAGACAGATATGTAAAAATTTCTCCTGTTTTTAGCTTAAACTAAAAGAAGGCATCAGTAAAATTCTTCCCATCAAAGGAGAATAATTACTTTTGTTGTATCCCTACAGTTATTGTGGGAAAAAATCAAATGTAGCATAGGGAGCTGGTTAATGTTTCTTTCATTCGGCCTTGTGTCAAACATAACCGAACTCCCTACAGCTTACAAGTTTTATGCAGAATGATCATCAGAAGGTTTTCATTAGAAGGTTGGTTGTCGGCAGGATGGAATGTGAGGAATAATGTAAGAATAAAATGTACATTTTGTATGTTAAAAAAAATTATTAAAAGAAGGAATAACAAGAATTCATAGAAATTAATGTTCAGTGAGTAAGTTAAGGGTATCAAGAGTTCATACAAAATGTTTGTAGTAGTAATTGTTGAAAGAGATAAAAAGAAAGCCAAAGAGGACAATGTCTGGGTCACTTGAAGTTGCATTTTAGATGTTTCATCTCGCGTCTCCCATGTGACTGACTGACGCTGATTGAGTCCTTTTATTGTAATAATAATGTAGATTTATTTTGCTCTTACTCGAAGTTCTTTTGGTCTTGCAAGTTACTCCCATTCGCCAAAAAAATCATTTTAACACCTACTTGCGAATTCTGGGTTCGATTTTTTCTTTAAACACATGGTCAATCCCTTTTCTATTTGGGAAAATCAGAATTTCACACGTCATTGTGAATTTTTGTCAAAGTGAAGAAGAAGATTGATTTTAATTAATTTCTTATCCGCTACACAAATTTCAAAGAAACATTGAATTTCAATAAAAATGACAATAACAAATTTAAAAATGAGTCTGTGTCTATGAAAACATCCGCGCTTTGCTTAATAGCCTTTAAAACGCCTACCTTATACAAGTGTACTGTAGATGTTTGTTTGGGAATAAATCTGCAGATTTCCCATGTGACTCATTATTCATTATTCAACATTTGTTTTGAAATAATACTTCAAATGTAAATGTATTTTCTTGTTTTTGAATAAGCATCAGTTTAAAAAAGTTAATCATGTTTGATGAAGTTTTTCTGTCAATGGAAACTTTGAAAATCAAGAAGCAACTACACAGTTAGTACAACACTTGAGTTGAGAACCAAAAAATCCTGTGAGCCACAACCGTTCAACCTGGCTGAAAATTGAAACGATATAAGTTTTATTCTTTTTAAAACAAGTAAAAAAAAAGGCTCTAAATTAAATTATGTAGAAATCTTATTACGAAATTTCAGAGCTGTTTGCTATTATATTTGTTGAATGGATAGTAAAATTGCAAATTTAACTTTTTAACGCCGTTTCAGGCTACGTAAACAAGCGTTTACAAAAAAGTTGTTATTTATGACACAAGGGACGACATTATTTTCGTCACCGCTTAGCGATTTTCTTTGTTCTGTTTTTGTCATGTGACAAAACATTTTCTTAAAAAAAATTTAAAAAATGCAAAAAAACTTAGTCCGTCATTTGCGTCCTGACTTCCATATTTGTGGCTTTTTTCGATTGTGTTTTGCTTTTTCAATAGACTGTAAGTGTAGTAGTGTCACAGTGTATGCACGACAGAAACCCAAACGAAATCGTATACCGTATTTTTTTCCTTTAAAGCAAAAAAAAAAAGTTCAGCTACTTTCTCCATTTGTTTTTCATTTTACCTAGTCTAAGGTTTTCCCATCACAATTTCATACCTGGAAGGGTAAGTTGAATTGAAAGTTTTTAAAAATAAGCTCAGCAGCACTTACTCGGGTAATTCGAAAAAATATATACTCGTTTCCGAATGAATATCGTTTTTCTTTATTTAGCTTCTTTTTTTCTTCGATTTACTTGTACAAATCATTTTTTAATTTTGAGATTTTTTTTTTTAATGAAGAAACACGTAATGACTTAGAGTCAGAAATACTTAAAAGATGATGTATGTAAACTTTAGTGCTGAGTTAAAAAAAAAATGTACGTGACGGCATGCTAAAAAGCTCTCAGTTCGACGAAGTCTTTCCAAAAATGTTTAGACAGACTTTTGTTTGTAAGTCAGAAGTGAATCAGGCCGAGAATCAAGCTTTAACTCTTTTTTATTGTGTCTGTGTGTTTGTGTATACATAGCTCTCTTGTCTGTCTGTAAGTATATTATCGTAACTACACTTCATTATTCAGACTGTTCTTCTCATTTTTAATTTTATCTAAATACCAGGCCACAGGAGTTCTACATAACAGAGCATTTTCTATTAAGATTGCACTCGGGGGTGGGGTGGGGACAAAAAAGTGCTCTATGGATAGCAGAGATTTAAATGTATTTTAAAAATTAACTTATTTCTATTATGGGGGACATTTTTGTGGCCTGAATTTGTAGAGCACTTTTTGCTTGAAGCAGTAAGCTCCTCTACTATGTTGCTATTGTCCCCCCCCCCCATGATATTCAAAATGTGTGATTGAATGCGGTAGGAAATGGCTTGTAAATTTTATGCCTCCAAAACAAAGCTGCTCTCCTTTAACTACGATAGAGAATCATTCCTGCCTACCATCAGAATGGATGACACTTAGTCTACTAGAGAGCAATACACCTTGGATTCACTCACTCAAATGAAATGACTACATCGAATCCATAACTGCATCTATTGGGTCACTGTGTTGGACCAGGAAGTTTTTCTTGTAAATATCCATTTTAAATCTACTATTTGTCCATGCATTGAATACTGTTGCTATATTTGGTCAGGTACTCTTGCTATTCATCTTGAGGTTCTTGACAAAATCATAAACAGATCACCAATATATTTGATCCTAACTTGGCAGCCTGCTTTCAGTCACTTTCTCACTGATGTGATGTGCCTTTCCTCTGTCTTTTCTACATGTATTTTAATAGCAACTTCCTTGGTCTCCTGACCACAAGTATTAATGTGTGCTACTAGATTGGCATCAAGGTCCCACCCTTTTACCACTGAAATAGTTAAATGTAACCATCTCTTCTATGCTTACAGTTTCTTTTCTTCTAGATTGGCATCAAGGTCCCACCCTTTTACCACTGAAATAGTTAAATGTAACCATCTCTTCTATGCTTACAGTTTCTTTTCTTCTAGATTGGCATCAAGGTCCTACCCTTTTACCACTGAAATAGTTAAATGTAACCATCTCTTCTATGCTTACAGTTTCTTTTCTTCTAGATTGGCATCAAGGTCCCACCCTTTTACCACTGAAATAGTTAAATGTAACCATCTCTTCTATGCTTACAGTTTCTTTTCTTCTAGATTGGCATCAAGGTCCCACCCTTTTACCACTGAAATAGTTAAATGTAACCATCTCTTCTATGCTTACAGTTTCTTTTCTTCTAGATTGGCATCAAGGTCCCACCCTTTTACCACTGAAATAGTTAAATGTAACCATCTCTTCTATGCTTACAGTTTCTTTTCTTCTAGATTGGCATCAAGGTCCCACCTTTTTACCACTGAAATAGTTAAATGTAACCATCTCTTCTATGCTTACAGTTTCTTTTCTTCTAGATTGGCATCATGGTCCCACCTTTTTACCACTGAAATAGTTAAATGTAACCATCTCTTCTATGCTTACGGTTTCTTTTTTTCTAGATTGGTATCAAGGTCTCACCCTTTTACCACTGAAATAGTTAAATGTAACCATCTCTTCTATGCTTACAGTTTCTTTTCTCACACTTCCATTTGCTTGCTTTCCTGATAGCTACAATCTCCAAAAGTTTAAATGTAATGTCAATTGCCATCTTCTATCTAATTAATTCCCAACCATCTCTTATCCTTTCTTTAATATCCCCTGTCCCTTGCTTTATTTCCTCACTGCAATCCCCTGTGTACCAGTGGCATTCCTACCTTGCTTGGGGTTAAATGACTAAAGAATAGTAATATTGAGCAATTTTGTTGCACCAGTAAACCATTTCTGGTGTTTATTTTTTATCAATTGTGATAATTATGGCTATTTTTATGTGCATGATATGCACACAATGACTATATGTTTACCATTTTGCACTTGTCTGGGATTATAAGTCATTGGCTGTCAAATGATTGAAAGTGCATGCAACTGGCAGTCGTGGTTGCTCTCTGCCCACTTGATATTTGATTTAAAAAATATATTGAAGCTCTGCCATTTAACATGGCATAGTGCACCTCTTTTTCTCTGTGTGCAATCATAAACAGATTCTTTTGGGAGCTGCATATTCTTCTCTCTCTATACAGATATGTATATTAGTCATCCACATATAAGCCTGTTTTGCTGTGTCACAGCTCATCAGTGTGGCTAGACACATTCACTTGCTTCTGGCTGGCATCGAAACTTGACTGATTTGGTGTCATTCTAAAACATAAAGACGAAATCAAGGAGCACTCACACACACACACACACACACACACAAATAGGGACCCCAGACCAAAATCATTTCAAATTGGGATAAGCACTTGATTCATTCATTTATTTATTTGTCTATTTATTTATGCACGTGCTGATGTGAGAAAACACAGACTATTCAGCATGCCAACATTTGATTTATTTGATTTACTTTATTTTTTATTCTTTACTTCACTGATTTGATTTATTTCTTTATTTTTATTTTCCACTTACCTATATATAAACAAGAACTTGGCCCTCAGAAACAAAAGGAACTCGATATTTAAAGTCACAAATTTATTCACCTCAAGAGAGTCAATCTTAGACTCGAAACACGTGTAGTGTCACAAATACCATTATGGATACTTAAAATATCATAATATGTATAATATCTTTATACAACAATAAATATACACTTTAAACGTTCATGGCCTCTCACACTTTTTATTCTATACCAATTTCTGTCATTGGAACAACCCTATTTCCTTTTCTAATATACTTATATATATATAAGTTGTATTTCAGTAGCAAGAATTCTTTCAAACATGTTTTGTTAAATAATATGGACAAGTTCTGTCTATCAATTTTTTTATTAAATCTCTTAAATTTCCAAGTAAGTTGTTTCATCACTAAATTTGCCAAAATTCATATTAACTTCTATTTCTTTACATGTACTTTCAAATGGTAGTCCATTTGTTTTTAAGAATTGTTCTGTGTGTAGTTATTCAACTGGTTTTTATTTCCAGATCTCAGGTCTGATAGAATCAATTTTAACTCATTTAAAGTGTTGTAAATGGTCAAACTGAAACGTTCTAATATATGGTTCTCTTTAGAGAAAGACACTTTATTCAGGTTTCACTTTTAACAAGCTTCTTCAGAGATTTATTAAATTTAACTACAAAGTTTATTTCTTTTATGAAATTCTCACTCTTCTGGGCTGTCTGCAAACAGCCCTGAAGAGAGAATATCATAACAGTATCATCATGAATCTGCTCTATTAAAGAGACAAACTCTTTGTAATTATCAATGCTCTATCTACACCCCATAGTGAACACTTTACGATATAAACCCTTCTTGACAAAATACATTTTATCAGGTAAACTGCTGAAGAACAATAACCTTGACACTAAACAATATCACAATCAAACAGTGTATATATACATATATATATATATATATAGAGAGAGAGAGAGAGAGACAGTCATCTGCAGACATATCTGTTTTGCTGTATCACAGCTTCTCAGTACAGTTAGACGTCCGATTGCTTTTAACCCAGGATTGAAACTCGACCGATTGTTTATTCAGCAATAAATTAGAACACTCTCAGCTATTGGGTATGTATAATGATAATATACATGCTAAAAAGTCTGCCACCTTCTACCGAGCACTCATAGCTCAGAGGTAGAATCGCCGACTGATGCCAATTCGGTTGGGTTTCAGTCCTGGGTTAAAAGCAAGCGGCTGTTTATAACTGTACTGATGAGATATGATGCAGCAAAACTGATCTGTCTCTGGATGACTATTTACACTTTCACACCCTGATTGGGCACTCCGGAAGAATGGTAGAATTTGAAAAACAGTACTCTAGCATCTACACATCATTCATTCAGCAGTGAATTAGAACCCTCTCAACTATTGAGCGTGTATAATGATAATGTACATGCTAAAATGTATGCCTCCTTCTACCGAGCGCCCATAGCTCAGAGGTAGAATCGCATATAATTAATTTTGAGAAGCTTGTCACTTAGCTGAGCAGTGTTATCTCAGTCATGCTGATTTCAAAGTTTCATGTGGGCATCATTGTAACAGCTTCACTCTTCAGGATCCTTTTCTTTTTCTGAATGAACAAAAAACTGAAGAGTGATTCTATTAACACTATCCTTATCTAGATACTAAGCACTTTTAAAAAAACAGGAAACTGTATATTGTTAATTTTAAAGTTTTATGGCAGTTTACCATAATTACAAAAGATGAGAGGCAAATAACATGATTCCAGTGAGACGTCTATGCTTAATCTTTGGTTGTAAGATTTTGTTTCTGTTTGATATTTATCCCTGATTTTGATCGCAGCATTGATTGTTTCTTTTAATCAAATTCAGAAATGATATTGATGATAAAAATTTCTGACTTATCAAAATATAAATATAAAATATAAATCAAACCTTTTGTGCTTACAAGTTAAGACTTATGCTTCCTTTTTCTGTCAGCTTCTTTATTTTCATATCTCCATGATGCATGAAAATAACTGAAGTGACTAGTTGATTGTGCTTGAATGAACTTCAAAAGAGAAATCAAGATTGTCAGGAGTGTGTTCTATGTGGCTACATCAATATATTTCTGCATACAGTTCTGCATGTGCCAATAGGCACATTTCTCAATCTTATGCTATGAATTTTCTCAAATTAATAATAATTTATTGATAAATTAAAAATTATTTATTTTCAGTTCGTTTAGGATCATACAAATAATAATAACAGTAAACTTGTATCATTATTTTGAGTCTGTTGGGATATTTTTGCCAATAATGAGATAATAAGAGCCATTAAAGGTAGAGGGTTACAGTGTAAGGAGAGCATTTTATGAGGATATGTGGAAAAGATAACAGTTAATGAACAGGTTAAAATTGACGTGACTAGGGAAGTATCCTCTTGGGAGTCAATTCTAAAAAATAGCTGTTTGTGGAAAGATGTGGACAATAGAATATAAATAGTGTAAATAATCATAACTCCTCATCCCAGAAATTTAAACAAAAAATACTCTTAAGTTCATACAAAACCCCTCTATCTCAAGCGGATCTCAAGCCTTGTATTAGAAGAATTTTTTTGTAAAAAAATAAATATTTGTTTTGCATTTTATTTATTAGTTCATTTTCATCTATTAAATTTTCATCTATTAAATATTATAAATATTTGTTTTTCATTTTATTTATTAGTTCATTTTATTTATTAGTTCATTTTCATAAATTTTATTTATTAGTTCATTTTCATCTGGTCATATCGTAGTTGTTGTGGTCATGTATTTTTAGTCTTTAAACTCTCCGACCTTCTGAGGCTGGTCATATTTGGTTCCATTCTGAAGATTTGAAACCAAACATTTTATCAATAGGACTATTTTTATTGTACTGTCCATGCTAACTGCAATAAATTCCCTACTCCTTGTGATGATGTTTCTGCTTGTTCTACTGAACCGGAGTATATAGATTTCCCTACGTGATCCAAGGATTGAACTCACAATCACCGAAAAAGAACAGGCTAACTCTAAAATTATATAACCTGATTGTTATACAGAACAGTAGCCTACTGGGTATACATGTTCATTTAATCTGCTGGTTGTGAATTATATATATTTCACTGCCTGAATCAGGCAGTGAAATACATATACTCTGGTTCAGTAGAAGCATGAATTAATAAAGTTGAATGGGCTAATACAAAATATCCCCTTGAAGGATATAAAGTCTAAGGATTAAAGGTTTCAGTTTAAAATTCTAAGAATATCACTGAATGCAAAAGGCTAAACAGCAACTGAAACATTGTGATGATAAAATAAATCTGTGTATATATTTTGGAAATGAGGTATTTACTTTATTCAGACTATTGTCCTCATCTTCATTGTCATATTCACAACATTTCGGTTGTTGTACATTCTGACCTTCTTCAGGTTATTGGAATTTTGAACCAAACCCTTTATTTCGATCATTGGGGCTAATTGTTTTCATTGCATGAGTCATGTCACTTCTGGATGTCCATGAGTCATGTCACTTCTGGATGTTCCTGGATGTCCTTCTGATCTCCATTTCACTCAACTTTTAGATGCATGGCCCAGTGGATAAAAGCCTTGGTTGGATTCAGTGACTTGACCCAAAGAGTTGTGAGTTCAATACCTGGCAACAGCAGTGATGAACAAAAACTGAGAGAGTTGAGTTAAATGGAAATAACTAAGACATCTGGAAGTGGTATGGCTCATGGAACAAAAACAATCTACCTCAATGAATGAAATTCCAGTCACTTCAAGAAGGTCAGAGTGTACAACTGAAAGGTCATAAATATAACAATAAAAATGAGCACAACAGCCTGATCAATGTTAATAATGATAATTTATCATAAGAGAAATTCAGATGGAAATTGATGTATTTAAATATATGCAAAATAAGCATATTTAGATGGGAATTGATGCATTTTAATATATGCAGAACATTGGTTGAACACCAGCAAATCTATCAATTTTATTTGCATATAAATGCAATGTTATGCTGAAGAAATTACAAATTGTCTGAATTGTACAATTTATAGTTATTTGCAAAGGGTAGCAACTCTGTAATTAGCAGCTAAATGTAATATGATGAAAGAAATTACAATATTGATCAACAATATTATTACATCTTCATTGTGAATATCTATGATTTATAATTCTTTCATTTGCTGAGTTACTGTATTTTCTTAATAGTTTTCTTTTTATGTTTGTTTCTTCACAGATGTTCCATCATGGAAAAAAAGTTGGGCACATGCATAAAAATCCCTCTATAACACACATTTCAATGGATGAAAAATTTGTTAGTGTTCTTATTGTATATATTTAATATGAATAAATATAAACAAGAAAAATATCAATGTGAAATTTGTAGATGTACATTTTCAAATAATTTAAAATTAAAAAAAACACTTGGAGGCTCACACAAGAACTATGTCTCATTCTTTTGAAATTCTTGGATCTTTGTTTTCGAAGATGTCACAAATTGTAGAAAATACACAAAGTCACACTGATGAGAAACCATATAAATGTCAAACATGTGCATCATTTTTTTTGTGGAAATCACATTTGATGCAGCATATGCGAACTCACACTGGTGAGAAACCATATATTTGTGAAGTATGTGGATATTCGTTTTCACAGAAGTCGTATAAGGAAGCGCATATGCAGACGCACACTGGAGAGAAGCCCTATTCTTGCAAAGTATGTGGATCTCTCTTTTCAGTAAAATCCAATCTAGTACAACATATGCACACACACACTCAGAAGAAACCATATACATGTGAAATATGCGGATCTTCTTTTTCATGGAAGTCAAACTTGGTGCAACATATTCGAACACACACTGGAGAGAAACCATACTCTTGTGAGTTGTGTGGTGCTACATTTTCAGACAATTCAAACTTGAAAAAACATATCCAGACACACACTGGAGAGAAACCACATACTTGTAAAGTGTGTGGATCATCCTTTTCACAGAAATCACAACTGATACGACATATGCGAACTCACACAGGAGAGAAACCATTTTCTTGTGAAGTATGTGGATATTCTTCCTCACAAAAATCACATATGGAAGCACATATTCGGACGCACACTGGCGAGAAGCCCTACTCTTGTGATTTATGTGGATCTTCTTTTGCAGAGCGATCACATTTAGTGCGGCATATACGAAAACATACTGGAGAGAAACGCTATTGTTGTGAAGAATGTGGATCTGCATTTAAAGCAAGCGCGAGTCTGAAAAAACATATGACAGCTCACTCAGTAGGCAACACATGTTCTCATTTGTAAAAATGCACATTCCTTAAGACTTTATACTAACAAGTAACTCTACACTTGAGTTTATAGGATTGCATTTACCTAGGAAAATGTATGAGTTTTATGGATACAAATAAAAAGTTATGATTTTAGCAATTGAATGTTTGATATTATATTTGTGTATTTAGGCAGCAAATTTTCTTTGAAGCAAGTCAGATTAAATAAATTGCAAACATTATGTCTGCTTATTTTTAATAAAATTCATTCATACTCATGGATAATCTTTTGTGTATTATAATTTCTTACATCTTTCAATTATAATACGTGAAAAATTATCCATGAGTATGAATGGAGTTTATTAAAAATAAACAGACGCAATATTTGCAATTTATTTAATCTGATTATATATATATATATATATATATATATATATATATAGTTTGTATTTTGGCAGCATTTTTTCATTAATACAGGTTTCATTGAATAATATAGACAAGTTCTGTTTGTTTATTTTGTGTAAGATCTGTTCGTATGATCTGATTAGTTTGATAGTGTTGTCATGGAAAGACGACAAGAAATCGCAATAATTGTTGATTTTTTTTATCAGGTCTGAGCTTTTGGCTTACATAAGCCATTATCAAAGGATGAACATTTAATGTTCAGTGAACATAGAACATTTAAATTATTATTAACAGAGCGGAGTTATACAGAGAAAATTAGACAGATGTTCATACTTTGATAATGGCTTATGTAAGCCAAAAGCTCAGACCTGATAAAAAAATCAACAATTATTGCGATTTCTTGTCGTCTTTCCATGACAACACTATCAAGCTAATCAGATCATACGAACGGATCTTACACAAAATAAATAGACAGAACTTGTCTATATTATTCAATGAAACCTGTATATATATATATATATATATATATATATATATATATATTGTGTGTGTGTGTGCAGTTTTTCCACTTAATTGTTTCAGTCATGCCAACATCAATGTTTTGTGAAGGTATTATTGTGATGTCTTAACTCTCCAGGGATTTTGTTAAAAACAAATTGCTTAAAAATGAAGACACCACAATAATGCCTTCACAAAACTTGAAAGTCAGCATGATTGGAACAACACTGATCAGTTAAGTAAAAACACTCTCTCCACATTAATTCTATTAATGTTCTATCTATATCTTGATGTTGAGCACTTTGTGATAAAAACCCTGCTTGCCTAAAATTACTTTCTACCAGTAAACTACTGAAAAAAAACAGTAATTTTAGCACTAATCAACATTACAATTTAACACTATATATATTAGTGTGTGTATGACAAAGTTTTCTTGTGACTTTTTATGACAAGAAAAAAAAGAATCTAAATGAAATCAGCTTGTTTAAAAAAAAGAATTTTAAATTTCCATCATTCCTTGTTTGTGCACATGTGAAGTTGAACCAACACAATAAATTTAGTAGGAAGTCATAAAGAACTAAGTGCATCACAAGAAAACTTTTTCCAATTTTCATACATTCTTCAAAATTATTGTTCCTGATATATAAAAATATATATATATATATATATATATATATATATATATATATATATATATATATAATTAATTAAATTTGTTTTTAATTAAAATTACATTGCAGCATGGAAATTTTTTAGGTTTCGAGATTTTTATCTCGCCATCAGGCAATGATGAGATAGAACTCTCAAAACATAGAAATTTCTGTGTCGCAATGTAATTTTAATTAAAAACAAATTTAATTAATTATATGCTCTATAATATTTATTGTATTGAGCACTTTTATAAAAAAAGTAAATGCCAGAGAACTAGGAATTGTAAAACTGTTGGTTCTCTTCACCTGGATATCGCTCATTCAGTAATGGATTAGAGCACTCTGGCTATTGGGCGGGTATAATGACAATATACACACTAAAAAGTCTGCCTTCTTCTACCGAACACCCATAGCCCAGAGGTAGGATCACCAACTGACACTAATTCGGTCGGGTTTCAATCCTGGGTTAAAAGCAATCGGAGTCTAACCGTACTGATGAGCTGTGATACATTGAAACAGATCTGTCTGCGGATGACTATATATATATATATATATATATATATATATAATAGTTTAAATATTACGAGAGTAAGTAAAAAATTATCTGCATTTTTCTCATAAAATATCTTTAGGTTTGTCACACTGCCTTCTGCTCTTGCATACTTATGCCCTCCTTGATGCACACTGCTAGCAGAGCAGCCATGTGTACACTGTATCAGCAGCAAGAAAACTGGTATGATCAAGCCAAAAGTTAGATCACAATAGTACCAACTACAAGCACACATGAGCAGAAGGCAGTGCGAAAAACCTAAAGACATGATGAATATGCAGATAATTTTTAACTTATCCTAGTAACTGTATTTTTAAAAAATTCAACATTTTTTTTACTCACTTTCATTTATTAGACATTAAATTATATTATTTAGCATCCTTTATAATTTACCTAGACTTCAATTAACCTGATGAATATTCATGAGTGTCTTTGAAATATAAAAATTTGAAAAACTAACAACTTTTACTTTTGTTTATAAAATAAAATCCTTACATTTGCCTTGATAAATTCCATCAGAGAATGAAACATGTCGTCTAAGTTTTCCTTTTTTCTTTATTCATATTGTTCTTTTAAAGATATATAGTCATCCACATACAAGCCTGTTTCACAGCTCATCAGTGTGGCTAGACATCTGCTTACTTCCAGCTGAGTCGAAGAGTCTACCCCTAAGCTATCAGCAGACGGCTGAGAGAAGAGGAAATTTTAATGTGTTACATATACACAGTATATACACACACCAGCAATCGAGAAAACTCAATTAAGTTTCATCAGAAAGTGAAATAAGAAAAAAAAAATTCTGGTATTTTTCATTTTCATATTGTTTGTTTTTTATTTGTTAATCAGACCCCATGTGTATAATTCTTGTGTTTCTGTGTATCACAATTCTAATTGGTCTATGAAGGATGTGGTTGGTAATGTGTGTGCGTTTGAGCATCTAGTGTACATTTTTATTTATGCCTGATAATGTTTGCATGCTGATTGAGGTATGTTTTGTGTGAGTGTGAAAGTATTCAGATTACACCGTATATCTGTAACTACAACCACAACTGGTGTAACTTAAATTCTTTCACTGTTACAAAAGACATCCCCCAGTCAATTCACAAAAATTGCCAGGCAGAGATAAAAAAAAAAACACTGAACTCTCAAACACACACACACATTATCAACAAAATTCCACTTAGACCAACTATAATTATGATACACAAATACGCAAGAATTATACACATGAACACTGCTTGATAGGGAACCTTGTTCTCTGTTTAGAATGGAGTTTCCAGTTCCTTTTAAAATCTTTTTCATTCTTTCACTCCCAGTAGTCCCTTGCATGGGGTGAATTGATTTAAAAAAAAAGAGTAAAGAAAAAAGGCAAGATTACTTTCAAAATGTCTTAATACTCAACATTTTGATGCCTATGAGTAAACATTGTGCATATTCTTGTAGGTAACTTTGAAATATTTGTTGTAAGTTCTAGGTTTTATCATTCTACCAGTAAATACAAATCATAATAATTTGTACAAGATTTTGATTGTCTTAAAAACAACATTGTGGAATGACTGAAGAGATATTTTGTGGATATGAACAATTTATTTTATACTATGAAAAATACAATAAATAATATTGCAAGATATTGGACTCATTCCATAACAACAAATATCTGATATGTTAAGGTTGGTCTTTCTTTTTTTTTTCAAGTATATTAAACAGTTTTTAATTTTTCTACAGACCTTTACTCTAATTTTCTTTTTGCATTTAGCAACTGTCATGGGAAATAACTACAGTAGCAGCCATAATATAAGGAACAGAAACAAAAAGACATAAATATGTGTATTACTTAAAAAGTAATGCATGATTAGCAATGAAATTTTTACCGAACAAAGATTAAAGAGTAATACATAAATATTATACAAAGTTACAAAAATGCACATAATAGTTTTTTAAATAAAGATTAAATGGAACAAAGGAAATAAGCTACTGGAGAAAAGGAATGACCTTGTTAATACTTGACTGTAAACAAAATATCAACATGATCTAATATTTGGTAAACATCCCCTTATTTTCAATGAATTCTCTGCATCATTGACCACATAATCTGATTAATTTCTTGCAAAAATCAGCAGTAATTCCTTTCCATTTGTCTTTCAATAACTCTCATAGGGAATTCTGGTTTCTCAGGTTTTTTTTTCTGAGCCCTTTCTCCAATTATCTTCCAAACATTTTCTATTGGATTCAGATCGGGGCTCTGGGCTAGCCATTTCATTAGGGCGATTCCTTCTTCTTCAAATAAAGCTATAACCTTCCGAGCCTTGTGGCAAGGTGAATTGTCCTGCATGAAAATAGGAGATTCATAAAGATTATGGTGTAATCTTCGTACCACATGATGCTGAAGAAGCCTTTTGTAAATCTCAGCATTAATATTGCCATGTACGCAGATGATAGGGCCAACTCCTGCAGATGAAATCATTCCCACACCATCACACTGCCACCACCAAACTTAATGGTTTTCTTGACACATTGAGAAGACAGGCTTTCACCTGTTCTATGGTGTACGTAAGTTTTGCCCTCAGCACCAAATATAGTAAACTTGGACCCATAACTGAAATGAACTGTATCCCATTGTGCGTCAGTCCAAACAACGTTCTCTCGCATACTCCAGGCATACCCTTTGGTTTCGCTTTGAAAGGAGAGGATTCGAAGCTGGAAAACAGGCATGCAATCCTGCTTTTTTTTTTAACCTGTGAGCAACTGTTTTCCTTGATATCTTATCTGTGTCTTCATTAAATTTACAGGCAATTGATGTAGCAGTTTCAAAACAGTTTTTTGTAGATATTCTAACAATTCTTCAATCTTCTCTTTGCAATGTTTTTGGAGATGTGCTGGTTCTTGGTTTTGCATCTAACGTTTTGTCAGTTTTATACCTGCTAATTACATGATGAACAACACTTTTAGACCTATGAACAATATCAGAAATTTCTGAAATTGACTTTTTTCTTGATAGTTAGCGATAATGAGTTATTTTTCTTCCAAAGACAGTGTTTTGCCTGTAGAATTTGCCATATTGCTTAAAAATAAAGTCCTAATAATAAATGAATTTTTACTTATTGTCAAAAGCTTTGAGTTTTTAACAATGTAAATTAAAAGTTTATGCAAATTATTAACATCCTTTCTTAACTTTTGTCCAGTAGCTTATTTCCTTTGCTCCATTTAATCTTTACTTAAAAAAAAACAAACTATTATCTAAATTTTTTTAACTTTGTATATTATTTATGCATTACACCCTAATCTTTATTTGGTCAAAATTTCATTGTTAATCATGCGTTACATTTTAAGTCTGAATGTGTTCTGTGTTGTACATTATTCCAGTGTTGTGCATAACTGAAGCAATTGTTTTCTGAGTGAATTACTTAAAAGAATTTTTCCATGAGCATTATTGTGTATTGTTTGAAGGATTTGTTTAGTATGTTAGCTTCATGCAAAAATACCAAAATATAACTCACTAATCGCAAGTTACCAAAAGTTCCCTTTAAAATAACATTAAGAAAAATATCATAAAACTAACAATATCTAAAGGAATACAGTTCATTACATTTAAGGAACAGTTTGGCTGGAAGGGTTGCCAGACAACCACCTTCGGCCATTCACTCCAGGTTTTGTTGTCTGGGTTTACTTCCATAGCATTTCCCATATTTTAGACATTACTGCAAGGCAGTGGAAGTTTAAAATCAAGGTTTTCCTTCCCTTACATGCAGTGCCTTATGGGATATCGAGCTCCATTTACCCAAAGGAAATAATTATGAAGCACCATTTTTCTGCCTTCACCCTTAGAAGGTTGACCTTCTCTGGCTTGGAGCTGAACTTACTTGTTAGAGGCTATTTGAGACACATAATTTTGAAGTCTTTTATAGACAGTGAAAGTTTGTCCCTTGCCAAGACAAACTTTGGAACATAATGTATGGTACAGTGGACATTGACTTGGAATGACAAATCGGGGAGCCGAGTTCAAATTCCATTTGAATTCCTAGCATTCACTTATGCACAAATGACCTTGGGAAAGGTATTAATCTGTATCTTTCCTTCAGTTATGGGTTAAATAATGGGACAGATTGAGTTCTATAGCCTTGGCTGGCAACCAGTCTACTGCAGAAAGCAATGGCAACCTACTGCAGGATAATCTTCTGCGCAGTCAGTCATGTCTCTTTTGAGACATGATCACCCAAAGATTGTATCATGTATGACACTTAACTGACTGAGTGTTAGGTTGTGGTAATGTTTAGTGCCAAGGCATTTTGTCAAGCAGGATTTTTATTGTAAAGTGCTTGATAGCAAGGTGGAGATAGAGCATTGATAAGCACAAAGAGTTTTTCACTCTAACCATTATGATGTTATCACTCATCAGGGCAAGCCAGCCCTGGTAATCGAGAAAATCATACAGTGTCCTTATGAAACTTCAAAGTTGGCATGAACTTGCTCAGTTAAAGTGACAAACTTTTGTGCTTATATAAACATTTATATACATTACATATCATAGATGCTAAAAAATTTAATGTTTTTAATATATAAAACATAAGGCAAACAAAAATACAAGAAAACAAAGCCAATTCCAAAATAGTACATAAATAAAGAAGCACAAATATTGAAAAATTTGTTCATTTTAGAAAAAAAATAGCAGAAACAAAAAATGAAAATATAATTTGTAATTTGAGCCTAAAACACTAAGAGATTAAAAAATCATTATTTAATATACAAGAAAATCATTATACTGCCTTTTTGACAGTACTAACACCTGAGTTACCAATTGATAAAAAAAAAAAAAAGAACAAATTCATGTTTTTGTTAAGTACTTTTTGATAATCTTGCTCATTATCAAGAACTTAATATTGTCAGTCTCATAGAAAAAAAAGTTTTATTACCTTTATCCTGAAAATTTTTTAAGAACACATTTCAAATTTAAGTTTGTATCATAATTAATAGCAGATAGTTTTATCTCTCATCTGGTTCACACTCCTCCCTGATTTTTATCCCTTGTTTCCTGTTTAGAATTGGGTTTCTGGTTCCTTCTAAATTGTTCTTGTTCTCTTTCACTGCCAGTAGATTCTAGTATCTTAGTGGCATTATTGCTTTGCTTGGGTTGAATTGTTTAAAATCAACAAAATAACCTGTGAGTTCAATCCCAGGATTAAGTAGTGCAGAAATGTCATATGCTAGAAGAAAGGGACAAGTGGCACAAAGTTGAATTAACTGTCATCAGATATTCCATAAGCATGGAAAGAGAAAAGATTTGTGTTGGTTTAAATGAATCAGTTCAAAATTCTGAGTAGGTTATCAAATCAAACAAACCCTTGAAGAAGCCCAGATAGTACAATGATCGAAACATCAGGCAGGTCTGAATAGAAAGGTACAAGAGACATTTTTAAGACTTTCTTAGGAGTGGCAATTATAATTGTCTTAGATATTTGTAACTTTAGCATATCATTGTATGGCTGGCTACTCATATCTAAGAATGACTGCCTACTAGGGTGGCTGGCTAATCCCTGTTACAGATGCCTTCTCAGGCACATTTAAGTTTGTTCAACACCCTCAGAGCCAACCTGTGGTTTATATTGCAACTATGCTGAGTGAACCATAGTTATAGTTTCTGGTTGGTTGGTTGGTTGGTTGGGTTTTATGGCATATCAACCTCTGTGGGCCATTTTTTTTTTTTTTTTTAATCATATCACCCCAAGCAAGGCAAAAACGCCACTGATGTGCAGGGGGCTACTTAAGAGTGAAAAGATTGGAAAAGAGTAAAACCGGAAACCACTTCCTAAACAGGAAACAAGGGATGAGCCTCTTCATCTGTTCAATAGACCTGGGTGGAGTGTAAACCGGGCGATAGTTCACACTCCACTCACTCCCCTGTTTAGGATGTGGTTTAAAGCCAAATCATTTGTTGTATCACATCTTTTTTGGTCCATTATCATAAGATTATTTCTTTGAAACATTCATTGGATCAAATCAGTTTTTCTTAAATTATCCAATGGTTTGGGTCAAGTTACTTTAAAACATTTATTGCATTAAGTCTTGCTCTTTGCATCATATATATCTTTGGGTTTGGTTAGTGTTATATTTTCTTGTATAGATTTACTTTTTTCAGAAAGGTTATAATAGTATTGGGGTTTGTTTTTGCAAATAGGGGTCACTTTGTTTTGTTTTCTTTGGGACGAGTTGTTGCTCTTGTTTTTGTCTTTTTCAAGTTTTCTTTAGTTCTTATGATGGCATCTTCCTTGGAAACTCCAAGAATGACTTTATTCAAAACTTTCGCAAAGGATTCAGTAGTGGAATATGCGCAAGCAAAAAAGTTAATTGCACAGGATCGATTTACTTTAAAGTTGTATGAAAAATTAACTCCCCCACCCCCAACAAATTGTTTAAATGTTGACATTTTTACAAATTTTTTTTGTCAGTTGAAAAGTTTAGGGTTTAATCTATAAGATTGCACTGAAAAAAGTTTTAAAAAATAATAATCAACCAATTTACAGGTGGTAGTAATGTCATACCGGTGAGTGGTTAAAAAATGGAGGATCGATTTACTATAACGTTGTATGAAAAACTGGGTAGTCAAAGACAAAAGAAAACAACAAAAAACCCCCACCAAAAAACAGGCAAAATTTAATTGGAGTAGATAGACTAAACTATCGCCCGGTTCACACTCCACCCACGTCTATTGAACAGGTGAAGAGGCTCATCCCTTGTTCCCTGTTTAGGATGTGGTTTCCGGCTTTCTCTTTTCCAATCTTTTCACTCTTACGTAGCTCTCTGCGCATCAGTGGCATTACTGCCTTGCTCGGTAGCAAAAAAATAGGGTTAATTTGAGTGAATTTTTATTGTGAAGTTGTTGTGGTGAAATTTTCATCACCAAGTTGTTGTGGCCTGTTTAGTGCCTGAAGTAAGACGCAGAAACAAAAAGGTAGGTTCAAACAGTGTCTTAGAATAACAGAACAATATATATACAGTAAGTGTTAGTAATCAACAAAATAGAAGTGTAAGTCTGAACGGTATAGTTACACTGCATCTTGACAGCCATACAACTGTGTCACAGCTACATTCAGACTATTACTAGACTGTCTCCCTGGAAGTCACACAGGTTAATATTTATTGACGGGGGAAGAGTCCATTCCTATAGATAGGGTACCATAACAATTTTGTATTGTAGGATCCCCCCAATCGGCTTGATATAGGTCATTTGTGAAAAAGAGTGACAAGTTAAATCTGCCTGTCACTTAAAAGATTCTAATGATTTTCCAAGCAAAATGAAGCAGGAATATCATTTCTTCAGAACTGATCATTTAAAAAGCAAATGTCTAATCATAACGAATTTCAAACGATCATAACTTGACAAATATTTTGAGTTAAGACAGAGTCAAACCAGCTCTGAAATCCTGACACTGTCTTTTTTTTCAGACTAGATATAGTGTAGCCATTGGGAGATGGTTAATGTTTATTTAATTCAGCCTTGTGTCATACATAACCAAACTCTCTACAGCTTACAAATTTTATCCAGAGTTATCAGAAGGTTATTATCATTATCATCAGAAGGTTGGAGATTGTGTGAATTACTGTGGAATAGTGAAAGAATAAAATGTACATTTTTCATGTTAAAATAGAAATTTATTAAAAGAAAGGAATAACAAGAATAGGTAGTAGTTTGAGTTAATGTTCAATGAGAAAGTTAAGGGTATCAATAAATGTTTGTAGTAGTAATTTGTTGAAAGAGTTTATGTGTATGTATGTATGTATGTATGAGTGTTTGTTTGGTATGAATGTCTTTGGATGGAGAAGTAGTAAAATGAATCAGCACATAAAAAGGAGAAAGAGAAGAAGGTGCGACATGACCTTATGGCCAAGTTGATTTGAAATTGAAGTTACAATTTAATTGTGTCTCTCTCGCTGCTCCCATCTGACTGACTGGCTAACGCTGACCAAAGTATTTATAGCATTTAGACTTTTTCGCACTGGATCAAAGTCCTTACAATCTTGCAGATCACTTCCATTGGTCAGAAAATTATTTTAACACCTACTTGTGAAATCCAGTTTCGACTTTTTCTTTAAGCACATGGTCAATCCATTTTTTATTTGGGAAAAACCAGGATTTCACACATCATTGTGAATTTTTGTATAAGTGAAGAACGAGGTTGATTTTAATTCTTAATTTCCTATCCCACAATAGCACATATCACTTGTGAAGTATTCCAAATATGCCAAATGTCTGCTTGCGAACTCACTGTGATTGTACACTAGAAAATGTCATTCTGTAAAATTTTAAAGGATATAAATTTTGAAAGTTTCAAATAAAGATTATATGAAACATATAACTTATTATCTACTTGCATGTTTATGCAAAGATTATAATCTATTTAAATTGATACATGAATTAGGTTAATGGGTGCAATATGAAAAAAAATCTTTATTCTTCCATTTTCATTTCCCACTTATCAGCATGATTATATTATTATATCTAACATATAATAACACATTACTTTGTAGACAAAATAACATAGCTAGAAGAAAAGGACTGAGACTGAGAAACATGTCTTGTTCTCAGAGAATTTTATGCCACTAAGTTGTATATCTTTGTCCCACACAGAATAAATATAACAACAAGCAGTGTTAAAAGAAATTAAAACAGAGTCTTACTTTTTAATAATTCCTGGTGGAAATTGGGTTTGCCAGAGATTCTTCTGTGTTTCTGGAGAAGCCATATTTAAAGTTTCAGAATCAAGCAATCTAGAAGAGGCAGATTTAGCCTCCATCCAGATGAGGCAGAAACTTTGCCTGTGCTAAAAAAAGCAACTGCTCAGTTTGATTTCCAGACTCTATAACTTTGGGACTTAGTAGTTTTCACACTCTATGAAGTGTTGTCACTAAGCAGCAGTAACATCACTTCCTCTCAACCTGTATGGTAATTTCTGTGTGTACATTAAAAGTCATGTGTTTCAGGGTTTCTTCTCCTTACAGAAAAAATATTTGACCAATTATGTCACTTGTGATCAGCATACACCTATCTCTCATCTGTCAACACATTTCAAATATGGTAGAAAGGTGAGAAAGTTCAACTCTGTGTATAAGAAATAGTTTTATTCTAAATTTCATGCTATAAATGAGTAATACTTGTGTCAATCAGATTAATTTAACATTAAATGTACTTAGTTTTCCATAAATAATGTGTCAAAGATGTATATTTTATTTTTGCAAGATTTTTAAAACCAAGAATTAACCTTTGTTTTCAAATGTGCTGATCGCTCAAAAATGATCAAAAAATTGAAAAATTTTAGATTCTAATCAATATTTGAATTACACCAGAGTATTTTGCTTACTGGAAATAGTAAATTTTTAATCATTTAACTTTGAATTAAAACTAAAATAAAAGTTTCAAGAAAACATGTTTTATTTTAAAAAATTCAATTCAAAAGTTAGTTATCAAAAATGAGTGGCGATACCTAGTTAAAAGGATGCATAGAATTAACTTTTGTTTACAAATGTGTAAGTTGCTAAAAAATGACTGAAAAACTGAAAGATTAAAAGATAAACCTCAAAATTTTAGATTCCAATTAATATAATTTCAATTTGAAATACACTAGAGTATTTTGCTTACTGGAAATAGTAAATTTAATCATTTAGCTTTCAATTAAAACTAAGATAAAAGTTTCAAGGGAACTTTTCTATTTTTATAAAATTCAAGTTAAAAGTTAGTTATCGAAAATGAGTGGAGGTACCTAAAAAAAAAAAAAAAAGTAATGTCTAAACAAATAAATTAAAGATATGTCAGAGTTAATCCATTTTATAACAGATTTTGTAAATTTTTATAAGTATATTGGATGTTAATATTGTCTCAATTTGACATAAAAATTTGAATTAAAATTCAACCCATAGCTGGAGGGAGAAGAGATGGATTAATACTTTTCCCAAGGGTATTTGCACATAAGTGAAAGCAACAGTTTCAACTGGAATTAGAACTTGGCTCTCTGATTTCTCATTCTGAACTGATAGTCATTGCACCACTCATCTCATTAATGTCATGAACATTTAATTTTAAATTAACCACAACATTTATGTAGCAGTGTTGCCATGGTAACACATTTCTTTACATTTTTTTTAAAGAGTAAAATGTTAACAAGAAAGTAACACCTTCAGCATCCAACTGGTTTTCACTGTTTTTCACTATTTTACATATTGTTTACATATTGTTTCATATGTTTTTTGAGAGCAGCATTATGTTTATTTTATACTTGAAAATCTATCAAATACTGTGTGGTAATTCAAATTTGATGAAAAAAAAAAACATTATACAAATTGTTGACTGCTTTTATCAGTTTTTCATTTATAATTTGATCTGTAAATGATAAAATTTATCTAATGTTAAAACAATCATCTCCAACTTCATACTAGGCTGGATAATCCTGGGTATGACTTTTTTTAAAATCATTTCATTCAAAGCAAGATGAGATCACCACTGGTGCACTGGGGTTCACAGTGAGAGAAAAGGTTGGGTTACAGAAGGTATTAAGAAAAGATTAATGGGATTCAAGAAGACAGAAGATGGCATTTGACATTGACCTTAAACGTTTGGAGATTGTAGCTATCAGAAAACAAGTACACAGAAGGGAGTTCCACAGGTAGGAAGCACGAGAAAAGAAATTGTTGGAGTAGAAGTGTGGATTACATTTAACTATTTCAACAGTAAGAGGGTGGGACCTAGATGCCAGTCTAGTATCACACTTAAATTCACATGGTTGGGGCACCAAGGAAAATTGCTAGTCTGAGCAGTTTCCTTGAATATATTTGTAGAAAATATGTAGATTATATTTTAATCATATTCCTTCTTTTTGCTTCAGTTGTATATTAGATATCTGGTTAAATTTGGCCATATATGAGAAAGTGAAATCAAAATCCTACCTTATTACAGTATACATATGCAAATCAAATAGTAACCTGATACATCAAAGGAACATATTTCTTCTGTATAGAAGTCTCACTAGCTAAAGTTGAGTAGTATATAGCCAAAAGATTGATTTTCTATGGCTTATCAACTTTTTGCAAATTATTCAAAGCCAGAAAATAGTTCTAATTTTTGTAGGAATTTTCTTTTTTGAAAGAATTATGGTTTAGTGATAAAAATCTTACTGATTAACCCATAGCTGGAGGGAAAGGAGGTGGATTCATACCTTTCCAAAAGGTATTTGCACATGAGTGGATATAACAAACACAATGGGAATTGGAACTTAGCTCTCTGATTAACAATCCCAAGCCATTATCCAATACACTACCAGCACATCCAAACTTACAGCAACTGTTATTCCCAAGCAGTCACTCATCTAGTTACTGATCAGACTCAACATTGCTTAACTTTAGTGATTGTATGAGGTCTGGTATTTCAACTTGAAGTGGCCATAAGCCACAATCTGAAGTGATGGTGGATGGAAGTAGATGATGAAATGATGCAAATGAATTGACCTTGCTGACTCTCTTTAGTACCTACTGCCCAATTTGTTTTCTATAGCTTTATCAACCATACTATCTTCTTAAATCCCATTCATCTTTTCTCACTATAATTTTGTTTTATTGAAAGATTTAAAAAAAAAAAAATTTATGTTTGCCCAATACAAGGCCCCAAAGCCACTCAAGGTAGCAGGTTACTGTATGGTGTTGTACAAGCATAAAAAAGGGCAAGAAGTAAATTTCTTTGGTCTATGCAGGAAAAATAACTAATTCTAGATTCAAGAGGTCAAGATTTAATTAGTGAATAACATTTCAGAGTTCAGTCAGAAATGTCAGAAGTATAGTGTGGAGGTAGACTTTAGAAGAAACTAGAAATCTAATCCTAGACAGGAAACAAAGGATAAACGTCTATTCCTGTTCAAAAGACCAAATAGGAGTGTGAACTGGATGATAGGTATGGATAATCGAAGAAGTACTTATTGCACAGGTATGATTTGATCTTCAACATAAAACATTTGCTCTTAGACATGCAGGTTCATACATAAATAATCTGGTTTTTATTTTTTTCATAGGTACTGTGCTAGTTGACAATATAAGGTCTAAGGGCTTGAGGTGTAAAGTTGTCACTATTAGATGAATTAATCAGACCAATATCCTTATCATTTTAGTCACTATGTTCCAGAGGTATCATCAGAGCTGCTTTGACTTGAAAACACTGCAATTCAGTATAGCTTCTCATATAAACCATGATTGGCTGCTTTGTCCCATTTGTGTTTCTTCAATACCAAATGAGTCAACCTGTAGTTTATATTGTGTACTAGTGGTAGTTCTGCCTTGCTTGGGTGAAATGGTTTACAAAAAAAAGTCTTACATTTGCTAGCATCACAAATTCAATAAAATAGATTAAGAGCATGTCTTCCTTTGAATTAAATATTCTTTTAGTTTTAGCTAAGACCACAAATTAACATATTTACATTTTATTTGAACATATTTCCTATGTCAGTCTGTTAAGTGCCATGCTTGAAAAACAGGCAACCATGACTCTTTCAATCAATGACATTAGGTTGAAGATGGGAACCAGTAATACGAAGTGCCAGAGAAAATCATTAGGGTCAAAAATTGCAATATGAGCTCTGGTAAAAAATACCAGAGAAAACCATTAACATCAAAAAATTGCAATATGAACTCTGGTAAAAAAAAGGGGGGGGGGGTTACTGGACATTAGGTTTATAAGTCCCAAAAATTCAGTTGTTCCTGTCCTTAAGGACAAATGGCCCAGTGGATATAGACGTTGGTCAATTCCTGACTTGAATCTTAAAGTTGTGAGTTCAATATCAGGCTACACCATGAACAAGTAACTAGCAGGGTTAGAGGGAGATAACTTCCAATTGAGGCTTTATGCAAGTTCAGTGATTGTAATAAAGGGTTCAGTTTGAAATTTCTAGCACCTGAAGGAAGGCTAAAAAAAAAAAAAAAAAAAGAAAGAGGAAATAAATGGGAGGGTTTTATTTCATTACTCATCTTTTTAAACTGAGTGGAGTTGCTTAACTTTTCCTTTTAAAACCTGTTAAAATTTTATTTAAATTGGATGAAATTGTCCAAGCTTCATTTAACTAATTTTTGTCAGAAAATTTCAATTAAACAAGCAGGAACAGAAAAAAGGTTAATGGTTAAAATTGGAGAACTTTATGTAATTAACTGTGCTGTTCCAAGGAACAATCATAATAGCAACACCTGTTTTACAACAATATGGCAGTGGCAGTAACTACAGGAAGCAGGCCCATTTATGACCATATGATTATATATTAACATATAAGGTTAAGATAAATAAAGACAAAAGGAAAATTTATCTTTACCAATGCAAACAAGGCAGATGTCTTGATAAAGTCCGATAGGATGAAACGTATCAGCAAAGTGTTTTCATTTTGTTTTTATTTATATTGACCTTTTGCAAATATCAGTCAGTTACGTGCCATACATGATATATGCTTGGGTATCATGTCTCTTGATCCATGACTGACTAGGTAAATTTTCCTGCAGTAGGTTGCCATTTCTTTCTGTGGTCATAGCTGAAAGAAGAGATGGATTCACACTTTTGTCAAGGGTATTTGTACATAAATGAGTGCAACAAATTCAACTTGAATTTAAGCTCATCTCTCTGAAATTTTTATATATAATGTTAAATTAAAATACAACTTACACTTTGCAGAGGAACCTATGTTGGTAGATGAATGCTGTTAAGGTTTTATACATTTGGCTGAGGTTAAAGGAAAATTTATAAATACAATACTTCCTCAATTAACCAGACACTTTTGGGACAGAGATTTTGAAAAAATATCTGGATCATTCTTGATAACTGAATACTTAAATTATTGAAAATAATGAAGAAAAAAGAAAAATCATTTTCTGGAAGAAATTTTTTATATCATCAAATAACATTTTCAAACACTTTATTCAAGTTTTTGTCCAATTTATTTTTATAAAAAAAAAAAGAAATGTGTTAGTTTTAGTCTGTTCCCAGCCAGCCTGCTGGTTTCTCTGCTGCTAACTCACAAAGCTGGAATAATGTAAATGTATTTTAGCAACCAACATTTGCTTAACATATGCATTGCTTTGGTGTTTGAATTTGTGTATCAAGGTTGTTAAAATTTGACATGCACAATATCATCATCATCATCATCATCCTCCTCCTCCCCTTCAATATTTTCAGGCCTGGTTAACAACACCCCTGGGTCTCTGTGGTAATTCAAAGACATGCTCTTTAAAAAAAAAAAAATAGGAGAACTGATTTTATTGGTGTTTTTAGTCAAACATTGGGTATGGTTTTTCTAAATTCTGAAAATGCTTATCTGAAATATTAGAATCAGTTTAGTTCAAATAATTGCAAAATGTCAGACAATTTCAGATTTTTCTTCATCTTGTCTGGAAAATTGAAATTTAGAAAAAAAAATATGTTTGTTCAGTGCAAGGCCCAAAAGCCACTCCAGGTAGCAGGTTACTGTATGGTGTTGTATAATCATAAGACAGGGAAAAAAGTAAATTTCTTTGGTCTATGCGGGAAAAATAACAACTAATTCTAGACTTCATGAGATTTAATTAGTGACTAACATTTCAGAGTTCAGTCAGTGATGTCAGAAGTATAGTGTGGAGGTAGACTTCAAAAGAGACAGAAAACAAAGGATAAACATCTATTCCTGTTCAAAAAAACAAGTAGGGGTGTGAAATGGACAATAGGTATGAATAATCGAAGAAGTACTTTACTTATTGCACAGATATGATTTGACCTTCAACAAAAAACATTTGCTCTTAGACATGTAGACATAAATAATCTGGTTTTTATTTTTTCATAGGTACTGTGCTAGTTGATATATAAGGTCTGAGGTTTAAAGTTGTCACTATTAGATGAATTAATCAGACCAGTATCCTTATCATTTTAGTCATTATGGTCCAGACATGTCATCAGAGCTGCTTTGACTTGAAAACACACTGCAATTCAGTATGGCTTCTCATATAAACCATGATTGGCTGCTTTGTCCCATTTGTGTTTTTTCAATATCAAATGAGTTAACCTGTAGTCTATATTGTGTACTAGTGGTAGTCCTGCCTTGCTTGGGTGAAATGGTTTACAAAAAAAAGTCTTTCATTTGCTAGCATCACAAATTCAATAAAATAGATTAAGAGCATGTCTTCCTTTGAATTAAATATTCTTTTAGTTTTAGCTAAGACCACAAATTAACATATTTACATTTTAGATGAATTAATCAGACCAATATCCTTATCATTTTAGTCATTATGTTCCAGAAATGTCATCAGATCTGCTTTAACTTGAAGACACACAGCAAATCAGTGTGATTTCTCGCATGCAAAATGGCTGACTGCTTAGTCTTATTTGTGTTTCTTTGACACCAACTGAGCCAGCCTGTAGTGTATACAGCAACTATGCTGAGCAAACCTTACAGTTCAAGTATATGCCCTGTCAGGGCCAAATGGGATTTTGAATTCAGACTTGTTCTTCTTCTAGACTGGTTGCTTGAGAGTTCAATCTGTCTTGCATGTTCAGCAATACCATATCACAATGATTTCATTTCTCCTCAACAGATAACACTACCATATTTTGTTTTTGTTTTTTATCATTTACTACTGTAAATAAGTTATTTTATAATATATTCAAGAATTCTACCACGTAATAGTGAAAGAGGGATTCACTAATTATCAATCAGAGCCAAAAGGTTTCATAGAAATTTAAATTTAATGGATCGATTCATTTTTTACAGTGTATCAAACCTCTGCAGGTTATTTAAAGTCAGAAAATACTTAGAGATTTTTTTTATAATCATTTCCCCCAAAGCAAGGCAAGACTGCTGCTGGTGCATGGGAGGTTACAGAAAAAATAAAAAACGGGGTACAGGGGATGCCAAAAAAAAAAAGATAGGAAGTGGATGGGATTTGAGAAGGTGGAAGAGATTTAAGGAGGTAGAGGATGGCAATTGACATTGCATTTAAACTTTTGAAGATTGTAGCTATCAGGAAAGCAAGTATATGGAAGGGAATTCCACAGGCAGGAAGTGTGAGAAAAGAAACTGTTGGAGTAGAAGTCATGGTTACATTTGACTAATAATTTCAACTGTAAAAAGGATGAGACTTTGCTGTTAATCTAATCCTGCCCTTAAATTCATGAAGTCGAGATACCATTAAAGTATTTGTAGAAAAGGCATAAGAAAGCTACATTATGACAGCTGAAAAGTGTTTGAAGCAGATATGCCAAATTAAGATCAATAATATTGACAATTCTTTGGATTTTTTCAAGAATTCAAAATTATATAGCAGGAGCATAGGATGAGATATGGCAGCAATATTCAATGCATAGATCAATGGTAGACTTATAAATATGTAAGATAGACCCAAGTGAGAAAAATTTTCTAGCCTGACATAGCAAACTCACTTTTCTAGCAGCAGACCTAGAAATTGATTTAATCAAATATTTCCACTTAATGTATTATTGTATAAGAATTACAAAGCATGTGAAGTGAAACAATCTCTCATTTGTTTGATCCAAAGATAAAAAGATTAGTAATTTAGCATCTTGAGAACTAATTCTTGTGCTCATGAATAGAAAAAAAAAATTGAGTTATTTTGACAAATTTTGCATTTTGTTGAAATAAGTATTTTCAAGAACAGATCATTTAAAAACTTCAGAAAATATTTTTATATTTTAAGAATTTTTTGAGAGATAATGATTTAAGGATACAAGTCTTACTAATTAACCCATAGCTGGGAGGAGAAGTGGGGGATATATATACCTTTTTCAAGAGTATTTGCATGTAAGTGACTAAGTGAAATTAGAACTCAGCTTTCTAATTAACAATTCCAAGCCATTATCCATTGCACCACTTATACATCTAGACTTACAGCACCTGTTATTCTCAAGTGAGCACCCAGCTAGGTACTGACCGGACTCAACATTGTTTAACGTCAGTAATTGTAAACAAAAGAATGATCAATTGATCAGATGAACTGCAGTATGTGTTTGCATATGTTGCACTAAATTTAACTTCAATGGAAAAGAAGGTCTACACACTTTTCAAGGACGTTGTTTTTTTTTCCTCAAACATGTTTCTGCATATGTTGCACCAAAAGTGACTTTTGTGAAAATGAAGATCCACACATTTGGCATGAATGGGAATTATTGCCAGTGTGATTTTGCATATGTTGTTCTAAATGTGACCTTACTGTAAAAGATGACCCACATACTTCACAGGAATATGGCTTCTCTCCAGTATGTGTTTGCATATGTTGAACCAAATGTGAATTCGATTTAAAAGTTAATTCACAAACTTCACAAGAATATGGTTTCTCTTCTGTGTGTATTCTCATATGCAACATCAGATATGACTTGGCTGTAAAAGATGAATCACATACTTCACAAGGGTATGGTTTCTCTCCAGTGTGTATTCGGATATGTTGCCTTAGATGTGATTTCTGTGTAAAACCAGATCCACACACTTCACAAGTATATGGCTTCTCTTCATTGTGTGTTTGCATATGCCTGATTAAATGTGACTTTAATGAAAATGGAGTTTGACATATTTCACAAGAATATGTTTTCTTTCCAGAATGTATTTGCATATGTTGCACCAAATTTGATTTTCTAGAAAAGAAAGATCCACATATTGGGCAAGAATATGATTTCTCTCTGGTGTGTATTTGCATATGTCGCACCAAATTTGATTTCACTGAAAAACAAAAGCCACACACTTTACAAGAATATGGTTTCTCTCCAGTGTGTATACGGACATGTTGCACTAAAAGTGACTTTCGTGAAAATGAAGAATTACAAACTTCACAAGAATATGGTTTCTCTCCAGTGTGTGTTTGCATATGTCGTGCCAAAAGTGATTTTCGTGAAAATGGAAATCCACATACTTCACAAGAGTATGGTTTCTTTTCAGTATGTATTTTCGCATGCTGGGCCAAATGTAATTTATTTAAAAATGTAGCTCCACACACTTTACAAAAGTTTTCTTTCTCTTTCGTATATTCATGTGTATACTTCACATTTGTTTTTCCTGAAAAGGTTGATGCACATTCTTCTTCAGTTTGTGACTCTGCTCGCCCTGAAAATGTAGATTCAGTCTCTTCAGATGAATATGTTGTCTTTCCAGTAGCAGTTGGTGTGAGTTTGTTTAACAATGAATTAGACGAAAATGTAGATCCACAAATATTAAATGAATTATTTTCAGTCATTTTCTTCAGATTTTTTTATGTGAATTCACAAATGAATTTTTCATTCATTAAGGTTTATAAATATTCAAAAATAATTTCAATGTCAGTACCAGAAAATATTTTTTCTTGCTGAAACATCTGTAAAACAGAAATGAAAATTAATTAAAGAAATGATATAAAAATTCAACAAGTTGATATGTCAATATATTTCTAATTCAATATACTCAAGTGTGTAAAGTTGACAATGTTAATTTTATGATGAATTAGGTGGCTATATAATTTTTTAGATTTGATAGTAAACTTCGGGTCTTTAAAAACGATTTTGTTAAATAATAAAAACATTGGCAAAACCATAGCATATATATATATATATATATATATATACACACACAATTTGAAGTAATTCTGAAGAGTATTTCTTGACTTTAATTCAAAGTACTGTTAGCAGTAGACATACGTATGTAGACATAAATATAACCATATTTCAATAATATAAATAAATGTGTCTACTGTTTAAAAAAAAATTGTCATTAAATTCATTGGTTGAATCATTTTTACAAATTTAAACTTACAAAACAAATATATAGTTACATTGTGTACACTGATTTATGCTTGTAATGACTATTGCATCTTAATTGTGTTCAAGTATTAAATTTATAGTCAGGAATGTTTTCTAAACATGTTCTTAAACTTTTGCTTCTCCTGAATTTCTGAGATAAGGTGTTGTTATTATATATTGACTGATGTGAACCACTGTCACTTAATCAACAGTATCGCTTGACCTCAGATAACAATTTGATTTTTTTTAATAATTTATCAATCCTCTGTGAATTATTTAAATTACTGTAAATAGTTAATTTTTTTGCAAGTGAATATTGCATTAACAATTTCTTGAGAATAACAATGATTACTTCCAGATATATGTTCTATTATTTAAACTCAACTCTTGGATTTCAAATTCTGAATGTGCAACTGGTATAATAGATAGCCTATTATACCAGTTGCACATCCACTTGACCTCAGAAGTACATGGTTGTATATGTCAGTGTAAAACAGTGCAATGTAAGCATAGTGCATCATCAGATCATACTAATTTAAATATACGTATTGAATAAAATAAGTATTTGACCAGGTTCTTCAATTGGTCAGAGAAGCATTTGACCACCTGCACAACTGATTGCCATAGCAGACAAGACTGGGCAATGCCATGTTGACATTAGCATCAGTGAAAAAAAAGAAAAGAAAAAGAAAAGAGAAATATTTAAGAAATGTCAAAGGAATTAAAAAATATTTAAAGGAGTTGATTGAGAATCGATGAACAGCTAGGTGGCTTGTGAGGGTTGGTAGATTACAATGGTTTATGCTGATTCATAGTAACCATCTCTTTCTTACCCCTACAGTTCAAAAGCACAGAAATGTACAATGTCTGGAGAGAGAGAAAATAAGCTGCAAGAGACACCAGATGGTCAGTCATGTCTTGAAAGAGACATGACTGACTGGGCAGAAGATTATCCAGCAGTAGGTTTCTGTGGTAGACTGGTTGTCAGCCAAAGCTTATAGAACCCAATTTGTCCTATTATTTAACCCATAACTAGAGGGAAGAGATGAATTAATACTTTCCCAAGGGTATTTGTGCACAAGTGAATGCAAGGAATTCAACTGAAATTTGAATTTGGCTCCCTGATTTGTCTTTCTGAGTCAATATCCACTGCACATACTGACTTAATAAATGCTTTTGTGTCCCTAACTGTGGATTTTCTAGGCTAGAATTCTGAGTTTTACTTCTCCTAGACTGGTTGCCACCCAGAACTATAGAACCCAATCTCTTCTAATATTTACCCATAGCTGGGGAGAGAAGAGATGGATTTATACTTTTCTAAGGGTATTAGCATGTAAGTTAATGTAATGAATTTTGACTGGAATTCCAACTTGGCTCTTCAATTCCTCAGTTTGAGCTGCAATCCATTACTCCACTGTACCTCCAGCAAGTCAATTATATCATCATTCCTTCACTAGTTTTTTCTTTGACCACTTCATATGATGGAGATATTTCTCTGTAGCCTTAATATTAGATTTTCCAGGTTAGTATTTAACCATTATTGGTATTTCATTTCAATTATTTTTCTTCCATTCTTCCAGTTTCTTGCTGGTTACTAAGAGAAATGGGTTGAGCTATGATGATATTGATGAATGATACTTTCTTTTACTGTTCTGTTTACCACTGATGATAATACTGTTAGTTTTGTTGATTTTTTTTAAACATTTCACTGGAAGCAACACAATAAAGCCATTAAGATACAAGGGGTTACAGAATGTGAAAGAGTGATAAAAAACACTATTAAGGAGAGAGAACAATAAAAGAACAGGAATTAAGAAGACATAAACAATTGACATTGCATTTAAAATTTTGAAGATCAAAGTCAAATGGGAAGCAAAAAACCAAAAGTGAGTTCCATAAGTGAGAAGCACAAGAAAAGAAACTGTTAGCATAGAATTTATGGTTACAACTGGCCATTTCAACACTAAAATGAAGAAACCTTGCAGCCAATCTACTACAGCACTTATAAAGTCAAGGTACCATAAGGGAAAGTTCATCAGAACAATTATTATGAAAGTATTTATAAAAAAAGGCAGAGGGAAGCTACATTAAGGTGCTGGGATAGGGACTGAAACCAAGTTGCCAGATTACCTAAATTTTCTATGTCTATCATTCTTTAAATTCTCCCTTGTATTCTCAATTTATGATAGGCAGAAACTATAACACATACATGTTGATTATGAATGGTTCATTCAAGTGTTTCAACCATGAACTGACAGAAAAAATACAATTTTCTTGCTGTTTCTTAAATGAATATTAGTTCTTACAATTTCTTTTTCACATCCAGAGAAATAATTCAAATATCTAAATTTAATTCCTTCAGCCATCATTTTTCGTTTGCATGTGTACTCTATTAAGAGCACATCAACATAGCTGGATTATCCTATAAGCTAGTGTAGGCTGCAGCCTAAAACCTCTCAAACCTGGTTATAATACTAGTTATAAAAAATATTTTTTTTTTACTACAGTTGTACCAAAATATGTGCTAATTTGGTCTGCAATAAATAGTGTTATTTTTTAAATAATTTTTATTGACAAACAAAAGATAGCTATTCTAATTTATTTAAAAAATTTAGAATAAGTTTATTTAATTACTTAAGCTATGCAAATGTCAAGTAAAAAAATATTTAAGACAAGTGCATGCAAACTAGACAAAATTTAATTTAAATTGTCTCTGAGAGTGGCCCATAATTTCATTAGCCTAGGGGTCCTAAAAGGTGACAATTCAGTTCTGCTCACCACTATTGGTAAGAATTATTTTTTAAGAAATTGTTTTTTTTTAAATTTTGAGCCAAAAAAAATAAAAAAATAAAAAAAATAAAAATAACAAGGGTGCATCAAAAGGACATTTTTTTTCTCTTGATATTACTGTTACTGTATACTCCTTTCTCACTTTGTATTGTTTTAAAAACCTACTTTTAGAATATATTTTAGGCCCCTGCTATTCAGTAAAGCTCATTGTGGTTTCATAGAATCTAATGAAGGATTGTCTTAAGGTTTAAAGGTTTTATTTGTTTGAAGCCATTGTTAATTATTGATCTGTGAAAATGGATATATACAGATGAAAGATCAGACATTTCTGAATGAGCTGAAGGCTTACACGATATTGAAACACCAGTTCTGATATGATCACTGAAGTTAAGCAATGTTGATCCTGGTCAGTTCATAGATGGGTAACTAGATGCTGTAAATTTAGATAAGTGGTGGTATAATGAACGATAGTATGGAATTGTTAATTGGACAGCCAAGTTTCAATTCCTGTTGGGTTTGTTATATTCACTTACACCTAAATACCATTGGTAAAGGTATGAATTCACCTCCTCTTCCCACAACTATGGGTTACTTAGTAAGACTCATATCTCTAAACCATTATTATCACATAAAAACGTTTAAATAACCTGTGAAGGGATAAGTTGTATAAAATGAATTGGTCAATCATGAATGAGTTAGATACCATCAATGACATCCACATGAGAGTTTATTTAAGAATATAACTCATTTTCAGGTCAGTATTTTGATTCTGTAGCTTTTTATGTTGCTTGGCAAAAGCAGAAATATTGCAACCTAGCCTGTATACAATTTCTTTATCACTTAATTGGTTATAACAGATTTCTACACCAAATATTTAGTATTTATCAATTTCACATTTTGAATTATGATGGATTTCTTATAAATGTCATCACATCTCTCATTCAATTCCAGATCATAGTTTCTATTTTGGAAAAGTTCATCTAAGCCCCACTAATCAGAACACTTGGTAAAGAATGTTGATTTTCTTTGTTCAAGATTATTCTTATACCTACTATGAACATCAATGTCATTAGTAAAGACCCTCCACTCAATGATCCCTATAGTTAGTACACCGACAACTGGAGGATTAAACAATCTTTTAAATAAAATTTCACTTATCTAGCGAATTTGAAAACTGGGCTGTTTTTTCTTTTAATTATTTTTGAGATTAAATTTACTATTGCTTTTATTAAAAAAACAACAAAAAAGTGATATTGACAAGAGAATAGAAAACCTAGTTATGTGGAATCTCCTTTCAATTTTTTGCTTCTCTGCTACCTACAAACTCCAAAAATTATCACTTGCCATCTTCTGTCTTCCTGAATCCTGATCTTTTGACCTTTCTCTTCACTAAATTTTTGTCATCCTTTTTCCATATCAGTAAACCCTTGCATCTTAGTGGCATAATCACCTTGCTTGAGGTGAAATGATTAAAAAAAACTGTTGTGGAGTAAATAAGACATCCCCAGTTACACAAATGAACTCTGCAAGATGCCTTAAATAAAGAACTCAAAGAAAGTTCAGGGAGAGAGTTCTAACAGAATGTTCGTTATAGTTTTTTGAGACTGTTATAACTGTTAGTAGAGAGTTAATAACAAAAAAACAAAACAAAAAAAAACTAAAAATTAATTACGATTGTTTTTATTTATAGCATTTCATTTATATGAGAAATCAGAAAATCACTTGTTATTTTCACCTTCTTTTAGTCATGAATGATATTCAGGAATTATTAAGCATTAATAAGAAAATACAGAGTAACAAAGAAGTACCTGTGAAAATGTCATGGTTTTTCTATTTAATTTTCTTTAATAGAAGATTCAGGGGATTAAATGCCACACATGATATATGCTTGGGCAAGCAAGTATTGAAAGAGACATGACTGACTTGGCAGAATATTTTCCTTCGGTAGGTTGCCATTACTTTCTGTGGCAGACTGATTGTCAACCAAAGCTATAGAACCAAAGCTGTCCTGCTATTTAATCCATAGCTGGAGGAAGAAGAGATAGATTAATACTTTTCCCAAGGGTAATTGTGAGTAAGTGAATATGAATTTGAACTCGGCGCTCTGATTTCTTGTTCCAAGTTGATATCCACTGAACCACAATGCACATCTAATGAGAAGATTACAATTGCAAAATTACCATCATTTTTTAATGACATAAACTAGTTTTAACTAAAATACAAATTGTAAAAATTGATGGTTAAGACGCTGAGCAGATCTCACTTGAAATTAGACTAAGAAAGCGATACAGGGAATAAGATCTTCCATATTATAATTTCATATTAATTCTTCAAGCCACTGCACTCATATTACCCAACATAAATTGTCACCTGTTTTTCATTGTCTTTTTTTCCACAAAGTCTTCTCATTTTCTTTCGTCTTCAGTAACTCAGTTTTAGTGGAATTATTGCCTTGCTTGGGCCAAAATAGATAAATAATTTCTCTTATCCACCACATTTGAAAAATGATCTTTTTTACATTTAATTATATACATGACTATATTTAATATTGATTTTATAGTTTTTTAAAAGAAAAAAAAAATTATAGGAGAATAGAAAAATCTAGTCCTTACAGACACATCACATTGAAATACTGGTTCCTGTATGATTGTTGTATATCAATAAACAACAAACACGCATATATATAAAAATATAATGATATTTTTATTAGTGACGATGGACCGTGTAGAATAGAGGCAGGAGTGAGAGAGAGAGAGAGCGCCTCTAATGGGTTGACAAATGCGTACCCCGCAATAGCAGCATGCTATTGGGGGCAGCTGTGAACTGCCTTCCTTCGAGTTCTGTGGTTCTGCTGCTACTTCTGCTCTCACTTCTTCTGACTCGCGAATCCGTGTTTTCGCGGTCTTTATATATCTTCCAAAACCGGGACTTGTTTCTTCCGGCTTTGCCTTGATCATGCGACGCCTACGTAATTCTCAGAGTCACCTGTCTGTTTGCCTCTGAGTTATTTCCGCATCTGCTGGAAATAGGGTCAAAGTGACATCCGTTACTTTTCACCGACCGGAAACAACACGGCTTGTATCAGCCTTTCTTGGGTGGGCCAGACCGTTATATTACATGATAACTGAACTTAAGCAATGTCAAGCCTGGTCAGTATCTAGATGTGTAACTATTTGGTTATGCTAGGTGTTGTAAGGTTGGATGTGGCTCAGAATTGTTAACTGGAGAACCAAGTTCCGTTTCTAGTTAGATTCATTATATTAATATCTATATAAATGTCATTGGGGAAGGTATTAATGTACCTCTTCTCCTCCAGCTATGGGTAAGACTTGTATCACTAAATCATTATTACTGCAAAAAAATGAAATAAAATTCTTACAATCTAAAACTATTTTCTAGCTTTACATATCCTGCAAAGGGTTGAAAATCAATCAAAAACCTAGTCACTACATTTATTGGCAAAACTTTGACAGCTGTTGCAAAGCCCACCAAATTTCCTCAAATCTAATCAATTGACTAAACATTAGAAATATTTTTTTTGATTCCATTTCAGATCTACCCCCAATTCCCATTTGTGGCAAAAAGATTAATATCTATCTTCAGTGATATATATTTGGGATATATCTATAACAGTAACTAAACTAAACTTACTTCAATTGGAAATAATCATTATTTACACTACTTATATTCAAACTATTATCCTCATCTTTCTTTTTAATCATTTCAAAGAAAAATAACTGATTTCACAGGATATATCACAATAATCAACAGATAATCCATATCAGCCAATGGACACCTGATGATGACCAGAAAGTACTTGGTTGAAGCATCATGTCTATAATAACATCTATATCAACCATGATGAGAACAATAGTTTGAAATAATACCAAGATATATATATCCTCATCTTTGTTATAACAAAGATGAAGTTCACTAGCAGAAATAACAATAAGTCATCACAGAAATTAAGATGTAAATATACTTTTTTTAAGTTATGACCCTTCAAGATACAGGTGATCATGGCTCTCCAGGACTTTCTATCCCTTGCAGCACTAAGCAATGTTTAACTCTCTAATACTCCTCACTGTTCATGTTCTGCCTTTCATTCACACAAGATATATTATTCATTTCTCTCTGCTCTTTTCGCCTTTAATACCCTGTGAGTGTTAAATTCTCTCAGCTTTCTTCATTATGTGTCAGAAATTTCCACTGTTATTTTCTGATCCTAAATAAAACTGTCCTTTTCATTCCTATCTTTCTTAAAATTTCTTTTTTATTTTAAGCAACTAATGGTTAAATTAAATAATTTCTTATGGTTAATAATGATTAAAAGGATGATCCCTTTTTTATACATTGTATGGGTGGCAGGAATTGAAGTTGAATGTAAAGAAAGGGATCATCCACTGCCTGCAACATTGAGCAAAAGTCATAAGCAGCAACACAGACATATGAACAGGAAATGGTCAGTATAAGTAGTACTCCACAACTTAATAACTACTCAGGGTACATGATAACAGCTCTAATGAATGTGGAAGGAAGGGTGAATAACAACTCTCAGAAAACAGTCTTGATTTGTCTTCCTTATAAGAAGGGATTATTGGAGAAAATACAAAATATATGTGGTCCATATAACATTAGGACGACATTAAAAAGTGGTCCCACACAGATACCTCTCCCAAGGAAGACCTACAATAGAGGAAAACATGACTAGAGACTGTGTGTACACCCTTCCATGTAGCTGTGGAAAGAAATATAAAGGAGAAATGGGCCACCACCTTAAGGTTAAGCAGCAAGAACATTGCAAGGCCGTAACATGAGAGGAGATAGAAAAATCAGGTATAGCTGGCCGCATATCACCATCCCCTATGGGATCAAGTAGAAATAATTGATAGAGAACACTACTGGAAACTATGTAAACTTAAGGAATCAGTGCATATGCTAGACCACAAAAATTTCCTAAGCCAGCCAAGCATAGAAATGAATAAAATATTGGAACTAGTAATACAGAATACTAAAGAAAAGCATTAGTGTCAAAGATTGCAATATGAGCTCTGGTAAAAAAAAAAAAAAAAAAAAAAAATGATTACTGAGACAAAAGGTTTATAAGTCCCAGAAATTCACACACTGATGCCCTCAAGTACACATGGATGTAAATGTTGGTTAGTTCCAGTGACTTGAACCAAAGAGTTGTGAGTTCAATATCAGGCTACAGCAGTGGTGAACAAATAACTTAGAGAGTTAAGTTAAAGAGAGACAATTACATGGTTATCAGAAGTAGCATCACACATGGAATGAGAATGATATACACCAGGGATCAAAATAAAGGGTTTGGTTCAAAATTCCTAGTACCACTTAAAGAAGGCTGGAGCATACAATGGCTGAAACGTTGTAAACATGGCAATAAAGATGAGAACAATGGTCCAAACAATGTAAATAATGTTGATTAAATTTAATATTTCCAATATCCAAAATATTCTGCAGTATTTCAAAACTAATTTAAATTGACTAGAAGTAGGTTTTGTTTTGAAATCGCTGAATTTAGAATTATTTTAGCCATCTTTTATCAAAATCCAATTCTCTTTATTAAAAATTCTTTCAAAAGTAAAATATACTTTCTGAAACTTTATTTAAAGAATATTTTGTGGATTTTGAGTTTAATTAATCTGATTTTAAACAAATATTAGTAACTTTAAATTTAAAATATTGCAGCAATGAATTTTTTGAGGTTGCATTAAGTGTTTATATAAGGTAGGTCAGTTTTTTTCTACAGTGGCCACATCTGTAAAAATTACTTGAGGATTGAAGTAGATAGATCTATCACCCGGTTCACACTCCACCCACGTCTATTGAACAGGTGAAGAGGCTCATCCCTTGTTCCCTGTTTAGGATGTGGTTTCCAGCTTTCTCTTTTCCAATCTTCTCACTTTGGTTTCTTTTTTTTCAATTGGAGTAGATAGATCTATCTATCAACCAGTTCACACTCCACCCACATCTATTGAACAGGTTAAGAGGCTCATCCCTTGTTCCCTGTCTTGGATGTGGTTTCCGGCTTTCTCTTTTCCAATCTTTTCACTATTACGTAGCCCCCTGCACATCAGTGGCATTACCGCCTTACTCGGGGTGATATGATAAAAAAAAAAATAAAAAAAATTTCGCAGGCTTTCTTATACAATTTTTAACTCCCTGTAACATTAAAAAACTATGTAAATATTCTCCATAATCTAATATTCTACTGAAGATTTTGTACTTTTGCTTTAAATTTACTATAGTTATTACTATTTTCTGATAATGTTGCGTATGGACATCTGTATTTACAAAAATCGGTATGTTTATACATGCACATGCACACAAAAATATTTTAAAACTCTTAAAATACTGGGGGTGGTTGCTGAATTGTAGTAAGCTTGCCATTTATGTTAGTAAATATAGGTTTTACTTAATAACAGTATTGCTTGCCTGGTACAGTTTCAGAAATTTAAAAGATTTATAACTTTATAAGTCATTCTAATTAAAATTAAAAAAAAAAAAAAAAAGAAAACAATTCTTGTAAACATTCATTATTCATCAAAAAATTTTTTCTTAAGACATTAGTGTCCATAGTATATTTTATTCATACAATCGATTAAAAATTCATCTAATTAAATAATGGATGTGCAGTGTGTTGTGAATATTGGCTTAGAATGAGAAATTGGAGAGCCAAGTTCAAATTCCAGTTGAATTTGTTGCATTCACTTACACTTGGGAAAGGTATTAATTTGTCTCTTCCCACAAGCTATGGGTTAAATAACAGGACATATTAGGTTCTATAGCCTTGGTTGGCAACCAGTCTACTGCAGAATGTAATGGCAACTCACTGTGAGAAAATATTCTACCCAGCCAGTTATGTTTCTTTCGAGACATGATCACCCAAGTTTGTATCACATTTTGGAACTTAACTGAATTAAACAAGGTTTCAGTTTTATTGCATTTTTTTTTATTTCATGTCTCAGAGCAGATTTTGGGGGACAGAGGGTCTTGTTTTACAAAAAAGAATGTTTAAAAATTAACGATTTTTCTCTAAAAAGTTCTGCAGATAACTAACAGAAACATTAAAGCGGTATAAAAATTAATAATTTTTTCAAAATTTCAGAAAATTAAATAAGTGGATGCCCTCCACTGGATTGTAACAACGTGTAAATAAGAAAATGGTTTTATTTTTTAAACAAAGAAACTTTTCTAAAAATATTTAATTCATTTGTGAATATGTCCTGAAAGTTTTATTAAAATCCAATAATTACTTTTGCAAGAACTTCTAACTAAATCAATTTTTTTCACCGGAAAAAAGAAATAAAAACAACGTTAAAATTTCTTATAATCATTCTCTTTGATCACTTCTTTAATCTAAAATTTCAACAAACATTCTATAAAAGAAAAAGGATAAAAAAATGTAATTAAATAATTAAAAAAAAAATCCTTGTTATTTCCACTTAATAATAACAAAGATTTTGAAAATAAAAATTTGTTTCTTAAGTTAAGGGCATTTTTTCAAATTTTCATCATTGTATGTATTTTTTCTTTTTTTTTTTTAGTAAAATATTGAAGGTAACTAATTGAAATTTCATGGTATGTTCATTTTTTTAGTGAATCAGTGGAGATACCCACTTAAAAACGTACTGCAATGGTAAGAGGATAGTCTCATAATTAAAAAGAAACAAAAATTTAGCACTGAAAATTTATGTAACTTAAAAAAAATTAATGTCAAATTGAGTCAATAAAAATTAAAAATATAAATTTGTTAGTATGAAAGTAAAACTAAAAAAGTGTATAAATTGTGTGTTTATTGTCTCAATTTGACACTGGAGTGTATTGGAACACTTGAATTTTTCATGTTGAATTTTTTCACTATTCGTGGATTTTTTTTTCATTCACTTACTGTTTTTAGGATAAAGAGGTTGGAATTTTGTCATGGATTCTCTGCAAAGACGAAGCACTTAAGTCTTTGAGTGCTTAGTAGGTATAATATTGTTAAAATTTATAAAAAAAAAATCCAACGATTTCGAATTAAATTGGATTAAAATAATTTCTGAAATGCTGTGTTACTGAAAATAGAAAAAAATGGATGCGACACACAAAAAAGGAAAAAAAAAGGAACATCCGATTTTGTTAACAAAAACCGCAACAAACGCTAAAATCATAAGCCGAGGAGATTCTTTTATTTTGGTTTAAATATAAAGTGGGATTTTAATTGGTATTTATATCAAAGTTGGTAGATAGTAAAATTCATAAATATTTAATTACTCATAGTTTTTTTCAACTTACCTTTCCGATGTAAAATTCTAATAAGCCTAAGCCAAAGCTGACGACAAAGAAACCGTTTTTCAAATGATTTCCGACCGAATCTAATGGAATTTCGTTACCATTCAAATTTTATATTGTTCATTCCTTAATGCTGAAGAAAACAATACAAACAAAATAATCGATGTTTGTCAAACATCAATTATTTTGAAAATAATGTCTCTTTTAATGGCAAAATAATAAAGGAAATTGCCAAGCGGTGTTGAATATCATTTCGTTCCTTTTGTTTAAAAAAATACTGGTCAGAATGTTTTTAAGCTAAACAAGAGTTACAATTTCCAAGGCGTTTCAAGATTGTTTTTACTAGAACTAGCAGTATAGCCCGGCGTTGCTCGGGTGTAATGAAAGCTTTAAAACTAATCCATGGTCCTGGAGCTCAGACTCAGCCTAAAGAGCATTTATTTGTGTGAAGTTTGGTGGGAATCGGATAAAAATTGTGGAAAGGATATACAGTAGGCAGAAGCAAACACACACACACACAAACATCTTACCTTTTATATTTTTATTTATTTATTTTTTTTTAATCGTATCACCTCGAGCAAGACGGTTACGCCACTGATGTGCAGGGGGCTAGAAAAAAAAACAAAGATTGGAAAAGAGAAAGCCGGAAACCACATCCTAAACAGGAAACAAGGGATGAGCCTCTTAACCTGTTCAATAGACATGGGTGGAGTGTGAACCGGGTATTATCGATTTTCTGCACTATTGTAAGGACTGCAACCTTCAAACTTCTGAATATCGTTTCTTATGTCTTTGTCTCAAACTAAGTCTATGAGTGTATCAAATTTGATTAAAATCATACCACTCCTTCTGTAACCCGATTTTTTTGATTATCGATTTTCAATATTTATCGGGAGGTACCTCGACACAAAACCTAGCTAAGAGCACTCACAGACGCTTATAGTACAGCTGTGTAAATTTTCAAGAAAATTGGTTGAACCGTTTCGGAGTCTATAGGTAACGGACACACACACACACAAAGTTCCATTTATAAATAAGTTTAGATTATAAAAAAATGTTGGTCTTTTTAGTCTTAAATCATAAACTCTATTCATTCTCTCTGGAATAAAAAAAAACAAAACAACATTACTTAAAATGCAAAATCCATCTAATTTAACCATAATATTATTTTAAAAATATTTTCTTCTTAAACATTATTGGTAAATTTTCGTTTTAGGTGCTGACGGCTTTTCCCCCTTCAAATTTATTCAAAATAGCATTATTTCTGTGCAAATGTATATGCTGAACTCCAATCAACAATTAGTTATTGAAGAAACCTACCTTTTTTGATTTGAAGGTCCATAAAAAACGAACTATATCTCGCATTTTTCTCTCCCGTAAATCTAACAGTCATGTAATTAACTGCTGAATGTCTTTCAGCGTAGGACAACAAATTTCGGTCGATTTTTGGTAGATTTTCTTCCTTTACTGAAACTTCCGGCAGTGTACTTCCTGTGATGAAAGTAATGCGCTATTGTATTTCTACGCTTATTACTTTCATTACAGGATGTACACATTGCCGGAAGTTTCAGTAAGGGAAGAAAATTGACCAAAAATTGACCGAAATTTGTTGTCCTACGCAGTACGTCATTCTGCAGTTACATTACTTCATGAGAGTTATGGGAGAGAAAAGGTGCAAGATATAGTTCGTTTTTTATGGACTTTCAAATAAAAAAAAGTAGGTTTCTTCAATAACTAATTGTTGATTTGAGTTCAGCGTATACATTTGCACAGAAATAATGCTACTTTGGATAAATTTGAAGGGGGAAAAGCTGTTGGGACCTAAAATGAAAATTTACCAATATTATTTTAAAAATATTTTCTCCTAAACATTATTTGTATATTTGGTCTTTAAATAATTTTCTGCCTGGAAATGAAACAAAGCATTAATAATTAAATTGAGTCATTAAAAAGTTCTGTGTTTTTCTTTCTTTATCAACTTTGATCTTTAAAAAAATAAAGTACAATTAATTTATTTACTCAATTATATATTCACATGTTTCTTAGATTTTGATTTGATGTGACAAACTTTGCAACAAACTTTTGAATTTGAAGTTTTCACCTTCAAACATTTTGTGTTCCGTGCTAGGCTAGGTGTTAAGTGTAGAGTAATTGTCCATAGTTAAATTTAATTGGCAAAAATATTCAACAAAAAGAACTGATAGTTTCCAATAAGCAATAACAGAAGAAAGAAAATGATCAGGACAAATAATACTAAGCAAGCAATACATATGCAAGGCAAAACTAAACAAAGCAACAATAATAAGGCATAAAGTTCACAAACAATGGTATTAACACAAAAAAAGGGATACAATGAAACAGGCCAGCTGCATTTCAAATTTTCTTCCTGTGTTATCTTGGTGTATGTAACCTAGAGTTGTCATGGAGAACAAGATTTTTCCTTGAATCCACGGTGTATGCTACCACTCCAATGCAAATATAAAGCATATGACTGTACAACAAATATGGTTATTCATTAAGAAGAAATGTTCGTTATTACAGTTGGTTCCTAAAGACAGTAATCAGGTGCTTAGAAAGAAACCATTTTTATTCCAGTTGCTCTATCATAAGCATTATGCTAATTCCTATGATGAAGCATCTGGACATTTTTCTCAAAAAGTATTTTATATGCAACTATAACATAGAATGGGTTGTACGTTGTGGTGCAGTAGATATTGGCTAAAAACGAGAAATTGGGGAGTCGAGTTTGAATTCCAGTTGAATTTCTTGCATTCCCTTACACACAATTACCCTTGGGAAAGGTATTAATTAGTCTCTTCCCTCCAGTTATAGGTTAAATAATAGAACAGATTGGGTTCTATAGCCTTGGCTGGCAACCAGCCTACCACAGAAAGCAATGGCAATCTACTGTGGGATAATCTTCTGCCCAGTCAGTCATGTCTCTTTCAAGACATGATTGCCCAAAGTGTGTATCATGTGCAGCACTTAACTGACTGATACTATAGAATATATATATATATATATATATATATATATATATATATATATATTGTAACTAAGTTGTTGAACTCGTAGGTTTATTAACCTTTTGTTCATGCATTTACTTTTATAAAGAGTGCTCAATACAAATGTAGAGCGTTATACTGTAATGGTTGTTACAATGTTTTTATAAATTCATAGTATCACTACACAAAAATTTTCATGTTTCGAAGCCAGCCCATTATGTTGTTGGCTTCTTCCTCAGGAGAATTATCTAGTTGAAAAGCCAGTTTATTTGTGTTGGATTTGTTGTTTTTTGTGTGTGTGTGTGTGTGTGCGTGTTAGAGTGGTTGGTCTGTATTTTGAGTTCTGTTGACCTTTTTGAGGTCTCAGGGTTAAGTGTTTGTTTGTGGCTGAGTTCAGGATAGGTTAATCTATTAATCTTGTGAGGACTGAGGCTGTTGGCGCCTCGCTTGTTGTTATTTGGTTTAGGGGTTGGTAGGTGCTGTTTTGTTTTGGGGTTGGTTTCTTCTTAATTTAATTTATGTTATTTTGTATTGGGGTGTGTGCTTTTTTTTTGTTTTGTTTTTTATTTTTTATAAAATATATTTTTTATAAAATATATCTTTCATAAAAAAATATTTTATAATATTCTATAATATTTAAACTATTTTATAATATTATAAAATATAATATTTTATAATATTTAAGAAATATATTTCTTTTATAAACATCCCTTTCCACATACTTTTGGAAGCTAAACGATTCAAAACAGAAACCCAAAGTAAAATGGAAAATCCTAGAAAAAACTAGAACTTGTAACTCACTTAACGACATCTGCCTTTTATGTCTAAGTGAAAAACTAAACATTCTTCAGTACCCTAACAGCAACGATTTATTAAACTGTAGAGATGAATTAGGAGTAATATTCAAATATCGCAAATATTTCTCGCTAAAATTTAAGTAAACAAAAAAACATCCCAACAAGAGCCCCCCCCCCCAAAAAAAAACACAAAAAAATACACACAACCAACCCTATAAATAAACAGAAAAAGAAAACAAACCCTATACAATACCAACAAAAAATAATGCTGCTGCAGCAGAATAGTAGATAAATAAATAAAAATATATTTTATATTTATAAAAAATGTTTTGTAAAGGATAGATTTTATAAAAGAAATATTTCTTAAATATTATAAAATAGTTTAAATATTATAGAATATTATAAAATATTTTTTATGAAAGATATATTTTATAAAAAACAAAAAAAAAATAGCACACACCCCAATACAAAATAACATAAATTAAATTAAGAAGAAAACAACCCCAAAACCAAATAACAACAAGCAAAGCACCAACAGCCTCAATCCTCACAAGATTAATAGATTAACCTATCCTGAACTCAGCCACAAACACTTAAACCTAAGACCTTAAAAAGGTCAACAGAACTCAAAATACAGACCAACCCCTCTAACAAAAAAAAAAATCCAACACAAATAAACTGGCTTTTCAACTAGATAATTCTCATTTCTAAAAAATGGCCTGAGGAAGAAGCCAACAACATAATGGGCTGGCTTCAAAACATGAAAATTTTTGTGTAGTGATACTATGGATTTATAAAATCATTGTAACAACCATTAAAATATACAATATATATATATATATATATATATATATATATATAATGTGTGTGTGTGTGTGTTTACAAAATTTTACAACATCCTTTATAAAATGGATTAACTTTGACATATTATTAACTAGCAGTATAGTCCAGCATTGCTCAGGTGTAATGAAAGCTTTAAAACTAATCCATGGTCCTGGAGCTCAGACACGAAAGGCTAAAAAGCAATAGTTGTTTCCAGTCAAAGAAAAATCCTAGACTGAAAGAAAAATGAATGGATGTAAGTCAAAGTTTGATTTCCTGGTATCGATATCAAATAAGTTTTTTTTGTTGTAAACTGAATTTTGAAGGCTAAATAAGTCCTCTGAATAAATGGTATCATGGCTGAGACTAAGAACTACAATTATATCTACTTAGAGCCAAACCCGAAGCAAAAACTAAAATAAAAGGGCTAAAAAAAAATACAGACATGCAGGCAGATAACCAGACACACATACAAACATACTTGCCTTTTATATATATATATATAAAAAATCGATTTTCTGCACTATTGTAAGAACTGCAACCTCGAAACTTCTGAATATCATTTCTTATGTCTTTGTCTATCAGTGTATCAAATTTGATTAAAATCGGACCACTCCTTCTATAACCTAATGTTTTTGATTATTGATTTTCAATATTTGTCAGGGGTACCTTGACACGAAACCTAGCTAAGAACAATCGCAGACGCTTATAGTATAACTGTGTAAATTTTCAAGAAAATTCGTTCAGCCATTTTGGAGTCTATAGGTCACGGACACGGACACACACACACACACACACACACACACACACACACACACACACACACACACACAGAGACACACACACAGACACAGACACACACAAAGTTCCATTTATAAATAAGTTTAGATTTAGATTTAGATTTAAATTAGATTTATTAGACATTATTTTTAATGGATACTCATGTTTGAGTAGATGCTCTGTTTGTTTTTTTATAATTAAACAGTATATTTATTTACATCTATCAGCTTGAAAAATCAAGAAATCTTGTTAGGAACTTATGCATCCTTTTCAAATTAAAAGTATTTTAGCATTTAAAAAAAAAATTGTTTTGTTAAATTATTATTATTGAGGCACCTTATGCCCCAGGCAGCTCGTTGATTGTGACGCTTGCTCCCGTTGACGATTGTGATAGCACCAGGTGTGACATTGCCACCCGGCTGGCCGGCTGGTTTGGTTGCTGGTCATGACGATCTCGTCCGACGAAGTTGTCACAAAAGCTGGTTTTCAAGACGTCTATTGCAACAATGGGCACTGCCCCACTTTGTGAATTGATCTCAGAAAGCCGCGTCGTGCAATTTTAGTAGTTGTCTTTCTATCAGAGCCAGTCCAGACACTGGTGTACACTTGTAGTTAAAAGTAAACACAGTACCAAAAAAAATTAATAAAATAACTGAATAAAGTCAAACACGCCTGGAGAGTTACGAAGAATATCTTTATATAAAAAAAAACAATGTTTTTTTCTTTCACAGGAGCAGACAATACAGTTGTCAAAATGCCAGTTTACAATGGAGAGAGAGAGTTCATTTAAAAATATCAGAGCTTTCAAATTTAAATCAAAATGTCTTTTCTAAGTTTCGTTAAAGTAAACAGAGCACTTCAAATTTTCACCAAAGTGTTTTCACGTATTCATTAAATTTTCATTAAAGTCTTTTCACACATTCTCTATAATCAGGGCTGTCAATTTTCTATGCAACTTCTAAAATAACAAAGTCCTTTCAGGTTCTTATCAGAGCTTAAAAAAGTTTACCGAAGTAGAGCAAACGAGGAATCAAAAATTTCGATTCTCTCATGATTTTAAAAGAAACAATAACGTCCTTTCAGGATTCATATCAAAAGGCATATTATTCCAAATTAACTCTTTAAGTTAATCGGCGGCAGGCTTCATCTGACATTAACTCTTTAGCCATAAGTTCTATGGTAGGTGACCAGCCGTAGGTCATGGCTCCCCAGTTGGGAACCCTTTTCTACAGTTGTTACATTTCCACTGCAATTTCCAGAAACTTGCTCTGACTCTATTGCAACTAGACTGAAAAACTGAGAAACTCACAGCTTCTCACAGCTACTGATAGCTACTCAACTAATTTTTCTTGCCGATTCTATTTTTATAACCATCCCCAATCCTCTCGGGGGATCTGGCCGACTTGAAGCCCTCGACCAATGAGATCGTTTTCCACCCACTCGATTTGTGGGAGGGGTAACTCGACGAATGAAATATCACCAGCTCACTTTCTTTCAATTACATCATATTCAGATTTTCCAATTTCCTACAATTTTTCTGTTCTCAAGGAACATCTGTTGAGGGACTTCAACCCCGCCTGACCCCATCAAACCAATTCTGGCACTTTGTTTTGGCTATTCATAAAATTTTAGCTTTACCTAAAAATATCTGCTTTGAACACGAAAGAAAAAAAAATTATATTTCTACCTTTCCCAAAAATAGTTAATTTTTCTGTTCTCCGGATTTTACAAGTATATGATAGTATTAAAATAATTTTTTACATAAGCTCACATCGTGAATTACAATAAAGCACAACCAATGATACTACTAATATTAATACCTCTCTCTTCGCTCTATTAAACCAAACAAAAGAAAGTATACCCGTGGGAGATAGTGTCACATTTCATTACTATAAATGTCAGTAGTTCCCTCTAGCATGTAAACATGTGTTCAACTCAATTGAGCATATACATGTATGCATGGGAAATACCATAAGACAAGTCGATGCAAAAACATTTACTCAAGAGGAACAAGAGAGAGTTTCTTACATCCTGGCAAGATGATATGTATGAGAGAGTTTGTATAGTATCATCGTGAATAATAAAAACATTACACTGGTAAAGAAAAAGAATCATTTAAGAACAACAATATTGAGCTTGTAAAATCTCTTAACGTGAGAATACAGTGATCATTATCATGTGTTGCTATAAATCAGTTCATGCAAAAATATCCATTGCTGAGTGTGTGTGTGTGTATATATATATATGAAAATTTATAAATTATTCTTATCAAAATTTCTAAAAGTGAAAACAATTTTTTTTAAAATTCATTATTCATCAAAAAAATATTTCTAATTAAAACAACAGTATACATAATATATTTTATTCATAAAAGTAATTAAAAGCTTTTCTAATTAAATAATATCTTAGTTTTATTGCATTTTTATTTTACAATTAAGAGCAGATGCATAGTAGCACGTGGCTTAGGGGTTAAAATGTATGGTTATTTACCCATGCCAAGAAGATTAATGGAGAATTATAATGATGACGGAACACAAAAGTAACTTTAACCAAATAAGATAATTTATTTACTAATTTACGCACTTGATGTATTGTCAGAAACTTGTTTCAGAAAAATAATAAATCAGGAATTTTTAAAGTCTGTAGTTTTAATGAACTGTCATGAAGAGGAAATGTTCATACAACAGATTAAATAATCTGACAAAATATTTAAAAATGTTTAAAACAAAGATAATATTTTCACAGCTTCTACTTTGATGAGCTTCTTTCCCTGGTTCCCTGACCATATAAATTTACTCATGCTATTAGATTGGCACCCAGGTTCCACACTGTTACTGTCAAAATAGTCAAATTCTTACACTTCATGCTTGTGGAATGCCCTTCCATATACTTGCTTTTCTGATATCTACAATCTCCAAAATTTCAAATGCAACATCAATTACCATCATCTCTCTTGATTCCCATCTTTCTCTTACCCTTTTTTCCACATCCCCTGTACTTTGTTGCTTTTTTCCCCTCCTTTCTCTCACTATAACTCCCTGTGCACCAGTGACGGTTCTGCCTTGCTTGAGGTGAAATGATTATTAAAAAATGACTCATATTCTAATTCGATAAAATAAGAAAATCTATATTTTTTATTCTGACAAATGTTGCAGTCTAAAGATAGTCAATCTTCTAAATTTATTTTTTGGACGCAAATTTTCTCTTTTTTTTTAATGAGCAGACCAGTCTATTTAAGTAGTTCTCATTTTCACTTCTAATAACCACTCAGTTAAGTGCCATACGTGATACATGCTTGGGCGATCATGTCTTGAAAGAGACATGACTGACTGGGCAGAAGATTATCCTGCAGTAGATTGCCATTGCTTTCTGCAGTAGACTGGTTGCCGACCAAGGCTATAGAACCCAATCTGTCCTATTATTTAACCCATAACTGGAAGAAAGAAACGGATTAATACCTTTCCCAAGGGTATTTGCGTGTAAGTGAATGCAATGAATTCAGCTGGAATTCGAACTCGGCTCCCCGATTTCTCATTCTGAGCCGATATCCAATGCACCACAATCAGGGATTGATTTGGCACTGTATTGATATTATGAACAAGACCCTTTTACCATCAAATCAGTCAAATGTAACTGCCATTTCTATTCTATCAGTTTCTTTTCTTGCACTTCCTGCTTGTGGAAGGCCCTTCCATATATTTGCTTACCTAATAGCTAAATCTTCAAAAGTTCAAATGCAACATCAATTGCCATTTTCTATCTAATTGATTCCCATTCTTCTCTTATCCTTTTTTTCACATCCCCTTTACCTTGAATGTTTTTTCTTACTGTAATCCCCTGCACACCAGTGGTGGTCCTGCCTTGTTTGGAGGTTAAGCCATTATAAAAATTTGAAAAAAATATTTTAAAAAACTTCTAAATAAATTCCTTATCTTGTTTTGTTAAAATTACCCAACGGTTTCTTTGCCATTACCATTCATTATTAAATCTTCTGGGTGTGGGTAAACCATTCATTTTAAACCTGAAGTCTCATGCAACTATATCTTCTTCATGCTCTCTTCTCAATGTCAAAAGCCTTCTGTTTTTTTATGTTGATTTGCTTTGTTTCCTTGCTCTCAAAATATCCTCTTTTCACATCTGCTGACCTATTTTCTATATATGAAAATTATCCTCTTCTTTTTCAGGTTGTTGTTAGAGCTTGAGATCACATCTCTCATTGATCAGTATATACAAAAAAATAATTTTCTATAAACTTGAAATGGATCCTATACAAACTTTGGCGGGTTTTAACTGCTGAGTCAAAAAAGATATACAAGTACAATAATTTTTGCACAAACTGACTGGCTTTCATAAAAATACACTTCTCTCTAAAGAATGTGTACAAAAAAATGAATAAATAAATAAATAATAGACAATTATACACTTATTCATGACTAACATTTTTAAATTAATAAAGATAATTTTTTATAAAGAGAAATAGTTTGAAATACTTAGCATTCTTGGATTGTTTAGTTAAAATTCTTTGAAGTGGCATTGTGCTTGGTTAAAAGCTGATAATATAATTGGTGAATAATTTTACACTGATAGGAACTTGAACACTGGTCATGAGGAATAGAAACAAAACATTTTACACAACTTAAAACACTTTTCTCTTATTAATTTAATTTTTCTTATGCTTGTTATTTTCTTTTCTTTTTCCTTCTTGACTCAACAAGAATGGGTTTTCATTGGTCTAAAGAAATTTTACATAGGCTCATAAATTAATTTTCATCTTTCTCCTCAGTTCTTTGAATTTGAAGTAAAGAGAGATGATACTATTTCACACTTTACATTACAGATTTTCTGTGATTGGGGGTCCTGTTTTACCAAAAGAATTCACGGATTTAAATTTTCGCATGACTTTTATCTAATGAATATAAACATTATATGGTACAAAAAAAAAAATCATAAAATTTATAAAGGCTTTCGAGTACAGTTAAGGTTCACAAAGTCAAAGATATGGATGGACACACTTGAAGGAGAGAAGAAACACAAAGACAACATTATGTTCAAAGTGTTTACTGTACAGAAAAGGATGTTTGCACAATAGGTAAAAAGAAGGATTGAAAATATAATTTATATTTGCGGGCCTAAGTCTTAGGAGAGTGTCCAAGGAACAATGCAGGCTTCGCAGCTTCTGTTTTCATTAATGTCAGAAGGAAATGTTCTCAAAAGGTGTGGTGGCTACAGCTGTTAGTTGCAAAACAGTAAGATTTCAGAAATGAGTTTCCTACTTGGATCCAAGAATGGCTCCTGTTTGAACAACAGTTAGCCAATCAGAGTCTCAGATTAGTTCGGGATTCAAAGTTGATATTTGAATAGTAATGGGTTAACTCCTTTTGCTATCTTTTTCAAATACTTATAAATTAAAAGAATGTGTGTCTGTTGGGGGAGGTAACAGATGTTAAAAAATACTCTTACAAAGATTTTCTAAAAAAGGCAACATTAAAAGAGTAATTGAATTAATTTCTGAATAAGTTGTGAAAGTTTTACTAGAATCTAACCATTATTTGATTTTACAAGAATTTTCATTTCAATGTGTTTTTCACCACAAAAGAGATGCTCAAATTTCCCATACAAACTCATAGTCCCATGTTGATGCCAGGAAAACAACATTTTTAACCAAAATTTACAATGTTCTAGAAATAATTTAAAAAAATAATGTAAATACCTCATCTCAGAAATATAGACAAATATAAAAAAATCCTCTGATCATTGCTTTTAAAGGATTTTTTGGTATTTGCCTATATTTCTGAGATGAGATATTTACATTGTTCTAACTTCTTGTCTGAAGAATTTTTCCAGCTTGTACTAGGTCCTTTTTTTATCTTCTCCATCAGTGATTCAGTTGAGGAAAGTCTCGAACCTTTGGGAGATATCAGTCTGCAATTTATTTTTAATCCAACGGTTGTACTGGATTCTTTCTCTGACTAGGGCATGTGTTGCTGTTTCTGTTAATTTACGGGTTCTCCTGGAATTGACAGTAAGTTTTGGTGCCAAGCCTGAAAGGAAGGGTCATAACTCTCTGCATCAGTGAAGGAATTTTAGTTTGATTCATGCCACGTTCTGATGGCACTTTTCCATTTGTCTCCATATTTTTGGTCTAATGGATTTGTACTGATCCTTCAATATTTATCTATATTTCTGAGATAAGTTATTATTTACATTGTTCAGAATGTTATCTTCATCTTTGTTGTCGTAATCACGTTTCTGCTATTGTATGCTTCAATCATCTTCAGGTTAATGCAATTTTGAACTGAACTCTTCATTTCAATCACTGAGGTAGATTGTTTCTGTTCCATGAGTCATGCCACTTCCAGATGTCTTTATTTCCCTTTAATACAACACTAAGTTTTTATTCACCACTACTGTCAGCAGATATTGAACTCACAACTCTCTGGGTCAAGTCACTGGAACTAATGAACACTTATTCACTGAGCCATATGTCCTTGAGGATTTTTTTTTTTTATCTTATTTAGAACTTTTGGAGTTTTGTACATTTTTTTTTTATTATCCTCTTTTTTAGCAAACTTTTGAAGTTAAATCCCTACAATGGATGTTTCAGCATGTGATGATTTCATATGGTAGCTATTCTTGGAAATTTGAATCAAAGAAAAAAGATTAACTTTCCTAGAACATGTATTGTAATTTCCTAGAACATGTACTGTAGTTTTAATGAGACTGTAGGGGCTTACTATGCAAGGTTAATTTAGATTTGGATTTTACATGGCACAAGGCCACTTCCCATAGAAACTTTCTAACTAAATCCTTGCATACCACCATTATTTTTTATAAGTGTTGAAATTATTCATTAAACAAGCAAATGGAAAGTTGAATGAAATTAACAAAGCATCAATTGCAACTATAAAGTGTATTAACAACAACAAGAAATACATACATTACATAAATGTTAAAAGTGTTTGAAGGTATCTTCCATGGACTGTATGAAAATTGTGTTAGAGCTTTTGAAGTAAGTTGAAATGTTCATTGTCGCTGAAATATTTATCAGTATGATAAGAAATTCGTGTGAGGAATATTATTGATAAAAGAATTGTTCAGTTCTGATTGTTCATGAATAAGGTTCATTTTTGTAGTGTACAGAAGAATGAATTTAAAAGAGATAGTGAGTTGGACTTAATATTTTACATGAGGTGTGTGAAAGGATTTCTTGTGTCAACTGGCAAAAAATGCATGGCAAATTGTTTATATAGGTGTTCAAACATCCTTACAATTTAGTGGTAAAAATGTGGTTCACTTACCTAGAATCTGATTGGCTAGCTCAAACCAATCAGCAAACAGCTTACATTTATTCAAATATAAAATGGTTACATACAAAATTTAATACATACATTTGCATGAATACGTAAGTAAGTGTGTGTGTGTGTGTTTCTATATGTATGTGCATGTGTCACAAGACTGTTCGATATAAAAAAATAATAAAAAAACATTTATTTTCAGTTTTTGTGCGTGAAAATAAATTTCTATATGTCAGTATAATGTTGGGAATATTTTCCCCATGTTGAAAAATGAAATATAAGTGAGATTATTATATATTTCATGGAAAATAAATAAATGAGATAGAGGTGAGGCCAATGCAAGTCTCTCATGGTTCCCATCTTGAATCTATGATACGCTACCACCACTTTCCTACATCTCAATTTTTATAAGGTAATATTCATATAAAATACAAATTTTAATGTAATCTTATTATTACAATAATGGTTCATATGCAATATAGGTGAACAATTTATTTTATCTAAAAAGATTTAAAATAAATATGCTCCATCTTGTTGCAGAGTTGGGATTATTTTGTTGAGCTAACATACTATCAGAAAGATTTCTTTTAAGGGTTGCTTGAAAAAATTTAACAATTTGCATGTATGACACAAGGACAAAAACAACAAGTACAAATGTTATATCAAACTAGCTTATAACTTTTTATTTCAGAGTTAAAATTTCTAGTGATATTGCCAATTTCTTGTGAATGTTGGCAATAATTTAAAATTTTATTGTATTAAAGATCTTCAGTGTTAAAAGGTGAGTGAAAAGATATATGAATGTAAGGAAATTTAACAGTTTCTGGTGTTGAGTAAAGTTCATTGAACTTACAGTTTCTTGATTGTTTCAAAAGATAGATTTTTCTGATGCAGGTCTTTTTCAAGTATTATTTGTTTGCTGAGATAGATGTTTGATAATATGTTAATTGTGCATTAACCTTTGGACTTTCTTACTGAAGTTCATAGAGATATTGGAGTGAATGAATAAAATTATTGTTGATTTGGAGTTGAAGTTGAGGTTTGCTAAATGTTAATAAAAGTTTTAACTTCAAAACTCAAGATGTCAAGTAACATGAATTTAGGTAACAAAACTCACTGAAGTCAAGTCCTGTTTTTATAAGCTTTCTAGCTGTATAGTTGGATCATGAACACTACCGAAATTTTCGGCAGAAACTGTGATTTAAACACATTCTCAGAGGTGTTTTCATGTGCTCAATGTTTTTAGCCAATCAGCACTGATTATTCTAAAAATTAGCCATCTGATCCTGTAAGGTAATGTACTGTGTGATTAATAATTTGTTACTGTTGCTTTTTTAAATATAGGAAAAATTAGATTTTTATGTAGCCAAATGTATGAGTACAAATTCTCCATGAAGTAGAGAATGGTATCAATCAACAGCATGCAAAGTTAACCTTACAATCTAAACAAATTAGTAGAGAGAAATGTTATCATACCATTTTCTTAAATAAACCAACAATGATTTTGGAAAATTTTAAACTTGAAATTTTGTTAAAAAGTAGAATAATTTCACAGACGCATTCAACATTAAGGATAAAAAAATAATGAATATTATATAGTGTTTTTTTTTAGACTTAGCAGAAAAATTCACGAATTTAGACAAAAAAAGAAAGACCTCAGAATGACATCAAAATCTAATAATATTTTTTCATACTTTAGTGACTAAAAGATGAAAAACAAATTATTGTAGTTGCCACATGTTTTAGGAGCAGTCCCTTTTCAATATTAATGGAAACAGAAACTGCAAGAAACCCTATCTTGTTCCTTTGACATTTGATTAGTTGCGGTAGGATAGGCTTGGTTCTGTAGCCTTGGTTGGCAACCGGTCTACTGCAAAAAAGAAATGGCAACCTACTGCGGGAAAATCTTCTGCTTAGTCAGTCATAAATTGAAAGAGACATGATTGTTTCAGCGTGTATCACGTATGGCACAACTGACTGACTGAAGTTAAAAAAATATTGATAGTGAGAAATGGGCTTGTTTTTATTAAGGTTTCGTTTAAGCATTTGCAAAATAAAGAGTTTTTGTTTATTAGGATTTAAATTAATTTTCTATGAGGTGAAAGTAATTTACTTCGAAATAAATTAGAAGTGCAATAACACAACCCAAAAATATATTCAATTTGAATATTGTAAAAATACAATGTAAACAGTAACATTGTGCTATGTTTTTATGGTATACAAAACTAAGTGATCACCGCTTGATGATTTTGCTTGTTTTGTTGTAAGGTGAAACGTGTTTTTAAAAAAAAAATAATTGGCTTTTGCAAAGTGCTTTTTCATTTCTTAATTCTTGCGTCTGTTTTTTTTTTTTTCATTATCTTCAACATGAGTGTTTTATTATTTGAATTATTAAGATAGAAATTTGTATATAGAGACTGAATGAGAAATATTATTAACAAATCAACCAACAAATTATTATAACTTAAGTTAACTTAAGTAATAATAAGTTACTTATTTTTTTCCTGATTGCTCTTAAAGGTAAGTTGGAAAAATAAACAATTTTAATTTTGTTTTTTAAAAAAATTGAAGCTTACTGACATACACCTTTTATTTGTTTTTTTTTTAGTCTCTCTACTACAACATAAAAATCGAAAATAATTTTAATTTATCTTTTTAATTTAAATTATTATTTTAAAATAATTACGAAAAAACGCAAATCGAACAGAATCGAGAATAGTATTTTTTAAAATTTTATTCTTAATTTTATCATTTGGTTTAGAAGGTTTCTGCTTTGTTTTTAATCACGCGTAGGTACCTATAACTTTTTAGTATTTCGCTAAAAAGTCAATCAACATAGCATGGCATAATAATGAAAAAAGGCCCCAAATTTGAATGATGCAACTATGTTTTAAAAGGAAAGACTAACGTATTTTTTATAATTTTATTAATGTTCTTAATCGCTTCTAGTTTGGTTATCTCTTTTTTTTCTTTTCTTTCTCTTTTTAACGTTACCGGTGGCACAAAAAAGATTAATTTTCAATCTTTTTAGCGCCTTTTCCCGGTAAGAAACACATGGAAATTCTTGCAAAAATAAAAATAATTGTCGAATTTTAATTAAACTTTCAGGACATATTCACAAATGAATGTAATTTAACTTTTTAAAAAAATCTTCGGAAAAATACATCTGTTACCCCCTCCCTCACACGCACACACTTTCATTATTTTTATGAAATTTCGAAAATATATTATTTCAGCCTCCTTATATTAATTAATTGAAAGCAGTACCCCCAGCAGGATTTTAGTAAACATTTTTTTGTTTTTGTCAAACAGCAACAACCTTTACCAAAAATCTGCTCCTAATTGTAAAAAAAAAAAAAAAATTATGTAATCAAAAAAAGCTTTTAATTGCTTATAAGATTTATTAAGTACACTATTATATTTAAAAAAGAAAAAAGAATTTGTTGATGTATAATGAATTTTGACAAGAATTTTCTTTTTTTTAAATTTTAATTAGAAAAAATTAAAATTTTTTAATTGTTTTAAAATTCTGTATTAAATTCAGTCTTTTAGAGTAAATTAGGTGAAAACTATATTCGTTAACTATAAATGGTAGAGATTAATACTAGTCTTCAAGCTCCAGGTTTTTAAAAAGAATTTTCAATTTTTTTTGTGTATATTAATGTGCCCATTTTTTGAAAGCATGGGTGACCATACATGACATTATGAGAAAATAAGAGTGATGACTACAGTAAATTTAAAGTCAACATTTCTAGATTAGATTATTGAGAATATTTTTCAATATTCTTAATATTACTTTGTACTTAAAAACTATATTAAAAAAACACTCACTGCAATTCTTAAATTATGTTTTACAGATAGTCTTCATAGAACAACAATAAACCTGTCTTCACCTTGTCATCACATGTCAAACATGTAAATATGGCTGTTGTTAATTAAAAACACAGACACTGTTTGTTTTAAAAATGCATTTCTGTATTATAAAATGATTAATATTTGTTTCAAATCAGATTAATTATACTTTAAATCAGCTAATATTCCACAAATAAAATTTCAGAAAAGAATATTTTATTTTTGGAAGTTTTTTTAGTAAGAAGAATTATATTGCAATAAAAGAAAACTAAAAATGGGTACCTAAATAACCATATCCAGGGGTAAGAAAAATACAAAAAATAAATTAAACTATTTTAAAATATTTACTTTAATATTGCATTATATTTTACATTTTCAATTCTTCAAATGCATCAGAACTGGAAAATTTTCAAAATTGCACTGAAAAAATTGCTAGGTATTGTCATGGATTTTGTAAAAAAACAAAAACACATTTTAAATGCATAAAATATATGAACCAACTATAAGAAAATTCTTATTATTTACTATTTTATAAAGTTCAAATCAGTTGGCCAACAATTTCAATAAACAAAAATAAAGTGTAAATAAATTATCTAATAAATAAATAGTGCTTTTTATTTTTGTTGCTAATACTCAAGGAGAAAGAAAATGTATAAATTCACATTCATATATTTAGGTTTTATTAAAATTCTGATTGTCACTTTTTAAAACAAAATTTTGCTGAAGTGTGAATATAGTTAAAACAATAGTGGTGTAAGGGAAAAAAAGATTCTTTTGGCACACACTGGTTTTTTGGTTTGTTTTGCAAGCACCCAGCATGTATTGGGAATTCCATAAGTCAAATAAAACAGATTTTTTTTCATGAAACTTCTGATCAATTTCATCAGTTAACATTGCAAAATTATCAAAATTTAGATAATTAAAAAAAGAAATGCTTACTGTTAATTTCTTAAACTGAAACCAAAGTACAGTGGTTGTATGTAGTTGGTTGGTTGATTTGTTTAACAGCATATGAACTTTTTATGGGTCATTTAATGTTGGAATATAATTTTTCTTGGAAGTTTTGAAGTAGTAAAAATGTTATTCTGCTTTCACAATTGAATACATGGTAGATGATACGCAATCTCTTATCCTAACCCTAGGTTATTGTCTCGATATAATTAAATCTGTTTTTTTTTCTCTGCACTATAAAGTTATTATGGTGCCCTTCTATGAGGAATAGACTTTTCCTCTTGTTATATGTGATTACCTGCATGACTTCTGGAGAAGCAGTTAACAAGGCAGTTAACAACAGCTACTAGTCAGGCAATAAACAGCGTAATAACCTTTGAACTTACTTATTTCTATATTACTTATTATTAACACTTCTTTTGAATATCTTGTTTCTTGTTATACTAATACACTGTTTTGAACCTACCTTTTTGTTCCGTGTCTTACTTCCGGCACAAACGGATCACAACAATTTTGCGGCAAAGTTTTGCCACAACTCCACAACAAATTGGCAACGAAGATCCACAACAAAAATCATTTAAGCTTAAACCAGTTTAGCATTATACATTTTTATATTATTGTTTGCCCGAGACAAGGCCAAAGAGCCACTTAAGGTAGAAGCATACTGAATAAGGTTGTTTCATAGACATAAGAAGAGGTAAGAAGTGCAAAATAAGGAGGATAGGATAGATAAAAGTTGACTCAAGACTTGAAGTGGTTAAGATTGTTGTAATTCAGAAAAGATCCTTCCAGAATAATGTTCCACAAAGTAGAGGCTCTTGGGAAGAAACTATCAGTGAAACTTCCTTTTTACAAATGGAATATGAAAGAAAATCAGAAACATTGACAATTTAACTCAAATCTCTTAAAAACTAAATTTTTTGTAAAAATTAAAAAAGTTATATTTGTTTGAAAGATGCAATTACTAAAAAACACTTTTCTGTAAAAATTCTGCTACAAAACTAAATTAAATGTTAGCATTATAAACTAAGAAAAATGAGCAAAAACACCCAGCCCTTTGTAAAAAAATGTGAAAAAATGCACACGCAATAAGACAGTGTAAAAAAACAATCATTTTTTTTTCCATGACATTTTTTTTTATTACCTTCACTCTTTTCAAATGTTTAGTTTTAAAAAGACATGATTAAAATTTTAATAAAACCTGAAGATTTGAAAGTTTATCTTTATCAATGATATTTCTGATGTAATCAGTTCCTAAGTTGGTGTCAATGCAAATGACACCACCATAGATAAACATTCCTGCCTACTATTACAATGGATGGTGCTTGTCTCCTAGAGAGCAACACACTGCACCTCCTTGGCCTTACTCTCTCAAATAACCTCAAATGGAATGACTACATCAAATTCATAGCTGTATTTACTGCTAGGAAGGTTGGTTCACTGTTGGAAGTTTTTCTTGTCAGAATCCATTTTGCACATTTATAAATCTACTCTTTGTCCATGCATTGAATACTGTTGACATATCTGCTCCTGCTATTCATCTTGAGGTTCTCAACAAAATCCAAAGGAGGGTCTGCAATATAATCGATCCTGACTTGGCAGCCCACTTTCAGTTACTTTCTTATTGACTTGATGTGGCTTCCCTCTGTCTTTTCTACTCATATTTTCATGGCAACTACTCTGACAATCTTTTTTATCTGGTACCCCGACCAGATGTATTTACTCATGCTACTAGTTTGACATCAAGGTCCACCTTTGTACTGTCAAAATAGTTAAATGTAACTACTACTTCTACTCTAACAGTTCTTTTTCTCACACTTCCTATTTATGGAATTTGCTTTCCTGATACCTTCAATCTCCAAAAGTTTAAATGCAATGTTAATTACCATCTTTTAACTTCTTGATTCTCATCCATCTCTTATCTTTTCTTTGACATCCCCTTTACCTTTTTTTATTCTCTCACTGTAACCCCCTGTGCACTAGTGGCATTTCTGCCTTGCTTGGGGTGAAATGATTATAAAAAAATGAATTTATACATACTCATTTACTAAATGCTCAAGAATTTATGAATGAAAAATGTTTTTATTCATTTCTTTATAAATTGGTAAATGATAAATATTCTGTTAATTCTAAATGTATTAATTTTTAGAATTAAAATTGAAATTACTCTTGTAAATAAACACTATATTAAATATCGTTTAATATTTTTGCTATAAATTCTCAAGAACAAAAAATATGTATATGAATTCACTTTCATCATTAGTTTTTATTCCAATTCTGATCATTGCTTTTTAAAACAATAAATTGTGCTGAGGAGTGAAGGTAGTTAAAGCGGTGTCTTGGGAAATGCTGTCCTTTGAACAATGTCTTTTTGCAGGCACATTTATTCATGTTTGCCAAATATCTAATCTTTTTGAATGATTACAAATATACATCTCGTATATAAAGAAAAATCTTTACCAATGTTATTTATGTACTTCTAAAGATTCATTAAAAATGGATCATACTAGATGGTTAAACTGACATGATGATGTTAAAAAACAAAAAGGAGAAAAATGGAACATAAAAGGAAAAATAAAACCATATGAATTTCTTAAACAGTTGACTGAAATTAGATTTTATTTATTACCTTTGCCTTAAGGAAGAGGCATTGTATTTGGTTGCATTTATCTGTCTTTCTGTGGTCAAGATATCGCAAGAGCCACTAAATGGATTTGGATGAAAGTATCAGGGATGATTACTCTCATGACTGACTTAAACTGATTAGATTTTGGGTGTGATCCAATATAGGATAAAGTTTCTAGATTATTTTTCTGGTTTTATTAATAAAATTTGATTTTTACCTTTCAAATGCCAAATACTGGATTACCTCACCTGGATCATTTTAAATACTAAATTCTCTCCTTTGTTTTATTTTAAGTGTGCATTTAATTTTGAGAGTTCATTTTTTTTGTATTTTCACTCTTGAGAGTGGTTAAGTTCATTGAAGTTATAATTTCTCCTGTTAATAATCATTTCTTGCTAACCATTGAGATGATGTCAGTATTGCTTTGGCAGAGGTTTACAGTCTATAACTACTCTGCCTAGTTTATACAGTAATCTCCCAGCAAGGGATGGTAACAGTCTATGTTGCTCTTTAAGCAACTCTAGTTATTTGAACACCTTCCTGCCAAAAAACCCACAAGAAACTGCAAACTTCAGTCTTTTATTTTTTTTCACCTCATGCAAGGTGATAATGCCAGTTAGAGACAATGGGCTACTGAGAGTGAAAGAAAATACAAATGTCTTTAGAAGGAACCAAGAAACAAGGGATAAACCTTTACTCCTGTTTAAAAGAACAGGGAGGAGTATGAACCTTGGTGTAACTATCTACTCCTATTGATTAAAAATAAATAGTAAATAAAAGCTCAGTGTTTTAGGCATAGGTGTTATAAGTATAGAGTTGAAGTAGACTTTAGAAGGAACCAGAAACCTAATCCTAAACATGTAACAAGAGATAGACCCCTACTCCTGTTCAAAAGAGTGAGTAGGAGTGTGATTTTGAAAATATATTGTAGGAAAAGCATTCCTAGGAATCGGACCATAGATATGCTAAATTAGTGTTATTGATCATAAAAAGAAGCCACAAAACTTATCAATGAAACTTGGCTAATGGTGAGCAATGATTTGTATAAAAAGACCTTCAGTATATCAGGTAGTTGGTGATAGTTATTGGTATTTTTCTAGTTCTATTTGCCTGGCTTCTTATAACCAATTTTGATCTTCAAAAATTTAAATGCAATATCAGTCATTATCTACTATCTTCTTCATTACTCTTCTTTTATTGTTCTCACTCCTTAATAACATTTCTCCTTTTTCTTATTCTTTCACACTTGGTAACACCTTATTTCTTAGTGGCTTTATTACTTTACTTGGGGTGAAATGAATTTAAAACATAACCATTATCCTCATTGTACATGTGATAGTTTTTGTATTTCCCATTGCTTTATAAGTTGAGATAAATTATAAACAAACAATATTATTTAAGAAGTGGTTATTTTCCAGTAACTTCCCCACTGAGGGCAGATGTATCACAAGGTCAATTTCTAATATGGGAATTCAAGCCCTTAAGCTCAGGCAAAAATTTCCCATAGATCTTGCATAAGGCAGGATTGAGCTCCTGTCCATTTTTCCCCAGACAAAAGTTTGCCCTTTGGCATAGCCTTGTCTGGGTTCTTCCCTGCCCAAAGGCAAAGAGTCTGACAAGGTTGTGTTTGGGTGGAAAACAATTCTTTAAGAAAGTCTCAATTTAAAAGAAGAAAAAGTAGTGAATTACTTTCCATGTGTCTTTTGAGCAGAGAACATGAAATTACAAAGAAAGAAAACAAAAGTGTGTTGTAATCAAAAAGAGACAGAAAAGGGTAGAATTTTTGATGCTTGCATTCCAACCAGCAGGCAAGCTCTCTCTCAATATATTAATGAAATACTGATGTTTTTATTGCCTCATGTGACTGAGATCAAAGACCTGCCTATTCAAAGAAACTAATGCTTTCTTCATCATTAGGTAGATTTAGATGATAAATGATCATTTAACCCATTTGCAAGTTAGTTTTATTGCTGTTTCTGGATTATTGATACTGAAGCATATATATGGAATGACTGGTAACCATAATGTCACATCAAAGTACCTTTTTTACTGCATTTTAAAAAGAATTAATTCATGGAGAGTATTCTTGATCCCTTCTTAAGAGCCAGGTTCAGTTATGTCATCACTACCTCAAATTTTCTTCTTAACCAGTTCACACTTGGAACAAAAATGAGTGACCAGCAAAGTTTCCTTTTTGCAATTAAAAAGGTGAAGTTTTCATCCAATTATCCATTCTAATGCTTTAAAATTTAATTTTAAATATTTAAATTATTTTTTTAAATTTATGTGAAAAAAGTAAACTAGCACTTTAATATTTTTGTTAAAATAAAGCTTCGATTCTTCTTAAAAAAAAATTATAACCCAGTAACATTTCTCATGTTTTCATTCACCTGCAGGATGGCAAAAGTGTCAGTGAGCTCAGTTTCCTCCTTACTTTCCAGACCTTTTGCAACAAGAAGCTTCGAGGAGAAGAAAAATATTATCATTCTTGGAAGAGAGAAGCCAAAGCTTGAACTGAAAATCAAAACTAAAGTGGGCAGCAAAGAATGTCATCGTTATTTTGATTCCAAATATTATGAACAGTATGAGTGGATGACAGGATGTCCCATTCTGAACAAATTGTTCTGTTTCCCATGTTTGTTATTTTGTCAGGATCAGAACACATGGACAAGTACTGGCTACTATGATCTGAACAATTTGATTACAGCTTTGTCAAGACACAAAAAATCTCAGAACCATTTGACTTCTGTAATTGCTCTGAAAACCTTCAACCGACAACGAATTGATACAGTAACTGATCATTGGAAAGCAGCTTCAATTCAATTACATAATAGATCAGTTGAGAAAAACCGTAACATATTGAAAAGGTTAATTCATTGCATTGAAATTTTGGCCTGTCAAGAATTACCATTTCAAGGACACAACGAAATAGAAGAATCAAACAATAACGGGAATTTTCTGGCTATATGTGAAGCGGTTGCAGAATATGATGATTGTTTAAGATTGCACTTAGATTTTGTGAAGAAAAACGCCAACTGCACATTTTCTGGACTTTCAAGCGACATTCAAAATGAGATCATTAATTGTATAGCTGCTACAATTGAAGGTGAAATTAAGGCAATGATTGACAAAACATCATTTGTTGCTGTCATGTTTGATGAGACTCTGGATCTTCAAATGAAATCTCAGTTGTCACATGTCTTGCGATTTGTTGATGAAAAGGAAAAGCCTCAAGAAAGGTTTTTGGGATACATCGATGTCAGCAAAGATAGAAGAGTTGAATCACTGACGGAAGAAGTTCAAAAATTTGTTAATGAATTCAACTGTAGCCAAAAATTCAAACTTATGATGGAGCTAGTGTGATGGCTTGGCATTTGAATGGAATGCAAGCAAGAATAAAGGAGATTTTTGGCACAAACGTCCTATTTGTGCATTGTTATGCACATTCACTTAATTTGGTTCTCTCTCAGTCAGCTTCAAGTATTCGTGAATGTCGGATTTTCTTCCAAACTTTAAAAGGGATTTTAACTTTTTTCTCAAAGTCCACAACTCGAATAGCGCTACTGGATGAAATTGTTGGAAGGCGATTTCCAAAGTTACCTGAGGCACAAAATTATTCATCTCAGCAAGTGTCCATTTTGTCAAACAAAATTACTCTATTTTCTGAGCTATTTTTAACCATATTAGAAAATCCAGAGGGTTGGACTGCTTCAGAATTGGCACAGGTAAGAGGATTCACTGCAATCCTTGAAGATTTTCAGTTTAAATTTTTATTAGTGATTTTTGAAACCATATTGTGTGGCTCGGAGATTCTGTTTTCTATTCTTCAAAAAAGTGCGCTTGATATTTCGACATGTATTCATGAGGTTGAGAACTTCAGAAAACAATTGGTTGATATCAAGAACAACAAGTTTGAAGAATTTTACTGCCGGGTTCTGGATGGTGTCGTTGAACCACCAGAGAAGCATGGTCGACATAATGAACCAGAAGCTGTTTTAAAAACTTTGTTTAACAACATTCTGGATGAAGTTATTGTTCACATTGAGCAAAGATTTAAAACAATGGAAAAGTTCAGATTTGTTGAATTATTGAATCTAAAGCTTTTTCATGCTTATGAAAAAAAGTTTCCAATGGAGGCGTTTTTATCTTTGGATGTCTGTAAAAACATATTGGATTTGGATGGCTTGAAATGTGAACTGAAATCGTTTTATGCCGCAGAGTTTGCAAAGCAAGCATCAAGCATCCAAGAAGTTGCAGACATAATACGGGTACTTGAACTCAACCAAGCCCTGTCTGAACTAACAAAACTAATACGTCTGATTTTGACCATTCCTGCCACATCTGCTTCCTGTGAGAGATCGTTTTCTTCATTAAAGCGAGTAAATAATTATATGAGGTGTCCTCAAAATGAAAAGAGACTGAGTAATTTGGTCTTCATTTCCATGAATAAAGACCTTTTGAGGAAAATAAAAGTAGAACATGGTGCTGATATATTTTATAGCAAAGTGATCGATGAATTTGCCAAAAAGAAACAAAGAATTGAACTAGTTTACAAATAAATTTCAAATATCTCATTATCTGTAGGTTTTATTATTTTCTCACACTTTCTCTTGTTTTTCTGCCTCTTGCTTGCTAACTTTGCCACCTTTACTGAGTAATACTGACCTTCCAGGTCATCTGGTTATCTTTTCCTTCTTTGTTTTGGACTAGTGTATCATTTTCATAGGGTTGATTTGAGTTTCTCAAAATCTCAGGATATTGGGATTGATGATGAATTCTAGTGTGGCCCCTTCTATCGACGTTGTGTACATAAGAAGGAATAATTCTTAACTTTCGATTGTGGTATTTTTGTCTCTTTGTGTTCAAGTATCACATTGGGAATTGGGGCTAGAATAAGAACTCTTTTGATAAATTTTACAACACTTATTAACTCTAAAACAGGTTTATTGAATATGAAAAGAAAAAATTAGGCTATTGAAAAAGTGTCTGTTATTTACAGCAAATTTAAGTTCTCTTTCATGCTGGTTGATGATTTGGGAAGCTAACAGTAATTTCTATAAAATAGTGAAAGTGTGTGCCTGTGTGTTCACTTCTGTCACTGAAAATGCCAGTCTATGTTTTGAGAGGCAGTTCTCCATCTGTGTGTTGGACCTGGTGAGTTACATATTCATTTATATAGATATAGAAAATTTGACTTATCTAATTTCTTTACCCCAACTAATCTTAATCTTAAGAGGTCTGTTAATAGCACCCACTTTGTCTTTAGAACTTTCTATCTTTTATTTCTGTAAAGATAACAGTGTTTTGGGAGTAAACAGCATCAACAAGATTTTAGATAAATTCCCTTCTCTAAGAGCACCCATATTTTGGACAGATAGTATGAATGTAAACAAACCCCCAAATTTAATTTTTCAGGACCAAAAAATTCAAACCATACTTTAATCATGTCATCAAATTATCAGTGTGTATTGGATAAGATGGGGAATTTCATTCTAGTACCCTTTGTTTTTAATGAGATTTTCATGTTTCTTAATACTTTGCTTTGTAACCGCTATCCATTAATCCACTGTGCTTTTCTCTCTCTCTCTCATATATATATATATATATATTTCACACCAAGCAAGCGGTGAACTCTACTACTTCAGCATTGATTAGTGGATCAAATACTTTGCTGAAAATCGGTAAGATTGTTGTAGCGCAATAGTTAGTAGAGTCAAAGTGCTCAGCAGGGTTTTAAAACAGAAAGTACAAATGAGGACTTCTAACAAGCAGAAAGGCAATAGTTGTAGAGTTTATAGGGGACTGGAGCCAGATCTCCTATCTCTTTAAAACAATTACTTGGATTCCATCAAAACTGGTTGCCTTATGTAAGTCTAATTTAGAACTTGTGTCTGAGACAAGAGACGAGCCTATGCACTCAGTTGGGCCTCTGTTTTATGTGGGAAAACGTGCGTGAGTACTCTAGACGAGCCATGTCTGAAGTTGGAAAAGAATTTGCAGGCAAAGCATTTAACCTTGTTTGCTATCAATGTCAGGACTTTGAATGGATTGAACAGAGATTAGATTGAGCATTTGCTGTTGTTCAGCACACTCTTGCAGAACCATCAGTAATTTCTAGAGCCAAACTTGTGAGATGCTATGTGTAGTTTCATTTTATGAGCAAACAATATCTTGTCATCATTTAGAAGTCGCTTGCAAACAAAATTATGCCATTAAATAATTATTCAGCTAAATATGAACTATTTCGTTGCACAACCTTTTTCAATTTTTCTTTCAGCTTAAAGATCCCATTTTCAAAGAAGTTTGGTGGTTTCTCAACAAAGAACTCATTAAGGAGATTTTTATGTCATTCAAAGAATTAAAATTTTTACTATTAAGATTATTTTGCAAAGACCTGAATAAAGGAAAATCCAAGGGAGCAATGTTTCGTGAATATGACACATTCCAGCCAAACTTCTTTCAGTTTCCACAAATTACTTGCTGCTACTATATCTATTAGATTTAATGCAGTCTTTATGCTCCACTTCCCTTGGCTTTCTGCTTCGAGCGATGGACAGAGAAGCTAACGTGAGAGAACATTTTTATCTTAACTGTCTGCCAAACTGCTTTCTAGCATGGTGAGTCTCTTCTCTCTTGTTTTTCAAATCCATTCTGCCTTTTTGTTAAAAATGCTTTGATATGGGGTGGGGCGGTAAGTGATTGGAATGTTTTTTCATAAAGGTCTAATGTCAATTTCATGTATTTGGCTTAAATCACCCACTTAGGATTTTGTGCAGATGTTTGCTGATCCTGAGGCTTGGAAACAAAGTTTTGTTGACTTTACATTTACCTGCTAGTGTTAATTATAATTTCCATCCTTACGTGGGTGATCTTTTCTAGAATTGACTGACAATTCAATCTCAGCTGCTCCTTATCACTTCCCTGAGAGAGAAAGGGTGAGAAAGAAATAAACAAGGAAAAAAGAAAAAGACTTCTCTCCCTTCACAAGACAAGCCTCCCATCTGGTCTACATTCAATTGTTGTCATATCAGTCGATGTCATTTCGTGAATGCCTTGTGTTTTGCCTCTCTCTTATCTCTCCTGGCCACCCCCAGTGCCTATTCCTTTTTTCTTTCTTAGCTCATCCCAAGAAAAATGAAAACTATACAGAGATATTCTCCAAATATGTATTGTACAAAAATCTCCTAAGCTGACTAAGCAAAGAGATGAACACAATATGGAAACCAGTAATATGAAGTGCCAGAGAAAATTATTAGTGTCAAAAATTGCAATATGAGCTCTGGTAAAAAAATACTAGAGAAAACCATTAACATCAAAAAATTGTAGTATGAACTCTGGTAAAATGGGTTACTGAACATTAGGTTTATAAGTCACAAAAATTCAGTTGTTTTTGTCCTTAAGGATACATAGCCCAGTGGATATAGATGTTGGTTAGTTCCTGTGAATTTGACCCAAAGAGTTGTGAGTCCAATACCAGGCTACAGCAGTGGTGAACAATTAACTTACAGGGTTGGAGGGAGATACCAGAAGAGGCTCTATGCAAGTGATGAAGATCATATACCCCAGTGAGTGTAATAAAGGGTTTGGTTTGAAATTCCTAGCACCTGAAGAAGGCTGGAGCGTACAACAGCTGAAACATCATACAAATGGCAACAAAGATGAGTACAATAGTTCCAAATAATGTAAATAATGATCATATTACCAATGTAAAATCATAATCTAACTGTATTGAAGAATAAGTAACCTGTTACATATCCTGTTAGTTATATATATTAGTTTTAACTGAAGATTAGATTAAAACTTTACAAAAGGCACAAAAATAATGAAATAATGCCACAATACAATTTATTTTTCTGAATAAATAAAATCTACTTTAATGATGAAGCTTGTATATAAGTCTTTAATAACTCAAAAGTTTTGAAACTCAGTTCAAGAATGAAGTGTGGCTAATAGGTTCTTTGCTCTACCACGACCTCCTATATTAATCACTTTGTGATTATCAACATTGTCATGAAGACGGCTATGCTGATTCATGGCTCTACTACCGCGACGTCACATTTCATTTGCTTAGGCCTTGGTTAGAGGAGGTCGTGGCTCTACACGCTTTCCTAAATCAGTATTCTCATATTTGTCTTTAAGATACTGACTTTGGGAAGTGAGGTCAAACCAAGAACATTTCAACACCCATTCATGCCAGAAACATATGTCCATCACTAAGGTACTTCAGTTAAGTAAAATTTTCTAACAGTAGATATTTAGTTTAAGAGAAAAAGGATGTCATGTTTATACTTGTTCAACATAAACTAAATCTAAAATGTTAAAAACTGCAACATTATCTGTTATGACATAGTATACCAACATTTGTCACTTTCTCACTGCCATAACTAGCTTCCCTAATCATTTTCTATAAATATGTTCAAAGCAATTGTTTTGATGGCCCTTCCTTTTTGGTACTTTGATTTCATGAATTTAAATCTAGTACTAGATTGGCAGATAGGTCTCATTATTTTGTTGTTGATAGGAATTTTATAAAATGGTAAATAGATTTCTTATAGCTAGTTCACATTTTCATACTTTAGTAAATTTATGAATAAAAAAAATTTGTTTTCATAATTCTTTATAAATTGGTAAATGATAAAAATTGCATTGTATTAGACATTTGTCAAAATAAAAAATATTGCTTTGTTATTGATTTAGAAAGGGTCCTGTTTATAAAATCCATATATGTCACATCAATCCTGAATTTTTACAGAGTTAGTGAAGTTTGCAGTTTTTTGTTTTTGTTTTTTTAGGTGGGTTGCAGAAAGATTTTTCTTAAATAATAAACAAAACTTTACATAAATAAAATTATGTATTTGTTTATTCATAATTTAAGTTTACATACCTCAAATGTTTGTGGATGTGCTTTAACAAGACCCCATTTTTTCACATCCAATAATCTTTACATCTTAGTGGAATTATCACCTTGCTTGGAGTGAAATGATTGAAAAATCAGTAACAAATCAATATTTTTGATTCTGACAAATATTGCATCATAAGGTATATCTAAACAATGCTAATTAACAAAATTTCATTCAGTGATTCTATTGTTTTCAACAACTTTTTTCTATAGTTATGACTCATTTTCTGATGTCATATATGGTCACCCATATTTACAAAAATTGGTACATTTATGCATACTAATGACAAAAATTCTTTTGAAAATATTGTGATCACAGAATTGTAGTAAGCTTTTCCATTTACAAATAGTAAATATAGTTTTTACTTAATTACAATATCGCCTGTTACAAATTAATACAGATGTTCAAAAGATTCAGTTGTAAAAAAAACATTCCTAAAATAATTAATTTTTGAATAAGTCCTGAAAGTTTCATTAAAATCTGACAATTATTTGATTTTTGCTAGAATTTCCAAATCAATGTGTTTTTCACTGCAAAAAAAGATGCTAAAATTTGCTATACTAATCTTTGGTGACCTAACTGATAAATTACAAAACTTTTAACCAAAATTTCAATGGTTCTAAGGAGGATTAAACAATACACAAAAAATCCTTAGATCTTTGTTCTTAATAACAAAGATTTTGATGACAAAACTTTCTTTTTATTAAGTTTGGGATATTTTTTTTAATATGGTATGCTCAATTTTAGCTAATCTTTGATAATGTGTGAAAGAGAATGAGTTAACTTTTTAATTTTTAGATTAAACTGGAAACCCAATTCAAATTTATAATATTTGAGTATTTTTTGTATTTTTTATAAAAATGTTTTGGGCTTAAATAGTTAAAGAAAAAGAAAATTTTTCATCCTGTGCCCACATTATTGATAACTGTTCACTAGTGATATTTTTTATTTCCCAATTCGAGATTTTTCTCATTTTTTAAATAAAAGATTTTTTTTTTCATTTTTCAACTATTTGTTATTTAAAATGAAAATTTTCTAGCAACAAATGTCAGATAAAAATCTATTTTGTCATGCAATGATGCGAGAAGAGAGAACCCTAAAATGATGAACGCAAATGTGGACAGAGTGCAAACCTTGGTGCGGTCAGATGAAAAAGATTAAATGTGCGACTGATAAAAGAACTTTATATGAATGGAGAAACAGTGCAGTGAATTCCAACAGAAGATTCAGGAATGAGAAAAATGTCCTCAAAGATTGTGCCTCAAATATTGGCTGATGAGCAGAAGCAATATTCAATTCATGTTTAATCTGATCTTTTGAATAAGGCAGAGATAATTTTCATCGCCTGTAATGACTGTGTCATAGTGTTTCCAATATGACCTAGAAACAAATACCAGAGCATACAGTGAAAAACAAAGAATTCATCTTGGCTGAAAACAAAGAAAAAGAATAGATGTCTCACTCACAGTTTAGGATAGTGATCATAGTTTATCACAAATTCCTAGCACAAGAACAAACTGTCAATCAACAAATTTATTTGAAAGGCTTTTGAGAATCTGTTCAGAGGAAAAGAGCCAAACTCCGGCATAGCAAATGGATTCTCCACCATGACAAATGCTCATGTGCCTGATATGTTAAGAGATTGTGATTTCCTGGCTAAGAAATCCATTACAAATATAAGCCATCTACCTGGTTCCCTAGTTTATCCACTATGAGTTTTGGCTATTTTCAAAATAATCTCGAGTTTCAAAAGTTTGTCCATCCTTCAGACTACTTTCTTTATTTAATTCTAATAAGCAACAAAACTAAAGAATTACCTTGATGAAGGCATTAATAAACAGAGTGGTCTACAGTGAGGCTAAGAACAAATAAGAATACAAATAAAAAAGAATATATAAAATTATTATTAATCAGTTATTGGTCAAAATTAAATTAGATCAGTATACAGTTGTATGAAAAAGTGCTCAATACATATATAATGTAGAGCTTTTAAATATTTCATTTGGAAGTTAGTTGAGTATACAACCTTGGTTTCCACCTTTCAGTATCTTCTCCAATATTTTTTTTTTAACTTGTAACAGGGATTTTCAGAACACACAAATAGAAGTTTGAAATAAGTGAAATTTCAAAATAAGGGAGAAGTTTTTCAAGAATTGTAAACACTTTACTTTCTAAAGTAATACTTCATATAAACACATCAGAAAATACATTTTATGGTCATACAAACCCAGATGAAAGTGTTTACAAAATGTCTGTAATTCACTTCCGGTCAAAATTTAAAAATTTCTCTCTCTTAGCCATTTCCATTGGCTCTTTCCTTTCAATATTTTCTCACTTATTTTCTTTTTCACTTTCTATTTCTTCTGTATCTTTCTCTTTTTTTCTTGATTTCTCATCTTATTTTCTGATCTTTTTTCCCCCTTTTAATATCTTTTTACCTTGTACAAAAACAATTTTAAAAATAAAAGAAAGTGTTGTTTAAAGAAATAAAAAAAATTTAAATAAAACATTTATTAGCATCATTATTAACTACCTGATAAGACATTGTTCTTTCAATGTTGAAACTGAATGTACAATTTTGTAGAAGTTTGTAGTTTGCACATGTTCTAACATAATAATTAACTAAATAGTCATTGCTCTATTTTTATATTGAGCACTGTTTTAAATTAATGTTTTGAATGTTGCAATTATTTTCTTCATTCTTATTCATTTGGATATATATATATATATATATATATATGTGGATGGATGTAAATAAGTTTACATATGTGTATACATGCAAGTACATGCCAACATATAAATATTTATCTGGTGTTAATAGAACAGTGCTCAATGTAATATAACAGCTATAAAGTGGGAGTTAAAAGAAGACAAATACTCAATAATAAAATTTATAGAGCTGTGTTTGAAGGTTATCTATTTCTTCACTTTTCATTACACAAGTGTGTAAGCCTTGGAACATCTAAACTTCACTTTTTGTTATTGAACCAAAAAGGAATAACCAATATAAAAGTGAATTAGTAGAGATAAAAAAATATTTTTTTAAGTATGAAATGAGAATAACCTCTTTCTTTGGATTGAATAAAGGGTTTCTTTTAAATTAGCAAGAAGGTTACTGAAAAAGGCCAGAGAGTGAAACAGTTGAAACACTGTGTGTATGGCAATCAAGATGAACATGCTGCTCCAAAGACTAAAATATTACAAAGCCGGGAATATTTTTAGATTGTAAGAACTTTTTTTAGTAGATAATAGTGATTTAGTGATACAAATTTAATAATTAATCCATGGCTGGGAGGATAAGAGGTGGATTCGCACCTTTCCCAAGAGTAAATGAGCATAACTGAAAATAGTGAATCCAACTGCAATTGGACTTTGGCTTTCCAATTGACAATACCAAGCCATTATCCATTACACCACCCCAACATCCAAGCTTACAGCACCTGGTATTCTCAAGTATTCACCCACCTAGGCACTGACTACCCTCAATATTGCTTGACTTCAGTGATTGTATAAGAACCAGTGTTTCAACATATGGTTTTAATCCCCTTGTTGCTCAGAGATTTTTATAAAGTTATGAATGAAAACATTTCAAGGACATCAGAAAGAAATGGTTGAAATTTGTGGGGCACATAATAAGGAAAGACAGCTTGGAAAATTTGATACCCACATTACAGATTGAAGATGGATAAGGTAAAAACAACACATAACCTACCTAGTGAACTTGAGTAAATGAATAGCAGAACAATATTTAGGAGAGATAGAAGACAAAATTTATTAAGAGCTACAAAGGACAAGAAATTGTGGAAATACATGGTCACTACATCCTGAAGGGACATAACACATAGAAAAAGAATAGCAACAACCTGAATACCACTCCTTGAAGGTGTATTTTGAATACACTTAAATGTTCTTTCCACAATGTGTTTTAATGTCACATTAATTCTTGAAACTGAGAAAATGCTGATCCACATATTTTATGAGAATATGGTCTCTCGTGTGCATGTATCTGCATGTGTGCTTTTAAATGAGAACTTTGTGAAAATACTGATCCACAAACATGACAAGAATAAGGTTTTTCTCCTGTATGTGTTCGTATATGTTTTTTTAAATCTGAAGCTTGTGAAAACGCTGAGCCACATACTTCACAAGGATATGGTTTCTTGCTAGTGTGTGTCTGCAAATGTCTCATTAAAACAGATTTCTGTGAAAATGCAGAGCTGCATATTTCACAAGAATATGGTTTCTCTCTAGAATGTGTTTGCTCATGTGTTTTTAAATGTGAACTTTGTGAAAATACTGATCCACACACATTACAAGAATAATGTTTTTCTTTTGTGTGTGTCTGGACATGTGCCTTTAAATCAGAAACATATGCAAATGTTGATCCACATATATCACAAGAGTATGGGCATTCTCCAGGGTGTGCTAGCATATGTCTCATTAAAACAGATTTTTGTGAAAATGTAGAAAAACATATTTCACAAGCATATGGCTTTTGTTTAGTATGTGTTTGCATGTGACTTTTTAAATGCGAACTTTGTGAAAATGCTGAGCCACACACATTACAAGTATATGGTTTTTCTCCTGTATGTGTTCGCAGGTGTTTCTTTAAATCTGAACCCTGTGCAAAGGCAGATCCACACACTTCACAAGGATATGGTTTCTCTCCAGTATGTTTCAGCATATGTCGTATTAAAACTGATTTCTGTGAAAAAGCAGTGCTACATATTTCACAGGAATATGGTTTCTCCCTAGTATGTGTTTGCATGTGAGTTTTTAAATGCGAACTTTGTGAAAATGCAGATCCACACATATTACAAGAATAAGGTTTTTCCCCTGTATGTGTTCGCATGTGTTTTCTTACATCTGATGCTTGTGAGAATGCAGTGTTACATATTTCACAAGAATATGGTTTCTCTTTAGTATGTGTTTGTACATGTGTTTTTAAATGTGAACTTTGTGAAAATGCTGATCCACACACATTACAAGAGTATGGCTTTTCCCCCGTATGTGTTCGCATGTGTTTTTTTACATCTGATGCTTGTGAAAATGCTGATCCACATACTGCACAGGAATATGGTCTCTCTCTAGTGTGTATTCGCACATGTTTTTTCAAGTATGCACCCTGTGAAAATGCTGATCCACATACTTCACAAGAATATTTTTTCTCCCCAGTATGTATACGCATGTGTATTTTTAAATATGAATTCCTGGAAAATGTTGATGCACACACTTCACAAGAATATGGTTTTTCACTAGTGTGTGTTTGTTTGTGAGTTTTTAAGTGTGAACTTTGTGAAAATGCTGATCCACACATATTACACGAGTAAGGTTTTTCTCCAGTATGTGTTCGCATGTGTTTTTTTAAATCAGATGCTTGGGAAAATGCTGAACCACAAACTGTGCAAGAATGTGGTTTATCCCCTGTGTGAATTAACATGTGTCGCTTTAAAACTGACACTGATGATAGAGACAGTCCACAAACTGCACAAGAATATGGTTTTTCTCCTGTATGTGACTGCAAATGGGAATTTAAGTGAGCGATCTCTGAAAATGTTGATTCGCACAATCCACAAGGATGTGTTGTTTTTCCTATTTGTTCCTGCATGCGTGATTTTAAAAGTGAAACCTGTGAAAATGTAGTTCTGTACAGTTTAGCATGTGATTTCTCTCATGTTTGCTTGTATGTCTTTAAATGAGAAATTTTTTAATATGTATCAAAATCCTTTAGAAATAAAAATTATCCAAAAGGTAAATTAGCACAGTTTACAGCCAGAAAGTTTATTTATAGGGAGTGTTTTCAAAACAATCCTTCAAGCAACAAATGAACACATTTATTGCTAACTAGCCTGGCATTGCTCGGGATTTTTTAGTGGTTATGTTGAAATGGTAAGGTCAAGTGCTTATTTAAAAAGCTCCAGTATAAGGTTGCTGTGATGAGTAAGTTAAAAAAGAAATGCGAAGTAAATATTGGTTTTTGTGGATTCATGCCTGGTCAATTTTGCCAATAAATGGGAATGATGTATGTACAATTGGAAGAATGGGGAGGGCGATCGTTACAGGAGCCTGTAATGTGATGCGATGATGCTGTGATGCAGAAGTGGATGCATTGTCCCTGCAACGTCGAAGAGGTTTGTACCTTGTAGAAAACATGAAATTGTTATGGCATATGATAATGTAGAAGTTAAAAAAGGTCTGATTTTTGTTGGAATAGTGCTAAGTATTTCAGAGAAATAAATCACAAAAAACATTTTCCATTAATTTTTGCCACACATCAAGACATCAAACATTGATCTACCAGTGACTCAATTTTGGTTGAGTTTGAGTGAAGCAACTATGAGACGTGCACAAAAGACCACCCAAAATTATGTTTATCATTGATTTTTTTTTTATGAACCATGTACATTGATTTGAAAAACTTTTGTGTACATCTAAGGTTCAGACTTTGATCTACAAGTTACCAAATTTTGGTTGAATTCACATAAGGCATCTGAGAAGAACAGTTCATATATTCTAAGCATTTCGGTGATTTCTGCCGTATGCTGTAAATCAATTCAAAAATTTTTTTTGTGTACATCAAAGGTTCAGGTCATGATTGACAAGTGACCCAATTTTGGTTGAAATCGGACCAGGGCTTTCAGAAGAGTAGGGTTCATTAGAATGTAGACACACAAACACAGACAGACATATCCATTTGTATATATAGATTTGATATCCAGTTAGTAAACTTCTCATAAAGTAATCTTAATATACGTACTTAATTATATATAATGGTTATATATTAATATCTTAATATAATTAAGTACTCTTAATATTTATATTTAGCCATCAGACAAATTCAGTTGTTTTCCACAGCAGTGATATCTGTAAAATGTAGAAGAGATATAATTTTAGCAAACAGTTTCATATTAAAATTATAAAAATACTAATTCAGTACCCGTCACTTCACTCAAGAGCAGTGCTTCCCAAAATTTTGGGGGTTGCATACCAAAACACAACCCTCACCCACAACCCAAAATGTAAAGTTAGCCTTTGATTGGATTGTTTTGGAGTTAATATTGTCTGTTAAATAAGTATCTTAGTATTTGCCATAATAAATATTATATAAATGAGATACACTGTATAGGTACAGTGAATGTGCATGATGCATGTTATGGTTCAGAAGTGCCAAAATTTTTTTTTTCAACACCCTCCCCCACTAGTTCTTTTCACCACACACTTTAGGAATCACTGCTCTAGAGCAAGATGATGAAAAAATTAAAAGCTAAACTATTTAAATTGCTAAATTATTAGAAAATATATTTGTTTAAATACAGAAGGAAATATAAAATGATATGAAAAGGCTGCATGATTTTAGCTTATACTTTTTTCTGTTGATTTCAGCTTATACTTTTTTCCTGTTGTTATGAGACAGAAAAGGAAATCAGGCCTGATGACACAGATGTCTATTTTAATTCCATTTAAATTGTGTGTGTATGCAAGAATGAATGCACACACACAATTGTACTTGGTCTGTATGCATATTTCAATTCAATAAGAGCTTTAAAAATATTTTTACAACAATAAAAAAAAACACTAAAAAATAATTCTATTACCAAATAATTTGTGAAAAGTTCAATAAAATTTGATAATTATCTGATTAAGTTAGGATTTTTTTTCTTGCATTGCTCAATCCATGGTAGGGTCTGTTCAAATTGAGTGGGAGGAGAATGTAATATTGCAATGCCTTATTTCAGACTTAATCAAATTATATGTGCAAACAATAAATGGCAGAAACAAAGTCACTCATGTACAACACAGACATACCCATATATATTGTATTTATATATGCACAAAGTCATATGCAGTGTGTGATGGATGGAGAATCAATTCTCTCATAATATAGATAAGGTTAGAACAAGATAAATGGCCTTTTTGTATTAAGGTAACTGATTTTTACAAAAATGATTTTTTCCTTTTTGTTTTCTGTTTACACATACATCTTTATATAACTTAAAAACCCTATATGTCTATTTTTTAGTGTTTCCTGAATGGCTTTTCATTTTGACATTTTTATAGAATATCAAATTAAAAATATTCATTATGCTTGGCGACTGCCCTACTAAAGCCATCTGCAACATCAACAGTGCTTGGCTGTTATAGTCAGTTGCAGAACACTTGTTGTTGGTTCCAAACATTTGTTTCTGGTGATCTAGATATCCAAGATCAGCCAGTTTATTAATGCGAGTTAGAAACTGATAATGAAGAAGTAAGAACAGCCATAGTCTCCTGTAGAAACAAACATGTGAGCACTGAAAGCAATAGTCAGAAGGTATTTGGCACATATCAACAAACTGAAGAAAATGCAGAAGTGATAGCCAATGATTTAACTGTACATTGATCCGGAAGATCTACAGAAAATTCCAAACTGCTCTAATCTACATGGGTAGACTGTTCTCATACTACTGCCCATGTCTAGTATAGTTGGCCTCTTGTATCCAAGGATGCCTGTCAACTAGGGTGGCTAGGTGATCACTGTTGCAGATGCCTGCTCAGGTACATTCGTGTTTGTTCAACACCCACATAGCCCACTTGTGGTTTATACTTCAACTATGATGAATGGAACTTAGTTATAGTTTCTGGGAGAGAGTATGTTATCTATCTCCCAGTCTAAACAAGGCCAAGATGCCCAAACCTTCAGTCACAATGACTTGTGACTATGCTAGCACAACCATCTATGGCTCACAAAGGGTCCCCTCTACCTAATTTCACTCCCAAGGCTCAGGTCAACTTGTAGTATGGTTTTCAAGCACTTTCCAAAGGTTCCGCATGCTGGGATTGCATCCTCCAGACCAATAACATCAAGAAGTCACCTTCCTGATAAATCGATTATTGTTAGATTTGAACGTGGGTCTCATGCTCAAAAAGCAAATGGGCTATGCACCCATGTCCATTACTATTCAATTATTGCTCACTTTGTTTCCAGTGTGTCTGAGTGCACACACTGCCCAGACTATAAATTGAACCCACAATTACTATATCACCAAAATCACAATCCAACATTTTAATTAGGCTATTGGGCAATACTCTGTGAAGAACCTGGAGTCGTAAACTTAATCTGCCTGCTTGCTGATGAGTGTTGCTGGGGCTTGTCATGTTTGACTGTGCTCATTAAAGGTTTTCTCTTCTGTTGCTTGCTACTGCTGTTGTTGAATTCTTCCTATCAGTTATCTGTCTTTATCAGTATCTCCCATAGATTTATTTCTACACTAGATCTACTAAGGAGGTTCTCATAGCCTAATATATGTACTAATTTTTCAGACTCAGTGAAAACAAGATAAGCAATAACTGGGTAGCAATAAAAATAAGAACAATGATATATCCCTAAACATGGGCAGTAGAACGAGAACTGTCTAATCCCGTAGATTAAATAAAGGTTCAGTTTGAAATTGCCTATAAGTTAGCTGGATCAATATACATCTGATGAAGGCTGGAAGGCACAACAGCCAAAATATTGTAATAGCAAAAATGAGGACAATAGTCTGATGTAAATAGCATAAATAATTACATAAACTTGCAAAGCAGACAAAGTCAGTAAATTAATTTGGAAAAGAGGATCTGTAAATAGATAATGAATTACTGGAGAATAGAGAAAGATTTTTATCAATCCTAAACTTTCATTGACTAGGAAAACTGTATGATTTGTGTAGATTTCAGTATCAATAAAATTGTTTAAGATATGCAAATTGAAATGCTTTTCATTATTTTGATTTGGTGTATTTAAAAGTGAGAAAAAAAAAAAACATGATTTTGGCATGATAAAATGTTTTAATCCGAAACAGAAGTTTGTACACAAAACAAAATTTCTGTTATATGATCTTCACACATGTAAGAAAATGTGATAAAAATATAAACATTTTCCTTAATTGCATAACTAGTCTGCTGATGTCATGATCATTAGAAAAGTTGCAAAAAAATTATCAAGCAATATTAAAACAGTAATACTGACATTCCAATGACAGGAATGAATATGTTTACAGCAGAGAAATAATTGTCATGAACAATAAAAAAAGAATTTCATTTAAATTCTGTATCTGACATACTTTGTAAATAGGAGCTCTCAAAGTGCACTGCATATTTTTGCATTTTGGGGCTTTTATAAAAATAAAAGTATACAAGACTGATCTAAGGCCTCTTTATATTTTTGTAGTCTACAGTAAACATTAAAAAGTGTACATGCCATGTAGCTATGAATGTCAGAAATTTATTGAATGCTTTACTTAGCAAATTGCAGGGAAATGCTCTGGTTTTAAAACTATGAAAAGGTACAAACCTAACATTTGGGATTTATCAATAAATTTAACCAAGACACACACATGTGAATCTTTATAGATTTTTTTTTGGGGGGGGGCGTCACCTGTGACTGTAGGTTGATTTGCATTAGAATTATATAATATATATATGCTCTACAATCATCAAATACTTCAAAAAATAGTAAATACAATAAAAGTACTCAAAAACCAAATTTTATGATGCAAAAGGAATGTAATTTATGCATTTTAGAAAACCTTTTTTTATCTCAAAACAGTTAAATAACCCTAGTTTACAAAACAAAATAAGTGAATTGATGATTACATGCAAATATAGTAATAAATATCTGCTCAAATGCGATGACCCACAGATTCTTCTATGGAGACCATTTTACAATTATCAATTTCTTTTGTTTTCCCCTAAAATAAAAACAAGTAATCTTCCTTGACTCATAGGCATAAGATCTCTGACCTAATATTTTACCTATTTAAATTTTAATTTGACCTTTTAAGATTATACTTTCAAATCAAATTAAAAATAGCATCCCAGCAATATAATATATAACTACCATGAACAATGTGAGAATCAAAAATTTAAATCCCAGAACAGTCAGTTCATTAGATATGCACCTGATAATTGCATAAGGCATGACACTCAGAGTCATGTTATAGACATGAGATATTTATATATAGGAAAATTATATCTAATGTGGAGTCAATGACATATTTTACACAAATTGCTTTTATCAAATTACATTGTTTTCAAATGGAATAGTTTTGCAATTCTAATGAAATGAAGGGATCTTCTAATAAGATGGAGGGGAATAATTTAAAAAATAATATAAGAAACCTGTTCTAATATACTTTCAGTGTCACATCATGTCACAAGTCCCATAATCCATTAGAACCACCTCATGTACTGCAGCTGTAGCACCAGTGGTGTCTCTAGTACAAGATGACTTGAGAACATATATCTCTCTTCAAACTCATTTTGATAACTAACTTTTAAAGTGAATCTTTAAAAATAAAAAAGTTTTCTTGAAACTTTTATATTTTAGTTTTAATTGAAAGCTAAATGATTAAATTTACTATTTTCAGTAAGCAAAATACTCTGGTGTATTTCAAACAGAAATTATATTGATTGGAATCTAAAAGTTTTCAATTTTTAGCCATTTTTTAGTGATTGAGACATTTATAAACAAAAAGTTAATTCTCAAATTCAAAAATATTGCAAAAATAAATATACACTGGTGACATTGCCTTTGGAAAATTAGCAAATGTAATGTTAAATTAATCTGATTTACACAAGTATTACTTATTTATAGCATGAAATTCAGAATAAAACTATTTCTTAAACACTGAGTTGAACTTTCTGACCTTTTCGCCATACTTGAAATGTGATGACAGGTCGACAAATGCAAGATCACAAGCGACATAATTGTACAATTTTTTTCCTGTAAGGTAAAGAAACCATGACCTTTTAATGTACACAGAAATTACCATGGAAAAAAAGTATATTATTTTTATAATATGAAGGCACAGCAATTTGTAAAAAAAACTTTTCAAGTTTTGATTAGTAAATAAAATCTTCACTTAATAAGTTAATAATTTAACAACTACAAATCTATGTAGTATTTTTAAAATATTTTTGTATTTCTACGCTTATTGCTCTCAAAACAGGAAGTACATTGCCGGAAATTTCAGTAAAGGACGAAATTCGACAGAAAATTGCTTCCTAAGTAGAACGTCATTCTGCAGTTAATTACATGACGTCGTGAAAGTTACTGGAGAGAAAAAGTGCGAGATATAGTTCGTTTTTTTTTAGTTTTTTTTATGGACTTTTAAAGCAAAAAAGGTAAGTTTCTTCAATTATAACTAATTGTTGATTTGCGTTCAGCATATACATTTGCACAGAAATAATGCTATTTTGGATAAATTTGAAGGGGGAAAAGCCGTCGGTACCTAAAACGAAAATTTACCAAAATTTCATTATTATTAATCGAATTGTTTTATATATATATATATATATATATATATATATATATACACCATAATGCTCTTAATTATTAAAGCAATTAAAACTTATCAGATTAAACAATGTCACAGTTTTATTACATTTTTCATTTTACTATTGGGAGCATATTTTCGGAAATAAAGGCAAAATGTTAAAAAAAAAAAAAAAAAAAAAGATTCCTCAATGAGTCTTGCGTTTAAAGCCAATTTTCCCCAACAAAATTTAATTTCTTAAAATTTCATAAATTTATTTGGAGTGGGGTTAAGAAATGTAAAAAAAAAAAATACGTATTTTTACCAAGAATTTTTAAAAATAGTAAGTTCAAAAATAATTTCATTTAATTCCAAATATGTTCTGAAAGTGTCATTAAAATCCGACAATTATTTGATTTTTGCAAGAATTTACAAAATGTGTTTCCACCGGAAAAAACTGAGTTATGTGTACTTAGGTTTTCAATAAACTCTGTTTTGATGATTTGGTTACTAGTTCATTAAAAAAAAAAAAAACATAAAATAAGTGGAGGATAACAGATGCGAAAGCTTTTTTTTCTAAAGTAATTAACTTGTGAATAAGTCTTAAAAGTCTAATTAAAATCCGACAATTATCTGATTTTTACAAGAATTTCTGTCAATGTTTTTACCGCAAAAAGCCGGTAAAATTCCTTGTAATAATTTCACCCGTTGACGCAAGAAAAACAAAATTTTAAACCAAAATAAACAAATCTCCAAAAAAAGAATTTCAAAATATAATTTAAAAGTAAATATTTAAACAGTAAAATTTCGTTTTCAGTAAGTTTAGGACATGTTCATTTTTTAGCAAATCTTCGGAGGTACAAACTAGAATTCATCTTTCTTTTCATTTTATTTTCCAATATAATGTTCGCAAAGAAGACTGCAAATTGGTGTTGTTATTAATATTAACATTAATATAGCGTACAAATAAAAACCGAATCAAGTATAATAATTTTCGGAAATTAATTACATCTCAATCTCATTATTTTTACTTTTAGACAAGTAAAAAATTATTTACAAAAAAAAAAAAAACTACACCCATCCCCCAAAAAATAATCTATACGACTAAACTCAAAACAATTTAAAAAGAATACTTACAGTTATCCTTCTATTTTTAGACTGATTTGTTTTCCGAGAAAATTAAAAAGAAATATATCAACAAACTAAAATAAATAACACGGCTAATTTCATTCTTAAAAAAAAAAAAAAAATGAAACAGACGTTTTGTCACGTTTTGTTCCAATGCAAAGTGATTGGGAAAAAAAAAAATGAGCGAATTTCAAGGGAGATAACCAGTAAAAATAGATGAATTATTATTTTTTTTAAATGTCTGTCCTGAAATATTTATTGTTCTAAATATTAATTGTCTTGAACAAAAATATTTTGTCATTATGGCCGAAAGAGATGCACTTTTATTTCTGATATAATAGTTGAATCCAGGCTGAAAAAAGTAAGCAATTCAGCGTGAGTTTTTCGAAGTACGGATAACCTTCAACATGTATTGTCTATCACTTTTTGTGCTATAATAAATATGAAATAAATAGTACTTCTGAAATTTTACTTCCGACAAATTAGTGCAAAACTGCGATATTTTACATTACAGTAAAACTATTTTTTAATGATATTTCTTCCATATACACATTTCATTTAATGTTTTTACAATTCAAGTAATAACTTGAAGTATAGGTCCAACGGAGGTTAAAGTGTTCATGGCAAATAATATGCTGAAAGAGATTTAAGGCTTAGGAATGTGTGGAGCGTGTAAGTGAGGAATGTCTTTAATGTAGTTGCTCCTTAAGTCAGTAAGTAGTTTTGAGACAGGGGAGAAGGAAAGAGGCAATCGTAGTAGCTGCTTGAGGTCTGCCTGCTGGAGTCTGTCTGTATCTGCTTTTTGGATCACAGCCACTCGTTTTGGATTTCACACTTTTATTTGATTCTGGGCTTCCCATTGGCTGATAAATAAAATTTGCGTAGGCTTGCAAAATGGAAATTTAATATTTGATTAATTTTTAGTTTTCAACCAGAACATCTGCACAAACTCGAATATGCACCAACGAGTTATGGTCATTTGCTTTCTGGTCATTATAGAGCAAACATCCAGTCCCTCACTTTTGCTCGGTCAGTATCACCACAATATAAAATAAGGAAAAAATTTGAATTAATAAGAAGTGTGTCTGAAGTCATGTGAAAGGTTTTCTCTCAGTTCCTCACAACCAGCGTTGAAGTAATCATCAGTAGAAAATTACCAGTTATTTAATCAGCTTTTAACCAGCATATGGCACTTCAAAGAATTTTCTCTCGACAATCCAAGAAAGCTAAATATTTCAAACCATCCCTTTGTGTACTTTTAAATGTATGCAGACAATATATCCATTTGGTAAGCAACAAAAACTCTTACTTTTATCTTAAACATTTTTTAATATTATTTTGTGTCAGATCATTTAATCTGTTGTATGATCTTTTCTCTTCATGTATAACTTCATGAGTATGAAGCTATAAAGAGATGGTTAATGTTTATTAATTTGGCCTTGTGTCATACATAACTGAACTCCCTACAGCTTTGGGGTTTTATTCACTATCATCAGTTGGTTGGTAGCCGGTTGGAATGCGTGGATTTGTGGAAGAATAAAAATATACATTTTGCATGCTAAAATAGAGATTTATTGATGGAAAAGAATAACAAGAATTCATAGAAGTTAATGTTCAATAAGAAAGTTAAAAGTATCAAAAGTTCATAGTAGCCTGTGAATATGTATGTTATCGTTTAGTAGAATTATTGAGAATGGAGAAGAAGTAAAAGGAATCAGCACACGAGAAAGAAGGAGAAAGAGAACGAATGTGTGAGGCAACCTTATGTCCGGGTCGATTTGAAGTTTTACCCGTTATATTTTACTGTGTCTCATCTTTCTCGCTGCTCCCATCTAACTGGCTGGCTTGCCTTCCTTTCGCCTTTTATATCCATTTAGGTTTTTTGCACTGGATCACCAATTCTTCTCAAGTTTTGTAAATTGCTTCCATTGGGCAGAAAATTAATTTAACATCTACTCGCGAAATCTGATTTTGGCTTTTTCTTTAAGCACTTGGTCAATTCTTTTTCTATTTGGCAAAACCAGGATTTCAGACGTCATTGTGAGTTTTTGTAAAAGTGAAGAAGAAGGTTGCTTTTAATTCTTAATTTCTTATCCATCACAAGTAAATTCCTTATCTTGTTTGGCTAAAATTCAATGTATTTCTCATTGTCATTATCATCCTTCATTAATCTTCTTGCCATGGGTAAATCAACTGTTCATTTTAACCTCTAAGTCCATACCACTATACACTGATGTATTCAGTGTAATGTTCTCATTTATTTTGGTTGTTGCAGTGTTTCACCTATTGTATCCTCCAGCCTTTTCCAGATGCCTGTCATATTTAGGAACTTTCAAGGAAATTTAAACTAAATTTTTTCAGTGTTGAGTTTAGATAAAAAGAGACAAGAGCATATTTTACTTGTGAGCACCTTCCAAAACTTATGATAGTCACAAAAATAAATTTTGGCAGTTTCCACTACTAGATTTTGAACCCTTACGCTTCAGCATAACAAGCCTACGAGTAAAGCCAACAATGTCTTAATTCAATCCAGAGGTTGATCGTTCTCCTCCTACTGTCCATGCTAAAAGATGTCACTAGTTGTTATTACAATTAATTGGATGCAATTGTTCCAATAGCAGCCATCAGCAGCAGCCATAGCCAGCCATCAGCAGCAGCAGTAAGTAAATGCAATAAACTGTCCTTTTCAGGACAACACTCGTCAATGGCTACAAAGCTGTCCTTTTTTAGGACAATACTCTTCTCCCTTTCTGCATGAGTATGCAGAACTTTTTGCTTAGTGAACTGTAATCATATTTTGTCAATGTATTTTCTTTAACAAAAATAAACTTGACAATATATTTCTACTCAAATCTTCATTTTTTTGTTTCTTCCCTTATTCAATATCTGTTTGCAGGCCAGCCACTTGCTACACCATATTAGTACATCTGCTTTAGGAAGAAATAACAAGCATTAAGTTTAAGGCTCCAAAATTCTCCTATCTCATTATCCTACAAGGCAATGACCTAGAGACTATAGATATTTAGTAAATATATTGTTACACAATACCTGGATCAGCCAATCAAAATAAAGTCTGGTTCTCTGGTTTGGGCAGGAGAAACATTACAAAATTGAAATTATCTGCCTTTATTAATGAGCATTCTCAAAGCATTAGTAATCATATTTGCTGAAGATATTACTGTTTACACCAGCACCTTGAAAAATCAAAAGGATCAGAGCCTTACTGTTGATCTGTGTGGATTTTGCTCAATGAAGTAAAAACCAACTTCTAGCTTTCAATAGCTCTAAAACCAAGCTAATAACATTTTATCATCACCTATTAAACCTTGAGAGTTCTTTTATCTCAATAAAATTTTCCACTTTCAACAAGGTTCCATGATTTGAACATTTAATGGGACTCAAGTACTCTTGGGAAAGGTATTAATCCGTCTCTTCCTTCCAGTTATGGGTTAAATAACAGGACAGATTGGGTTCTATAGCCTTGGCTGACAACTAATCTACTGCAGAAAGTAATGGCAACCTACTGCAGGATAATCTTCTGCCCAGTCAGTCATGTCTCTTTCGAGATATGATCGCCCAAGCATGTTTCACGTATGGCACTTAACTGACTGACTGAATTTTGACAAAAAATGGATAAGCAAAGAAAGTGTTTAGCATGATATTTTATTTAAAATTTTAGATTTCACCACCACCTTCTCGAGCTGCTCAGGAATCACACTAGCTGATTTCGCCAGGAACTCTTGTAGTTTGGAAGATATAACTTCTTGTATTTTCCCATCAAATTCTTCCAAAGTCTTGGCTTGGTATAGTAGACTTGCTCCTTTAACCAACAACGAAAAAAAAAGTCACAGGATGTTAAAGTAATGGCCACTCATACATGAAATATGGAGTTATTTTTCAATCATTCTGTATGATACATGACAAGTTGAGGATACTAGTGAACAAATCAGTAAATACTAACATAATGGTCAGCCTGCTCTTTTTTTACAGACAAACTTACAGTACATGGTATTCGCATTCATTTAGGTACTGGCCAGGTTCAACACTTTAATTTTGGGAATTGTACAAGAACAGGTATTTCAATGTTATATGGTCATAGACCCCTAAACAAATGGAACACTGGAAGAGAGCACTGGATTGGATTGGTTGAAATGTTGTAAAAGCTAAAGACAATTCCTTAATCAACCCTTGAATTAAAACATTATCTTATTTTTCTGTTGAAATTTATGAGGAGCTATCATTATTTACATGCAAACTATTGTCCTCAACTTTGCTGTTGTTGTTATCACAATGTTTCAACCTCAGTGCCTTGCTGGCCTTCTTCAGGTATACATAGATCTGGATAACATACAAAGAATTCTGAACTGAACCCTTTGTTCAATTTATGGTGATAGATTGTTTGCATTCCACTGTGAGACAATAGCCTCACGGATCAAAGTGTTGATACATGAATTTAGTGACATAATAATTGTTAGTTCAATCCCTGGGCCAAGCAGTATGTACTCAGTAGAAACTGGGTGGGGGAGTAACTGAACAGTTCTAAAAAAGTAAGAACTAAACAAGATATCCTGAGATATGGGCAGTGAAACAAAAACAACCCACCCCTGTAGATTAAATGAAGTGTTGAGTTCAGAATTCCCTGTAAGTTACATGGATTGACATACACTTGATGAAGGCCAGAGGGGATAATGGCTAAAGCATTGTGATAACAACAAAGATGATAACAACAGTCCACATGTAAATTTTCTTAATTTTCTTAAGAAAACACTGTAAATATTCTTGACTGAAACTTAGGTAAAACTAAAATTGCTGTTGATATCAGATAAATTGTTGTATATTCGTTAGGTCGGTGTGAAATTGTACTAAAGATCATTTACAATTGCCACTGAAAATGATAGGATTTTGTCAAATTGTTAAATAATATCTTGCTCAGTGTGGAATTTTGCCAAGAAGTGTATTTTGCACTGGGCAACACAGGAAGAAGTTGCTGAGTACAAAAACACAAGTGTCAGCTAGAATTTTGTTTTGACAAACAGAGATCAAATTGTCAGCACCCGAGATGAGACAAAGTGCTTCGGAAGTTCCACATGTTGGGCAGGCTAACTATTTAAGTGATGTCAGCTGTCAAAGAGTGTCAGTTTAGAGTTGAGTTAGCAGTTGCAGAGAGCAGTTGACTTGAGAACAGCTCAGAGAGTGGCCAGGTAAGGTCAGACAAACAGCCTATGGCCAGCGGCCTTGATAAGCATGAGGTAACAACCCAGACCAAACCCACTTTGCTCTAAGTCACTGAAAAACAAATGAAATATAATTGCATATTTTACATATACACATTGATGTCTGTCGATTTTATCAGTTGTAAAAAAGCAAATCATTGTGTTTGAAATTTGTATTTCATCATTTATCCTGATAACACAACATTGAGTTTGAGTGTATTCTTACTGAATGAATAGCAGTTTATGGGCTGTCATTTATGAGAGGAAAACACTAGACGATCATGGGAGTTGCCAAATTGCTATGAAACTTATGTGTCGGCATTTATAAAAAAAAAAAAAAAATACGGGACATCATTTTCATTGAAATTTGTTTTTGAAAAAGAAACAGCAGTTTATTCCCCAACATTTTGATTCAGAATTATTTCCAACAAAGGGGGGGGGGGGGGGTATATAACAAAATAGTGTTGTCGATATAGAAGGTTGAGAGAACAAAAATTTGGCCTTGTAAAACTATTCAATTTTGTTCACAAAAAATAGAAAAGAAAGAAAGAAAGCAAAGTGCAGATACAAAATTTTTATATTTTGCAAATTATTTTTGCACCAGACTGCAAGGGGTTAAAGTGAGAGAAAAAACTGGGTACAGGAGGCACTGAGGAAAGGAGAAAAAAATGAATGAGATTCAAGAAAAAAGCAAGTAAAACAAATTAATCCAAACAAATAAGTAAATAAACTAAGCAAATAAACAAATTAACAAACCATCAAAATAAGTGTTAGAATAATACAATAGGCTCCCCACAATGCATCACTGACCTGTACATATAAAATGTCAAGCAAAAACACAATGCACATAACCTGACAATTCAAATTTGGTTAAATTTTTGGAAGTGAGTCATGCTGAGAAATTTTTTCAGAATTCTACAATGTATTTTTTGTTAATCATTTCTTTCAGAGCACAAGGGTTTACAGTGAAGGAAAAGACTGGGTTTAGCGGGTATTGAGGAAAGGATAAAAGATAAATGGGGTTCAAGAAGACAGAAGATGGTAAAAATTTTTTCTTTAGTCCAGTTTCTTCTTAAGAAGAGTTTTATACAACAAGAAATAGACACAGAAGATTTCTTACTGTCACCTTTCATGAATTTCTGCTACTTAAACTCATATGGAATCCCAACTTGATATGTTGTGGTGCATTGGATATCGGCTCGGAACGAGAAATCGGGGAGCCGAGTTCGAATTCCAGCTGAATTCATTGCATTCACTTACGTGCAAATACCCTTGGGAAAGGTATTAATCCATCTCTTCCTTCCAGTTATGGGTTAAATAACAGGACAGATTGAGTTCTATAGCCTTGGTTGGCAACTAGTCTACCGCAGAAAGCAATGGTAACCTACTGCGGGAAAATCTTCTGCCCAGTCAGTCACGTCTCTTTCGAGACATGATCGCCCAAGCGTGTATCACGTATGGCACTTAACTGACTGACATGGACATAGTAGTGAACACAAGAAAACATGCAATTATTTAACAGAAAAATGCTCATCTCTATTCTAAATTCTGTTACTTGAAAAGTATAAATTTTCTAACATAATAACTATACAAGTTTAATAACTATACATATTTAAGAGCTAAAATTTTGCAGATTAATAATTTGACATACATTTAAATGCTGTGTATGGTCCTGAGCATGACAGTAAACTACATCCGGCAGTAAGGCCTCTGGGAGGCTGTGAGGAGCATGGAACGACCTCTTAATTGCTGTTGTTCCCAGGTCCACCCTGACCCAGAGTGGTAGCACCTATAATGGTCCCAACTATGGGCAAATAATTGACCCCACCAAAAAAACTGGGGTCAAAACACTATAAAAGTATAAAAATACACCTTTATAGAAATATATACATAAAAATAGACTTTTATAGAAAAATATACATTTTTGAAGGAAAAATATTACCAACAATACATTTTAAAGAAAAAATTATTACCATAACACATTTTTCAAGAAAAAAAATTCCCAGCAAAACATTTTTGAATACAAAAGTAAAAGACATTTTCAGTTTTCTAAAATAAAAAGAATAAAAACAAAATAAATTCATTAAAATCTGACTAAATCAACATTCTCACTATAACTGAACATTAAAAAAAATACCTTAAAACCTCACCTTTTTTGGTATTAATAACCCACAGAGGTTGATATGCCATTAAACAAAACAAAGAAATGCTGTGTAGTTTTATCTTTCTCCGTAAGTTATAAATTAATTAAATTTTTTTTTTAGCTAGCTTTTGTCTCCAGAAACGATGTTGTATCATTAATAATCCTCAATAAAAACAGATTTTTGTCGGAAACTGATTGATAAACAAAACTGCTCTCCTTTAACCACTATAGAAAAGCTTTTCTGTCAGCTATCAGCATGGCTGATGCAAGTCCCCTTGAGAGCAACACACTGTGCCTCATTGGCCTCTCTTTTTCAATCAATCTGAAGTGGAATGAATATATTGGATCTATAGTTGCATCTACTGCTAGGAAGGTTGGATCTCTGTGTTCATCTGGAAAAGCTTTTCTGTCAGCTATCAGCATGGCTGATGCAAGTCCCCTTGAGAGCAACACACTGTGCCTCATTGGCCTCTCTTTTTCAATCAATCTGAAGTGGAATGAATATATTGGATCTATAGTTGCATCTACTGCTAGGAAGGTTGGATCTCTGTGTTCATCTGGAAAAGCTTTTCTGTCAGCTATCAGCATGGCTGATGCAAGTCCCCTTGAGAGCAACACACTGTGCCTCATTGGCCTCTCTTTTTCAATCAATCTGAAGTGGAATGAATATATTGGATCTATAGTTGCATCTACTGCTAGGAAGATTGGATCTCTGTGTTCATCTGGAAGATTTTTCTGATCAGAATCTATCTTGCACATTTATAAATCTATCATTTGTCCATGCATTGAATACTGTTGCCATACCTGATTAGGTGCTCCTGCTATTCATCTCAAGGTTCTCTACAAAAAAGATCTGCAATATAACCACTCCTGACTTGGCATCTCAACTTCAGTCATTTTCTCACCAACATGATGTGGCTCCCCTCTGTCTTTTCTAGAAATATTTTAATGGCAACTACTCTGATGGTGCAGATATCATGGAACAAGTATGTGAGCAATGATGAGGTTTTGGAAAAGATGGAAACAAAAAGGAAATTAATACTGAGCATCAGGAAGAGACAACTAAAGTTCCTGGGACATGCAAGGAGGAAGGAAGGCTTGGAGAACCTGATATTAACAGGCCAGATAGAGGTAAAAAGAGATAGGCAAAAGCAAAGGATAACATATTTGAAGGGCCTGAGCAGGTGGCTGAGAGAATGGGGGTTGTGCGGTGTAACAGGAGAAAGTGTGCTAAGAGCCACCAGGGATAGGAAGACGTGGAAGGCCATGATTGCTTACGTCCTGAAAGGAGAAGGGACATAGAAGAAAAAGGAAGACTCTGACAACTCATCTATGTGATGTTACGAGACTGGTCTCTAGATCCCACCCTTTTACCATTGAAATAGTTAAACGTAATTGACTACTTCTGCTTCAACAGTTTCTTTCCTCACACTTCCCAAGTGTGGAACTCCCTTCCATTTACTTTCTTCCCTAACAAATACAATCTCAAAAATTGCCATCTTCTATCTACTTAAATCTTATTCATCTTTTATTCTTTCTTCAATAACACCTGTACCCAATATTTTCTCTCACTCTAACTTCCCTGCGCACTAGTGGTGGTCCTGCCTTGCTTGGGGTGAAATGATTAATAAAAAGAAGATAAAAATAGGATATGTTTTAATGAAGTGTCTGTTATAATTCGAATTTGTTGACTTAAACAAATTTAATTTATACAGATTTTAAAAGTTTTTCTTCAAAAACACTACAAAGATTACTGTAACAGTGAAGTTATTCTATCTCCTGTCATGATATATAAATGGTTCGCAATCATTATTTTTAATCATTTCACTCCAAGCAAGATGAAAATGCTACTAAGACACATGAGACTACTGTGATTGAAAGATATGAGAAAACTTTAGAAGAAACTGGAAACCCATTCCTAAAATGATAACAATCTCTATTTCTTTTCAAAAACCAGGGAGGAGTGTGAACTGGATGATAGACTAACCTATCTATTCTTAAAATGACACTGTTTTATTATTTTAATTAATTTTTATCAGATTTTTCTATATTTCTGAGATGAGGTAGTATTTACAGTATTTACATTATCCGGACTTTTGTCCTCATCTTGGTGCCATTTGTGCAATGTTTTGGTTGTTGAATACTCCAGCCTTTTTCAGGTGCTAGGAATTTGGAACCAAACCCTTTATTACAATCACTGGGATCAATACCAGGCTACAGCAGTGGGGAACAAATAACTTACAGGGTTAGAGGGAGATAACTACATGACTTCCAAAAGAGGCAATACTATGCAAGGGATGAGAATGATATACCCCAGTGATTGTAATAAAGGGTTCAGTTTGAAATTCCTAGCACCTGAAGAAAGCTGGAGCATACAACAGATGAAACATCGTACAAATGGCAACAAAGATGAGGACAATAGTCTGAATAATGTAAATACTGTAATTTTTATAGAATTTTGTAAATATTTCAGTATCCTCAGTTGTTAGGTCTGTTCTTTTTAAAAGGTTTTATTATCTGCTAGTGTTATTTTTTTTTTTATAATCATATCGCCCCAAGCAAGGAGGAAAGTTATGAGAAAGAATGACAGGTTATAGGGGTGTCAGAAAGCGGGTAAGGGAAGGATGAGAATACTGATGAGAGTAGTGTGGACAGAGAAATGAGCATGAGAGAGAGGAAGCAGGTTAGTGGGATAAGTGATGACTATTGACTTTACATTTAAATTCTTGGCGATTATAGTTGTTGGGAAAGCAAGTAAATGGAAGGGAATTCCACAGGCAGTAAGTGCGAGAAAAGACGCTGTTGGAGTAGAATTTGCGTTTACAATTTATGGGTTTCACAGTAAAAGGGTGGGACCTAGCTGTTAATCTTGTGGCTCGAGTATATTTATATATAGGGAGCACCAGTGAGCTAAGTTCATCAGAGCAGAAGCTGTGAAAGTATTTGTAGAAGAGACACAGGGAAGCCACATTGTGCCGGTGAGAAAGTGACTGCATCCAAGCTGCCAAGTTATAAAGAAGAACCAGAAGTTCTTAGTATTTATTTACCAGGAACTTTGAAATAAACAAACAGAATTGAAGGTCTAAACAAATATATATTTATTGCATTTCAGTTGGTGGGAGTCTTTTGTAATTTGGATAGCAAAAGTCTAATTGGTTGGGTATTTGATATTTTACAAGTCAAATTTTGGTAGTAGTCCTTATATTGTTGGCTGCTGTAGGAAATGTGATTATTTTAGAAATAAGTGCAGCCTTAATCAGTGGTGTATTCTCAGACCACAGAAGGGTGGAAAAATGTTTTAAGCAGCTGACTGCTTAGTTTCTTCATGCAACACATTTGGCTAGTTTCTCTGGCAGTCTCTTCTCTGTCTCTATATTGTCTGGTCATATCCTTTAAGAAATCATTTGTGTAAAGCATTGTTTCACCTAACATTAAAATTCTCTTTGTTTTCTTTTTGATTGGCCAAGTTCTTTTATCTTCTGAAATTGCTTTTTTTTTTCTTTTTTTATAGTGAGAATTATGTGTGATCCCTCTCTTATTTTGGTAGATTTCCAGTCGCAAAAACTAAACCTAGGGACCAGCAAACTTCCAGTTTTACAGTTGTCAGTCAGTTAAGTGCCATACATGAAACACGCTTGGGCGATCATGTCTCGAAAGAGACATGACTGACTGGGCAGAATATTATCCCACAGTAGGTTGCCATTGCTTTCTGTGGTAGACTGGTTACCAACCAAGGCTATAGAACCCAATCTGTCCTGTTATTTAACCCATAACTGGAAGGAATAGACGGATTAATACCTTTCCCAAGAGTATTTGCACGTAAGTGAATGCAATGAATTCAGCTGGAATTCGAACTCGGCTCCCCGATTTCTCGTTCTGAGCCGATATCCAATGCACCATAACGCACATCCTTTACAGTTGTACTTAGCTTTTTTTTTCTTCCTCTTTTTTATATGAGTGTTGCCAGCTCTAGTATGTTGTATTCTGGTACACATGCACATCTTTTAGTTTGCCAACTGGTCTGTCTACTTATATCTATACTATGGTCAGTCTGTAGACTTTTCAGCTGACCCTTGTATGTCAACAGTAGTTTGGGAATAGCACAAAGCATGAGTTACTTTAATACAAATGCTAGAGACCGATGCTTCACCGTGTCTTGAAAAGTTATGTTCAGACCATACAATTTAAGTTTTGTGAATTTTATAATTGATTTCTTTTTTTATCAGCTTATCAACCTTTTACAGGTTATTTAAAGCTAGAAAATATTTCTAGAGTATAAAAAGTTTTTGGAGATAATAATGATTTTTACTGATACAAATTTTATTAATTAACCCATAGATAGGGGAGAGTAGTAGTAGAAGATTCATACCTTTCCAAAGGGTATTTGCGAATAAGTGAATATAATGAACCTAATTGAAATTACAATTCAGCGATCTGATCAACAATCCTAAGCCATTATGCATTACATCACCAGGACATCCAAGATTATAGCCCCTTATATTCTAAGTGGTGTGCTCATTTAGGTACTTTAGGTTTCTTAACTGGGGTAATCATACAAAAACCAGTGACAAACGTATCATTTTTTTCTTCTTTTATTTATTAATTTTCTACAGCTTATCAACCCATTGCAGGTTATTTAAAGCCATTGGAAAAGAGATTGTCAATCATGATGACATAATGTCAACATTACTGACACAGCTATAATACATCAAAGTTTAATATTAGGGTATCCACAAAGTAATTTATCTACAGTGCAGTCAGCTTCATTTTCAATGACTGCATTGTTTTTTTTATTTCTATCGATCTGTTTTTTATGATTTACCAGCCCTTTACCAGTTATTTAACGCTAGAAAATATTTTTAGATTGTAATAATTTTAGAATACAAGTTCTACTAATAAACTCATAGTTAGGAGAAGAGGTTGATTCATACCTTTCCCGAGGTTTTTGCATATAAGTGTATAAAAGAACTTAAGTGAAATTGGAACTCACTTCTCTAATTAACAATTCCAAGCTATTATCCATTACACCACTTAGTCTCAGCCATGATACCATTTACTCAGAGGACTTATTTAGCCTTCAAAATTCAGTTTACAATGAAAAAAACTTATTTGATATTGATAACAGGAACTCAAAATTAGACTTACATCCATTCATTTTTCTTTCAGTCTATGGTTTCGCTTTAACTGGAAACAACTGTTGCTTTTTAGTCTTTCGTGCCAATGTCCAAAGAGTCTGAGCTCCAGGACCATGGACTAGTTTTAAAGCTTTCATTACACCCGAGCAATGCCAGGCTATGCTGCTAGTTTTATATAACAATATACTGCACATGAAAAAATTCTCTTCAAATATGAACTATGACTTATTTTTAAATATTTAATATTTTAAGTTAATTTTATGAATAATATATGAGCATTTTTTCTAGTATCCAACAAGTTTTTTTTCATTTAAAATGAAATTCCTTTCATCTCTTTACCTTGATAAAGTCCATCACAGAACAAAACGTGTAGGTGAAAAAAAATATTTTCCTCTTGTCTTCTTTATTTATTTATATATATATATATATATATATATATATATATATATATATATATTATTCAGCATCTAAAACAATTGATTTTCATGCAATACACAATCATCTGGTGCATAGTATGAACTGATCATTTCTAGATTTGAATTTGATTTTTGGTACTAGTGTTTTATAAGGTCGTTATAAATTATAATGTCAGTTTTTTCATTTATTAAATGTATAAATTTGGTTTATACCAAAACCTGAAAAGGAAACTAAAATTGTAGGAGTTAAAAAAAAAAATTAAATATTTTTGTTGGGAATCATTTAATGTATAAGTGAGGGGGGATAGCTTTTGTTTATTTAATTTCTTTTTATTTATTTTCTGTTGATGAAGATATTGAAAAAAGGGATATATATATATATATATATATATATATATGAAATAATAAAATGAAAGAAAGATAATAAATAAAAATAAAATAAATAAGTCAGTCAAGTAACTGCCATACACACTTGGGTGATCATGTCTCAAAAGAGACATGACTGACTGAGCAGATTTTCCTGCAGTAGACTGACATTGCTTTCTGCAGGAGACAGGTTGCTAATCAAGGCTATAGAACCCAATCTGTTCTGCTATTTAACCCATAGTTGGATAGGGATGCAATGGATTAATACCTTTCGCAAGGGTATTTGCACGTAAGTGAATGCAACACTCAACTGGAATTTGAATTCATTTCTCCGATTTCTCGTTTTGAGCTGATATGTACTGCACCACAAAGCACATCCAAAATAGATAAATAAATAACTCAGTCAGTTAAGTGCCATACGTGATACACGCTTGGGCGATCATGTCTCGAAAGAGACATGACTGACTGGGCAGAAGATTATCCCACAGTAGGTTACCATTGCTTTCTCCTGTAGACTGGTTGCCGATCAAGGCTATAGAACCCAATCTGTCCTGTCATTTAACCCATAACTGAAAGGAATAGACGGATTAATACCTTTCCCAAGGGTATTTGCGTGTAAGTGAATGCAATGAATTCAACTGGAATTTGAACTCGGCTCCCCGATTTCTCGTAAATTCCCGATTTCTCATAAATTCTTGTAAATAAATAACTAAAAAAGTAAAAAAAGAAAATGTGAAAAAATGGGTCTGCTTAGTCAGGTTCTATGGAGTTATACAGATCTTTATTTCCATGCTTGCATGTGATCATTAATTCATTTCGTTTGTTGAATAAATTAGGATTATTTAAATGTTTTAAGATGACAAGTTTCTTTTTTAAGTATAAGTTACATCCATTTCCTATTCCATTATAAAATTTGGTCTTCGCGATGATGTCCCAGGTAATAATTGGGTTTTGCTGTTGTTTTTTTTAATTGCCAAAATTACTTGAAGAGGGCAGTGCTATTCTTGTATTTATTATTTTTAAAGTGAAAGTTATTATACAATCATTGTTTCTATTTGTTCTCTGTTGAACCAAAATAAGATTTAACAACACCTTCATAATGAATGCTAGCTTTGTAAATTATACATTCAGTTATATATTGACTGTTAAGTAGGCAGATTGTGTTTTTCTAGCAGTTACAATTATTTTTGGTAGGGTTTACTGGCATTGACAGTTGAGTTTAGGTTGGACATGGTTTTATTTAATATCATCCTGTTATGTAGTGAGATAGATTTATCAAAGTTTTTGATGCAACTATAACTAACCTTAATATTTTTTTTGTAGAAAATCTTTTTTAAAGCAGGAGAATGGTTGAAATGTTTTTGGATTAAATTTAGGAAAAAGTTTTTCTGATGTTTGTTTTGTCATTGAGATTAAAAGGTGGGTTAAACCATATGACGTTACATTAGCATGATGTAAGTATATTTTTGCCTTCTTTGTTTTTATCAGAATATTCTAAACTTACATTGTTTACTTTTAATTAAGGCCAAATTATAATTTAATTTTACTGTTTTCAAAATCTACCTTATTACTAGAGTTAGAAAATAATCTAAATTGGATAAATATAGTGGTGGTTAGAATGTTTGTGAACGTATTTGAGATTGCAAGAATCTTTTGTGCATGTTTTGTACAGGCCATTATTAAGGTCAAAGGTTATGCCAAGGAAGTTGCATTAGTGGTAGTAGTGATTTTCAGTTTATGATCTTTAAAATAATTAATCAAGTCCTTTCTTAGTCAGTTAGTTTCTGTGGGCTTGTTTGATCCTCCTATGAAAAACAAAATATTGTTTTGGAGAAATGGGTAGGAAGGGACCTGTGGTTCCCAACCTTCTTTTTATCCAGGCCTCACCTAAGCAACCCCAAAATCCTAATACCCCTCCTCCATGACATACAATTCTTAATATTCAAAAAGTGAACTTCTAATTGCAAGGAGGAAGCCTAAAATGCCATCAGCTCAACTTTTCTTAAGAACTTGAGACTGCATATATGCAATAGCATCATTTAATTTTAGAATTTTATGATAGTTATAAAAATATTGTTACTATTGACAATAGTATACAGTATACATGCGCATACATAAACAAATATTTTATGCATGCTTACTGTATAAGCACTGTATTTATTGACAGTCACAGACTCACTAGAAAAAGATTCACTGTTAATAACTCATTGTTGAATTGACCCACTAAAAATTCAAATTGCTCCACACTGAGAACCAGGAGACTGGACCAATAACTTTTCAGAAACACTTTAAGAACAGATAGAAAATACTAAAAGGGTATATTGTAATTAATAGGTAAGATTGTGCAATAGTAATCTATTGTATAACAATAGTAATCTATTGCATGTGATTGTATAACAATAGTAATCTATTGTATGTGATTGTATAACAATAGTAATCTATTGCATGTGATTGTATAACAATAGTAATCTATTGCATGTGATTGTATAACAATAGTAATCTATTGTATGTGATTGTATAACAAAAACACAATAAATTATAGAAAGGATTTATTAAATACAAAAAAAATTCATTCATTCATTATACACACACGCACAAATGAAAATATTTATAATGTGCAAAACATTAATTTAAAACAGTGCTCAATATAGAAATAGAGCTATGAATATTTATTATAAATTATATTTTAGGACATGTCCAAATTACAATCTACTACAAAAGTGTACATTTTGTTTCAACATTGAAAGAACAATGTCTCATCAGGTAGTAAACATTATTTTTGAAAGGAGATGGAAATTCATTTCTTTTTATTGGCAAAGTTTTTTTTGTACAAGGATAAAGGGGGTAAGGATAATGAGAAACCAGAATTGATAATTATAAAAAGGACACAGAGGAAATAAATTTATTATTACATAATAAAAAAATATCCAAATGTTGGACAATTTTTGTCTTTATTTTCACCTGAAATTAAAGCCAAAATACGATTTTTAGAACAGCTCATGATTAAACATAATAGACATTCATTGTTATATTTAACAGTGTATGTATATATATATATATATATATATATATAGATAGATAGATAGATAGATATATTAAAGATTATCCAAGTAGGCTTCATATAATATATAGATATACTAGATTAGTGAAAGAAAATTAAGAGATAAAAAAATAATAATACTGACAATAAGACTAATAATATTGTATATCAGTAGGATATTTGACCAAATGGAAGCATGATGAGAACAGTGTTTTAAATCGGAATTTTCATGCACACCTGCGTCCTTTCTTAATGAGATATGAAATAAAAAAGAAAAATGAACTTTTTTCCCGGAGAATTTGTTTTTCTTCTCCTGCAGCTGACCAAAGAGATCTGATAGTTTTGGGCCAGTTGTTTTCCACAATTAAGGTTGTAATTTTTTTTAATCAAAAGTAGGATTTATCGAAGTGAACAGGGTTTTAATATATATAATGTATTGTCAATTTACTTTAAGAATAGATTGTAAATGATTTTTATATAGAATTGCAGTGGCAGTGGTAAGGATTATTTTATTGCTATTGACAATGATTTACTAACAGAACAGAGCTATTATGTAAATACAGGGCTAATTCTTTTCTTATGTAGTGAATATCAAGGAAAAAAGATTATCAATTATCAAGACTTAATGTCAACATTACTCACACAGCTATAATACATACAAGTTTAATATTAGGGTGTCCAGAAAGTAATTTATCAGAAATTTTCAATGACTATAGTTTTTTTTTATGGCTTATCAGCTTTTTGCTGGTTATTTAAACTAGAAAATATTTTTAGATTGTAAGAATTTTTTGGATACAAGTTCTACTAATTAGCCCATTGCTAGGGGGGAGAAAAGGTGAATTCATATATTTCTCAAGGGTATTTCTGTGTATGATGAACCTGGCTGGTATTGGAACTCGGCTCTCTAATTTACAATTCTGAGCTGTTATCTATTACACCAACTGCGCATCCAAGCATACTGCAAGAGGTATCTCAACTAGCTACTCACCAGATTTGATGTTACTTAACTCTGGTAATGTCACAAGTGTGATATTGCCATAAGCCTTTAATGACAGTAGCCTAGCAGGAAAGCAAATTTTCATTATCGCTTTTAAAGAAATTTGGTTTCCAACCCCAACCCCACAAAAATAGAATGTTTTCAATTTTTGTTTCTGAATAGACAGATGATAATCTAAAGAATAACATCTTAGAATTAGAAATCAGACAGTCAAGTTTCAATTCCAGTTGAGTTCGTTATATTCACTTATGCACAAATATCTAGCTATGGGAAAATCTGTAGAATTTGTATCAGTAAAAATAATTATTATCTCCCCGAAATTCTTACAATCTAAAAATATTTTCTGGCTTTTAAATAACCTGCAAAAGGTTGATAAACTGTAAAAATACCAAATCAATCATTTCTGAACATTCTGCAAATTATGAGTCATTCCAGTTATGGAAACAAATGAAATTTGAAGTGCGAAATTTGTTGAGTCTGGGAATGTGAAAGGACCTCCTGTCTTAAAGATTTTATTTTATGGTGGCGGTGGGGAGTTGTTCCTGGCATTGGCATAATGGAGAATAACACCATTTTCATTTACCAAAGCAGGACACTTTGGATGTAATGCTACATTTTCCTGATCATATTGCTGGCAGTAAACACCTGCAGCAGTGGTCCTCCCATGTTCTGATAGCTTGCAACAGAGCAAAGCAAATATTTGTGGAGATGGCGTCCTGGTTTTGGTGCTGGCACTGAATTCTCATTTTGTGATAGCCATTGTCTTTTTCATTTTCTGTTGACACGCAAAACACATTTTTCATCACCTGTAACAATGTGATGCAAAAATGAAAATTTGGTATTCTTGGTTAAAAAAAACTGCTGCAGATTACAAAACAGTGTTCAGTCCTCAAGTGAAAGCTCATTGGAATCCAAGTTCTCTCTTTGAAAGTTTAAGCAATTAAAATGTAAAATACACTTTATATGATTCATTGTCAGATAAGAGATAATAAACTAATTCTTTTCCTAGACTTCAATCTAGTTAAGCTTAAGTTAGTTGACAGATAATTTATAGCAATGAAATGTGTAATAACTTTCTAAACACACAACTTATGGAAAATACTTGATAAACATAGAAAAAGCATAAAGACAGTGTCAAAAGGATGTTTTTTTTGCACATTAGTTATTTTTTAACTATCTTCACTCTTCAGCAACATTTGTTGTTTTAAAAAGCAATGATTACAATTGGAATAAAACCTAAATGTACAATGAAAGTGAAATTATACATATTTTTATTGACAATAAAAATATTAAACACTATTTATTAGATTATTTACATTAATAATTTTACATTTACAACATTCTAAAAACTAATACAATGAAGTATTTATTATCTACCAATTTACAAAGAAATAAAGATGAAAACAATTTTTTATTCATAAAGTTATAAAATATGTGAACTAGAAAATCCTTGTTATTTACCATTTTCTAAAATTCAAACTGACTGGCAGTTAGCCAATATTTTACCAACCACTCCAATAAATAATATAATCACATTTATTTTTGTTGTCTATTCTCAAGAACAAAGAAAATATATAAATTCACTTTCATATGTTTAGGTATTAAAATTATAATCATTGTTTTTAAAACAATAAACATTGCCAAGGACTGAAGTTAGTTAAAATAATAGTGCTATCAAAAGGAAAACCACCCTTTTGACACATGTATTTTTTGTAGGCATGAAGGTCTAAGTTTGTTCATTACTATATTTTCTTTAATAACACATAAACTATAACCTTCTGGTTGTGTATGAATATGAAGTTAAACATATATTTAATTAGAAATTCATGCTTTAAAGGTGCATAATAAATCTAAATGTTTCTGCTGTTTGTTGGAAATGGGATAAATCTAAATTATATGAAAATAACAGACTCCATAAAAGCTTTTTTCTGGGTGTGTTGACATTTTATGAAAACATGCAATTCATTTTTAAAAATAATGACAAAATAAATTGTCCCTTGATAAAAAGAAATTGCTCCAGTATATATCAATGTCTTAAAGTAGGTGCTATTTTAAAAACAGATCAGCACTATTCACATCTTTTTTTCCAGTATGCTTTTTCATATGGACTTTTAAAGCTGAACCATATCGAAAAGTATTGCCACACACATCACAACCATAAGGTTTCTCTCCAGTGTGGGTTCGCATATGTGCTACCAAGGTTGATTTCTGTGAAAATGCTGAACCACAAACCTCACATGCATACGGCTTTTCTCCAGTGTGAGTACGAATGTGTCTCACCAAACCTGAACTTTGTGAAAATGAAGTTCCACAAATTTTACAGTAATATGGTTTTTCTCCAGTGTGTGTTCGCATGTGTCTTAACAATATTGACCTCTGTGAAAAAGAAGATCCACAAATGTTACATGGATATGGCTTTTCACCAGTGTGAGTCTGCATATGGCATCTTAAAGCTGAACGATCACAAAACGCAGTACCACATACTTCACAAGAATATGGTTTTTTACCAGTGTGTGTTCGCCTGTGTTGCACCAAAGCTGATTTTATTGAAAAAGATGATTTACAAATTTCACAAGGATATGGCTTCTCTCCAGTGTGTTTTCTAACATGGATTTTTAAAGAAGAACTATCACAAAATGCTGCACTACAAATTTCACAAGAATGAGGTTTTTCACCAGTGTGCGTTCGTGTATGTTTTACAGAAACTGATTTTTGTGAGAATGAAGCTCCACAAATTTCACAAGTGTATGGTTTCTCTCCTGTGTGTTTTCTTATATGGGTCTTTAAAGATGAACTACCACAAAATGCTGCACCACAAACTTTGCAAACATAAGGTTTTTCGCCAGTGTGTGTTCTGGTATGTTCTATCAAAGCTGATCTTTTCAAAAATGAAGATCCGCAAACTTCACAAGAATATGGTTTCTCTCCAGTATGTTTTCTTCTATGGATCTTTAAAGCTGAGATATCAGAAAATGCAGAACTACAAACTTCACAAGAATAGGGTTTTTCTCCAGTGTGTGTTCGTATATGTTTTACTAAAGCTGATTTTTTGGAAAATGAAGATCCACAAATTTCACAAGAATGTGGTTTCTCGCCAGTGTGTTTTTTAATATGGGTTTTTAAAGTTGAACCATCAGAAAATGTAGCACCACAAATTTTGCAAGAATAAGGTTTATCACCAGTGTGCATTCGCATATGTTTTACCATATTTGATTGTTGTGAAAACGTAGCACTACAAATTTCACAAGAATATGGTTTCTCTCCAGTGTGTGTTCGTATATGTTCCACCAAATTTGACATAAATGAAAATGTAGTTCCACAAAAATCACAAGAATACGGTTTCTCTCCTGAATGTACTTGCATGTGTTTTTTCAGATAAGATCTACTTGAAAGTGAATGACCACACACTTCACAAGAATATGATTTCTTACCAGTGTGTATGCGCATGTGTCTTACCAAAGATGAATGAAGAGAAAATGCTGTACGACACACTTCACAAGAATATGGTTTCTCTCCTGTGTGTGTGCGTATATGATTCACCAAATATGACATAAATAAAAATGCAGCTCCACATACCTCACAAGAATATGGTTTCTCTCCAGTGTGCCTTTTGGTATGTGTTTTTAATGCTGAACTACTTGAGAACAGGGAGCCACAAATTTCACAAGTATATTTTGTTTTGGTATATTTTTCCATGATTTCTAATGTGGGGCCAGAAATGATATTTTCATCCATTCCAATTCAATGCAGGAGCAAACATTTACATCAGTAGAAATTTGTTTCATACCAAATTATCTGTAAAAATAGAAATATTAAAAAAAATATGAACTCACTTATTAAGATAGCATTGCCTTTAGATTTTAGTAATTTGATGTAATACACATATTCTTTAGAAAAATACTAGTTGCTGGTGGCAAGATGATCAAATTTAAAATCTAAATTGTTTATCCATTTAAATTACATTTATAAGAGAAATTGTTCTGTTTAAATCAGTCAGTTAACCGCTGTACATGATATACACTTGGGTGATCATGTCTCTTTCAAAGCATGACTGACATGATTTTCCCACAGTAGGTTGCCATTATTTTCTGTGGTTGACAGGTTGCCAACCAAGGCTATAGAATCCAATCTTTCCTGCTATTCAACTCATTGCTAGAGGGAGAAGTGATGGATTAATATAGGTACCTCCACTTATTTGGTGAAAAAATAGCTTAACATGATATTAAAAGAGCCCAAACTTAATAGAAACAAAGTTTTATCATCAAAATGATTGTTATTATTAAGATGAAAGATCAAAGTTTTTCATTATTTTAAAAAACTTTTATTCCTTTCTAGCACATTTAAATATTTTGTTAAAGTTTTTTTTTTTCATCAGCGATTCACCCGGTGTTTACTACTATGGCAAATGTAATATTATACAACTCATATTTTTGGCATTAATATATTTTATCTGTTACACCAATCTCTAATTAATTTCATGAAATTTATAATAATTTAATACTGATTACAAATCTTGCTTCATTAGTTAAATGCAGAACTCTTTGAGGAATGTAAATCATCTAAATTAAAACTAAGACATTTAGATAAACTTTAATTTGATTTTATAAATAAATGTGAGAGATATCATATTCTGAAGGAAAACATTTTTGATGAATAATTAATTTTTATAAGAATTGTTTCAGTTTTTTCTTTGCTAATTATGATGGTTTATAATGTTTTAAACATCTTTTTAAATTTCTTCCAGTCACTTGGTGTCTTAGATTATTAATTTATTAAGTGAAGATTATATTTACAAATCAAAAATTGAAAAGCATAATACAAATTATATAATCTGATAAACTATACTAAGCTATATGTGTGAAATGATTGATGACAGGCTGTCATCACCTACTTCAAAATTCAGAAAGATTAGAGCTCCATGATTAAGAAATACTTTTATTCTGAATTTCATTCCAGTAACCCTTGTGTCTTAGTGGCATTATTACCTTACAAGTGGGTGAAACAATTAGAAAAAACATGTCCAGAAATCCAACCAAAATTCTAAACTGGCTTTTCAAAACAATAAAACTGCCAAAGATGTATACAGTACTAGTAGTATCAGAAGATTAACAGTTATTCTAACACACCATATTTTTGTAGGTGGGAAGGTATGTATGACAACATTGCTTGAATATCATTACACTGCATGTCTTCAAACTGGTCAATACAACCACTTCTCATTTACTTGTTTAGCAACTCTGAACTTACAACCAGCTACAAAATCTCATGAAAAAAAACACCCATGTAACTATTCAGTATTGTGCAAAATGATTGACTTCACAAAATCATAAAGTAAGTAATAAGCAATCCAGTTTGATGGCTAAAGAGACTGTTTTAAAGAAAAAATTGCTTCACTTTTTAATAATTTAAGGAAAATAAATAAAATGAAAAATAAAATCAGCTCTTTTTATTGACTCTTCTTGTTTATTTTGGCAAACATGGACCTAAATGGTCACAATAAAACAAATGTTAAAAGGATGGTTTTTCCATGGCACTGATATTATTTTAATTACATTCAATCTTCAGCAATGTTATTTTAAAAAGCAATGATTAGTATTGGAATAAAACACATGAAAGTGAATTTATACATTTTCTTTGTTCCTGAGAATTGACAACCAAATAAACACTATTAGATTGTTTATTTTCACTACTTATTTATTATATTATTTATTGGAACAGTTGGCAAAACATCGACTAATTGCCAATTGATTCAAATGTTATACCCAAAAAAAATCAAAATTTTTTTTAAATGCTCAAGGGGGACCTCAAATTTGAATGAACTTTTTGGTTTATGATCAATATTATATTTTTTATAATTATAACAATATCATCAAACCATTACACCATTGATACAGAATTTTAAAAGATTTAGATTTTTATATTAAAATTTAAAAATGAAAACAATTCTTGTAAAAATTAATTATTCATTGAAAAATATTTTTTCTTAAGACAATAGGGTTCATAATATATCTTATTCATAAAAGCAATTAAAAGTGTTTTCAATTAAATAATGTCTTAGTATCATTAGTGGTGTATGTTTCTTTTTTGGCCTTGTGGATTTTGTACGCTTTTTTTTAGCATTGAGGATGAAATGATGCGGGTAGTGAGGAATATTAAATGTTTTCTCAATATATTTTTCTTACTCATTTAAGTATTTAACATTAAATATCCTAAGAGCTCTTTCAGGAATTTCATGTGTTATGTTAAAGTTTCTCGAGAATCTAAACTTATTTATAAATGGAACCTGTGTGTGTGTGTGTGTGTGTGTGTGTGTGTTACCTATAGACTCTAAAACGGCTGAACCGATTTTCTTGAAAATTTACACAGTTGTACTATAAGTGTCTGAGAGTGTTCTTAGTTTGGTTTTGTGTCGAAGTACTCCCGACAAATATCGAGTTATAGAAGGAGTGGTCCGATTTTAATCAAATTTGATACACTTATAGATAAAGACATAAGAAATGATATTCAGAAGTTTCAAGGTTGCAGTTCTTACAATAGTGCAGAAAATTGACAATATATATATATAAAAGGTAAGATGTTTGTGTGTGTGTGTGTGTGTGTGTGTCTGTTACCTATAGACTCCAAAACGGCTGAACCGATTTTCTTGAAAATTTACACAGTTGCACTATAAGCATCTGCGAGTGTTCTTAGTTTGGTTTTGTGTCTAAGTACTCCCGATAAATATCGAGTTATAGAAGGAGTGGTCCGATTTTAATCAAATTTGATACACTCATAGACAAAGACATAAGAATTGATATTCAGAAGTTTCAAGGTTGCAGTTCTTACAATAGTGCAGAAAATTGACAATATATATATATATATATATATATATAAGGCAAGATGTTTGTGTGTGTGTGTGTGTGTGTGTGTGTTTATCTGCCTGTATGTCTGTATTTTTTCAGCCCTTTTATTTTAGTTTTTGCTTCAGGTTTGGCTCTAAGTAGGTAAAATTGTAGTTCTTAGTCTCAGCTATGATACCATTTACTCAGAGGACTTATTTAGCCTTCACAATTCATTTTATGATGAAAAAAACTTATTTGATATTGATACCAGGAAATCAAAATTTGACTTACATCTATTAATTTTTCTTTCAGTCTACAGTTTCGCTTTAACTGGAAACAATTATTGCTTTTTTGTCTTTCATGCCAACATCCAAAGAGTCTGAGCTCCAGGAGCATGGATTAGTTTTAAAGCTTTCATTACACCTGAGCAACGCTGGGTTATACTGCTAGTTATATATATATATATATATAATGTGTGTGTATGTACGAGTTGTATATATGCATTGAAATCAGACAAGATGAATAGAATAAGAACAGACAGGAAAAAAGTGTCTCTAATGTCTCACTTTAACAAGCTTCTTCAGAGATATTTTTAAAGATAAATGATTTAAAAAGTTTTTAAAAATCAAAAGAGACAGTATATTAAAAAAAAGGGAATTGTAAAATTAATTTTTACTTTTTTTATATAAATACTACCAAAATGGATACTTTTTTCTGCAATGAAACAAAAAATTGATGCTCCTGTTTTAAAATATTTGCCAAAAATCAGAATTATTTGATTCAAACAAAATTTTCAGAACATATTCATAATTGAATTAATATTTTACTCAATATGTCTTTTATTTGAAATCTTGATGAAATATATTTGGCAGGTGTGTTTTCCCCAGCCTTTTCAATATCAAATTTATGTTTTAATTTGGAGGGGGTGTTCATCATATTTTTTTACAGCTATATAAAAAAATTAGTTTTTAAGTTAATTTTTAAAAACAAAAAAGCTTCCTTGAAGCTTCCATTTCAGCTTCAATTGAAACATAAATGATTAAATTTACTATTTCCAAGCAAAATACTCTGGTATATTTTAAACAGAAATTATATTGATTAGAATTTAAAATTTTTAAATTAAAAATAATTTTTTTCAATTTTTAGCCATTTTTGAGCAGTTCACACATTTGTAAACAAAAGTTAATTCTCAGATTTAAAAATCTTGCAAAAATAAAATATACAACTGTGACATGTTTTTTTAAAAAATTAGCAAATTTAAAGTTAAATTAATCTATTTATAAAAGTATTACTACTTGTTTATAGCATAAAATTTAAAATAGAGAGTTGGTTTTTCTGACCTTTGATTGATGTGTAATGATAGCTAGATGTGGAGATAAGCAAAGAATGTCAATTCTGGTTGACATAATTGTTCTAATTTTTTCTTGTAAGGGAAAGAAACAGTGAAACACAGGACCTTTACTTTATAACACAGAAAATACCATACTTAACTTCAAATAAAAAAAAAATTTAAAATCTACTGGCTCGATGATTTGTATTAAACTTTTCAATTTTTGTTTAGTAAATATACTTTTCACTTAATAATAACCTAATCACAAGAAAGTTTTGAAGAATTTTAAAAATACTTTTGAAACTTTATCAATTATTATTACAATTTAAAAACATGAAAACACTTTATGTAAAAATTCATTATTCATCAAACAAAACAAATGTTATTCTTCAGACTATAATGTCCTTTAATATATATATATATATATATTAAAAGCAACTAAGAGCTTATCTAATTAAATAATTTTTTATTGCACTTTTATTTTACTATATGAAGCAGATTTTAGGAAAAACGGCCAACATGTTTGAAAAAAAAAAGTAAATAAATAAATTAAAAATCATCTATATTGTAAATATTCCTTGGGGAATGTAAATTATCTTAAAAAAGATGATTTACATTCCCCGAGGAGTCCTAAAAACAAATTTTTGAAATGAAATTTAATTTCTTGAAATTACTTAGGGTGGGTAACATGTAAAAAAAAATTATATACATTTTAAATGAATCATTTTAGTTTACCAAGATTTTTTTAATAATTTCAAAAACAATTTTATTTTTATTTATAATAAAAGTCCTGAAAGTTTCATTAAAAATCCGATAATTATCTGATTTTTGCAAGAATTTCCAAATTAATGTCCCAACTACCCACTCATATTTATTTCCATGTCTGATTTGAAATGTCAAGAAATTAAAAAAAAAATACTGTTTCGAAAATTTGTTTTTAGTTCCAACGCAGGACACCTTGAGGAATGTATTTTATTGTAAATTTTATGTAAATCATCTATTTTTTTTATTTTTTCAAACAGGAGCATTTTTTCCGAAAATTTGCTCGGAATAAAATAAAAATTAAAAAATAAAGGCAATTACATTACAAGCTTTTAATTACTATTTTTAAAAAAAGTATATAATTTAGTTAGAGACTATTTTTATCTTTCAAATAGAACTGAACAGTGAAATGTTCAAAAAAACATTTAATAATGATTTAGGTATTTTTTATTACATGCATGAAAAAAAAATGTGTTTTTTTTTTTACACAAAGTCCATAGCGGTACCTAATTATTGGCAAGTAATTTGATATTCTAATGAATGAATGCGCTACGCGGAAAAAAAAAGGAAGTTAAAGAGTAAAAAAGAAAATAATAAATATTAAAAATGACACACAAAACAATCATTTTAAAAACTGTGACAAACATATTTTCAAGCACAATTTAAATTTAAAATATAAAATAAGTTTCCTTACCTTTCGAACGTGGCTAAGGGTTAAAAATGAAAGAAACAATACAGAGAAAAGGAGACATATTTTAAAAACCTATCATTCGATCAGTCACAGTTACTTATTTGTTACTAAAAAAAAAAACCTTCAGTTTTTCAGTCAAAGAAAACAATTCGGTTTTGTTCGTCCCATAAAATGTGTGTCATTTAATAACACAAAGTAGGGAATCATAACATTTAAAACAAACAAACTTGGAAAACAATACAAACATAAAAATTTCTTTGAGAAAATATATTTTCTTGGCAGGCGACAAATCAGTAACCGGTGTCTAAAGATAATCAGTTCCTTATTAATTTTTGATATTTTTCTCTTCATTATGTTCGAGCTTCTCGTCACACAGTCACTAAGTACATTACAATAATGAACGTTCTTAATTAAGAAATTATGTAATAATATATATTCAGATTTTACTTTATTTTGCTGTTTGCTTGAGATGATCTACGACTAAATTAAAGCCGGACTGGCTCTCAGGATGTTATGTGCGTTGTGGTGCAGTGGATATCTACTCGGAACGAGAAATCGGAGAACCGAGTTCGAATTCTAGTTAAATTCCTTGCATTCACTTGCGCGCAAATACCCTTGGTATTAATCCGTCTCTTCCTTCCAGTTATGGGTTAAATAACAGGACAGATTGGGTTCTATAGCCTTGATTGGCAACCAGTCTACCGCAGAAAGCAATGACAACCTACTGTGGGATAATCTTCTGCCCAGTCAGTCATCATGTCTCTTTCGAGACATGATCGCCCAATCGTGTATGGTACTTAACTGACTGACTGACTGACTGACCATAAACTTGTCACAAAGCTTGAATAAATAAATCAGATCATGTGCAATGACAGAAATATTGGTAAAATTTCGGAAGTACTACCGTTCGTATTCCCCTTCAAATTTATCCAAAGTATCATTGTATAATAGAAAAAGTATGTGCTGAATTCAAATCAAGTGAAATTTATCGAAAAAACTTATCTTTTTTATCTAAATATCCATTTGAAAAACGAACCGTGCCCTTCTTCTCTCCTGTAACTCTCACGTAGACATGTAACTAACTGTAGAATGACAGGCTGCGTCCCCTCTTTACCTCCGCCTCTTTACTTCCGATTAAGGAAGTAATGCGCCATTTTTCTATTTTTTCGGTACACAATTCAAAGATAAAGTTGTTGTTTTTTTTTTAAATATGAAAATATGTGTAATTTTTTTCGATAAATTGCACTGGATTTGAATTCAGCGCATACTTTTGCACTGATATAATGCTACTTTGGATAAATTTGAAGGGGAATAGCAACGGTAGTACTTACGAAATTTTACCGAAATATTTTAATTTATTTGAATCAGTTTGCAAAAATAAGAGAAATTGGAGAAATTTCCATATAAAAATTATTTTCTTACAGTCACAATAAAAGATGTGTAGCCATTTGCTTTTTTGTGTTTATTGCTGTATGTCTTGTATGCTTGTGACAACGAGGGACAGTCCATGGTGTGAGTTCCAAATTGGAGATGGCAAAATAAATCAAGTACAGACATCTTACTCTCTGGGAAGTGTTTTAAAGAATGACAGATGTAACACCAAAATTTGAAGTCACATTGTAATAGCGAAAGGTACCTTCTAAAAAACTAAACAAGGTATTGAGAATTGACTGCCAATATAGATTTGGAGGCATGGTAGTGTCATGGATAGTAGAGGATACAAATTCTATATCATCCATCAACCAGCTAAAAAAGCACAGAATAAATTGCACACCCACAAAATCAAATTCAAATGACTACAACATTTGGCAAAAACTCAAAGTAAAATTACACACCTGCAAAAGTGGATCCAAACAGCTAAAAGCTTTTTTTTTCACAAGTCAGTGTGAAAAGCGATACTCTGGATCCTGACTGGTTGACAAATCAAGAAATTCAAAATATATCAGTAAAACGTTTTTTTTCACAGCTAAAGAAAAAATTGTTCTGGAATCCTCCCATGTGACCAGAATTCAATATTTAAGGTTCCCTGACAGGTCACAGTCAGTCAATCAAGCTGGTCAGTGAAAGACAGCAATTGGTCGATCCGTCACTCAAGCAAGCAGTCGATCTGTCAGACAGCCATGCCAGTAAATCTCAAAAGGCGCAATGTCAGATACACTTAGTTAGATAGGCACCTCCATCAAAAGGACCAGTGCCGACAAACTAATCCTTCACCCACTTAACCGTTAGGAACAGAAAGAAGAGAGGAAACACCTGCAACAGCCATAAAACTTTTCACAGTTTTCAGTAACCAGAAAGGAGAAGTAACACAGACTTACTAAGTTAAGTAGACTGATTCATCGTTTCACACATACACTACCAATTACTACTATCTCCGTTTAACTCATTTTCCCTCCCCTCGGGAATTCACATTCACACTCCTGTTCAACACAATTTGAAACACTTTCTTTTTCCAGCTACTTAATGGCTGATACATAAAAAGGAAAGAAACATTGTGCTACTACTCTGTTTAATTACACTTGAAACAGGCATTTTATTTTCCACCAACGTTTGCTCAAATACAACAGACACTTTTATATTCAACCAACATTCATGCAAATATAAAAAACACTCTTCTATCAAATAGAAGATACACAGAATTGTACAAATTGTTTCTATTGTACATATATTTTCGAATACGAAATTTTCATATTTTTATACATTTCCTATTGTGTTGTCTTTTCTTGAAATTTGTGTTGTATTTTTGTGGACCGGGTAGCCCGCATTAAAACCGCCTTTTTAATTCGGGGTGTTCTGGAGCCCCACAATAGCGGCTTGGATTCCAGTCAGATTCCTTACTTTCACTTACGTGCTAATACCTTTAGGAAAGGTATGAATCTATCTCTTTCCTCCTAAGCTATGGGTAAAATAGCAGGACAGACTGGGTTCTATAGCCTTGGGGGGTAACTGGCCTGGATAGTTTGTGGCCTACCTTTTGAATGTGGCCTATGAAATTTTGTCACTGGTATAGTATGTGGCCTATCTTAAAAAATGTATAAGGAAGTGTTATAACTGTCTGGTAAAGTTTATAGGTAAGGAAAATAATTACACTCTTTACATGATTCGGACTAATGTCTGCATCTTCATTTTTATGATGTTTCGGCCATTGCATGCTCCAGCCTTCTTCAGGTGCTAGGAATTTTGAAAAAGGGTCTTTAAAAAAATACTGTGTCTCAGAGATACCAATGTGGCAACTTGCAAATAGATCCTTTCATTTTTTATCAAAGGTGGTTGCACTTTTGTTTTGTATAATTGCCTTATTGTTTTCTCTTTTCAGAAATTAAAAAAGAACTCTTTGTCTTCTCCAAAGTTGTAATTTTTACTTAATGACAGCCCTGAAGAAATTGATGATTGATCCTATCAAATGCTTTGGACTGATCTAAATTGATCAGCATAGCTTTATTGTTGACTTGTTCTATGATTAAGCATACCATATAAAGGTTGTTCTGAAAAGTCCGAACCTTTACAGCACAAGTCTGCTCAACATCAATCAGACTAGGCAGGACAGCCTACAAATGGTTGGCTAAGACCTTGGCAAAAATCTTTAACTTTGTATTCAACATAGTTAAGGGCTGTAAAGCAATTTGATAAATATATCCTGAAAATAAGATCAGAAAGCTTCACATATGCTGTCATTTATAGTCACAGTACACCCATCTAGTAATGTGATGCTAGTGATGTATCAGTTTGTGATACTCTGAACTTCTTCGGCTTGGAATTCAGCCACAATATCTGTTGCCTCAAAAGACTTTCTTTTTTAATCTAGCCATAACTAAAAGAGCTCGGTTCTTCTTGATAAGCAAGAAAATCAACTCTACCCTAGTTTCAGCTATTTTCCCACTGTCTATCAATTTCATAACTCTTTCTACTCTAGATTATTGTACCGTTTGCTCTGCTAATCTATCTTAGTTGAATTGCTTGCTATAATCAACAACAAATGAGCAAATAGTAGTCTTAAGTTGGCCCTACCACTTATTCCCAACTATGGACTCGGTCAATTCTAACATTAGAGCTGGTCAAAGGTGGTTAAAAAAATCCTTCACATTGAATAACAATGTGTTGAATTTACAGTACTCAGCCATGCTAATCCTAGGCTTATCTGTGTTTCGACAAACCAAGATAAATCTATGGTCTAACTAAAGTAAGGTATGACTTTAACAGCCTAAGAGCCCTAAGTCGACTCTCCTAAGACTTGAGCAATGTAGCTCAAATGCAATACCAAAACCAAGCTGCTCCTATTATTCCAAGTCCACATTAACTTTGTGTGTAGCTCATTCCCAAACTTATTGACAAAATCCTGCTTGTCGATAAAGTTCCAAGATGGTTTTACATCTGGGTTGTTAGTACCTAATTTTATCCCCATGTGATCTATATAGTGATTGAGGATGACATCAAAATTACCCGATGAGATGTCGTTAGAAAAGGATCAATCTGCCAAAGAAAGGTGGTGCGCTCCTGGACTTGCTGGATGCATAAACCCCAATGAAACAAAATGTCAGATCTATTATTATAGTATCCAAGACACAAAGCCTGTCCACCAGATCTGCAATGACAAGTGTAATACATTGAGAATAAGTCAAACCTCCTCAACAATATAATATTATGGTTACCAGAATGAAAACAAGTTTCTTATAAAGTGCATATATCCCTTTTCAGTGCATATATCTCTTTTCAGTGCATATATCCCTTTTCAGTGCATATATCCCTTTTCAGACATTGACTCAGGACATGGATCTTTAATCCAGGACATTTAAATTAGCTAAAAAGAGTTTCAACCTTAATCTGACCATCAGTTGCAAGATCCCTGATATCCCACAAAAAATATAGCTTAAATGCCCTAAATTGGAAGGTTAAACAAAAACTGGGATCCACTCTAAGCAGAAGTATTTGTTTCTTAGTTTTCATATTCTCAATGATTACCAATGGGAGCATGATATTAAAGCTTTTAACTGCCACCCACCCAAGTCTGCCACGACCCCAAGCCAGTCTTGATAATGGTAAGGATCCACTTTGCATCAGAAAAATTCCTTAGAACAACAAAATCCTTATCGCCAAACTTCTGCATTAACAGCAAATATTTCAGGGCCTGTATTCGGTCCTTATACTGTTTTGCTCTCTCTATTCGGCCCAAGGACACATGGCAGACATTATCTCCAGTGTTGTAGGGCAGGTTCAGTCTTCTTTTTCCTTTTACAGTTTCTACAAATGGGCTTTTTTGCCTTTTTTTGAGTGTTATGTGATATTGGAGAAGGAGATTGGACAAAAAGAGAAGAGTGTGATGCACAAGGAGTGGACATCTTTTTAAAGGGGACATATTCAAAGGGTTTGGTATCAGTGACCTAGTCATTGGAGGAGAGTCAGACATTTTTTTGTATGACAGAGTAGATGAGGCAGAGGTTGAGGGGCATGGCACCCCCACTGGCCCAGGTTGATTTGTTTCTTTGATCTCCATTAGAGTAGGGGAATGTGACTGAGCACTTGGTGTGGGCACCTTTTTAAGGTGGGTCATTTTCATAGGGGTTAGAGGTAGTGAATTATGTTGGGTTAAAATTTCTGATAGCAAATTTGGACATACCTTTTGTGTGCATGGCAGCTTTCATTCGTATTAGACTAAACTATCGTCCGGCTCACACTCCTCCCACGTCTACTGAACAGGTAAAGAGGCTCATCCCTTGTTCCTTGTTTAGGATGTGGTTTCCGGCTTTCTCTTTTCCAATCTTTTCACTCTTTTCTTTTTTTTTTTCAATTGGAGTAAATAGACGAAACTATTGCTCGATTCACACTCCACCCACGTCTATTGAACAGGTGAAGAGGCCCATCCCTTGTTCCTTGTTTAGGATGTGGTTTCCGGCTTTCTCTTTTCCAATCTTTTCAGTATTACATAACCCCCTGCACTTCAGTGGTGTTACCACCTTGCTCGGGGTGATATGATTAAAAAAAAAAATCTCAGAGTTGGGAAAAGAACAAAATTCAGGGAAAACAAATACATTCTCAAAGAGGAGTGGAAGACACATGTTAAAACCATTTTATTTACTATTTTCAACAACAGCAACAACAATAATACCACCTAGAAAAAAAATAAGGCCAGACAACTGATCAACACAAACAAAGATTAGGGAAGATAACTTGTCCTTCTGTTAGTATTAATGATATTCTAACTTGAGTGTACAGCTTCAACACTCCTTTTCACTTGCTGTTAGACTGTTCTGCTATTTTTTTACACCTAGCAGTTCTCACAGTTTCACAAATTGTGCATTTACAAGTCCTTTAGTAAGCGCATCAACAATCATTTCATTACTTGGATAGTATTCCAATTTTATATTCTTCCTTTCAACCTGTTCTCGGATGTAATGAAACTTGATGTCAATGTGTTTTGCTCATTCATGATATTATGGATTCTTTGCCATACATACTGTGGATTGATTATCTTTGTAAATAAGTGTTGCCTCAAGTGAGTCATTGTTAAGAAAATTGTTCTGGAGATGGTGAATCCATATGGCCTCCTGTGCTGTACATGCAAATGCCATGTATTCTGATTCAGCTGAGCAACACAGGTTTGTATTTTACTTTTCCAGCTGACAGCTGTTTCACTCCGTTTAAATAAGTAGTCTGAGTTTGACCTCTGGCCATTCAGGTCACCATCCCAGTTTGCATCTGAAAATCCCATTAGATTGGTTGGCTTCTCCTTGTCATATAATAATCCAGAGTTACATGCATCATTTAAATAAGTAGCCTAAATAACGCATAATATGTTACATATTTCTAGTGTTCTAATGTAAGCTGTGAAAAAAATCTTGTGACATTGTTGACTGCATAGACAATATCAGGTCATGACCTTGTACTCAGAGAAAGTAGGCTTCTTATTGCTGATTGATACAATTCTTGGCCCGCCAGCTTGTTTTCTTTAGTGGCTTTAGTTAGCCTTACAACAACATCAATAGAATTTGTAGTAGGCTTTGAATTTTCTATTTGAAATTTTTTCAAAATTTCTACGGTATATGCTGGTTGTCTAGTCCATATCTTTCCTGATAAGTAATTTTAACATCCAAATGTGGTGTAATTTCTCTATGTCCTTGACATTGAAACTTTCTGATATCGTTTTGACAAATTCCTGAATGTGTGTCAAGAAAATTACATTATAGAATTATGTCATCAACATAAACATCAGCTATAAAAATTTCTCCTCTTCAAAATTTACTGTAGATACAAAGGTCATTTTCTAAGTTTCTGAAATTCATCCCATTTAACTGAATATCAAGTGCCTCATTTCAACATCTTGGTGATTGTTTTAAGCCACAGAGACTTTGCTTTAATTTACCAACAAGATGTTTTTGTCTTTAGTTCTGAGATGAGGTAGTATTTACACTATTTACATTATTCGAACTATTGTCCTCATCCTTTTATGCAAGGAATGAGAATAATATACTCCAGTGATTGTAACAAAGGGTTGGGTTTGAAATTCCTAGCATCTGAAGAAGGTCGGAGCATACAACGGCTGAAACGTTGTACAAATGGCAACAAAGATGAGGACAATAGTCCGAATAATGTAAATAGCAAAGATGTTGTCTGTCTTTAATTTCAGATTCTTCTGTTTTCTTGCTATAGATCTTCTTAAGCTCACCATTCAGAAATGTGGCAGTTATATATCTAATTGATGTAACTTTAAGTCATGTTTTGCTGCTAATGCAAATGACAGCTCATAGTCAGCTTAGCACACCACAGAAATACAGAGGTAGATGTCAAAATAGTTATTTGGCAGATCACAGATACCAACGGCCTGTAATATATAGGCATCTTTGCCATTTTGGAGCTAAAAATCTAGAATATTGACATTTGGGGAATGGAAAGCATCATTGTTTTTCATTTAAAAATGTGGTAGAAAATAAGCCATCCAACTACTTGAAATTGTACATAGTGATGTTTATGTTAGAATAGGGGCAACATTGCCAGGTAGAGTCAAATATTTTGTCACATTTATTGATCACAAATCAAGATTCATCTGGACATATATGCTCAAGCACAAAGTCTTCGAAAAATTCATTGAGTGGAAAGTCATGATAGAAAAGTCCAGTGGAAAAAGGGTTAAGATTCTACAGACAGACAATGGTGGAGAATACACTTAGAACTATCTAGAAAGGAAGGCATATGTCATGAATACACTGTTCTCAAGACTCCAGAGCAAATTGGAGTGTCTTAAAGGATGAATCGTACATCAGTGGAAGCCTTGTTATCAGATTCAAAGCGACATAAAAAATTTGGGGCTGAAGCCTTGCCAACAGCTGCATATGTTTGAAACCAAAGCCCAACAACTGCAGTGGAAACAAGAACACTATATGAAGCATGGAAGGGTTACAAACCAAATTTGAAACATTTTTGAAGTTTTGGACATAATGCCTATATCCACATTCCAAAAGATGAAAGATCCAAAATCAATCCTAAAGCAAAGAAAAGTATCTTCCTTGGATATGGCATCGGAGTCAAAGGTTACAGACTCTATGATATAAGAAAGGTAATAGTCATTCATGCAAGTGATGTTATCTTTGATGAATTGGCATCAATAGGTAAACAAGGCAGAGAGAAAGTTGTAAGCAAACCACTAGTGGAAGTTCACTATCAAGATATCTGTGATGATAATGACGATGATGATGATGACAAGTCATGGGAAGCAGCAGGACCACAAAGATCACTAAAGTCTGCTGAATGTCACAATGGATGACGAATAATATGTGTGTCTGCATGTGCGTGATATTATTCACCATATGGGATACTTGTACATATGCACATATTGTTTTTGGCTTATATATGTATAAATAGTTTTCATAATATAAAAGTCTCTCTGAGAATAAAGCATGTTTGTCATTATTTTTCCTTTTAGCCATTCCGCCCTGTCTGTGAAATATGGTGCTCTTATACCATGGATATAATAATGCCCATAATGGGGGGAAATAAAACTTTCTACCACAGCTCCTTGCATTACAACTGAATTGTATTTAGTTTTAATAATGTTGGTTTTTACTAAAGATTTTTTAGAATCTTAAAATTATAAAATTATCCTTGTAAATAAATAATCTAATAAATAAATAGTGTTTGATATTTTTGTTATGTATTCTCATGAATAAAAAATGTATAACTTTAGTTTTATCATATGTTCAAGTTGTATTACAATTCAAATAATTGCTTTTTAAAACAATACACATTGCCAAGGATTGAAAGTCATTAAAATAATAGTAGTTTCAACGTGAAGACCATTCTTTGATTTAATATTAAATTATAAATTAATTTTTATATGCTTAGATTTTGGTACAATTCTAGCCACTGCTTTTAAAAATAAATCTTACTGAGGGAGTGAAGGTAGTTCTAATAAAAGCGGTGTCATGAGAAACAGTGTCCATATTGTGGACACAAAGATCCATCATATCAAAAATCCTTTCAAAGGTAGAAACCTATAATGTTAACCAGAATTTTCATTTTTATAATACTGGGTTTTACATTTTTAATGGTCATGTTGGCATATAAAATGTGATTATCTCCTTTTTTCAGCTCTGCAGTCTCTATCATATAGGTGCAATGTTGCAACCCTGCTACTTATCTATCACTATTTCCATGGCAAATGTTCATTCGAGCTTTATTCTTGCACACCATCAGCTCAATCCTTAGCTGCCATGACTCACCATGTGATATCTATGGAATTGAATCACCCTCATTTGTAAGGAAGAAGTTCTACTAAGATGTTTTTTTCCCCCAAGAACTATTACTTTGTGAAACAGACTCTCATGTGGATGCTTCCCTGAATACTACTCTCTTAACCTCTTAAGTCAAGAGTCAGTCATTATCTATCCTCCTTATTTTCATAATCCTCACCTTCTTTTGTATTGGGTGAACTCAGGTAAAAAAATATTACTGATGTCTTAAGTGGCCTTTGAAAGTCCATTCACAGTTCATCAGTGTGGCTATATATATATACACTACTGGGCATAATTATTAGGCTACCCCAGTTTTTTAAAAGAAATGATGCATTTCATACTATTTTTAAGTGGATAGTTCTAAATGAAAATAGAATAGTTCTTTTGTTATTATTACTTTGCAAAATTTTACAAGGCAAGGAAGCAAAGACGAACTTGTCCGAATCACCCTAAATTTTCTTAATTCTTTCATTGATGAAACTTCAAAATAGGTAATTATTAAATATTTATAAATTCATTTGATGCACATGTTATTGTGCAGTATTAACAAAATAACCATTATGTTTTCATTTACAGTTATTCACCTGGCAATAAATATGAAAAAACAATATGAAATACATCATTTTTTTTAAACACTGGTGTGGCTTAATAATTATGGCCGGTAGTGTGTGTGTATATATGTGTGTGTGTGTGTGTGTGTGTGTGTGTGTGCGCGCCAAGAAGAAAAATTAAAAATTATGACATACCCAAATAAAGATGAATTGTTAAATGAAAGAACAGAAATTATGACTAAATGCATCCACACTAAGAAATACCTCTTAGGTTCATATAACCATGGATGAAAACATCATAATTTGTTTGAATTTAAACAATGCTCATTCATAAATTCTCTGCCATGTGAACATTCAAATAAAACACTGTTACAAGAGCATTCTTAAAAAGAAAAATGATAAAAGTTAAAATCAGTTATTAAAAATTGCCTGAAGACACCACTCATGGTAGAAACCTGGGTAGCGAAATAACTCGTTTAAAAATGGAATATATATATATATATATATATATATATATATATATATATATATATAGCAACATAGCGTGTAAGGAGAAACATAAAGTAAGGGTCTTACACATAATATAGAGATACTCTTGTGTCTGGAGAAGCCATGAAGCCATGTTTAGAACTCCAGATTCAAACAGGCTTGATTCATCTATGTCCAAAGTGAGGGTATATTCTATGAACAGGAAACAGCAAGTCTTGGGTTTTCCAAAATTAAGGATCACAAACTTGGGTTTCTTTCTATAGAAAAAAGATAAATTCCTAAAGGGAAACCACATTATAGACTTGTAAGCTTCTACTCAGGCCAGGGGTGGAGGCTAAAAAAAAGTGATCTTTCTGTTTGGTTGCTGGAAACAAACTTAAATTTTACTTCTGCATCTGTCACTGTATGGTTTGACATCACTAAGCAGCTGTTATGTGACCCACATGACTTATTTCTACCAAAGGGTGATAAGCACCCACACAGTATTTGTCATTTATCAATTTATAAAGAAATAAATATGAAAACATTTTTTATTCTTATGTTTATAAACATTTACTAATTTACTGAAATATATGTATCAACTATAATCAACTATAAGGAAATTCTCAGTAATGGTAAGGGAAACTTTGATTTCTCTGTTGCTTTCTGGTCAAACATGGAAAAAGCTATGCAAAGAAGTGCAGACAGTAAACCCAGAGTGAAGCTCTGCAGACGGTTCACTGTCAACACTGACAACATTTCCGGCAACTCTTGCAGTCACGCCATCCCCAAATGTAATGCCCTGTATTCCTTTAGATCTTGTCAGTATGGTCAAGAGGTGACGGGGAGTGGGGTATGTAGTCTAGACAGTGCACTGCCTCTGTATGCTATCACCTTAGCTTCCACTATGGAGAATTTTGACCAAACAAGCAACTATCTTTATCTTCCAAGATAAACAGATGCCTACTAATAATAAGAATTGTTTCTACCTATAAACTAGCATTGACCATCATTCCCAGAATCATACATTAGTTAAATTTTGATTTTTGAGAAACAAAATAATAAATTATTTCTTTCATAATGATTAATTTTTTAGTTCAGAGAAAAGAAAGTTATTTTTCTTTTAATTTATGTTAAACTTTACGTACTGAAAAATCCCTTTGAAAAGATAAAAAAATAATTTGTTTCCCCACATATATTTTAATTAAATTTGTCTTTAAAGTTGATAAAAGAAAAAGAACTTAAGTTTTTTGACTAATGTCATACAATGTCATTTGCCAGACAACACAAGTTCCTGTACAATTCCGAAAGTTAAGCAACATCAAACCTGGTCACTTACATGTTTAGCTGCTTGGTAATACTGTGTGTTGTAAGTTTGAAATGTGTGGGTGGTGCAATGGATAATGATTCGGAATTTGTAGAGCTGAGTTCAAATTCCATCTGGATTTATTATATTCACTCATACACAAATATCTTTTTGTGAAATGTATGAATCTTTTTCTTCTTTCCCACTAAGAATAAATGTTCTTTGGATATGACAATTAAACGTTACCAAAAACAACTTTTATTCACCTGATTGAATGTTTGTAATGCAAGTTTTGATGCATTAAATATGTTTTTAGGTTGAGGTAGAAAACTATAACAGTGCCATTTTTCTTTCATCAACCTGTTGCTTTTTATAACAGTCAAGTCATTACATTCCATGACTGTTTTTTAAATAAACTCATCGATTGATGAAACATGTATTTGCATCCCAAGTCTTAGCAGGTTGAGACTAATAATATGGACGTTGCCTTTACCAATTTGCTCATGGAGTTCATCAACGAAATAAATTTAATTGCATTGTCAGATAGTTACATAATCTCTCTCTTTAAATATCGATTTTCTTCAGAACCTCACTAATCATGGCTCACCACCACTTCTTTTTCTCTTATGTATCATTGCCATGCTTTTTTCTAATTTGAAATAGTAGTTTTCAGTCACCTTTTCTACAGTTTGAAATTCATAATCTTTCTTCTTCTAGATTAGTTGCCACACAGGAATAATTTGCTATGAGCAGGAAAGTATAATTTTATCCACAAATGATGAGAAGATGTATTCTTGATTTTCACAATAATGAAAAAAAAAAAAAAGGTCGAAAATTGAAAAGGAAGTAATTGTTATTCGACACCGGGTAACGGTTACGGATTTCCTTAGGCTAAAAAAATGTTTTCTCTAAAAGAATATGACGCTTATATTAGTTTTCGAATTTCTTTTTTTTCTTCTTTTAATTATGCTACCAAATTTATTACATAATAAATAACTTATATTTTTTCGAACGAACGAACAAAATTGTTTTGTAGTTTGACCGAGAAACGCGCAATGAAAGTACAAGTTGATAAAATTCATATATGACACGACAGTTATTATTTTGTACACTTCTTTCCTTCATTTTCACGTCCAAAAGGTAAGGTTAAAAAATTTTCTAATTTTTGTAAAATCTGAAGTTTGTCCCGATTTATATTGTAATATTTTCTGTTTTTTTTTGGTTTAATTTAAGCAATAATATTTTGATTGTTACGACATTAAAAAAAAACAAAAACAAAAAAACAAGGCAGTTAATTTAGCAAAAAAAAATAGTAAAGATTTTTGCCTGAGTGAAGATTAAGAATAACACAACTGTATTTTATTTACTTTACAATTTTTGTTTTCTTTTTTCAAGGTGAATATTCGTACGTACGTGAAGTTTTTTTTTTTTCGCTACTTAAAAGAAAAAACTTATTAACCCATTATGAAAAATATTTTTACGAAATTATTATTAATTCTTTTTTTTTTTTTTTTTTGGTAAATGTTCGTTTTAGGTGTCGACGGTTTTCCCCCTTCAAATTTATCCAAAATAGCATTATTTCTGTGCAATTGTATATGCTGAACTCAAATCAACAATTAGTTATTGAAGAAATTTACCTTTTTTGCTTTAAAAGTCCATAAAAAAAACGAACTATATCTCGCACTTTTTCTCTCCCGTAACTCTCACGAAGTCATGTAATTAACTGCAGAATGACGTTCTACGTAGGCAGAATTTTTTGTCAAATTTTGGCCGATTTTCTTCCCTTACTGAAACTTTCGGCTATGTACTTCTTGTTATGAGAGTAACAAGCGTAGAAATACAATAGCGCATTACTTTAGTTTCCAAAGTACATCGCCAGAAGTATCAGTAAATGAAGAAAAATCGACCAGAAATCTACCAAAATTCGTTCAAATGCGCAGTACGTCATTCTACAGTTAATTACATGACTTCGTGAGAGTTACGGGAGAGAAAAGTACAAGATATAGTTCGTTTTTTTTTTTAAATGGACATTTAGATAAAAAAAAAAAGAAGGTAAGTTTCTTCAATAACTAACAGTTGATTTGAGTTCAGCATATACATTTGCACAGATAATGCTATTTTAGATAAATTTGAAGGGGAAAGCGTTGGGACTTACAACGAAAATTTACCCTTTTTTCAGTCCTTCCTTACGTTGCAACACTTATCAAAACTTCACTTTTTTATTGATTTAGAAGGCTTATTAATTTATATATAATTTTTTTACTTTCTCGCCACCAGTCTTATTTTATCTGAATTTGAATTATTATTATTAGTCTTTATGAAGACTCTTTTCAAGACTTATGCCGTTACAAATAATGTCAAGTTTGAAAATGTAGTAACAATGATTAATATTTGCAAAGTTTTTTTTTTATTTTTGTATTTTTTTAAGCTTTTCCTAAAAACTATTTTTGGATATTTGTCCATATATTTTAATTTCTGAAAGGTAAATTTTCGTTTTAGCTGTAATTAACTGCAGAATGACATTCTATGTAGGCAACAAGTTTCGGACAATTTTTGGTTGATTTTCTTCCTTTACTGAAACTTCCGGCGATGTACTTCCTGTCATGAAAGTAATGCGCTATTGCATCTCTACGCTTATTACTTTCATGACAGGAAGTATATCGCCGGAAGTTTCAGTAAAGGAAGAAAATAAACCAAAAATCCACCAAAATTTGTTGTCCTACGCAGTACGTCATTCTGCAGTTAATTACATTACTTTGTGAGAGTTACGGGAGAGAAAAAGTGTGAGATATAGTTCGTGTTTTTTATGGACTTTCAAATAAAGAAACGTAGGTTTCTTCATTAACTAATTGTTGATTTGAGTTCAGCATATACATTTGCACAGAGATAATGCTATTTTGGATAAATTTGAAGGGGAAAAAGCCTTCAGCACCTAAAATGAAAATTTACCTTCTGAAATGAGGCATTCTGATTATTATTACACTATGGTTTGGAGTTCGAACTGTTGTCCCTATCTTTATTGCCACCATTCACGACGTTTCAGTCATTGTGCGCTCCAATTGTCTTACACATTGGACTTTCAAATCAATCCCTTTTTTGTTGCTGAGTTGCATGTGATATTAATATTTTTGCTTTAAATCAGAAGGACAGTAAAATTTGCGGACGAATTTAACTTTACACAAACAAAATTTATTGTTGTACGAGTAAAAGAATTTTATACAAATATACAATTATTGTGTGTCAAGAATATATGTGCAGAATTAGAGCTCGATGCTGAAATGTTCAAAGTTCCTACAATAATAATAAAGGATACAAAAATGGTGTTATACAGAATTATAAGAAAAATTAAGAGTTCTCTACCTTTTGAATGTAATGCAAGCTGAATTTTATTTTTTGTCTTAACTTCTGAGTTCGTATTCGGGTGAACTTATTTGCTTCTTGCTTGTATTAAATTAAATATCAATAACGTTGATCTCTAGAATTTCTTTCTTACAAGGAAAGTGGAATTTTTAGGACTGGTAGAATTTTGGTATTTCTTCAAGTTACTTGATATTAAGTGAGAAGTTATTCCTCTTGTTGAAACTGTTCTTTTTTATGTCTATGTGTTGTTGTGCAGTGGCTATCGGCTTGGAATGAGAAATCAGGGAGCCAAGTTTGATTTCCAGTTGAATTCCTTGCATTGACTTTCACGCAAATACCCTTTGGAAAGTTATTAATCTGTCTCTTCCCTCCAGTTATTAGTTAAATAACAGGACAGATTGGGTTCTATAGCCTTGGCTGGCAACCAGTCTACTGCAGAAAGTAATGGCAACTTACTGGCAACCTTCTGCCCAGTCAGTCATGTCTCTTTTGAGACATGATCACCTAAGCGTGTGTCGCGTATGGCACTTAACTGACTGATATCGATTGCAAAGAATTTTCCTCTTTGGTATGAATCTTCAGTTTCTTTGGAGCTTGTTGCAGCTTTCTGTTTCTTTTCCCACTATCAATATATATTTTTTTAATTTTAGGTGCGCTTTACTTTAAATAATAATGTATTCGTCACATGATGTAATGTAAAAAATTCAAATTCCAAGAACGATGGATTCCTAAAATCGTCGCTTGTCACTAACGTTCATTAAGCTTCCTGTTCACCTGAAACAAATTCTGTTGTAAGTGTCTAATTTTAAAAATATTTTATTACTTACACTCATTATCCAAATTACTGATGAGCTGTAACAAGTCCGCAGGGAAAGGTTGTTCTAATCCCAAGTGCCATGCCTTTCATTTCTTTTCTTTTTTTATATCTCAGTTTCATTTAATTCCTTTTAGTAACTCAACTTTCCAATTTTTTGTTCCCTCTGCTGTGGCTAGGTATTGAACTCATAGCTCAACCAATGCTTTTATCCACTAGGCCATATTTTTTATTTATTTTTTGCAGACACAAGCATTCATTGTTCATAATCATTTATTTTATGAATAAAACACACACATGATTTTATCTTAGTATATTTGTGTTCTTTATATGTACTGGGTTGTCTGGAGAGTTCATGCTGATTTTTAGTTATTCATGTTCAAGTACATCAAATTTGACAGATATAATATGCTTATATTTTTTATTAGAGTGGACTTCAAACTATCTCTTGAGAAAGAAAGTTTAAAAGTACTTAATTCATGTAAATTTTGCATCCTTATAAAAATGGAAAATTATAAGGTTCATTTTAGACACTTGATCCTTTTTTTACTATGAAGGCCAAAATGCCTCGCAAGCTAAAAAAAGAAAGATATGTGCTGTGTATGGGGAAGGTGCTTTAGCTGAAGTGGTGATTGTGGCCTTATTGATAAAAAACACTCGGCAGACTGATGATGACCAAATAAAGACATTCATTAAGAATAACCTGCCTTACACAATGCAGAAATTGGCAAAAACACAAAATTTATCAAAATCCACCATCTATGAGTACTTGGTGAAGTTTGGGTACTCAAATTGCTATGATGTTTGGGTACCACATAATCTGAGTGAAAAGAATCCTTTGACTCACATTCTATCTGTGATTTGCTGTATATATATGCAATGAAAATGCACCCATTTTTAAGGAAAATATGACGGGTGATGAAAAATGGATCATTTACAACAATGTTCAGTGAAAAAGATCCTTGAGTAAATGACATGAGCCAACTTTACTTACCCCAAAAGCAACTTGTCATCCTAAGAATGTCACACTTTGCCTCTAATGGGATTGAACAGGAATCCTACACTATAAGCTTCTGACAAGTAACCAGTCAATTGATTCTGAAAAGTACTGCTTGCAATTAATTAAAAGCAACAATTCAAGAAAAACACCAAGAATTGGCAAGCAGGAAAGGTGTTGTTTTCTAATGTCAGACATGTTTGTTTTTTTTTTTTTTTTTTTTTTTTTTTTGGCAATCTGGCAAAAATTGTTGCAGCTTGGCTAGAATGTGTTACCCCACTCATCATATTCACCAGGCATTGCTCCTTTGGATTTTCATTTATTCAGGTCCTTGCAAAATAATATCTATGGTAAAAATTTTAATTCTTTGGATGACAAAAAAACCACCTTAAAGAGTTCTATAGCAAGAAACCAGTAAAACTCAGTAAAGACAGCGTCATTAAGTTGTGGGAAAGATGACAAAAACTTTTGTAACAAAATAGTTCATATTAATATAATAGTTGAATAATTATTTAGTAGCATGCTTTTGTTTTTTACTTTACCTTAAGAATTGGCATGAACTTTCTGGACAACCCAGTACATATTTGTCCATTATTTAAAAACATCTTCTTTTTTTTTAATACCGCCTCCAAAAAAAGTCAGTTTTGTATGCAAAATAGCTGAGTTCAATAACTGTAAAAAGTTACTGATTGATTTGATACTGTATTGATATTATAAACAGTAACTCCCATTCTAAATTGATAAAAAAATCAATATTTTTCAATTCTGACAAGTTGAGGTCTAAGGAACGTCTACAGAATGTTAATTCATTGAGCAGTAAGATACTATGGAGTGAGTTTACATACTGTGTGACATCATGACAATGCTCTAGCTAGATCTTCATGTTATGTGCAGTGTTTTTTTGTTTTTTTAATATATCACCCAGTTATGGAAGTAGCTAACAACCATTGAATGCTGGGATAAATGTGTGAAATCAGAAGGGTTGTATATCAAAGTGGACTCGGATGCTATTTTCTTAGGTTTGTTATGTTTCATCAATATCAATACTTTCTCTACTGGGGTCGTCTTCATACATCCTTACATGGCTTGCTCTCAACATTGTCATCTAGGCTTAGACTTTCTTAAAGTCCCTAGTTATCAGATAACAAATATATGACTGATATCTTCCTCCCCATTAACTTATTCTTTATTAAAATTCACTGGGAAATTCAATATAAGTTTGTCTTATAGTCTGGTTCATACCCCTCCCTGGTCTTTTGAACAAGAGTAAAGGCTTGTTTCTTTTCCCTGTTCAGGATTGGGTTTCTGAATCTTTCTAAAGTCTACATTTACTCTGTACTTCTAATATCTCTGCTTAAACTCTGAAATTTTATTTACTTTCTTTTTTTTTTTGTTCAATAGGAGTAGATAGGCTTGACTATCATTTGGTTCATACTCCTCCCCAGTCTTTGGAAAAGGAACAAAAGATTATCCATTATTTCTTGTTCAGGATCAGGTTTCTGATTCCTTGTAAAGTCTACATCAACGCCATATTTCTAATGTCTCCACCTAAACTCTGAAAGTTTATTTACTATTTATTTATTTTTTTTCAATAGTAGATAGATTTACCTATTATTCAGTTTACACTCTTCACTGGTCTTTTGTTGTGGTTTATCCATTGTTTTCTGTTTGGGATTGGGTTTTTAGTTCCTTTTAAGGTCTTTTCATTCTTTTTCATTCCCAGTAGCTCCTTGTATCTTAGTGGCATCACCACCTTGTTTTGGGTGAATTGATTTAAGAAAATGACATGTTTATACATCCTTTTGGAACATTGCCTGCTGTTGACACATATATACATTTTCAAGACAGCATGAAAAATTGTTAATGCAATGTTCACTCATCAAAAAGATTATTCTTACAGTGCAAAATTTGTTTTGGCTTTAAATAAGCTGACAAAATGGTTGGTAAGATGTAAAGATACTCTTGAAATTCATCACTTATTGCAGTGAATATATAGTCAGTCAAAGATAATCTTTACTGACTTAAATAGTTCAGTTTTCAAGGATGATCACTTAACAAAGAGAATACATGTTTTGCTTTCATTTTCATAACTTCAGGAATCTCAATATATTTTTTAAAGTTCCTCAAAAATAAAAGAATTTAAAAAAATCTAATGAATCTGATTTCTTTATAACTGTACTATTTACTTGAATCAATTCTACAAGTATTTTTGTGTGTGGTTAAAATTAGTCTTAACTAAATTATTGCAATATTTTCCACTGCTTTACTTAGAAGAACTTCTTTCTCTAAAACTTTTTACTGACAATTTTCTGTGTAACAAAATAATTTTGCTGCAGTAGAATAAAAAATAATGTGTTGGAAGATTTAATATTACTTGTAATAATATACTGGAAAAAAAACCTCCAATTTTTTAATTTGAATTACATGAATGTAGTTTTTTGTTTTTTTGCATCTAACTTAATGCTTGTAACTATTCAGTAATATGAAAGCCTGATATGGAGCAAAAACTGGCTTTATTTGCTTATTTTAATGAATTCTAAAATACTTTTAAAATAATTTTCTTACTCATCCATTCTGTTACTATTGATTTCATAAGTTTTAAAATCTTTCTGAATAATTTCTTATTTTTATGTAGAAGAGCAGATATATAGAAATTCACTTATTTCTTATATATACTAACTATTTATACTATTTACATTGTCCAGATTGCTGTCCTTGTCTTTATTCTTATATTCATAATGTTTCTTGCCTTCTTCAGGTGATATACACTGGAATTTCAAATCAAACCCTTAATCTGCAGGGATAGATTGTTCTAGTTTCATGTGTTGTGCCTTTTCTGGATATCTAAATTCCATTTAATTTCCTTGTGTAACTCAACTTTCCAAGTTTTTGATCACCTCCATGGCCAAGTATTGATCTCAACTCTTTTGAATAACTTCAACCAACATTTTTATCCACTCTGCCGTATATCCTTGGGCACATCAGTGAGTGAATTTTTGGGACTTAGAACTCGTTTTTTTTTTTTTTTTACCAGAACTCATATTACCATTATTATTGTTGTTTTTTCTCTGACTCTTTTTGTTACTGGCTCTCATATTGTCTTCATATCTATGCTTGTCTGACTTAGGAAATTTTTGTGGCCTAGTAGTGTAAATAGTGTAAATTGCTACAATACCTAATCTCAAAAATACAGACAGATATACTGATTGCTCAATAAAGTTCCAGGATAGACTTCTTTACAATTTTAGAACCACCTCAATTCTTTTGAAATTTAGGTCCATGTTGTTGTTATGACATCTCACAATTCTTCTGCATTGGTTGGCTGCATATACAAGATTCAAATCTCCTTTAACACAGCATCTCAAAGGTGCTCTATGGGGTTGAGATTTGGTGTTTGTAAAGGCCTTTTTAATATTGAAAACTTATTGCTGTGTTCTGTAAACCAGTCTGCCACTATTTTTTATTTGCCCTGCAGAAAATAGCCAACAGACATGGTTCATAAACATGGTATTCTTTTGTTCATTATATAATTTGCAGTACATAGAAATTGCCCCTTTCAAATTTTCCAAACATTCCAATCATTAGTGTTTTAGCCTGAAATTTTTATTTTTAATCTTTCCATAGTAGATGTGTATTTTGATATTTTTTAATAAATTTAAATTTCTTTATTTAATTGTTAAATTGTTCTATTTTCTTTTAAGACTTTTAAATAAACATGAAAAAAATCAAAATATAAAAAAAATTATACTATACATAATCAAATATGTATTTTATTATTGACTTATAAAATTTATCTATTTATAAATGTACATTTTTAACACTACTGTATAAAGTGTAATTACTTAGATGTCGTAATACAACGTGTGATGGGTAAATTGTTGCTATTTTATATTCTTAATTTTGTGCATGTCATTGTTTTTTATTTTGTCAACAGCACAGTATAGTAGAGTCAGTTGGGCACCATATGCAATAAAAAGTGCACCATGATGCAATTCACTCTGCCAGAAATTTGAAATCAACATGCTGTACTGCTTGGCATTCATGCTGGAAACTCTAGTATGAACATATCAGAGTATTTGAATATCAATCTTATTACAGTGCAGAGGATTTGGAAAGAGTTGAATGAGTTTAATAGTGATTACAAAAGTGTTTGGAATGATTACTAGTGATGGTGATATCATAACTCCATTCATCTTCCCATAGGGCCTCAAATCAACACGTAGACCTACATCAAGTGCCTTGAGGAGGTAGTGCTGCCCTAGGTCAAGTGGGTGGTTGCTGGAAGACCCTATATTTAGTAACAGGACTCTGCACCATGCTGCACAAGCAGAAGAACCAAAATGAACTGAAGGCAAGGATTATGACAGCATTCACTAACTTAAACAAAGAGACTGTCCAGAAGAGTTGCAGGAGATTCCAAAGTCATCTGAAGGCCATGGTTTAAGACAATAGTGATTTCATTAAATAAATTTACTTTTGAGTATTCCAAGATCTTTTTGTGTAATTTTGGTAAATATATCTGTTAAAATGAGTTGTTAGTGTTATTTTCATTTTTGCATAATTTAAATGACAATCACCTCCTGTACTTGACAAACAAAATAGTTACTCATGTTTCAATTTTAAATGTTAGAAAATTTATAATTAATCAATGACTTCAAAAAAATAAATTTCATTTCCTATGATTAAACTGAAGAATGTTTTACTGTATTGAGTATTGTAGTGCACTAATCAAAAATGATTTCTGTATTTAATTAGAAAAGCTTTTAATTGCTTTTATAGAAAAGATATATTAAGAATACTTAAACATTTTTCCATGAATAATGACAAACTTTTACAAGAATAATTTTCATTTTTTTATTATAATAATTTATATATAAATCTGTATAAATTCTGCATTATTTCAATTGTGTTAGATGATATTGTTATTAAGTGAAAACTATATTTAATAATAAAAAATTGAAAAGATTAATACAAATCATTTAAAGTCAGCATATCTAAAATTAGATTGCAGGGAATATTTTACAACATTTTTAAGATTAGTGAGTACTTAAAATTATATAAAAAGGTGTTCACATCATTTTCTTAAATTATGTTTTATAAAGTTTACTTTGAACAACAATAAAGCTGTTATCACCTTTTCATCACTTGTCAAACACAGCTACTGTTTGTTTTAAAAATGCATTTCTTTGTCATTTTAAACTTTAAGTATATTATATTTGTTTCAAGTAAAATTAAATCAGCTAATATTCCTCAAATGAATTTTCAGAAAAGGGTATTTTATTTTTGGACAAATTTTTAATAAAGAGAATTACATTGAAATGAAAAAAAGGGTGCTGCTCAGCTATTTTAGAAAAAGATGTGAAAATCGATTTCAATCAATATAATTCCTGTTTAAAATACACCAGAGTATTTTACTTACTGGAAATAGTTATTTTAATCCTTTAGCTTTCAACTGAAGTGAAAATAGAAGTTTCAAGAAAGCTTTTTCATTTTAAAACATTCTATTTAAATCTTAGGTATTGTGAATTAGTGGAAGTCAGTACATGTGTGTGAAATTACTAAAATGTAAGTAGTTTTAATAGTCTTAATAGCTGAATTTATATTTTTTCTAAATATTTTTATTTTTCAGATAATTCATGTGGAATAAATTTCTATTGCTGAAAACTTTTGCTACTATAGTGAATCAGAATGGATGAAAATATTATTTGTGATTCAACATTAAAAAACATGAGAAAAGATACTCCAAATCAAATGGAATATTTCTGTGAAATTTGTAGAGCTTCATTTTCACAAAATTCTGCTTTGTTAAAGCATAAACGAACACACACTGGAGAGAAACCTTATTCTTGTGAGGTTTGCAATGCTGCATTTTGTACAAGTTCTTCATTAAAATTGCATATAAGAAGGCATACTGGGGAGAAACCATATTCTTGTGAAATTTGTGGAACTTCATTTTCACAAAACTCAGCTTTGGTAAAACACATACGAATACACACGGGAGAAAAACCTTACAGTTGCAAACTTTGTAGTGCGGCATTTTGTGATAGTTCATCTTTAAAGACTCATATAAGAAAGCACACTGGAGAAAAACCATATTCATGTGAAATTTGTGGAGTTTCATTTGCACAAAAATCAAGCATGGTAAAACATATACGTACACACACTGGAGAGAAACCTTATTCTTGTGAAGTATGTGGTGCTTCATTTCGTGATAGTTCAGCTTTAAAGACTCATATGAGAAAACACACTGGGGAAAAACCCTATTCTTGTGAAATCTGTCAATCATCTTTTTCACGAAAGTCTGCTTTAGTAGAGCATATGAAAAGACACACTAAAGAAAATCCATATTGTTGTGAAGTTTGTGGAACTTTATTTTATGATGGTCCAGCTTTAAAACATCATATACAAACTCACACTAGTGAAAAACCATACTCTTGTAACATTTGTAGTGCATCATATTCACATAAATCAGAACTGCTGAGGCATGTGCGAACTCACACTAAGGAAAAACCATATTCATGTGAAATTTGTGGAGGTTCATTTTCACAAAAATCAGCTTTAGTAAATCATATACGAAGAAAACATACTGGAGAGAAACCCTTCTCTTGTGAAGTTTGTGATGCTGCATTTTGTGAGAGTTCATCTTTAAAACTGCATGTAAGAAAGCACACTGGGGAGAAACCATATTCGTGTGAAATTTGTCAATCATGTTTTTCACGAAAACCAGCTTTGGTGCAACATATGCGAATACATACTGGAGAGAAGCCATATCCTTGTGAAGTGTGTGGTACTTCATTTTCTGGTTGTTCAGCTTTAAAAAGCCATATGCAAACTCACACTGGTGAAAAGCCATACACATGTAACATTTGTGGTTCTTCTGCTTCACAGCGGTCTGCCTTGCTGAGACACATGCGAACACACACAGGAGAGAAACCATATTCATGTAAAATTTGTTCATCTTCATTTTCAGAAAGTTCTGCATTAGTGAGACACATGAGAACACACACTGGAGAAAAACCATATTCATGCGAAATTTGTGGATCGTCTTTTTCACAGAACTCAACCTTAATAGCGCATATGCGGACACATACTGGAGAAAAACCTTATACTTGTGAAATGTGTGGAACTGCCTTTCGACATACTTCAGCTTTGAAGAGCCATATGAAAACACACATTGTTGAAAAAACAGATTCTTGACAATAATGCTGATCTGCATTTAATGTGGCTCCATATTAAAAAAAAATACTGGATTAAAATGTTCTTTTAATTCCTAAAACTGCACTCTTGACACATGTGAATTATTTCAGCATAACATTGAAAAAAGTGGTATGTGTTTCAGATTTTCACTATAAGAATTGAAATATGCATAAAAGCATTTGTGGTATCTGTAGTTGTAAATTTTAATGCAATTTGCATTTACTTTTTGCACAAAAAGTAAAAATGTGCAAAAGTTTACTATGTAGGGATTTATGTTTAAAGTTTTATTTTTCATAGAGAATATACATTCATTAATTTGAATAAAATAAGTAACTTCTAAGGGAGTCTGCTACACAGGCACACTTGAAAAATATTCAACACCATATTAACTGTCAGAGCCTTATATATATGTGTGTGTCTATGAAAGGGGACAGCAAGTGGCAACACTGTTTCATGCTTGAATGCAGTCTTTAAGCCTGAAATTGCATGATACTTACTGTCATCTCTTGATGTTGACTTTAGTGTCTTTTATATTTACATACACTCTATCCTAATACATTTACCCATAAATATAGAATATCTTAGGTCTATATTTTTATCACGCATATATATAAAACATCATTATGGTTGACACTTGAAATAGACACCTCATTTTAATTTTAAACAGTATGTATTATGTCAGCCTGCGCATTCAAGGAATCTTAATAATTCTTGATTGTAATGCAGTCTTTAAAATAAAAATTGGGCATCTATTTCAAATACAAGTGTCTACTAATAATAATGTTTGGAGTAATAAAAAATATCCAATTAAAAAATAAATCTATTAAATTCTTTAGAAATTCTCATATGTTTTTATATCTCTTAGAAACCAAGAAGTAGTTTGCATGTTGTTATCAAAAGAACTGCATTACTGTTTTCTGGCTTATTTTGCTAAATGCATTCAGTTAATGTGGTTACATTGCATGGCCCTATTTATAGCACATGAAGAAGCAGAAACGTGTTTGAAATTTTCTTTTAATATTTGTCTATATTTCTGAGATGATATGTTTACATTATTTGCATTGTTCAGACACATGGCCCAGTGGATAAAAGCGTTGGTTGGATCCAATGACTTGAACCAAAGAGTTGTGAGTTCAGTACCTGGCGACAGTAGTGGTGAACAAAAACTTAGTTGAGTTAAATGGAGATAACCAAAACATCCAAATGTTGCATGATTCATGGAATGAGAACACTTTACCCCAGTGATTGAAGTAAAGGGATCAGTTCAAAACATCCAGTCACCAGAAGTGACAATGGCCAAAACATCATGAATATGACAATAAAGATGAGCACAACAGTCCGAACAATGTAAGTAAAAATTTAGTAGTGAATAATTCAGTGAATGCTTTTCAAAAGGATCTAAACTTATTTATGAATGGAACTTTGTCTGTTTGTGTGTGTGTGTCTGTTACCTGTAGACTCCGAAACGGCTGAACCAATTTTCTTGAAAATTTACACAGTTGTACTATAAGCGTCTGCAGGTGTTCTTAGCTAGGTTTTGTGTCAAGGTACCCCCAATAAATATATCGAAAATCGATAATTGAAAAAATCAGGTTATAGAAGGAGTGGTCTGATTTTAATCAAATTTGATACACTCATAGACAAAGACATAAGAAACGATATTCAGAAGTTTCAAAGTTGCAGTTCTTACAATAGTGCAGAAAATCGATAATATATATATATAAGGCAAGATGTTTGTGTGTGTGTGTCTGTTTATCTGCATGTATGCCTGTATTTTTTTCAGCCCTTTTGTTTTAGTTTTTGCTTTAAGTAGGTATAATTGTAGTTCTTAGTCTCAGCCATGGTACCATTTACTCAGAGGACTTATTTAGCCTTCAAAATTGAGTTTACATTGAAAAAAACTTATTTGATATCAATACCAGGAAATCAAAATTTGACTTAAATCCATTCATTTTTCTTTCAGTCTATAGTTTTGCTTTAACTGGAAACAACTATTGCTTTTTAGTCTTTCGTGCCAACGGTCAAAGAGTCTGAGCTCCAGGACCATGGATTAGTTTTAAAGCTTTCATTACACCCAAGCAATGCCGGGCTGTACTGCTAGTTGTTGATAAATGTAAAGATTGTCAAATACTAAAACACTGTTAAAAATAAAAATGAAAATCTTTTAGAATGCTTTTTTTTAACAATGAGAAAAGAAAAAATCTAAGGATGTGGCAGAAGAAATAATATATAGTTAGCAACCTTATGTCATTCTTCAAAGTTTCATTGAATAAAAGAAGTCATTTGGTTTACAGAGAGAGATTTGACAAACATGCAGCAAACCTGGATTTGAAAACATGTTTCCACAAACAGGATGATCAAAGCAATGTTGAATAATTGCAGAATTCAAAGCTCTGGTTATGTGTCAACATTGTAGTAAGAAGTAATTGGTTGGTTCTAATCCATGACAGAGCATATTCTTTTACTCTGCATTCTAATCCCTGTAAGCTGCATCCAATGTAACCAGTTTCATTCTAGAAACTGAAAGAATATACAGCAATCGTTAATATTCATGCCCACAAAAAACAGTGTATGAAAAGACTATAGAACCAAATCTATCCTATTATTTAACCCATAACTGGAGGGAAGAGCCAGATTAATACCTTTCCCAAGGGTATTTGTGCTTAAGTGAAGGCAAGGAATTTAACTGGAATTCAAACTCAGCTACCCAATTTGTCTTTTACTCTGCATTCTAATCACTGTAAGCTCCATCCAATGTAGCCAGTTTTATTCTAGAACCTGAAAGAATATACAGCAATCTTTAATATTCATGCCCACAAAAAACAATGTATGAAAATTAGTTTTTCCATCAACACTGCTTTTATGTTAACTCCTTCACTCCTTCATCAGTGTTTATTATTTTAAAAAGCGATGGTTAGAATTATAATCAAACCTAAACATATAACAAAAGTGAATTTATATATACTTTTTGTTCTTTGAAAATTTACAGCACAAATACTATTAGATTGTTTACAAGAATAATTTTATATTTACACTTGAATGCAAACCAACTAATGCAATGTTTATCATCAATTTATAAAGAAATAAAGTCGATATCCACTGCACCACAACGCACATCCCAAAACAATGTCAAGTTGTTCAAAAAACAATGTTCAATGTTAGAATCAACATCTTTTTCCTGAATTAATGTATTTAAACCAATCAAAATAGAAACTATGAACATCTATACATTTCTGTCATCGAGTTACAAAGTTGTACTTTTTCAATAAAACTTTAAAGGTGTGACAATAAACTACATCAAGCAACAAGGCCTCTGATTGAAAGATCCAAGGTTTTGGGGAATGTGGAACTACCACTTAATTGCTGTCGTTCCCAAGTCCACCCTGACCTGTAGCGGATTAGGATCCCATCTATAGGCAATTAGTAAACATGTATCAAAACACTAGAAAAGTATAAAAATATATTTTTATAATGAAGATACTAGCAATAAATGTTTATGAAAAAGCTAGCAACAGTACTAACAATTACTAACAATGCATTTTTAAATTAAAATGACTAGCAATACATTTTTATAGTAAAATTGAAGTTGTGACATGTATTGTTAAAAAAATTAAAAAAAAATTAGCTATAATTAATCTCATTTCTTGTAAGAAAAAAGTTTTCACTTTTTGTTTGACTTTTGTAAGACTAGTTAAAAAAAATGAATCGTAGTAATTATAATTTCATCATGAAATAATATCAATCCCCATTATTTGATTATAAAGTTTGAATTTTCATATTTAGATTTTGGCATTAAACAGCTCATACTGGTTGATATGATGCTAAACAAAAACAACCAAAACTCTGAAAAATTTTAATGCAGCTTCTGCATCTTCTTTATTATAACAATATTTTTGGTGCGGAATGGTGATAATTAATTTTATTAATTATTAACTATAACCGGAAAATCTTCTAATGGCGATTATAGATCATAAGTGAACATACTAAGAGAAATTTTCCTTATCCTCCGAATATGAGCAAAGGAAAACAGAGGTGATTAATTTTATTAACTATCAGTGGAAAATCTTCTAATTACTATTATAAGTCAGGAGAACGCACTAAAAGACATTTATCTTTAAAGAAAAAGAAGGCAGGGACGAAAGATAACACATGGTATTTCTCTGTTATTGTAAACCCGGAAAGAAGAAGAAAGAAAAGAGAAATGGATTCATTTAATGTCATAAAGTCGATTTCAGCCCACCTATGAAGGCTAACAAGTGTCATTCTAAACCTAAAAGAAAGGTAGATTCAATTGTTATTTTTTGCCAACAAAAGAATAGAAAAAGAAGACCAGAGAAAGAAGAAAAAAGAAAGAAAAAACTTAAATTTGTTTCAGTGCCATGAAACAACAGATTTTGATTTTGGCCCACCCAAGAAAGCTAGCAATTGTCATTTTAAACATAAGGGGAAAGATTATTTTTTTTCTGCGTATCGGAAAAGGAGATTTCATTTTGTGTCCAATTGTCTCGCTAGCATGAACTGTGAAAAGAATTGAGATAACAAATGTTTTGATTCCGAGTCAAAGTAATTTAGAGAAAAGGTATGTCCACTTGATAGCAGGGTGGGCCAGATAACGAGAGCATTTTCTGTTGGTGATTCAGAAAATGGATATTAAAAACACAGGTGAAAATTATTATCTGGGTAACAATATAAATGGACCCTTGCCAACTTGTTTTATCGAAGTCAGTTCAAAAAGATTAATATCTATTGTTTTGTGAGAGAGAAAATTCGGTTAAGTCCAGCCCTGAAAGGGGGTATAGGAAGATGACATCATAAGACAGAGAGGAATTCCATTAGTCCTGTAAACAAGCACCGAAAGGGGGAGACAGCCAACAATTGACGTAATGGAAAGCAGATTAATCCCATTGGGTAAATCAGAGGCAACGACGAAGATGGGTGCCAACCACAGAGCCTGCAGGCCAACCAGAGTTAGAGTAAGACGAGAAGTGAATTTGCAGACAAAGTTTTGAGTGAAGTTGCAGAGATCAACGGAAGAGGCCTGATGCCAGCCAACCTGAGTTAAAGACAGAAGAGAATTTGCAGACAAAGTTTTTGAGAACGACAAGTGAATGCAGTTTCAGTTGCAGTAAAAAGTAGTTGCAGCTTGAGTGGCAGCGAGCTCGATTTCCCAGTCCAGAGATGTAATGACCAAAGACAGTTCCCAGCCAAAGAAGTAAAGAGACAGAGAGATGATTGCCATGCCGTTGGGTGCCGACTGTAGAGAAGCCTGTCGCCCATCAACCAACCAGAGTTAAAAGACAGACAAGAAGAGAATTTACAGACAAAATTTGAAATTGCTAAAGAAGAGAGTAACCCAGCACTTTGGCAATTTCCGTAACATTCCGGAAAACAAGCAACAAGTTGACTAGACTTATAATGAACTTAGAACTCTGTTTGGAACAGTGAGCTGCAGTCAGCCAGATTTCTCGTTATTACTTAGGAGAATAATTCAATTTACTTAAGAAACATCTGTTCCATTACCAGTTTGATAGAAGCAGGGATTGGGAATTATTCAAGAGACTATTGTGTATAACCTGTATATAAAGACATTATTTCATAACACTTCAGATGTCGGTCCACTTATTTTTTTTTAGTGCTATATTTCTTTTTTTTTTATAACTTAATTGTGTGCACACTTCCTGGTTTGGTTTAGTTTGGCAGAGAGACAGCTAGTGGAGAACTCACGTGACTACCTTGTGATTAATCAACACAACGTGGGACAAGGGAGAACACCGTGACAGTCAATCTACGACCAGCTATCTAGATCAAAACCAACAGCGACCACTTGGGCAGTGGCATATGATGACAAATCTTTTGTTTTAAAACATATCAAGATGCTCGAAAATATGGCAGTTGGTGGGCAAGAGATCAGGGAGAATATCAACTTCAGTCAATTTCTCATTGACGAGATGTGATTTCCCCTCTGTCTTTTCTCCAAATATTTTCACAGCTTCTGCTCCGACGAGCTTAGCTCCCTGTTTCTCCCTCTGCACAAATTTACTTGAGCTACTAGACTGGTAACTAGTGAAAACAGATGTAGCTGCAGCTTTTATTCTATCAGCTTCTTTTCTCATACTTCCCACGTGTGGAACTCCCTTCTGTATACTTGCTTCCCTGATAGCTACAATCTCCAAGAATTTAAATGCAACATCAGTTGCCATCTCTTATCTCCTTGATTCCCATCCTTTCCCCAATGCACCCTCCGTATCTTGTTCTCCCTTTCCACTCTACTTTTATGCAGCATTCTTCACACCAATGTTTCCATCTTTCTCTTACCCAGTCTATAACACCCCTGAAACCTGTTCCTCTTTTTCTTCACTCTCCTCTGATGTAACCCCCTATGCACCAGTGGCAGTAATGCCTTGCCTAGGGGGAAACAATTATTAAAAAAAAAAAAGTGATGGATACAGCAAAGTATGTTATCGTGGCAATGTTACCTATAGACTCTGAAACGGCTGAACCGATTTTCTTGAAAATTCACACAGTTGTACTATAAGCATCTGCAGGTGTTCTTAGCTAGGTTTTGTATCAAGGTACCCCCGATAAATATCGATAATCGAAAAAATCGGGTTATAGAAGGAGTGGTCCGATTTTAATCAAATTTGAAACACTCATAGACAAAGACATAAGAAACGATATTCAGAAATTTCAAGGTTGCAGTTCTTACAATAGTGCAGAAAATTGATAATATATATAAATATATATATATATATATAAAAGGCAAGATGTGTGTGTGTGTTTGTTCATCTACCTGTATGTCTATTTTTCAGCCCTTTTATTTTAGTTTTTGCTTAAAGTTTGGCTCTAAGTAGGTATAATTGTAGTTCTTAGTCTCAGCCATGATACCATTTACTCAGAGGACTTATTTAGCCTTCAAAATTTAGTTTGTGACGAAAAAATGTTATTTGATATCGATATCAGGAAATGAAAATTTGACTTACATCCATTCATTTTCCTTTCAGTCTACGGTTTCGCTTTAACTGGAAACAACTATTGCTTTTTAGTCTTTCGTGCCAACGTCCAAAGAGTCTGAGCTCCAGGACCATGGATTAGTGGTGTCATGAAACCAAATTGGACATTATTGATTAATTAGTGTTGGTTACATTTTACTTAACTGAATGTGTATTTCATTTAGTTGCTAGTAGTAAACTTTGGCAGTGTTGTAATAGATGCTGATTGTCAATTGCAGATGGATATCCTCTGCTACCTTGTTCTTCAAGACTTGTATTTCCACTGTGGAACTTCAGAATCCTGTGCTGTTTTGTCCAATCACAAGTGGTTCCTTCATCACATGCTCTGTTAAAATTTGCATCAGTTTGCAAAGCATAGTAACCATGTTTGAATGTTTACAAGAAAAATAACCGGATTTTTTCTTTTTTCAAGACTTGAGGTACATAATGTTTTGTGTTAAATTCTGAATAAGATTGACATAAAATTAACAAAAAAGAACTCTTTAATCATGAAGAATAAATAATATTTATGTGCCACTATTATATTAGAACAAATTACAATGTTCATTTTAAAATCGGACATTATTTAACAACTTAATAGCTCAAAAAATTTCGTTAATTTTATCCTTAACACTCCTAACAGTAGGCTACAATTTTACCTTAGTCACTCTTAATGAGCATAGGTCATCAACAAGGGGTCATCAATGCTTCTGTAACTTGTCTTTTTTACAGGTAGAAGTGTTGTCCATATACAAACCCCTTTCTCTCTTGAGCAAGGGAGACTGGTTGCAAACCAAGGCTATAGAATCTAATCTGTCCTCCTATTTAACCCATAGCTTCATGGAGAAGAGATTTAAACCTTTTCTAAAGGTATTTGAGTGTAAGTGAATGCAATGAATTCAACTGGAAATTGAACTTAGCTCTCCGATTTCTTATTTCAAGCCTATATCCACTGCACCACAATACATATCCTCCTAACGAGCCAAGTTCCATTATATTATTATTTGCACAAACATTACTATTGTCGTTGAGACTGGGATACAAATATATGAAACAATATACTTGTAGGGGTGCAGAAGACAGTTATAATTTTTTTTTACAAGACAAATATACTAACATACTGAAGGTCACATGATAGCTCATGTGTGACATCAACTCACAGGACAACAGCCTGTAAGGAACAACCTAAAGTTGTGTAAATTGTGAGGAAAATAAATGTGAAAGCCAACAGTGTTTAGGAGAATAAAAATTACAAAAGGTATCGCTTGGGCTATCTGTGTCACTTAGAAATATTAAACGTAAGACCTTCTTTGTCTATATTTTTAAGATGTAACTATTTACATAATTTACATTGTCTCATCTTTGTCTTATTCACATTTCACCCATTGTATGCTCTAGCCTTCTTCAGGTAATATATGTTGGAATTTTGAACTGAGCCCTTTTATTTAGTCCAAAGGGGTAGATTGTTCTAGTTCCATGTGCCATACCTTTTCTGGATATCTCAGTTTCAGTTAATACACATGACCCAGTGGATAAAAGCATTGGTTAAAGTAACCCAAAAAATGACTCAAAGAGCTGCAAGTTTCAAGCATATACGCTGACAACACTATGGTTTACTCTCATATCGATAAAATATCTACCGAGGCTGACAAAGCAAACCTCGCTGTCAAGCTTGAAAAAGACCTCCAATCCATGGCAGACTGGGGTAAGAAATGGTTTGTAAATTCTAATGCTTCCAAAACGAAGATGCTATCTATTAAAGATCACAGACAATCGCTCCTATCACCCCCCCCCCATTTGCATGGATCAGGCTAGTCTTTCTGAAAGCAAAAGACTGCGCCTCCTAGGGTTAACTCTCGCAACAGACCTCAAGTGGAATGACTATATAGAATCCATAGCTAAATCCACTGCTAAGAAAGTTCTCTGTGTAGGGCCAGGAAGTTTTTCCTGTTTGAAACAATCCTGTACATATATAAATCTACCATCCATCCGTGCATTGAATATTGCTGCCATATCTGGTCAGGTGCCCCTGCTATCCACCTAGGTGTTCTTGACAAAATCCAACGAAAAGTCTCTAATGTGAATGATCCCAACTTGGCAGCTGAGATACAGTCACTTTCTCACTGGCGCAATGTGGCTTCCCTGTGTCTCTTCTACAAATACCATCACGGCTTCTGCTCTGATGAATTTAGCTCACTGGTGCCCCTATATATGAATTTACTTGAGCCACAAGATTAGCAACTCGGTCCCACTCTTTTACTGTGAAACCAATAAAATATAAACACAAATTCTACTCCAACAGCTTCTTTTCTCGCACTTCCTGCCTGTGGAATTCCCTTCCATTTACTTGCTTCCTCAACAGCTACAATCTTCAAGAATTTAAATGTAAAGTCAATAGTCAACTCCTATCTCACTAACCTGCATCCTCTCTCTCTCATGCTCGTTTCTCTGTCCACTCCACTCTCATCAGTATTCTCATCCTTCTCTTATCCACTTCCTGACACCCCTATAACCTGTCACTCTTTCTGATAACTTTCCTCCTATGTAACCCCCTGCAAAACAGTGGCAGTAAACTGCCTTGCTTGGAGCAATATGATTATAAAAGAAAAGTTCAATAAATGGTTTTTATCACAGCATTTAATTTGTCACAGCCTACAACCATTTTTAAACAAACAACACAGCTTGTAACTATCTTACAACTAGCAGTATAGCCCGACGTTGCTCAGGTGTAATGAAAGCTTTAAAACTAATCCATGGTCCTGGAGCTCAGACTCTTTGAACGTTGACACGAAAGACTAAAAAGCAATAGCTGTTTCCAGTTAAAGCAAAACCGCAGACTGAAAGAAAAATGAATGGATGTAAGTCAAATTTTCATTTCCTGGTATCAATATCAAAAAAATTTTTTCGTTGTAAACTGAATTTTGAAGGCTAAATAAGTCCTGAATAAATGGTATCATGGCTGAGACTAAAAACTATAATTATACCTACTTAGAGCCAAACACGAAGCAAAAGCAAAAATAAAACGACTGAAAAAGATACAGGCAGATAAAAAGACACACACACAAACATCTTGCCTTTTATATATATATATATCGATTTTCTGCACTATTGTAAGAACTGCAACTTTGAAACTTCTGAATATCGTTTCTTATGTCTTTGTCTATGAGTGTATCAAATTTGATTAAAATCGGACCACTCCTTCTATAACCCGATTTTTTCAATTATCGATATTTCATATTTATTGGGGGTACCTCGACACAAAACCTAGCTAAGAACACTCGCAGACGCTTATAGTACAGCTGTGTAAATTTTCAAAAAAATCGGTTCAGCCGTTTTGGAGTCTATAGATAACGGGTACACACACACACACAGACAAAGTTTCATTTATAAATAAGTTTAGATGATACTTGTGTTTTTACTCTAAATTCAAAAAGCCTGGTTGATGTGGATGTCTATTATCATTATGGTCATGGAAATTAAACTGGGTGAAATCTGCAGTTGTATAACTACATTATTCTTTTCCACTCTTTAAGTGTTGTTCCTCTTTAATATATTATCAATCATGACTATCTACTGCTTGCTTTTCCTTTTAATAAGTGGAAAATGTGCATTATTTTCAAGACTGTTCTTATAATGTAAAAGATAGTGAAATAGCTTCTTCTGTCTCCTCCCTGGTTTTGAAATCAGTATCGTCCTCTTCATTTGGTTAATAACTGCAACAGTAGGGCTTAGTCTATAGATTATGGCAGTGAAGATGTATTCATGTATATTCCCTCAAGGGTAACAGTACAAAATAAACTTAAACTGGCAATGCAATGTTTACCCTTCCTGCCTGCAAAAAAATGGTGGGTCAAAAGGATAGTTATTCTATAGTGGGTTGCTTTTCTATTCTTTTTCTAGTTGTAGTGGGAGTCTGTTCTAGTGAAAGGTAATTGTATACTGTTGCAGGTTAACAGAATTTGGCGTTGTGGTAGATAGCCCACTATAAGTTATAAAATGATTATAAAATCAAGAAAAGCAAATTGAGTTGAAAAATAACATTTTTATATACACATATCAATTAATGTTTTACAATTAAATTAATACTTGAATATTGGTCCAACAGAAGCTAAAATGCTCATGGCAAATAATAAGCTGAAAGAGATTTAAGGCTTAGGAATGTGGGGAGCATGTAAGTGAGGAATGTCTTTGATGTAGTCGCTCCTTAGGTCAGTAAGTAGTTTTGAGACAGGGGAGAAGGAAAGAGGTGAAGGGACGAGCATAGTAGCCACTTGACTTTGTCAAGGGAGATATTAATTACTCTTGCCTGTCACCTTCGGTCTGTCTGCTGGGTGCTTTCTGTATTGGCTTTTTATTTCAACTTTTTGGATCGCAGGTGGTCATTTGGGGATTCACACTTGTATTTGATTCTAGGCTTCCCATTGGCTGATAAATAAAATTCACTTAGGCTTGCGAAATGGAAATTTAATATTTGATTAATTTTTATTTTTCAACTGAAACATCTGCGCGGACCCGGAAGCGCAACGACAACTTTTGGTCATTTGCTTTTTGGTTGTGAAAGCACTAACATCCGGTCCATCGCTTTTGCTCGGTATCACCACAATTCCCTTGACACCACTATTACTGTATACATTTTTAACTCCCTCAGCAATTTTTATTCACAAGACTTTTTTTGTAATCAATTCACCCCATGCAAGATGATAATGCCACTAAGACACAAGGTACTCCTGGGAGGGAAAGAGGATGGAAAGACTTCTAGAAGGAGTCAGAAATCCAATCCTAAACAGGGAACAAGGGTCAAACTCTACCAAAGAGTGTAAACCAGATAATATGTGCAACGAATATAAATGAAATTAATTATTATTTACCTTTTATAAAAAAAAATATAATTTAAATGAAAAGAAATATTTCTATTTAAAAATTTATAAATAATTACAAAGTTATGAAAAGCAAATTACAATGCAATATTTAATAAATAAAATACCATTTTATAAATAAATAAAAATATGAAAACAAGTTTTTTTATTCAATCTAATAATGAATAAATTTTTTAGGTTTTTGTTGTCAATTCTCAAGAACAAAAAAATTTATAAATCTGCTTTCTTTGAAGTTTAATAAAATTCTATTCATCGCTTTTTAAAACAATTGAATAATTATTAACGAAAGAGTGCAAAGAGTTTATTCAGTAATAGCAGTGTTAATGATACAACTATCCTTTGAATATAACACAGTAACACACCATTGTTTATATTTTTTTTATTTTGTTTTCTTTCTTTATTTTTTATTTATTTTTTCGGACACAAAGGCTAACTAAACACTGCCCATAAACTTTTTTCGTACTTTATTGTGCTTATTCTAAAACGGTCATATAATGTCACGAGCTTAATGTTTTATAAACGTTTTAAAAGGCACAATAAAGAAAAGACTAAAGAGAAAATAAATTAACAAAGAACTGATTGTTGCTTAACACCGTCTTTTTTTCCTTTCCCTTGTCATACGCAAAAGTCAAAATTTTCTCCCTGAAAAATAGGCATTTGTATTTTTATTTGGATCTCTTTTCGTTATTTTTGTTTTGTTATACTTTTTTCATTATAAGTACCTTTATTATTTTATTAAACAAATACCTCATTGATGTTGTGAAAAGGCACCCTAAAAAAAACAATCTGATCGAATTTTAACATCTCTCTAGTTTTCTTTTTGTTTGTTTCTTTCGTTCCACATATGAAAAGGTAAGAAAAATGCAACTGGTTCTTCTTTTTAAATTCTGTTTTTGATATTTGTCTGCATCCACAATCTTCTCTACATTTAAGTGTAAAGAGTAAAGACAAATGATAACGAAAACAAAAAAGCATGTTGTAGTAGTAGAATTTTACATGCTTTTTCTTTTTAAAATATCACGTAATTTTTATTCACAACAATCATGCAGACATTATTAATGATTAATTAATACTTCGTAAAATAAAATTAGAACTTAACAAACAAAGTACATTTATTTAATTTAATTTCTTTTCTATTTTTAATTATTATTTATTCGTTAGTAGAGATGGAGGGGTAATTTTCCAAGGAAAGACAGCCGCATGAACGGTATCGAGCAAGAAAGTAAATAGAATTTATTTCTCCATGTAATCATCTTTTAAAATATATTAAAATTCCTTAAAAAAATAATATAATGAAAGCACGATTGTGTCCAACTTTGGTAAATCATAAATAATTTACACTAATTTTCACTTCTCTGTTTTTTTAAAAGTCAGTTAAAATGTCATACGTGATACACACTTGGGCGAACATGTCTCGAAAGAGACATGACTGATTGGGCAGAAGATTATTCCGCAGTAGGTTGGTATTACTTCCTGCGGTAGACACTGTTGCCAGCCAAGGCTATAGCACCAAATCTATCCTGTTATTTAACCCATAACTGGAGGGAAGAGACGGATTAATACTTTTCCCAAGGTTTTTTGCACGTAAGTGAATGCAAGAAATTCAACTGGAATTTGAACTCGGCTACCCGATTTCTTGTTCCGAGCCAATATCCATTGCACCACAAAAAGTGCAATGCTTCAAAGTAAAATTTGTGAGCCAAGTTAAAATTCTATCCTAGACTGTTGAGTTGACTTTCACACAAATGTTTTTAGGAAAGGCATGTGTCCATTTCCTCACAGTTATGGGTTAAATAGCAGTGCAGACTATACTCTCTATATTTGGGTGGCAACCAGTCTAGGAGAAGGATTGCTTTTAATTCAAAATTGGAGAAGGCAATGGGAAACAACCACATCATTGCTAAGACATCATACTAATTCACAGATGTTAAGGAAAGGGTTCTGTGGAGAGTCATGATTGCCTACATTCTCAAAGGATATATCATTAAAAAACAAATTTCAAATCGGTAAATAAATTGATTAGGTTAGGATAGTTATTTTAACAACGCAATAACTCTTGTTAGGTAATTTAATGTCAAATATTTGGCTTGTAGGACATTTAATAGTTACATTAATACAGGAATTGTTTGCACAGACTTAATTCTTTAGTCTTGGCTAGCTGTCACTCTAGGAGAAGAACTACCCTGAATTCAAAATCATGACGAAAGCAGCAGGAGAAAACTTGTTTTGTTCCTAAGTAGTCATGGCAATTTACAGATAATATAGTAAAGGAATCTGGAGGGCCATAATCTCCTATGTCTAGAAGGAACATGGTATTGAAAAAAAGTTTTCAGTTTTTAAATTTAAAGTAGATATCCACCATTGAATGTGGTCATTCTTGCAGATGTTTTATACAGTTTAGATTGTTTGACTCAATAATTTTCAACTCAAATTTAAACATTCCAAAATGATATGATGCGTATTATCATACTGGACACTGCATTTCTATTTTTCAAGATTGTTTTTATTATAAAATAAAACCGCAGCAACCATCACCAAGGTTAATGCTCTAAGTTTACTCCAGCAATGGCCTTGTGAGTAAAAAGCATTGGTTTGTGAATTTGGTGACATAATAGTTGTGAGTTCAATCCCTGGTTTGGGCAGTGTGTACTTGTACTCAGTAGAAATGAGCAAGCACTAGCTGAATAGTACTAAATAAAAAATAAATAACGGGTTCAGTTTGGAATCCCCTGTAGGTTAACAAGATCAATATACACCTGAGAAAGCCAAAATGTGGTGATAAAAACAACAAAGAGAAGGACAACAGTCCAAATAAAATTAGTGTAAATAATAAAATAAATAGTTTTAGGTTTGGGATAATATTATAACTCTCTATTAATGGTTATAATACTGTCTTGACTGACTCCAACAGTACTCTAAAGAATACTATATCAGAACTCTATATGAATTCTTTATTTAAGGCATCTTGTTGGTTTATTTGTGTTACTAGAGGTGTCTTATTTACTTCACTACATCCCTCACCTTTTGTGATTTTTTTTTCTTAAATATTTTATTTCTTAGTATTCATCCCTGTCCTTTTTTTTGGTGAGTTCACTACTGAGCTTTGTATTTCTTTCGTTTTCAATCAACTACTAGTTTTCTGTACATTTTTTTCTGGTACTTGCATGTTCAATGAATTCTTGAGGTATTGGTGTATGAAAGATATCATACAGAACTTGCATAGGTTCTTTTCTTGTGATTTCTTCAGTAAATCTTTTCTGTAACTAATTCCAATGTTTTTATGTTCCAATTTTTTTGGCCCTTTTTCACTTAAATTTTGCTTTGATTTTTGAAACAACCATCCAACTCATCTGACAGTAAGAAATTTTTTCAATTCTTTAATTTTTCACATTGTTTTTTTTAAACTGGTCCCTTATCCACTTACATTTTTGCAATAAATATTTATAGGTAAATCCCATAACTTGAATAATGTCTGTACCGAATAAGTTTGTAGGATTTTTTAACACACAATCCTTAGTTATGAAATAGAATTTTGAAAGTCATTCCACCAATAACAAATGATTTCTTCCCCAATACATATGGTGATTTTCAAAGTTCTTTTTAATATAGATTTTCTGTTTGCTTTCCATGTGGCTTTGTTGATTATTATGACAAAACATCTTGAAACATCTCCAAAAGGGAAAGAGTTGAGAGTTCTTGGACAATTTTCCTATAGTATTGCCATTAAATCTACTTTAGATTAACTTTGTGTCACATACAGTAGCAATGTTCTTGCAACGAAAAATACTGCTTTGATTGTTTTTTCACCTAACTTTTTTTTCCACTCTCAGTAACCCCTTTTTCTTTGTGGCATTATCGTCTTGCTTGGAGTGAAATGATTAAAAAAGAAAGCAAATTAAACTTCATAGATAAGTAAAAAATGTTTCATCTGTGCATAATTCCTCTGACAAAATATTTAAGAACATTAGAATTATGTATTTACTGTCTAAAACACTGAATGTTAACAATGCAGTTTTAATATTTATTGAATATCAATCTGAATGCTTAAAATGAATATTAAAAAAGAAATATAACATTGTTTCTTGCACTCCACAAATTTGGCATAGTTATTTTATCTTTAGAGATTCTTTACAAAATTTAAAGATTTCGTTATCAGTTATCAACTGACATCTCAGCTTCAGTTGCTTTCCTTGCCACCATAATGTAATTGCTCTGTGCCTTTTCTATAAATATTCTTATTCTGACAAGCTTTCTGCTTTGCTTCTTTAAATTTAAGCGCAGTACTAGGTCTCATCATTTTACTATTGAAATAACTAGATGTAGCCATAGGTTCTATTCTAATAATTTCTTTTCTTACATTTCTCAACTGTGTAAATCTATTCTAGCTCCCTGCTTTTCTGTCAGCTACAATTCTCAAAAATATAAATCCAATGTCAGTTGCCATCTTGTGTCTTTTCAAATCCTGTTTTGTATCACCTTGCTTGATGTGAAATGATTTTTTTTAAATTACCAAGGATATATTTTAACATTACCCAAAATTATTAAACGGTAAGTAAAATTAATATAATCTTAATAATTGAATTTATATTTTGAAAATATATTTTTTTATTTTTTTTACAGATAATTTGGCATCAAACAAATTTCAACTTGTGAAAATATTTATTGCTATAGTGAATTTGAATGGAAAAGGGACCATTTGTGATGCAAAGAGAGAAAACATTGAAACATATACAAAAAAATATTCCTGCAAAATTTGTGGATCTAAATATTGAAGTTGTTCTTCATTAAGATCTTATATCAAAAGAAACACTGGAGGGAAACCATATTCATGTAAGGTGTGCAGAGCCTTTTTTATTAACCATATTTGATGAAACATGCATACAGATAATGGTGCAAAACCATATTCATGTGAAGTATGTGGATCAGTATTTGCACTTAATTCATGTTTGAAAAAACACATGAACGTACATGCTGCTCAGAAACTGTATTCTTGTAACTTGTGTGGTCGCTCGATTTCAAGTAGTTCTTATCTGAAAAGGCACATGCAAACACACACAGGAGAGAAACCCCATTCTTGTGATACATGTGGAGCAACATTTTCATTCATGTCAAATTTAGTGAAGCATATGCGAACTCACACTGGAGAGAAACCACATTCTTGTGAAATCTGTGGAGCTTCGTTTTCACAAAAATCAGATATGATAAAACATGTACGAACACACACTGGAGACAAACCCTACACTTGCAAAGTTTGTAAGGCCTCATTTTCTGACAGTTCATCTTTAATAACCCACATAAGAAAACACACTGGAGAGAAACCATTTTCTTGTGAAATTTGTCAGTCATCTTTTTCACAAAAATCAACACTTGTGCGTCATATGCGAACACACACTGGAGAGAAACCATATGCATGTGAAATATGTGGATCCTCTTTTTCACAGAAGTCCTCTTTAGTAACTCATGAGCGAACACACACTGGTGAGAAACCTTATACTTGTGAAATGTGTAAAGCTGCCTTTCGACATAGTTCAAATTTGAAAAGCCATACAAGAACACATACAACAAAAGAATCATTTTCTTGTGAATAAAGGTGATCTGCTTTTAAAGTAACCCATACTGCAAAAAATGTTGTTACTTATATTTTTATTTTTAAAGTTTTAAATATGTGTCAAATAACTCTGATATTATTAAGATTTGAATATTGGGGGGAAAATAGTATATTCAGTTTTTCTTGAAATTTCAACTACTAAAAATGAAATGTGAATACTAATTGGGGAAAAAACATTTGTGGGGTCAGTAGCTCTGAATTTTCATATAATTTTAATTTAATTTTTTAAAAGTGTAAAACCATCTAGTAAATATATAAAACAATTTGAAAAACTCTTATTTTAACATCTAATTACTGACTAGGCTTGATGTTGCTTACCTTTGTGATCATATGGGAATTGGTATTTCAATATGATGTGGCCATAAGCCCAAAGGTTTTGGTAATGTAAAAAAACAAAAATAAAACAACACAAAACAAAAAAAGACAACCAGTGTTTATATGATTAACAAGAATCTTATTTCGTCTTGCTAATGGAAGTTTGGTTGAAATAAAATCCATTTTTCTGGGTCATTGCTTGATCAGTGAAACATGTTGGGAGAATGATTTTTGTAGATTAGCATTCAAAAGACGTCGCTCAAGTCACAGAATTTATTAGAATTTTAAAATATTTTTTTTTATCAATTTAGAAGGGGAATCCTTTATAAGAGGACAAATTTATATGATCAAAATATTTGTTAATGTGTAATGGCTGAATGGTGATTTGAGGCAGGATTTGTTAATGTGTAATGGCTGAATGGTGATTTGAGGCAGGATTTGTTAATGTGTAATGGCTGAATGGTGATTTGAGGCAGGATTTTGTTGATATTGAGAGACAAAAAAATTTAGGGAAGATAAGTGAGTGGCATTTGAAATCTTGAGAACAAGAACAAGGTGAAAATCTGAATTTAAACCGATAAAATGAGACAAATGAGACCCTGCACAGATTGGAACCTGGGACAAATTAACCAAGAAACAGTAAAACTTAAATGTTTTCTGGTTTAGACTGCTAAGAGATGACAGGTTTGTGCATGTTCATAATTTACTCACCTGGGATTGTTTTGAAAAGTCATCTCTAGGTACATTTCATTCTGCAAATTTTTATTTCTAGAGGATGACCAGCTTTTCAATCTTGACTGAGCCATTAGGTGGATGATTGTACCTGGTTATGTGTCAGTGACCCCTCGTTGATAAAAATAGATGAATTCTTAACCCTCTAGGGCCATTCGTATCATATTTGATACAGTATTTCCCTATTAGGAAACATTTGGTATTCATTGACTGAGCAATCAGTACTGCTTTCATTTGAAATTTATAAAATATTTCTCTTAAAAAATTTTTCAGGAAAATATTTCTTTCAAGGCTTGTTTTCATACTGTATCAAATATGATACGAATGGCCCTAGAGGGTTAATAAAACTAGATGACAAAAAATACTTTGATTAGTTTCATTCTGGATCTTGCTCACAGTCAAAATCCACACCAATGTTAAGCTTTTAATGAATACACAGAGCTTTTAGCAACAAAAGCTACACAGAATAGAGTAAATCCACTTCTTTCTGTACATTCCCACATATAACCTCTGTTTATAGTATCAAAGTAATATCAAACATGAATATGTTTATAGTATCAAAGTAATATCAAACATGAATATGTTTATAGTATCAAAGTAATATCAAACATGAATATGTTTATAGTATCAAAGTAATATCAATCATGAATATGTTTATAGTATCAAAGTAATATCAAACATGAATATGTTTATAGTATCAAAGTAATATCAAACATGAATATATTTATAGTATCAAAGTAATATCAAACATGAATATGTTTATAGTATCAAAGTAATATCAAACATGGATATGTTTATAGTATCAAAGTAATGTCAAACATGAATATGTTTATAGTATCAAAGTAATATCAAACATGAATATGTTTATAGTATCAAAGTAATATCAAACATGAATATGTTTATAGTATCAAAGTAATATCAAACATGAATATGTTTATAGTATCAAAGTAATATCAAACATGAATATGTTTATAGTATCAAAGTAATATCAAACATGAATATGTTTATAGTATCAAAGTAATATCAAGCAAGACTAATGTTTATAGTATCAAAGTAATATCAAACATGAATATGTTTTATAGTATCAAAGTAATATCAAACATGAATATGTTTATAGTATCAAAGTAATATCAAACATGAATATGTTTATAGTATCAAAGTAATATCAAACATGAATATGTTTATAGTATCAAAGATAATATCAAACATGAATATGTTTATAGTATCAAGTAATATCAAACATGAATATGTTTATAGTATCAAAGTAATATCAAACATGAATATGTTTATAGTATCAAAGTAATATCAAACATGAATATGTTTATAGTATCAAAAGTAATATCAAACATGAATATGTTTATAGTATCAAAGTAATATCAAACATGAATATGTTTATATTATCAAAGTAATATCAAACATGAATATGTTTATAGTATCAAAGTAATATCAAACATGAATATGTTTATAGTATCAAAGTAATATCAAACATGAATATGTTTATAGTATCAAAGTAATATCAAACATGAATATGTTTATGGTATCAAAGTAATATCAAACATGAATATGTTTATAGTATCAAAGTAATATCAAACATGAATATGTTTATAGTATCAAAGTAATATCAAACATGAATATGTTTATAGTATCAAAGTAATATCAAACATGAATATGTTTATAGTATCAAAGTAATATCAAACATGAATATGTTTATAGTATCAAAGTAATATCAAACATGAATATGTTTATAGTATCAAAGTAATATCAAACATGAATATGTTTATAGTATCAAAAAGTAATATCAAACATGAATATGTTTATAGTATCAAAGTAATATCAAACATGAATATGTTTATAGTATCAAAGTAATATCAAACATGAATATGTTTATAGTATCAAAGTAATATCAAACATGAATATGTTTACATAGTATCAAAGTAATATCAAACATGAATATGTTTATAGTATCAAAGTAATATCAAACATGAATATGTTTATATTATCAAAGAAATAATATCAAACATGAATATGTTTATAGTATCAAAGTAATATCAAACATGAATATGTTCATAGTATCAAAATAATCTCAAATGCTCCAAGAGGCTTTCTGTTGAGTATAGGATAACATAATAATGGCTGGTCACTCGGATTTAAGGACACCTGTCTACCAAAAAGGCTAGGTAACCCCCACTGTAGATGCCTGTTCAGGTACACACTTGTGCAACATCAACAGAACCTGCCTGTGGTTTATACTGCAACTATACTGAGTGGGCCTTAGTTACAGTTTCTGGGAGAGAGCACATTATCTAGCATGAACAACAGTCTGAACAAGGCCAGGACACTCAAACTCTCGGTCACAATGACTTGTGACTTTGAGCTAGCACAACCATCAACGATTCCTTAAAGGGAGCCAGCTATCCAATTTTATTCACAAGGCTTATGTCAACCCATGGTATGGTATTCAGACACTTTCCAAAGGTGCAGCATGCTGGGATCACTTCCTCCAGACCAATAACATCAAGAAGTCACATTCCTGACAAATCGACCATGGTGAGATTTGAACCTGGGTTTCATGGTCAGTAAGTGACTGTTCTAAACACTCTACCATGCGCAGTTAATTTCTCTGTTCCACTTCACTCAGTTTATTTTATTTTCTTGACCTTTTAAATTTAAAAATTAATATTTATATATGTATTTATTTTGTAATTTTTATTATATATAGCGTTTGATCGCAGGATGCGTTTCAGTGCAGGATGTGCGTTGTGGTGCAGTGGATATCAGCTCGGAACAAGAAATCGGGGAGCTGAGTTTGAATTCCAGTTGAATCCATTGCATTCACTTACGCGCAAATACCCTTGGGAAAGGTATTAATTCATCTCTTCCCTCCAGTTATGGGTTAAATAGCAGGACAGATTTGGTTCTATAGCCTTGGCTGGCAACCAATCTACCGCAGAAAGCAATGACAACCTACTGCGGGATAATCTTCTGCCATGTCTCGAAAGAGACATGATCGCCCAAGTGTGTTTCACATATGGCACTTAATTGACTGATAGCGTTTGATAATTTTAAAAATATACTTTTGTCAGATAAGATTTCAGTTAGCGCTTTTAAGCGTCTAAACAGGAAGGGCAGATTTTAATTTTCCTTTGACGCCATAGGAATTTGAATTCTTAATGTTGGTTTTCAACTTTTTGACAACCCCCCACTCTCTCTCGTCAATGAAGCTAGAGGCCAACTGAATAACAACTGAATAAAAAGTGAAATGGAATTCACCATGATGAATTTAAAGTTTCACTCAACTCAGTTAATATTTCAATGGCAGCCAGCTTCGTCTCTGGTAAGCTTGATTGACTTTTTTTTTATTTTCCTGAGTTTTTAAATTAGATTAATATTTATATATGTATTTATTTAGTTTCTAATTTTTGTCGCATATGGTGTTTGATAATTTTTAAAATATACTTGTGTCAGTTAAGATTTCAATTAGCTCTTTTAGGTGTCCAGACAGGAAGGGTTTCTTTTTTTTAATTTTGTTTGAATTTCTTAGGAAAGGTATGTTATAATTCTTTTGTGGTGATTACTAATGAATCTCATGAATTTTAACTAAAAGAACTTAAAGAATTTATTATTTATATTTTTTAATTAGAGTAAATAGACCCTACTATCACCTGGTTCACACTCCTCCCTTTTATTTGGAACAGAAGTAGAGGCTCATATCTTGTTTCCTGTTTAGGAAGGGCTTCCTGGTTTCTTTGCAATGTATGTGGATGAAGGTGATGTCTGTTCATTTTGAGGGTACCAGGTTGGCAGTTTCCGAACCCTTGCGTAATGTCTTAAGAGGCTGCTCTGCTCAACATTTAAATAATATCAGGGTACCTTATAGTATCATGTCACGCATGGATGGTTGTCCCTGCAAGTGATTCTGGTCGGCAACCCTAAAGCCACATTATGCTGCAGTCTGCACCACTTTACTTCCTACACATGTTGTATTTGATAACCGACTGATACTACTACTCTAGGCCTCTCCTTACCAAAAAATCACTAATTATGATATCGCAAAAAGCAAGAACTAAAACTAAAGCAGTTAAACATAAAACACCTAAACCTATTAACATCTCTTTTTCTATTGTCCATGGTATCCGTACCAACTTTTTGCGGTGTTGAATCCTTCATCAAAGTAAACTCACCAGACATCTTAGCCCACTGTGAAACTAAACTTGACCCCTTTATTCCTTGTTCTGATTTCTAAATCCCTGGTTAAGAAGGATTCCAATGTCCATATGCATGGAATTGGTATTTATGTCAGCGAACATCTCCCCCTAGCTAGGGTAATTTCTCTTGAATCTCATGACCATTCCTACATGTGTCCCTGTCTCTCTCTACTAAACTTGGTTAGCTATCTGTTCTTTCTCTACCACTCCCCTTCATCTTCTGACTGTTCTGTACTTGACAGCATCTCTAAAAATATAGATGAGGCCATTTCCTCTCATCCATTCACCCATATATTTGTGTTTGGAGACTTTAATGCCCTCACAGATCTTGCTGGTGTCCATACCATGAACTTTTCCATCACTCAATCCCTTATACAAGTAGTTGATTTCCCCATGCATTTCTCTAATAACACTAATGGAACTGACTCACTACTACATCTCTGTTTCACTTCTATCCCTGACTCTTGCCATGTTATGCAGCTTTGCTCTCTAGGAAACTCTGATCATGCTGTGGTTTCCATTAATATATCTTTTCACATCCCTTCCTCCCAGGAACCCAAGACCAGTAGAATGTCTTACTGCTATCAAAGAGTAGACTGGGAGTAATTCCATGACTTCTCGTGTGATACTCCTTGGAACAAAGTTTTATGTCTTCCTGTTGAAGACTGTGCATCTTCATGAGTTAAAGCTGTCATTGATGCTTTCATCTCAGCCAGGAAGTTATGACTTAAACCCCATTTGTCCCCTTGGTTCTTCCTACTTGCTCAGCTGCTATTGCCCACAGGAATCACTTCTTCCAGCTTTATTGGAGACCATAATAGGCACCTTTTTGCCTCTGCTCATAATCAGTGCAAGAAGATCCTGAATGATGCTAAGATGTTGTTTGCTGAAATAATGAAACAGTGTATAGCATCTCACAAGTTCAGTTTCAAAGAATACTGGTAGCTCTGTAAAAATTTGTTAAATAACAGCAAGCTCTCAATCTACTCTTTAATCAATGAATTTGAGGTTCTCACATCTTCAGTGGACAAGGCTGAATGTTTTGCTTGCAGATTCTTTGCAAACTCAACATTAGATTCGTCTTGGTATCAGCACTCAACTTCCCACCTACAACTGAGGCTCAACTCAGTGACATTCATATTACTCACTTGCTGGTCTCTAACATAATTTCAAAGCTTGACCCTCATAAGGCGAGTGGAGGTGATGAAATTCCAATCATTGTCCTGAAGAAATGTGCCCCTGAACTCTCCTCTGTCCTCTCCAAACTCTACAACTATTGCCTCTCTGCTTCTTGCTTCCCTGCCTGCTGGAAGTCCTTCTCTGTTTTTCCTGTATTTAAGAATGCTGGAGAACCCTCAGACCCCCTCCAATTATCACCCTATCAGCCTTCTATTAAGTTTTAGCAAAGTGCTTGAGGCTATTATTAATGTTGAAGTGGTTCAACATCTCACAGCCCATGGCCTCTTCTCTGATAAACAGTATGGTTTCTGCTTCACCAGGTCTACTGTTGATATGTTAACGACCATCACAGAGTATATATACCAGTCTCAATAAGAACAGTGAAGCTCGAGCTATTGCACTAGATATCTCCAAAGCATTTGACAGAGTCTGGCATTCTGGCCTTCTATGAAAGTTACATGACTATGGTATAACTGGACAATTGTATGACCTAATCCAGTCTTTCCTTTCAAATCACATAATAAAGGCAGTATTGAATGGGCATGCTTCTAGATACCATACAAACACGAGTGTCCCACAAACCTCGATTCTAAGTCCTACACTTTTTCTGATTTTCATCAACAATCTCCCTGATGTAATCAGATACCAAGTAGGCATACTGACAACAAAACAATTTACTCCTTCCTCAATAAGAAATCTACTGAGGCTGACAAAGCAAACTTTGCTGCTGATCTTGAAAAGGACCTCTCAATCTGTGGTGGACTGGGGTAAGAAATGGCTCGTAAATTTTAATTCTTCCAAAACAAAGCTGCTACCATGGAAGCAAAACACTGCACCTCCTAGACCTAAATCTATCAGCCGACCTAAAGTGGAATGACTACTCAGTTTCCTTTGTAAGGTTACGAAGTTTTTCTCATCTAAATCTATCTTATACATATATAAATCTACCATCTACCTGTGCATTTAATACTGCTGTCACATCTGAATGGGTGCCCCTGATATTCATCTCAGGTTTCTTGACAAAATCCAACGAAGAATCTGTAATGTAATTGATCTCAACCTGGTTGCTCAACTCCACTTTCTCACGGGTACAATGTGGCTTCTCTCTGTCTCCTGCAAACAATTTCATGGCATCTGCTCTTACGAGCTTAGTTCCCTTTGTGCCTAAACTGCATGAATTTACTGAAGCTACTAGACTAGCAGCTAGGCCCCACCCTTTTATAGTCAAACCAATCAAATGTAACTGCAACTTCTACTCTATCAGCTTCTTTGCTCACACTTCCCACCTGTGAAATTTCCTTCCGTATACTTGCTTCCCCGAAAGCTAAAATCTTCAAGAATTTAAATGCAAAGTCAGTTGCCTTCTCTTATCTTCTTGACTCACATCCTTTCCCTGACAACCCTTGTATCATATTCTTATTCCTTTCCACTCCACTCTCATGTAGCCCTCTTTACACCTGTATTCTCATACTTTTCTTACTCATTCTCTGACTCCCCTGTAACTTGTTCCTCTTTCTCATCACTCACCTCTTTTGTAACCCCCCTGTGCACCAGTGGCAGTTCTGCCTTGCTTGGGGTGAAATGACTTAAAAAAAAGTGCCATATGTGATACACACTTGGGCAATCATGTCTCTTTCAATCCATTACCGACTAGGCAGAACATTTTCCCACAGTAGGTTGCTATTTCTTTCTGTGGTATACTGGTTGCCAACCAAGGCTATAGAACCTAATCTGTCCTGTTATTCAACCCATAGCTGAAGGAAGATGGATTAATACCTTTTCCAAGGATATTTGTGCATAACTGAATGCAACGAATTCAACTGGAATTCAAACTTGGCCCTCTGTTTTTTCATTCCAGTCAAATATCCGTTACACAAGAATGCACCATCACTTGAACAGAGGTTAAGCTTTTCTAATTTCACCCGTTTATTTGACAGCATTCATCAATAACTGGACCCAAATTCTGTCATTGTATCCCAGCAGAAAATCATTGAAATTGATTTGCCACAGAGTGTTGTAATTGTTTGCTTCTGGTTGCTGGTTATAGTCAAGTGTTAGTGGTTGGCTTGAGGGGAAGAAAAGTTCTTTGATAAAGAAACCAAATGTGTTCTGTAAACTTAACAGAAATTAATCTAAAGAGAAGGAAAATTAAGTCTACAGAATTTGACTTCAATGAAATAGTGCTTGAGGGTTCTCTTCATTCACTGTGTTTGTGTGTTTGGTAAAATATGGTATGTTATCAAATCTGGTTCATTTACTACACTCATGGAAAATGACTATCAAGCAAAATCCTTGCTTGCTTATATGGGGAAATCTTCCCACATAAAAGGATCAATGACTTCACTTTACCTATCCAGACCTTAGAAAATGACAATTTACAATGCTCCTAGCTCACATGTTATTATTTCCATATTCCTTTAAATTAACCATGTAGTTTCTTACTAGTGAAAGATTACTTACCAGAAAATCGAAATAATGATAATTATAAAATTTACAGTCAATTGTGACAGAAAAGGAACATCTTGTTTCTCTCTCATCGTCACTTTCAAATTAATTTCAGCCTTATCAGTTTCCAAACTTTGTACTAACCCTCTTCAAATACTGTGACCACCCAGATGGAGTTCACAAAAAACATATCCAAGTGCCACTTACTAGCATACCAACCCTATTATGGCTGAAAGTTATTTTGCACTGATACCTGCACTTGAAAGTACATTAATCTCACTTTATCAGCCAACATAACTTCTCAGTTCCATTTTCCAATTTTTGGTCCAGGGTTCATGCTCTCCTGAAGCTCAAGTTGAATTTGCCAAATCATATTTTAACTTTCTTTTAATTTAAATGTTAACCCACAAAGTAATATTTTTACATTTCTACTAAAAAAATGTTGATTTCAGGGGCGTTACCGTGATACACATGCATATATCATCTTAATAAAACTGTAATGAATTAACAATGGAGTTTATGATTTTCATTTGTTTACTCTCTCATTTATGATTATCATTCCAGCCCAAATCTTTACGAAAAAAAAGTTTGGCTCCACAGTGGAACTCAATTCTGTGATGAGATACACGTTGTTAGAAGAAAGTTCTAGCACTCAGTGGTGCTGTCAGGAATACTACCATCAACAGTAAACCCTTATGGGTATACAAGAATATGCCAGTGATGTCAAATCCCTTATGAATGGGGGTGTATGAACTGTTATAGAAGTACGTTGGATCAGGGCCAGTGTAAGAGTCATGTGCTCCACCTCTACTACATGTTAATTCTCATAAGGTAGCATTCATATACAAGTGGGCCGGTAGAGTAAAAAATGAGAGCAAAATATTTATATTGATATGCAGTCTAAAATGATGGCAACATATATATTGATGTACCTACTACTGAGTAGATTAAGGCTTAAGAAAAGAAAAAAAAATCCAAATCCCTCAGCATGATAAACAGGAATTTTATATATATATATATATATATATATATATATATATATATATAGTTATCTGCAGATAGATATTCTTCACTACGTGACAACATAATTATTGCAAAAAATAAAATGAGAGCAAATATGCAGCAAGAGCTTTCATAAATGGTAGTGAAGTTTAAAAATTGGTGGTAAAGAGAATGAACTGAGTTGATGCTACCTCACTATTGTCTCTCTCCCCATGAACAAGACTGGAGTGAAAAAAAAATATATATATATATATATATATATATATATATATAATACCCAATGGTCTTTATTATAATAGAGAGAATAATTATAGACAATAATGGATCATATTCAATGTCGGTGAACAATTCAACCAGAAAAATTGAAAATATATACAATGTATCTAAATACAAACACCGTACAAATGGCAACCAAGATGAGGACAATAGTCTAGATAATGTAAATAGTGCAAATACTACCTCATCTCAAAAATACACACAAAACATTCTTAATTTGTGAAGATTTTTGCCTCATTACTGTTGCTTTGTCTATTTTTCTCTTGCATATAGTTTGCTTATGTGGTGGTGTTTTAACGTAACTGAAGACAGAAACAAAACCTCTTTAATAGGCTTTACAGAACTAATTTCGCAACACAAGAGCATGCAGTAAATGCAAGAGCAGGTAAACAAAATGCCGAAGAAAGAAAAGAACTCAGCCTTTTTAAAGGAAAAGGAACGTGTGCAAAATCACGTGCAATAGAAATTTTTACGAAAATATAACAGCTTAGTATTATCTGCAATCACTTGTCTGCATCCCTTTTGTGTTAATACCATTTTTTGTTAACTTTTTCTTATTACTGTTGCTTTGCCTTACATATATTTACTCAATTTTATTTTTGCCCTGTTCTTTAATTTATTTTTTATTGTTTGTCAATACTGTTTGTACAGCATTCTTGCCAATTACATGTAACCATGAACAATTAATCTACAATGTCAAAAGCTAATTTAATGAGCCCCACTTGACTTATCTATTTATACACAATACTTTGGCCATCTGAAAATGAATCTCAACATGTGAGGTCACAAATTTATTCACCTGAAGAGAGTCAACTTTAGACTCGAAACACATGTAGCGACACAAATACCATTATGGACACTTAATTTATTATACAGAAAGCAAATAATAATTATAATAATAGCAATAATAAATCTACATTTTAAGCAAAATGTTCACGGCTTCTCGCACTTTTTCTTCTCTACCAATTTCTGTCATTAGTAACAAGCCCTATTTCTGTTTTTTAATATATATATATATATATATATATATATATATATATATATATAGATTGTTTGATTACTTAGTTTCTGATCATAATAAGATTAGATCAGTGCACATTTGTATTAAAAAGTGTTCAATATAATTATATTGTAGAACTTTTGAATATTTTCCATTTGTAAATGAGTTATTATGCGACTTAGGTTTCTACCATGAGTGGTGTCTTCAGGTGATTTGCAATAACTGATTTTACTGTTTACCTTTTTTTTTTTAAGAACGTTCATATAACAGTGTTTTTTTGAATGCTCATGTGGCAGGGAATTTTTGAACGTGCAATTTTTAAAATTATAAGGAATTATGCTGTTTTTATCCATGGTTGTATGAACCTAAGAGGTATGTTTTAGTATGGTTATACTTAGTCACAATTTCTATTTTTTTCATTCAACAGTTTACTTTTGTTTGGGAATAGCATAATCTCTAACTTTTCTTCTTGGCATAGTCTACATATTTTGCCACCATTGTAAGGCTTATGTCTGGGTCTTTTCCATATTTTGACTTTAATTTCCACACGTGACTAGCCAATTTTGTACAGTTTTTTTAAGTTTTCTATTTTGAATGTAGACCTGTGATTGAACCAGCTGGTCTTAAAAGGTGTCTTTGGTTAAACCCAAATATTTTTTATTTTGGCCATTTTACCATTGTAAATGATTTGTGTTGCAAAGTCCTTGAAGTGGACACTTATTTTTGTCCCTGCAGTTATATTCTTTATTAGTGGTTTTGTTTTGTACACTGCTATCTAAGTTTCTGGCGTTTTGTTTTTTTATGAAACTATCTAAATTACTAGTGCAACTATAACTTAGTTTGATTGAGTTTCTGCTGAATATTTTGTTTAGTTCTGATCCTTTTGGAAAGTGTCTATCAATTTAAAAAATGTTTGTCGTAATTTGGTGTTTACCTCTAAATTAAATGGTGGGTTGAACCAAATAGTGTTTTGTTTTCTATTATTCTTTACTTGTCTGGTTGAGAATTATATTGTAAAATGTTTTTATGGCCAGATTTTCTTAGTTCATCTTCACAGATATCTTTCTTTTCATCAAATATGTAGGTAAAATCAATATCATTCATTTGAACCTCTTGCATTTGAAAATCCTTCTGCAAGCACAGGTTCACAAATTTTATTTTGTGACTTGTAAGACGTTAATCAAATTTGACCAGTGAGGAATTAATGAATGTAATATATTTTAATAATTTTTTTTAAATTCCAAAAAATTTTTAAATTTTTATTTTTATCAAAACTGTTTTTTTAACTTTTAAATTTGACCAGTGTATCACTGCAGAAGGGAATAATTTTTTTTTTCAAATCACTTACTACTTCTGAAAAAAAATTTTTTTATTGGAAAATTTACCCATATTTGGTTATATTTTTGTGATGTAATTTGGATGAAATTTTAAAGTTAGTATGGTAAATTAGTTATGAATAGATGTTTACTTATCTCATGGACAATCTTTTTATATCCTCTTCTCACACCGTCAATGTATCTGACTTCAGCATCGAGAAAATAATATTTTCTGGAAGCAAAGTGAAAGCGTTGTGCTGTAAAATTTTGTAACGTAACATTCCATATTTCAGTCAACTGTTGTTTTATTCTATGAATCATGTTAAAGATAAACAGTTATTGGTTATGCAATTTATTATCCATTTTAATTTCAATGCAACTAACTGCATATCTTCCAATTATAAATTCTAATAACAGTATAGCCAGGCGTTGCTCAGGTGTAATGAAAGCTTTAAAACTAATCCATGGTCCTGGACCTCAGACTCAGCCTAAAGAATATTTGTATGGAGTTTGGTGAGAATCGGATAAAAATTGTGTATTTGTATAAAGGACATACAGACAGATAAACACACACACACACAAACATCTTGCCTCATATATATATATATATATATATATATATATATATATATTTTTTAATCATTTCACTCCAAGCAAGGCGGAAATGCCACTGATGAGCGGGGGGGGGGGGGCTACATAACATTAAAAAGATTAATTAGAAGAGAGTGAGGAGTACAAACTAGTTAGAAAGGAGCAATAGAAAGATGAGAATGCAGGTGTGATGACAGATGCATAGGTGGAGAGAAAGGGAAGGATATACGGGGGTGGGGAGAGAGCTAGAGTCCAATGGTTAATAGATGAGTATTGACATTGCATTTAAATTTCTGGACGTTATAGCCATCAGGAAAGCAAGAATATGGGAGTGAGTTCCACAGGCGGGAAGTGCGAGAGAAGAAGCTGAAGGAGTAGAATTGTCGTCTGCATTTGGCTATATATATATATATATTATTGATTTTCTGCACTATTGTAAGAACTGCAACCTTGAAACTTCTGAATATCATTTCTTATGTCTTTGTCTATGAGTGTATCAAATTTGATTAAAATCGGACCACTCCTTCTATAACCCGATTTTGTCAATTATCAATATTTATCGGAGGTACCTCAACACAAAACCTAGCTAAGAACACCCGCAGACGCTTATAGTACAACTGTGTAAATTTTCAAGAAAATTGGTTCAGCCGTTTTGGAGTCTATAGGTAATGGACACACACAAAGTTCCACTTATAAATAAGTTTAGATAAGGCTTTCACTGATGACTGAAATTAAATTCCAACGCTCCAAGTTTCAACTTAAACTTAATCTTTAGTCTTATTTCTTCAAAAACTAAATAAGCTTCAATGTGGAACAAGGCCAAAAGTGTAGAGCACCTATCTGACTTCTTCCTGTTTCTTAAACTCAAATCCCATGAGCATAGTCACCATTTTGGAAACAATGAGGATATCACATCTGCCGTGGAGAAGTTTTTGGAGACCCAACATGCCACCTTCTTCCATGATGGGATTGCAAAGCTTGAGCATCATTGGACCACGTGCATTGATGACATGGGGGACTATATTGAAAAATAGAGAGAAACTGTCTTGTTTCTCCAACTACTTTTGGGTGAGGCTTACAACTTTTTGAACGACCCTCATATCTTAGGACATTTGGAAAGTGATTGTTTGATCAGAGAGAATATAAAAACAGATTTAAATAAAAGCTTCCTTCTTTGTTTTTGAAAATTCTAATAATCAAAACAAATGCAAATCAGCAGGTACTAAATCTGGTGTTTATGAAGAATTTATCAGAACCTCTCAACAACCTAACTTTTTTTTTCTTAAGTTTTGTTTTAGAGAATGTGCCCTTGCATTGTCTTCCTGTAGAATAACACCTTTGCCTTTTACAAGACACTTTTAACATAATGCTTTATTTACCCAAGTTGCTGGCAATAAACATTGGCAGCGATAGTCCTGCTATGCTCCTAATGAAGGTAACATTACATAATCTACCAGTCAAAAAGCAAGGAGTTCTGTAGACAGTCCTGATTTAGGTTTTGGCACTGGCTTCTCATTTTGTAATAACTGCTGTTTTTTTTTTAAATTTTCTATTGACATGCAAAACCTATTTTTCATCACCCATTGTTTTTTTTAAAATTTTCTATTGACATGCAAAACCTATTTTTCATCACCCATTGTTTTTTTTTAATTTTCTATTGACATGCAAAACCTATTTTTCATCACCCATAACAATGTGCTGCAAAAATAAAAGAAAAGGTCACTTTTGGCTAAAAGCCTGCTGCAGAGGGTGGAATGTTTTATTCAGTCCTCAAGAAAAATGCTGATGAAGAACCCAAATTCTCTTTTAGCAAGTTTTCCCAATGAAACTCTAAACTGTATTATAAACAATACACTATCATGTAGAAATGCAATAGTTGAATAATCCATTATATGGATTCTTGAGCAATTCTTGTTAGATGAGTTTTTTTTTTTGTTTGTTTTTTTTGTTTTTTTAGGAAGTCCTTGTGATTGAAACTGAATGGAGATCTTACTTTAAGCTTTTCAATATCTGGTCTGGTGCTCCTGCTATATACTCAGAGATTCTTTTTCAATATAGCTGCAATATCTGGTCTGGTGCTCCTGCTATATACTCAGAGATTCTTTTTCAATATAGCTGCAATATCTGGTCTGGTGCTCCTGCTATATACTTAGAGATTCTTTTTCAATATAGCTGCAATATCCGGTCTGGTGCTCCTGCTATATACTTAGAGATTCTTTTCAATATAGCTGCAATATCTGGTCTGGTGCTCCTGCTATATACTTAGAGATTCTTTTTCAATATAGCTGCAATATCTGGTCTGGTGCTCCTGCTATATACTTAGAGATTCTTTTTCAATATAGCTGCAATATCTGGTCTGGTGCTCCTGCTATATACTCAGAGATTCTTTTTCAATATAGCTGCAATATCTGGTCTGGTGCTCCTGCTATATACTCAGAGATTCTTTTTCAATATAGCTGCAATATCTGGTCTGGTGCTCCTGCTATATACTTAGAGATTCTTTTTCAATATAGCTGCAATATCTGGTCTGGTGCTCCTGCTATATACTCAGAGATTCTTTTTCAATATAGCTGCAATATCTGGTCTGGTGCTCCTGCTATATACTCAGAGATTCTTTTTCAATAGCTGCAATATCTGGTCTGTTCAATATCTGGTCTGGTGCTCCTGCTCTATACTTAGAGATTCTTTTTCAATATAGCTGCAATATCTGGTCTGGTGCTCCTGCTATATACTCAGAGATTCTTTTTCAATATAGCTGCAATATCTGGTCTGGTGCTCCTGCTATATACTCAGAGATTCTTTTTCAATATAGCTGTAATATCTGGTCTGGTGCTCCTGCTATATACTTAGAGATTCTTTTTCAATATAGCTGCAATATCTGGTCTGGTGCTCCTCCTATATACTTAGAGATTCTTGATAATACCCAAAGAAGAATCTGGAATGTTGTTGGTCCTGATCCAGCATGTTGGCTTCAGTAACTTTCTCACTGCTGTAATGTAGGTTTCCTGTGCCTTTTCTATAAGTACTTTCATGGTCATTGTTTTGATTAATCTTTTAAAAAGCTGTATTAGTGGAAAGATCTTATTTTACAGTTAAAATGGCTAGCTGTAACTGTAAGTTCTATGCTAACAATTTCTTTTATCACACTTCTCACTTGTAGAACTCTAGTCCAGCTTCTTGCTTCCAAGTCAACTTCAAAAATTTAAATGCAATATCAGTTACAATATATATGTATATATATACAAATGAATAAGAATGAAGAAAATAATTGCAATGTTCAAAACGTTAATTTAATACAGTGCTCAATATAAAAATAGAGCAATGAATATTTATTACTAATTATTACTTTAGAACATGTGCAAACAACAAACTACTACAAAATTGTACATATATGTTGTAATGTCATGGTCATGCATATGTTAAAGCATGAAAAAACTTTTACAAACATTTTAGAACATTACTGCAGTATTCATAGCTGATTCTATTGACAGCTTAAGCTTTTTAATGAATATTGCCTTGATAATCTGTATTTTGCTTTTGTTGTTTTCTTGGTGTAGGATAGTTGTGTTATTGATCATTATTTTTTTATATTGTGAATGTAGACAGGAGTGTTGTAGATGTCTAAAAATGGATGAATGGACTGACAAGTGTAATGCAAGACATATTATTAATGTAGATATTGTACATCTAAAATATAAATGTTTGTTTTTTTGTCAGAGATACATTCTCCCAAGGGACATTTGAATTGATATATAATGTTGGTTTTATGTATCACATCAGTTGGTGGGGAGGAGTTATTACAGATAATTAAATTAGTAGTATTGTATTTTTTATAATATATTATTAATTTTAATTTTTTATTATGATCAACGGGAGATATATTAGTACAAGTAAGATTTTAATGATTTTTTCATCATGTTTGTAGTTATCTCGGAAGGAGATTGAAAGTACTTGGATACATTAAGAAATGAATGATAATAACATGTCAACATTACAGCTCATTTCTGACAACTTTCAATTATAATCTGCAAAAGATTATCAGTGAGCATGAACAGATTTTATTGAAAATAAGCAGACACAATTTTTGCAATTTATTTAATCTGACATGCCTAAAAGAAAATTTGCTGCCTAAATACACAAATATATAAATGCGATGTCAATCATTATCTTTTGTCTTCTTAATTCTTATTCTTTTATTGTCCTCTCTCTTTAATACTAGTTTTTCTCATATTCTTTAACACTCAGTAACCTCTTGCATCATAGTGGCTCTATAGCCTTGCTTGGGGTGAAAATAATTACAAAAAAACAATATCTATCTTAGTGTCAGAGCTATGTATTGCTTTTAAATTCAGAGTTGACCTTCTCTTAGACTGGCTGCCAACCACAACTAAAGAGCTCAGTCTATCCTGCTATTTAGCTCATATCTGGGGTAGAAGAGATGGATTCATATCTTTCCCAAGAGTATTTACATGTAAGTGAATGCAAAGAAAAATCAGTGAAATTGATTGAAAATCGAACTCAGTTCTCTAATTTCACATTCCAAGTCACTATCTCTTACACCATCCACACATCCTGACAGAAGAGATGATAAACTAATTCTAAACACAGTTTCTTACCATTAATTGCGATGGAATCTGTAATTACATTCCGAATGCCTTAATATTTTCTAAGATTAATATTTATACTGCTATATAGGCATGTAGCTGGGTAGTGAGAGAACATTTGCTTTCAGACCAGGAGACCTAGGTTCAAATCTCATGTTGATTTTTCTGGAAGGTGATCTTGTTATCATAGGTCTGTGGAGGCAATCCCAGCATTCTATGGAAAGTGCTTGAAATCCACACCACAGATTAACTTGAGCCAAGTGAGTGAAATTGGGTAGACAGGACTGTTCAGAAACCATCAATGGTTATGCTAGCACAACATCACAAGTCATCATGACCAAGGGTTTGGTCATATTGACATTGTCGATCATGCCAGATAATGGGTTCTCTTCCAGACATTTTAACTATGGTCTACTGTGCTCAGCAGAGTTGCAGTATAAACCATAGATAGAATCTGTCAGTGTTGAACAAATACAAATATGCCCAAGCAGGTGTCTACAAAAGGGATTAGCTATTTTAATCCCTGTTGCAGACACCTGCTCAGACAACCAATGCATATACATAAAAACAAGAGTAGCCAGCTTTCATTATTTTACAACATATTTACTTTTGTGTCATGTCTGATTAAAGTTACAGATACAATCATACCATCACCATGTAATCTATAGACAATACAAACTGATGATTTAAGAACATAAATATGAAAATTTAAATCACAGATTATCTGTAGATTTTAAAACATAACTTTAGCTTCAAGGTGTTTTTCAACATGTTTCACCAAATTTGATCTTTGTGAAAAAGAAACTCCACACACACTGCAAGAATATGGCTTCTCTCCTGTGTGTGTTCGCATATGCCGCAGTAAAGCTGATTTATCTGAAAATGCAGTTCCACATACTTCACAAGTATATGGTTTCTCTCCAGTGTGTGTTCGTATATGTTTCACCAAATATGAACTTCGTGCAAAGGAAGATTTACATACTTCACAAGAATATGGTTTCTCTCCAGTATGTGTTCTCACATGTCGCACCAAAGTTGACTTCTTTGAAAAGGAAAATCCACACACTTCACAAGAAAAAGGCTTCTGTTCAGTGTGGGTTAGCATATGTTGTACCAAAACTGATTTCTCAGAAAAGGAAGAGAGACAAACTTCACAGGAATATGGTTTCTCTTTTGTGTGTGTTTGCATATGTTCGGCCATATTTGACTTCTGTGTAAAGGAAGATCCACACATTTCACAAATATATGGTTTTTCTCTTGTATGCATTTGTATATATTTTTATTCTTAAGTTATTTAATGCCTGTATATATGTCCTGGTTAATGTAATTTCAATATTGTTAGTGAGGGTTGCTGCTAATATGCCATGGACGAGACCTTTTTCATAATCTGTGTGGTTGAAATTATGGTTTTTGGTTAAGGTGGTGATTATGTCATATTTCCTTAGTCCTGTGGCAAATTTTAGGCCTAAGCTTAAAGCCTCAGTTTCAATGGTAGAGAGTTTATGTTTAGAGAAGTTTTGGATGAGATTCAGATTTACCAATCTTTTTCCATCTGCAATTGGTATATAGTTTTTGGAGTTTAAGTTTTAATCAGTTTTACTGTTCATTGTTAGCATGTGATATTGTTCGTCACAAAATTTCAGTTTTGGAAATGAAAAGAATGTTTTTTTATATGTCGCATTTTTCCAAATGATGTGGCTTAGTAATTGGTGAGTTATTTTTTGGTGTTTGAGATTCTCAGTGCATGTGAGGAGGTAGTTATGGATGTGTTTGGGAAAGATATAATCTTGTTGAATTTCAATCAATATATTCAACTCGCATTTGTATATGTTTAACTAAATGTGATATCTGTGAAAAAAAAGAGTCACACATCTCACAAGAAAATAGTTTCTCTCCAGAGTGTAAAAATATGCTGTACTAAATATTCCCTCTGCAGAAAGGCAGATCTGCACATTTTACAAGAATATAGTTTTTCTTCATTGTTTCTTTGTGCGTGTTCTACCAAATCAGACTTTTCTGAAAATAGAAATTAAAAAATAAAATATTCCTTCTTTACAATGTACTTTTGGGTCTGTCTGAACTTTTTGATAATGTAGAGTTATGGTAATCATCAAAATGATTTTATGTATATTTTTCCATATTTTACAAATGAAGATCAACAATAAAAATAATTGGTCAATATACAGACGCATTAACACTGCAACACCTGTAAAGAAAACAAAATTGAAAGATAATTAGAGAATAAAATGTAAGTATAGAAGTTCAAGTAACTAACTTTCATGCCTACAAAAAGATGGTTTTTCCATTGATACCACTATTATTTCAACTACCTTTACTTCTCACCTATGTTTGTGTTAAAAAGCAATGATTAGAATTTTAATAAAACATGATAAAAGTGACATGCTATTTTTGGAAAATTAGCAAATTTAATAATAGACACTTAGTTTATTTCACATCTGTCTGTTGTCACATATCAAAACATATGTGAAAGATCAGAAAGATCAATATTCTGTGATTAAAAAATAGTTTTAGTCTAAAATTCATGCTTTAAATAAGTAATACTTGTGTAAATCAGATTAATTTAACATTAAATTTGCTAATTTTCCAAAAATAGAATGTATATTTTATTTTTTGCAAGAAAGTTTGAAATATACCAGAGCATTTTGCTTACTGGAAATAGTAAATTTAATCATTTAGCTTTCAATTAAACTAAAATAAAAGTTACAAAATAACTATTTTATGTTTAAAAATTCAATTTAAAAGGTATTTATAGAAAATGAGTGGAGATACCTAATCTTAGTAGTAATTTTGTCAAAGTGCAAATGAGTATAAGCAGTCAGCCTCATGAATGAATTACCCATCTGTGAATTATTCAGTTACTGACTATGTCCCAAGTTCAACCATTCAATCAAGCTTACATATTTCAGCTAGTAGTAGCATAAATTGACTGCTCTTTAAGAATTAAATTTCTATGAAAACTGATGTAAAATAACTGACACTTACTTTTGCTGAAACCTAGAGAAATAAGTAAAATCAAAGCAATATAGCATGTATGTTGACTTGGGTTTGTATCAATCCAAATGCCCCATTTGATGTTTTGTTTCAGGGTCATGGAGAAATGATATTATTTAAATAAGTTTAAAATATGTAATAAAAATACATATTGGCTCTGTAAATAATATTTAATAAATTTATTAACATTGAACTCTCTGGCCAGATCAGTTTTAATATTTAATTTTTAACAATAAATATTAATAGGATCTCCTTGGAGATTTTACCATCAAGCAGCCTCTTTTTGAATTTATATATATATATATATATAATTTGTATATTCCTTTACTTACATATAAAAGAGTATTTAATTTGAAATACTTTTAAATATTTTCAAAAGAGCATTTTTATACACATGAAAAGGATTTTTTTTACTCGGCTACCCATTTATAGTCTGTTTTATGTATAGTAATTTTTTTTTAGGTGGGTGCATTTTTTTTTTAAATATGAAGAGAATGGTAGATCACAGGAGCATTAAAAATAAACAGGAGTCCATTTTGAAAAGTTGCTCTGCATGAAACAAACTGTCAACAGGTTACTCTATTTCCTTATGTAAGTGATTTTTCTTTCTTTTTTCATTATCATTATCAATACTTAGGCATTTTAAGTGTACCAAAATTCCAATAGTTTTGGCATTTTGATAAAACATTTGTACTTTTTTCATTGATGACTAAATTTATATATTAAAATCTTTACTTGTGGAAAAAAAAGAGTATCACTTTAAGAGTATCCCTCATCTATCCCCTTAAGTTTTGGCAGTGTTTTAGTTTATTGACAGAGTAAAGTTCATTTGAAAAAATTTTTGCAAACCTTGAACCTTTGTGCCCATAAAAAATGGTGTGTCAAAAGGACAGTTTTCCATTGATGCTGTTATTATTTTAACTATCTTCACTACTTGATACTACATATTGTTTTAAAAAGCAATTATTAGAATTGTAATAAAACTTAAACACATGAAAATTAATAAACATTATTAGATTGTTTTTGCTAACACTATTATATTATTGGTGCTATGGGCTGAATAGCAGGCCAGATTGGGTTCTATAGCTTTGGCTGGCAACCAGTCTACTGCAGAAATAAATGGTAAATTATTGCAGGAAAATATTCTGCCTAGTCAGTCACCAGTGGCAATTGTAGAACTCTGAAAGTTGGGTTGGAGCGAGATTACAATATATATATATAGTAATTTTTTTATTACAATGGTTTATGAAAGCATTATATCACTACACAAAGGTTTTCATGTTTCAGAACAATACTGTTCTTCTTCAGATGATATGTTAAAATAAACAGGGAAAATGATTTATTTTGAAAATATAAGATGAATTCATGGTTATTTAGAAAATTAGGGAGTGATAGTTAAAGAAAATGATTTAGGCGTGTCAATATTGTCCAATCAAAAATGAGAATTAGCTAACCAAGGTGCTTTAAAATCTAGTTTGTGAAAGGAAGCAAGATGGCCTGGTGTCTAGACATGTCCTTTTTTAATTTTGTCTGGACGAAATCCATAGTGGGACCATAGATTATTTAAATCTGTAGACAATTTTTAACAGGAGGTTGGATGTTAAGGTTTTGTTAAAATGAGATTTTGTACTACCTCATGAGTAAAGCGGTTAGAATTAGGATTAAAAAAATCACGGTATACTTAGGTATATTGCAGTTAAGAAAACTAAATAAGTATTGTTTGGGTCATTTTAGTAAAATAATTTTTAAAGTTATATTGGAGTATAAGTTATACATGAAACATTGTAATTTATTAAATTTTAAAGAGAATTATTTTGTCTGGGTAAGAAAACCAATTAAGTAATGTGTGGGTCATTTATTTTAGTAAAATAATTTTATTAAACAATAATTTAAGTAAATTATTTTATCAAAGATTAAAATTATTTTGAAAATATTAAAATTAAATTATTATTCTAAAAATATTTAAAATTAAATGATTCAAATTATTATTTAAAAATTATTAAATTAATAATAATTAATAACAATCAATAATAAAATAATAATTAAAAATTATTAAATTAATAACAAATTATTATTACAATCATTACTAAATTATCACTAAAATTACTATTTTAAATATATTAAAATTAAATTACTTTAGTAAATTATTTTATTGAATATTAAAGTTAAATTATTTTATTAAATAATTTTACTAAGCTTTAACAGCAGATAGTTTTTTTTTAAATTAGATTGTGTACTACTTTATAAGTAAAAGGGCTGGAATATTTAGGTTAGAATTAGAATTAAATGATTATAGTATACTAAGCTATATTGTAGTTGAGAAAACCAAATAAGTATTATGTGAGTCATTTATTTTAGTAAAATAATTTTTAATTTTTTTAAGTTATATTGGAGCATAAGTTATAAATGAAACATGATAATAAAGTAAATTTTAAAGAAATATGTTTTCAATGTTTATATAGAACAGTCAATTCATCTCTACGATTCTGGAGTTCTTTATTTTTAGGAACCTGCAAAATCTGCAGCATATATATATATATATATGTGTGTGTGTGTGTGTATATATATATATGTGTGTGTGTGTGTATATATATATATGTGTGTGTATATATATATGTGTGTGTGTGTATATATATATATATATATATGTGTGTGTGTGCATGTGTATATATATGTGTGTGTGTGTATGTGTGTGTCTATGTATATATATGTGTATGTCTATGTATTTCGCTACGAACATGTACATATATGAGTACACTGATCAATTCAGGAGGGTGCAATCAATTACATCTTTAATTCAAAATTAGCACTACCATACACATAATCAGGTGCACCCTTTACACAAAAAAACACATATATGATTAGGTGCATTTTTATACATGAAGCATACAGGATTAATGTGGAGAAGTTTGTCACTTTTTGGGATAAAATCGTTTATACTGTTTTTTTGGGCAAATTTTTTGTATGTATGCTCTTTTTACTCACTTTCTGGAGGTACCAACCAAACTAATTTCTGACAATATAACCGAAATGAGTATGAATGTTCTTATTTTTCAGATTCATAATGTATACATTAGTGCACATAAAATAAATTAAAAATACTTTTTTAAAATACAACAGTTATTGAATTGTAGTAAGGTTTCCCATTTATAGTTTTTAAATATCACCTAACTGCTATAAATTAATAATAGAGAATTTTAAAAGATTTAAAACTTTATGAATTATAAAAAAATGAGACTAATTCTTGCAGGAATTCATTGTTCATTCAAAAAAAAAAAAAAAAAGAAGCATTTTTTTCTTATTATTAAAAGATTTTCTGATATTAAAATAATGTCTACACTTCATTATAATTTTTATGGATCAGGAGTGATTTTCTCTTACTTTGAAAAAAAAAAAATTTGGATTTTTTTTTCCTTTTTGCTATTTTATTTTGCACATTTTTTTTTTTATTCTTATATATATATATATATATATATATATATATATATATATATATATATATATATATATCCTCTTTTTATCGAATTTCTGAAGGTACCAACCAACCAAACCAATTACTGACTATAACCAAAATGAGGACAAATGTTATTTTTTCTTCTGTTTCATTTTTACACTTAATGAAGGCGCGTTGTGGTGTAGTGGATAGCGACTCGAAGATCCGAGTTTGAATTCGTAGCAAGACAGATTCAGTTCTATAATTTTTGTTGCCAAATAAATCTACCGAAAAGAGTAATGGCCAACCCACCACGGGAAAATATTCTAATCTACACATTGTCATATCTCTTCGAGACATGATCGCCTTAAGCGAATATCATGTTTTGGCACTTAAAGACTTAATTGACTGAATTGTACAACAACATAATATTAATAACTTTTTTTGTTGTAGTTGTTAGAATTTTTTCTAACTCTTAATCTTTTCTTATCCTCTCCTTTTCTCTTTTCTTTTCCTAATGAGACAAAAAAACAAAAGATGCGAAAATCGAATTTGGTGGACATTTCAACCTGACCATTCCTGGATGTAACTATTCAATAAATAGGTTGAATTCAAAAAACAATATTTAATATTTTGTTCGTATTTTACAACTTACCTTTTTTGGTGGTGAAAAATGATAAAACAAAAAACAAAATACGGCAAACGTAGAGAGGGAAAAAGTTAGTAGACGAAGTATTATTTTGCGTTTTTTTTTTTTCAAACAAAGTGATTAAAAATGCCTTCTGATTTTGCTCCGTACGTGAGAAAGTCTGTCAAAAGATTTTCGACTCGTTCGTTTAATTTACAACAGTAATGTCGAGGTTGAAAACAATGTCATTAAGAAAGCAGCATCAATAATAATTGTAAAAAGACGAGATAGGCGAGAAATAAAGAAAATGATTACAAAGCAGAATAAAGAAATCGTTAAACGGTGATAAATATCACGTCGTCCCTCGTGTAAATTCGTTCCTAGTACGGATACTTCTTTTTCTATGTGCCATGTCCCTTCAGGACGTATGTGATCATAACCTTTCACCTTTCCCTATCCCTGGTGGCTCTTAACTCACTTTCTCCTGTTACCCCACCCAAAACCCGCTCTGCCATCCACCTGCACAGGCTTAGCAAATATGTTATCAGCTTCTTTCCCCTGTCTCTCTTTCCCTCTATTTCCTGTGAGTATCAGATTCTCCAAGCCTTCCTTCCTCATCACATGTCCCAGGAACTTAAGCTGTCTTTTCCTGATGCTCAGTATTAATTTTCTTTTCGTTTCCATCCTTTCCAAAACCTCATCCTTGCTCACATGCTCAATCCATGATATCCTCAGCAGCCTTCTGTAGAACCACATTTCAATTGCTTTAAGTTTTTCCTTCATATTTGATGATATTGTCCAGCATTTGCTGCCATATTATATAGATAGATAGATAGATATTTACCTCATCTCCCCACTGAGACATGATGTTGAGACAAAGTGAAGTTTATGGAGGGGAATCTGAGTGTGTAGAGTATTTACCCTGTTCCATCACTCGAACATGCTGTGACATAAGGTCGGTTTTTCAAGTGGAAACATGAGCACTGACACTCAGGCCAAAAATTTCCATGCTTTTACATATGTTTAGATAAAGAAATTTTTAAGTAATGTTTTTTTATTTATAGGTTCTCTATGAATATGTGGTATTGTGTTAATTAATAAGTTTTTTTGTGGTGAATGAGTTAATTGTAATAAATGAATCTGATTAGGTTGGTCTGAGATAGTTAACGTTGAACAGCTCTACTCCAGTTCCCCTATGGCCATGAGGTGCAATTAATGTATTTTACATCATTTTTACATCTGCTTGTTCCTTCCTTTGTTAGTTAGTTACTTAGTTCCTCTGTCCATTACACCACTGAAGAAAGATAATACACTTACTCTCTACACAAACTTTTCCTTCCCCTCTATCTTTTTACTCTCCTCAGCCTTTCTCTCACTTTTGCCAAACGGAAGGGTAGTAAAGAGTGAGAGAGTAGGAGGCGAGAGTCTATAGCATTACCGTATCAGTAGCAGCTTAAGCTGGTGGTTGTAGCAGTAATAGTGTGTGTGTGTGTGTGTGTGTGTGTGTGTGTGTGTGTGTGTGTGTACTGTACAATATAGTAAAAATAGGTAGGTTTGTTGTCATATCCCACGACCTAATAACAAAATTTCTGGCCTCTACACCCTTGGCCATTACTCAGTTGGTCTTTTCTGTTTACAATGGACACAGGAGCCATGATTTTTCAGTAATAAAAAGAAACATTTTCTCTTCTAAAATCTCTCACAAAATAGCGTACAGTATTTTGGTTATGGTCTGGGCATACGCTGCTTAATATAAGATTACAGTAAAGTAACTTCTATAGACATTACTTTTATAGATATTTTAATAAAATTACACTCTGTGTTATCATTATTTTATTATCCGATACCTTTATGTTTGAAGATATTACTATCATTTGTAGTATGACAAAGTAAAATTTTTCCAGGAAATCATAATTATCCTTCCATGGAAATTCCACGGGTTCTGGTAGTTAATAAATATTTTCATACATGACATCACATGTTTCAAGGGTTGTTCCCCTTACAAACATTTTCAGTTGTGTACACTGGCTCGGAATGAGAAATCGAGGAGTCGAGTTTAAATTCCAGTTGAATTTGTTGCATTCACTTATGTGCAAATACTTTTGGGAAAGCTATGGGTTAAATAGCTGGATGGATTAGGTTCTATAGTCTCAGTTGGCAACCAACCAGTCTACTACAGAAAGAAATGGCAACCTACTGCGGGAAAATCTGCCCAGTCAGTCATGAATTAAAAGGGACATGATCACCCAAGCATGTATTATGTATTGCACTTAACTGACTTACAATTATTTAATCATTTCCCTTCTGTGTTTCATCATTCATACATCTCAACGCTTAACAAAGCTTTGCAAATCACCTCTTTAAATTTGAAAGTAAGTTTGTTGTTTTTGTTTTTGTCAAATCTTATTTCATTAAATATTTTTAATCTATGTATCCTTGGTCCTGAGTATGACGATAAACTACATCTGGCAGCAAGGCCTCTGATCAACAGATTGTAAGTTTTGAGGAGCATGGAACCACTTCTTAATTGCTGTTGTTCTCAGGTTTACCCTGATCTGAGGTGGTAGTACCTGTCAAGTTCCCAGCTATTGGCAAATAGTATGAAAGGTGTCTTAAGTATGATGTTAAACTGCTTATGCTGTTGGATAGCAACTTGTCTAACAGAACAAAATCTCTGAAGTAAATACCTCTATGTCTAATTTGTGTAGAAAAAGTTAGGCTGAACCTTGGTAGGTAATCTTCCTAGAGATGGTGACTTGAAAAATCATTAAATTTCAAGTCTCCTAAACTGGTTAGTGTTAGTAAGGGCATACAACTGTAAAACTTGCTCTAGTATTTCATGATGGTTCAATTATGTATGATAGGTGGACCCTGTAAGACAAGGACCCAGCTCCTCAAAGACGATTTAAGGAAGTTGAGATTACATCCAGGCCTTACACAAAAGTGGGTGGCCTGGTAAAGATCCATAAAAAAAAAGACATCGTCCAACCCATGCTAGCATAGAAACAAACGTTAAATGATGATGATTGGAAGGAGTGACACAAAGGATTTATTTTTTAACAAAGAATATTGTTATTCATGAATTTCTTCAACATTAAAAAAAGTTAGGCTGAGTAAGAGTCTTTAGCTATGGATAGCAACTTGTCTAAGAGAAGGAAATCTCTTAAATAAAAACCTCTGCACGTAATCTGTGTAGGAAAGAGTAGGCTGAACTCTCTAACCTTGGCAAGTAATCTTCATAGAAATGGTGTAGCAATAAAAACACTGAGTTTCCAGTCTCCTAAACTCATTGGTGTTAGTAAGGGCATACAGCTGTAAAACTTGCTCTAGTATTTCATGATGGTTCAATTACGTATGATAGGTGGATTCTGTAAGACAAGGACCCAGATTATGAAAGATGGTATGAGAAAGTTGAGATTACAGCCAGTCTTTATACAAAATCAAGGTACCTGGAAAATAGCCATTAACAAAACCCTGTCCAACCCATGCGAGCATGAAACAGATATTAAATATTGTCACTGCCAATGATAATGATATGTATGTATATATCTTATTTTAGTATGGGTCATATGTTAAGTAATTTGTTTTATTTAGTTTTTCTTAGTTCTTTCTTTTTTTTTTTTATAATCATTTCACCCCAAGCAAGGCAGTGTGCATTGAGTTACATAAGAGGAGAGGGAAGGGAATGACGAACAGGTCACAAGGGGAATCAGAGAATGGGTAAGAGAAAGATGGGGACGCTGGTGAGAAGAGAACTGCGTGAGAGTAGAATGGAAAAAAAAATGAGCAAGTTACAGGAGTTGTTGGGAAAAGGATGGGAGTCAAAGAGATAATAGATGGCAATTGTTATGTATTTAAACTCTTGGAGATTATAGCTATCAGGGAAGAATGTATATGACAGGGAGTTCCACAGATGGGAAGTGTGGGAAAAGAAGCTGATAGAGTAGCAGCTGTAGTTACATTTGATTGCTTTCAATGTAAAAGGGTTGGACCTATTTGCCAGTCTAGTAGCTCAAGTAAATTCATTCAGTGGTCGCATCAGGAAGCTAAACCCGTTGAATCAAAACCCATGATAGTATTTGTAGAAAAGACAGAGGGAAGCCACATCTCATCGGTAAGAAAGTGACTACTTAAGCTTTTTTAATTTAATTTATGGTATAAATTTTTTTTGTGAGAGTTATATTTTGATAATCATTTGAAAGGCAACTTTTTTTAATGTTGAATCGAATGTTTAATTCAATTATTTTCATACTTTATTTCATTTACGTTTGAAATTAGTTTTCTCATTTTTATTTAAATTGTGAATGTCATTATCTCCACTAACTCATGATACTTAAAGCTTTAAATAAAAAGAATGACAACACTTTCTTGAAGCTTTCACTTTAGCTTTAATTAAAAGCTAAAGGATTAAATTTACTATTTCCAGTAAGCAAAATAATCTGGTTTATTTCAAACAGAAATTATAAAATTATTTTTAGTCGGTTCATTCTTTTTTTTTTTTCAGAAAGTGATAACATTGGCCATTTTGTTTTTCTTTTTCTTTTTGACACATTTTTGTATTGAAGGAAAATTTATGCTCTATGTGACTAAATTGAATAAATGTTAATTTTAAAATTTTTAGTAATTGTTTATAATAAAGTTTATTAATTATTAGTCAGTATTAAGATTTAAAAATTTACAAAAATTTTCCTATTTTTAAAATAAAGTGGGGGAAGGTAACAAATTTTAAAAAACTATTTTTACCAAGAAAAAAATAATTTTATTGAGTCCTGAAAGTTTCATTAAAATGTAACAATTATTTGATTTTTGCAAGAATTTCCAGATCATTTTGTTAATTTTCTTACTTATCTTTATCTTAAACTTTTAGACGGGTAGAACTGAAGAAACTTTGAGCCAGCATATGACAGCAGTGTATGAAAGGGAAAACTAATTCCATGTGGCCACATCTTTGAGAAATTTCTTAAAAATTATGGTTCAGTATAGAAGATATCAGAATGGGCCTCCCTGGAGAAAGTTAAAAATAGTTTCCCTCCAGTTTCATCAAGAACTTCAGAAGCAAATAAAAAGAAGCAGAAAAAATCTCATTAGTTCACCAGCAAGAAAATACATTGTTTCTTACATGGAATTTCTGCATATTGTGTTTGTGAACTGTTGGAGTCTCTTTCTAAAACGTTGTTTATGCAGATCATTTCTTTGGACGACATTTCTTCAACAGATGCACATTATTAAATTCAACTGTAATTTGCATCAATTGGAAGCAGTATTGTCTAAAACAAGGAAGATCCTGAGAGATTGCAAGAGACGCAATATGGAAATTGTAAATGTGCCTAGTCTAATGAATAATTGTGGCCATGAATTCCCTCAGATATATAAATTAGGACTTGTCAACACAATACAATCCTTTTTTCAACAACAATGTATTTTTTAATTTTTAAAACAAAACACAACTTGTCAATTTAAGAAACCTGCACTTAGTTTTTAAATAGATTAAAAAACATTTTTCATCACTCTTCAAAAGGAAGTCAGTCAGTCAGTTAAGTGCCATATGTGATACATGCTTGGGTGATCATGTCTCAAAAAAGACATGACTGACTGGGCAAAAGATTATCCCGCAGTAGGTTGCCATTGCTTTCTGCAGTAGACTGGTTGCCAGCCAAGGCTGTAGAACCCAATCTGTCCTATTATCTAACTCATAACTGGAGGGAAGAGAGGGTATTTGTGCATAACTGAATGCAATGAATAAAGTCAATTGAAAAGCTGTAAACTTTTCTGTAAATAAATTATCGGTAAATTTTTGTTTTGTTCCCTGAAGGCCTTTACTCCATCAAAACTTTCTAAAATATCCTTAATTCCATGCAAATGTATATGCTGAACTCAAATCGATAATTGCTTATTGAAGAAACCTATCTTTTTTCATGTTATCAGCCAGAAATAAATCGGACTATATCTCACCCCTAACCACCGTTCTTATATCTGATTCGCCGCTGAATGACTTGAGGCGTAGGATACTTATTTCAGCCAATTTACTCCCTTTGCGATTACTCTGCGATTTGTTTGGTATCGGAACTCATTTTCCACATAGCAATTGCAAAAAGGAAGTAAAAATGCCAAAAAATCAAAAACTACGCGTGAAGTCAGTCTGCAGCGAATAACATTTTTGAACCATGGTTACGGGGTGAGATAAACAGCGACAACAAGTTCGATATTTTTCTGGTCCTTAACTTGAAAAAAGGTAGGTTTCATCAATAAACAATTATCGATTTGAGTTCAGCATTTACATTTGCACGGAAATAAGGATGTTTTGGAAAGATTTGAAGGGGTAAAATCCTTCGGGGAACAAATCAAAAATTTACCAAATTATCTAAATAACTAATTTTGTTTTACCAATTTTTGTTGAACACCATTTTAGAGATTTGTTCTATTTTGTTATTATCAAATGAAATAAGTTTTGTTTTTTCCCCACCTTTCTTTTTCTTAATACTGTTTATTCTGTGTCCTTTTCAATTTTGACATTACTGTTATGACGTGAAAACCAGATAGAGAAATTGTCTTGTGACAGAGAATATCCTGTAGTGGACTGGACAACTTGGGCACCATTTATTATGGTTCAAACGTTGTGGTAGTAATTTTAACAGTGGAAAGTAGGTTGGTTACCCAAACCACTACATTTATAAATAAAATAACTCAAAGCACAATGTAACAAAAATAACAACATTGTATTAAGCAAGGTTACAGGATTGATTAATTCGTGTATGCAAGATGTCATGAAGAAAGTTCTTTCTTAGATATTAAAGAAATTGTCTCAATATTCATGCTAGAATAGTTCCTGAAAAAAGAAATATGTTTGTACTGAATGGTAGTGAATATAATTATACATGTATTGAAATGTACTTATAAGATAGAGAGAACATTTTTTGATGTAGCTAATTGCTGAATGCAATTAGCACAGTATGTGAGTTGGAAAGGAACAAATGGCATTCAGACTGTATGCTCCGAAAAGCAGCTTCCAACTGGGTAAGCACATGTGGAAATCAGTTTGTATATTTCTTAATAAAGCGCATGAAAAAAAAGAGAACTCACATGTAGTACCAATGTAAGAGTATGTGGGTATATGTGGATGAATGTGTGTACATGGCGATATGTATGTAAGTATGTACGTGCATGTAGAAGTGATTCTACAATCTTGTGAGAAAATCACCAAGATTTCCAACAAATAACTTGAAAATAAAAATGCCATAAATATTGATTCCTTTATTTTTTTTTATTTATTGGTTTTTCTAATTACAATTTTACACCTGGAAAGTAACTTTAAAAAAATCTAAAGTCTGTATGTATATATCCATAAAAGTGCAAAAAATAAGTAACAAAAAATTCTACAGGTTTTTAAATAAATTTTTTTTGCCCATTAGGAAATGCATTAATTTATCACTTACAGTATACATAAAAGTCTAAACAAGCACAAAGAAATATTTAAAGTTAGTCAACTAATTAAATAAATTGCTAATAACCTTGATTGATTAACCTTAGAGTCAGCAAGAGAGCCTAATGTATGTACCGTCAAAGCTCAATGCTTCACTAAAAAAATGAGCATACATGATGAAAAAAACAGTTTTATCATCAAAAAAAAGGAAAGACCAAAGGTTTTTTTTATTATTAAATAGTTTTTTAATCCTTTGTATAACTTTTTTGTGTGAACTATGTTTAGAAAATTATCTACTGCCTCAATACAGCTAAATATATATATATATATATATATATATATATATATATATATATATAGCCATCCACAGACAGATCTGTTTCGCTGTATCACAGCTCATCAGTATGGTTAAATATCCGATTGCTTTTAACCCAGGATTGAAACCTGACTGAATGGCGTCAGTCGGTGATTCTACCTCTGAGCTATGGTGCTCAGTAGAAGGAGGCAAACTTTTAGCATATGATGTGTATATATTGTTCATTCACTCTTGGCTACTGGTGTGCATTCACATTGTGTATATAGCATGCTAAAATCTGCCTTCCTCCACCAAGTGCTCAAAGCGTAGATGTCAATTTGTTTGGGTTTCAATCCTGGCTAGAAGCAATCTGATGCTTAACTGTACTGACATATTGTGATACAGCAAAAGAGGACTGCCTGCAGATGACTATATATATACATATATAATTTCCCAGAATTAATAATATGAAAGGGGCTACTTGAAACTTTGTGACAGACTGTACACCAATTCTCTGTATTCATCTCTTCCAAAAAGTCTGGTTGGTTCTGTACAATCCTTCATCACTATAATCAAATGATATATGCGAGTAATCTGGCTGTTGGTTCTAAGAACTGAGCTGCTTGACCCTCACATATTGAAAACGACAGGAGAGTCTAGTATATATATATATATATATATATATATATATATATATATAGTATGTCAAAAAATTTTAAATTTACATTCATTAAATAGCTATTTCAGTGAGAAAATTCTCACTTTTTCAGTAATGATCAAAAACAATAATAATAAAATTAAAATTAATAGGATCTGCTTTTTTGGATTTTACATATTTGCTCATCCTATTTTTATTTTAAAAAATATATATTATATATATATTTTTATATATATATATAATGATGGACTCTCTTGACATATGAGAAAAAGGACAACCAGTATACCTGCACATGATTTGATTATAGTAGTAAATCTTGGACAGAACCATACTTTGCCATAAGGTCCCCTAAGAGGCTTCCTCAGGTTTTAAATTCAGAGTTCTTCTCCTCCTCCTATACTAGTTGCTGACCAAAGTTAAAGATCCCAACCTATCCTGCTATTTAACCAATAGTTGGGGAGAAGAGTTGAATTTATACATTTCCCAGAAGTATTTACACACTCAATAGGAATTCAAACTCAAATTTAAGATTCCTAATTCCAAAATGCTATCCATTATATTACACACACATCTATCATCAATCTAGTATATATATATATATATATATATATATATATATATATTATTTTAAAAACCAGAAATTTATTGACAGTCTCTAAGGACCTTTCATCTAACATCTCATCAGGACAAAAAAAAATTGTTGGAAAATTAGATTAAATGAAATGAACATTGATGACAAAAATGAAGAGCAAAAAAGGAGGGAAACATGATAAAATAAATATATACACTTATAACGAGGGGAGGGGAATACACATGTAAATAATTAGCAAGGGACAGTTAAAATAAAATATCCCCCAACAAATTCAGAGACTTTATAAAATATATTTCTTGTCGTCTTTCCATGACAACACTATCCAGCTAATCAGATCATACGAACGGATCTTACACAAAATAAGTAGACAGAAATTGTCTATATTATTCAATGAAACCTGTATTAATATATATATTTTCTAAACATATGCTATTAAATATAAGAGACAATGAATGTCTATTATGTTTAATCATGAGTCGTTCTAAACGTCATATTTTTGCTTTAATTTCAGTTGAAAATAAAGACAAAAATTCTCCAACATTTGGATAATTATTTATTGGTTTTCTTCTAAGCTTTCGGCTCACATGAGCCATCTTCAGAGAGGTTGTTTAAACTGAAATATTATAAAATTAACCATCACCGACGATTTTATTTTGTGTTGACATAAAACTCCGCTTGACAATGGCAATAGTTACCAAAAATAATAAACGCAGTTCTTAAGTTTGCGATGCGGTTTTATGACGTCACACCACGGGATTTGTTTGGTTTCGGAACTCATTTTCCACGTAGCAATTGCAAAAAGGAAGTAAAAAGGCCAAAAAATCAAAAACTACGCGTGAAGTCAGTCTGCAGCGAATAACATTTTTGAACCATGGTTACGGGGTGAGATAAACAGCGACAACAAGTTCGATATTTTTCTAGTCCTTAACTTGAAAAAAGGCAGGTTTCATCAATAAACAATTATCGATTTGAGTTCAGCATTTACATTTGCATGAAAATAAGGATGTTTGGGAAAGATTTTATTTATCAACGCCGAGGTGGTTCAGCATCTCACAGCACACAGGCTCTTCTCAGACAAGCAGTATGGTTTCCTAGGTCTACTGCTAATATGCTAACGACCATCACCGTGTACATATATCAGACACTCGATAAGAATGGTGAAGCCCGAACCGTTGCCTTGGATATCTCTAAAGCGTTCGACAAAGTTTGGCATGCTGGCCTTCTATGCAAACTGCGGAGCTATAGTATAGCTGGACAATTGTTTGAACTAATCTAGTCATTCCTATCTAACTACACATTGAAAGTGGTATTAAACGGACATGCCTCCCAGAGCTACCATACGAACGCGGGTGCCCTTCAAATCTCTATCCTAGGTCCTACGCTCTTTCTGATCTACATTAATGATCTCCCTGATACCATAAGATCCCAAGTAGGTATGTACGCCGATGACACCACAGTTTATTCTCGCCTCAATAAAAAATCTGGTGTGGGCGACAAAGCTAACCTTGCAGCCGAGCTTGGAAAGGACCTCCAATCCGTAGTGGACTGGGGTAAGAAATGGCTCGTAAATTTAATGCTTCTAAAATGAAGCTACTATCAATTAATCATCATAGACAATCGCACCTACCTCCTATTAGCATGGACCAGGCTTGCCTCCCAGAGAGTAAAACACTGCGCCTCCTTGGTCTCACATTTTCAGCGGACCTCATGTGGAATGACTATATCGAATTCATTGCTAAATCCGCTGCTATGAAAGTCAGTTCTCTGTGCAGGGCTCGGAGGTTTTTTCTGTCTGAATCTATCCTGCACATTTATAAATCTACCATCCGCCCGTGCATTGAATACTGTTGCCATATCTGGTTGGGTGCCCCTGCTATTCTCCTTGGGCTTCTAGACAAGGTACAGCGGAGGGTCTGTAATGTGATCAATACCGATTTAGCAGACCACCTGCAGTCTCTCTCCCTGTGTCTCTTCTATAAATACTTTCATGCTTCTGCTCCGATGAACTTAGATCACTGGTGCCCCCTAGGTTCAAATTTGCATGAGATACTAGATTAGCAACTCGATCCCACCCTTTTACAGTGAAACCGATAAAATGCAACTGCAACTTCTACTCCAACAGTTTCTTTTCTCGCACTTCCCGACTGTGGAATTCCCTTCCACATGACTGCTTCCCCAACAGCTACAATCTCCAGGAGTTTAAATGTAAGGTCAATAGACACCTCCTAACAAACTAACTTCCATTCTTTCAAACACTCTTCCCACTCACCCAACTATCTATCACCCCCCTTCTGACATTTCCTATATCTAACCACTCTTCCTATTTACCTTCCCCTATGTAGCCCCAAGCGCAATAGTGGCAGTGGAATGCTTTGCTTGGTGTGAAATGATTAAAAAAAAAAAAATTCCAGAGTCTCCACTTCTTCAGACTATGTGTCCAGACTAGGTCTGCAGAGCCAATTCCAGATGCACTGATGAATTTGTAGGCATAATGGAGTAAAGGACAGTAACTTGGACTGAGGAATCAAAGAGCCAAGTTTAAATTTCAGTCAAATTCATTAATCTCATTTACGTTCTATTACCCTTGGGAAAGGTATAAATTCATCTCTTCTTCCCCCAGCTATGGGTAAATAGCAGACAGATTGATGAACTACAAGACAAAATCTTCTTTGGAACCAAATGATAATCATGATTGCAAAATTTAATTTAACATTTTAATAGTGTTTTTATTAAAATACTAACAGCTATAGAATTATAACAAAGTTAAAAAAAAATTATTTTCAGAATGGTTTGAAATTATGGGGGGGTTCAGTTCCAGGACGATGTTGAAAGATGTTAGTTCAATGGCACAGTTTATACTCCTTTCATTTGTATTTATTTTGTGTACAGGGTGACACCAAAAATCAAAAAATACAGAAACTACAAATTTTTTAATAAAACTGTTAATCATTGGGATATTGCAGAGGGATAGATCAAGATAAACAGTGGTTCCACCCAGACAAGGTCACCCACCACACATTAAATGACTCCCTAACTTGGCTGAGAGAGTGATTTGAAAAGAGACTGATCAACAGAAAGCATGACGCTGCTCACTGGACTTGAGCCTCTCCGGTTTTGTATTTGTGGGGTATCTCAAGGATAATGTGTACCAGAACAGCCCTCAAACAATTGGTGAACCGAAGGCAGCAATCAGAGCAAAAATTTTGTGTGATGTTTGCAAGTTTGCACCCAATACTGCAGAGCCAATTTGAAGTATATTTAGGAAAGATTTTGATTTTTATGCAAAGCAACCAATCTAACTAAAACTTTAGAGAATACTTATACACAGACTAAAGTGTATATCCACCAAGTTTCTTGAAAATAACTGGATCTTTGTAGGATTTATTACAATATTTATGAGTTCTGTTTGTTTGGGGTCATCCTTTATATAAAAAAAGGTTTTATAAGCAATTTTTATTTCATGAACTGCTTTTGTTTATTCATATAACTTAATACAATTTTTATGACTATTCCTTAACTTTAACCCTATCAGAGCTTAATGCCATATTACGCAGAAGCACTAGTTCTTAGCCAATCATCGAAGTTAAGCAACATCAACCCTGGTCAATATTGAGATGAGTAGCTACTTGAGGATATCAGGTGCTGTAAGTTTGGGTGTGTGGGTGATGTAGTAGATAATGGCTTGGAATGAGTAATTGAAGTGCTGAGGTTGAATTCCAGTCAGGTTTGTTACATTGACTGACATTCAAATACTCTTGGGAAAGGTATGAATTCCCCTATTCTCACAACTCCAGCTATGGGTTAAATATTTGGATTAGTATCTGAAAATCATTATCTCAAAAACATTGTTAATAGAATATTTTTAATAAAATGTTTTGACTTTAAATAACCTACAAAAAGTTGATAAACCATAAAAAAGCAAGCAAACAAGTAACCAATCAATCAAACCATAACACTTTCCTAATATTTTGTTTTTTCATACTTGCTTAAGAGCCGCCTTCAATAGCCATTAGCTTTCAGACAAATCACACTGAAAACACTAGTTCTTGTTTAATCGGCAAAGTTTGGCAGCATCCAGCTCTGTCAGTATTTAGGAAAACTAGGTATTGTAAGTAACTTTCTTCAAGATTATGTTGCTAAATATGAAAGTTTTGCCTCATTCTTCTGACTCTCTTGACCTTGCTTCATCTGACTATCATCTTTTCAGATTATTGCAATACTTTAAGAAAGAAAGCAGTTTATTAATGGTGAAAAGTTTATAACTGAGACTGAGTGTTTCTTTGCATTGAAAGCTGAAGAATTTTATACTTAAAGGATCATCATTTTATACTTTGCTTTGACAGATGAAATTTGGTTAATGATAATGAAGGGAAATATCTTGAATAAATGTCAGTTAGGACTAAAATATTTGTTTCTGATGTTTTATTCCTAGTTTGTCAATTATTGTTTTGTTACTAGTTTTAATCCATCTTATTGTTTGTGGATGTGCGTTGTGGTGCAGTGGATATCAGCTCGGAACAAGAAATCAGGGAGCTGAGTTCAAATTCCAGTTGAATTCATTGCATTCACTTACGCACAAATACCCTTGGGAAAGGTGCTAATCCATCTCTTCCTTCCAGTTATGGGTTAAATAACAGGACAGATTGGGTTCTATAGCCTTGGCTGGCAACCAATCTACCACAGAAAGCAATGGCAATCTACTGCAGGATAATCTTCTACCCATTCAGTCATGTCTCTTTTGAGACATGATTGCCCAAGCGTGTTTCATGTATGGCACTTAACTGACTGATTGTTTGTTCAATGAAGCAGTTTCCTTATTATTCTGGAAATTGGATGACACCCTGAAATCACACTATACTGTAGTCTGCACCTATTTCCAACCAGCTCATGTTACCTTTAACAACTGGCAATTTCTATTATTCGTGGCCTTTCCACCTTAAAACTATTTAAAAGAACACACACCTATGCCCCTCAGCCATATTTTCTCCAACATTTTTATAATTTACAGAATTCTCTTGGAATGTCCTCCAGACATCCTAGCTCTCTGTGAAACTAATCTAAACTTTTTAATCTCTTCTACTGAATTCTCTGTTCTTGGCTATCTTCCTCTCTTTTGAAAGGGCTCTAGTGTCCACATGGACGCCCATGGTGTCTATGTTTGCAAATATTTCCCAGTAGTAAGGGAACTGTCTCTTGAGTCTCTGGATTGTTCTTATGCTTCCAACTTTCACTTTCACTTTTAAACTTTGTTATCTCTTCTCTCTTTATCCTTCCCCTTTCTCTCATGATTGTTGTTTGTTGGATAGAATTTTTGATATGAAAGATAAGATCTTCTTTATACACTCATTTGCAAATATCTTTGTGTTCAATGACTTCAATGCCCCTCATATCAAATACTTATGGGTTGAAAGGATTAAAAAAATAGTTTTATTCCATTTTGCTTTTAAATTCACTCATTAACTAGCAGTATAGCCCGGCGTTGCTCGGGTGTAATGAAAGCTTTAAAACTAATCCATGGCCCTGGAGCTCACACTCTTTGGACGTTGGCACAAAAGACTAAAAAGCAATAGTTGTTTCAAGTTAAGGTGAAACTGTAGACTGAAAGAAAAATGAATGGATGTAAGTCCAATTTTGATTTCCTGGTATTGATATCAAATAAGTATTTTTCATCATAAACTGAATTTTGAAGGCTAAATAAGTCCTCAGAGTAAATGGTATCATGGCTGAGACTACGAACTACAATTATACCTACTTAGAGTCAAACCCTAAGCGAAAACTAAAATAAAAGGGCTGAAAAAAATACAAACATACAGATAAACAGACACACACACAAACATCTTGCCTTTTATATATATATTATCAATTTTCTGCACTATTGTAAGAACTGCAACTTTGAAAATTCTGAATATCGTTTTTTATGTCTTTGTCTATGAGTGTATCAAATTTGATTAAAATCGGACCACTCCTTCTATAACCCGATTTTTTCTATTATCGATTTTCAATATTTATCTTGACACAAAACCTAGCTAAGAACACTCGCACACACTTATAGTACAAGTGTGTAAATTTTCAAGAAAATTGGTTCAGTCATTTTGGAGTCTATAGGTAATGGGCACACACATACAAAGTTCCATTTATAAATAATTTTAGATATTTTATAACTAGTTTTATTCTATCTTAATATATTTTTCAATAAAACCTTTCCACCATCCCCGTTTTATTAGCGGAGGCTACCCAGCAATTCCCCTGCATTCAATTATCCCCGTAATGTACAGATTCCTCACAAACAATGTTGAACAGTAAACTATTCAAATCCTTATCTTACAAACATTTTTCTTAGTAATAATTTTAAAATAATTCAGCAGACGATGTTATTTTATCATAACAAAATTTTTGGTTATTGACTTCATCAGTATCTTTTTCTCGATACTGTGCTCTTATCATCTATTTATGATCCTGAAAAATACCCCTAATTTCTTACAATGTATGCTGATAGTTTTAACTATGTGAAGGGAATAGACATTGCAGTGATATAACTTTTAATGGAATTTCACCGACCCTTCTAAAGTAAGGAAGAAAAAGTACTAAGTGAATCCAAGTATTTAAACAACTAGCAGTTGTGATGAAGAACCACTTCAAAGGACCTTCAATTACAAATACAAAGACCAGTGAGTTGCAGTATATTATTACTCCAACTTTTACATCAACCAGTCATTGATATTGCTTTTCTGTTCATTGTTCTAATCAAAATCTTAGTTCCAATCAAAGGCAGAAATGTTCCTTATTGATGGCCTTTGTTGGATGATATTGCACAAATGGCATCAACGTTTGTCTTTAAATGGGACTTTGATATAATATCACAATGAAGAGATGATAGGATATGGAGTGCTCCAGCAATATTGGCTACAGCAGAGTCTTATAAACAAATTCAGCCTGCAAATCACCATTAGAAGAGGAAATGCAGGAGGACCATTCCAATTATCCAGAAAGTCTTTTACAGCAGTTTCAATGTATTATTTGTTACTTGCTTTAGTTTGAAAATAATTGAGTTGAAATCTTTACAATAAATAATTGTTTGAAGAATTGACTTGTGATTTATTTAATGAAAGAATTTTCCAAGTTTTGTAGTCACAACTATCCCTTTTTAACAATTTAAAATTGCATAATGTTTAAAAAATTAGATGCATCTTTGACCAAAAGTATTTATCTTACAGGGAAAAGAGCTGTTTCAGGCATGTACCTCTAATGGATACTTTTTTATGGCAAGTTCAGGATGGTATACTCAACCTTGGGTGCCTGTCAATCCAGATAATCTTTAAAGAATTTTGAACTGAACCCTTTATTTAATTTTATGAAGGTAGATGGTTCTCATTCTGCTGTCTATGTCTCTAGTATTGATTAAGTATTTTACAAACGAAACAATAAAATAAAATCTGAAAGAGGAGTTTACTCTGTTGCGTGTAATAATTGTCACTAAAATACATAGGAGAAATTTCAAGGAGTCTAAATAAAAGATAATATGAATGCAAAAGTGATATTTTATAAAAGAAAACATGAAATGTGTTAGTTGCCCACCATAACAAGACTTACAATTTTTACTTCTCTGATTAAAGGAGAAAATAATTCACTACAATTGAAATGTCTAGAGTACCTTGATGACAAGGTCATTGACAGTAAATTTGCACTCAGGCTCTTACAACAGTTCACTATTCCTGGAAGATCTTATTTTACAGTTTTTTTTTTATAATCATATCACTCCAAGCAAGGCATTTTACTACCACTGTTTTGCAGGGAGTTACATAGGAGGAAAGTTATGAGAAAGAGTGATAGGTTATTAGGGGGTGTCAGGAAGTGGGTAAGAGAATACTGATGAGAGTGGAGTGGACGGAGAAAGGAGCATGAGAGAGAGAGAGGATGCAGGTTAATGAGATAGGAGATGACTATTGACTTTACATTTAAATTCTTGGAGATTATAGCTGTCGGGAAAGCAAGTAAATGGAAGGAAATTCTACAGGCAGGAAGTGTGAGAAAAGAAGCTGCTGGAGTAGAATTTGCCAATATCAAATCAGTGTTGGATACTGACTAACAAAAGTGATGGAAAGAAAAAGACTCTAAATGAATTCGACTAGAAAAAAAAAGTTTCTCAAATCCCAAGTACCCTTCTTTCGTGCATATGTAGTCAGACCAACATAACAAATATTCAGTCCAATGAAGTCCTGAAGGACGAGACGCGTCATAAGTAAACTTTTTCCACATGTCATATAAGTTCATCTATAAGAAAAAACAATACCAAGATATTACTTCCTTTCTATGATTTAGTTTCATCTCAACACGTAGATATTGAAGTATGCTTTCAAATATTAACATTTGTGCAATAGTGCTCAATGAATCAAGAATACATATAATAATAATAATAATAATAATAATAATAATAAAAGGGTTACTAAAAGAGGCATAACTATACAGGTGTCCAGAAAGTGGTTGATTCATTGAGCACTTTGTACAATTGTTAATATTTTAAAGTATACTTTAAAGTATACTTTTTTAAAGTATACTTTAATATTTTAAAGTATTTTAAATATTGCAATATTTACATGTTCATATAAAACTAATATCTGAGTACAGTGTTCCCTCATCATTTCATGGTTCACCTTTTGCAATCTTGCAGGATTTTAAAAAAATATATAATTTAATATCATGCAAAGTATGAAAAATAGTGGAAATTAGTTATTTTAATGTATTTAATAGTGAAATAGTTTTTTTTGTCAGAAAAGGTAAAAACAGCTAAAATTATATATATATATATATATATATATATATATATATATATTGTTATGGTGAAACACACCTATTCTATAGTGAATAAACTCTCCCACCTAATTTAAGTAGGAGTAGTAAGAGGAACGAAGGTCAGTCAATGTTGGAAATAGTAGTCGACAGTCGAATACGAAAATAGTCAGCGACCTGGCAAGGTTACACTGTGTAATACATATTATATCAAGTTCCTAATGTTTCGGGCATCAAACCCATTAGGACCAACTTTAGCACAAATATTAGCCTCCACTGCAAAAATAACTCTACAACATATATATATATATATATATATATATATATATATATTATAAAGCATATTGCACTATTTTAATATTTTAAAAAATATGCATTGAAAGTAGTTCTGCAGCAGGCGGACACAATGTGTCTCATCTTCTTGTATGGTCTCAACAATGACTTGTGTACGATCTCTCATTAGTAATGTTCAACTGTTTATGAATCTTATTAATTTTTTTTTTACATAGCAAAGAAGTTTTTGTAACTCATGTCTTTTTCACATTTCTCAAATAGGTAAGGTTACGTAACTTATGTTTTTATAACACTTGTGCAATACGTGTATAGTACTTTATGAGTATGCATGGTCATTTACAGCAGTTACTACTGTACAGTAACTTGATATTTTCTTACATATTTTCATAAATATGAAAGTCATTATGCACAAAATGCTATATAAGAGTGTGGGGAAGGTTAATACAAACATTGGCTTAGGGTGGGTTTATATAGGCTTAAAATATACCTAATAATAAAATAAGTATTGCGTTTGTATTTTGCGTTTTTTTCGTGCAATACGTGTACAGTACTTTATGAGCATGCATGGTCATTTTCAACAATTACTGCTGCACTGTAAACTTATATTTTACTACATATTTTCATAAATATGAAAGTCTTTATACAAGATATACTACATGTGTGGGGAAGGTTAATACAGATAGAGGTTGGGTTAATATTAGTATGGAGTGGGTTATTATAGGCTTAAAATATACCTAAATAATAAAATAAATATTGCATCTGTACTTCGTGGTTTTTACATTGGGGGGAGGGGCTCAGAACATATTAACCATGAAAAGCGAGGAAAAAATATAGTTTTTATATTTGTTTTATTGACTTTGTATGTGCATTGTGATGCAATAGATATTGGCTCAAGAAATCAGTCAAAATAAAATTGCAGCTGAATTTGTTATATTCAATTATGTAAAAATACCTCTGGGAAAAATATCAATACATCTCTTCTCCCTCCAGCTATGGGTTGAATAGCAAGACAAATTGGGTTCTGTAACCTTGATTGGCAACAAGTCTACCACAAAAAAAAATAGCAACCTACAGCAGGAAAATCTTTTGTCTAGTCAGTCATGGATCCAAAGAGACAGGATTGTCCAAGCATTTATCATGTATGGCACTTACTTAACTGACTGAATGATATTTAAACATGTAGCACTGTTCGTAAAGCGTTCTTGTTTGTTTTTATTATACAATATATATTTGAAATAAAAATCCAATGAAAAACATGAATGAAAACAATTACATTTTTCAGGCCAGCAAAACTTGTCAAAACTGCTGAAGTAGAGATGTAATATTTGTATTTCTGAAAAGAGGTATTTACATCGTTTGCATTGTTATCCTCATCTTTATTGTTACGTTCATGATATTTTGACTGCTGTACACTCTGACTTTCTTCAGGAGACTGGATAAGAGTGTTGACTGGATTCAGTAACATTACTCAAAGAGTAATGAGGTTAATATTTGGTGACAGTAGTGATGAACAAAAACCTACAGAGGTGAGTTAAATGAAGATAACTAAGACATCTAGAAGTAGCATGACTCATGGAACAAGAACAATCTGCCCAAGAGATTTAAATAATTCAGTTAAAAATTCCAGTCATCTGAAGAATGTCAAAATGTACAATGGCTGAAACATCATGAATATGACATGACTCATGGAATGAAAACAATCTACCCCGGTGATAGAAATAAAGGGTTGATCTCAAAATTCCAGTCACCTGAAAAGGTCGGTGTGTAAACTATTACACTATGACAATAAAGATGAGGACAACAATCCATACAATGTAAATAGTGTTGTAATATTCAATAAATTCATAAAATTTGTCTATATTTCGAAGATGAGGTAGTATTTACATTATTCGGACTATAGTCCTCATCTTTGTTACTATCTGTATGACATTTTGGCCGTTATACACTCCGGCCTTAGTCAGGTGCTAGGAATTTCAGACCAAACTTTATTACAATCACTGGGGTATATTATTTTTATCCCATGTGTAGTAATGCCTTGATTGGAAATCATGCATTATCTCCCTCTAATCCTGCAAGTTACCTGTTCACCACTGTTGTAGCCTTGTATTGAACACACAGCTCTTTAGGTCAAGTCACAGGAACTAACCAACGTCTATATCCACTGGGCTATGTGTCCTTAAATGTCATACAAATGGCAACAAAGATGAGGACAATAGTCTGAATAATGTAAATACCGTAAATTAATAAAAGTGCAATTGATATATCTGACTCAAGAGTTTGTTGTCAAAATGATCATCAGGGCCAGATTTTCACTAAACATTGTAAATCTGACCATGATTCATGTTTTGACATGAAATTATCAAGTGAGAAAATCAAATAAGTCAATTGAACTTTTCTTGATTTATTGAATACTTTGGGTTTTAAAATATATTTTAAAGCCCAAAAGTCAGGTCAAAGGTCAAGTTTTTTTATTTGACCTCTAAAAAAAAAAAAAAAGAATCCCCAGATAAAAGTATAGATCTATCCAAGTACTTTAGAATGATATATGAATGAAATTTGTAGGTTCATAAACAACTGAGATATCATTTTTTAAAATTGGTCACTATTCACATTTTTGTAAAAAGGTCAGAGGTCATATCTCAAGAATGCCTTGACCTTGCAATGTGTAACAGGTGCCATTCAATTCCTTTCATGGAGATCTATAAGTGTAGCAAATTTGAAAAAAAATCTGTGTTGGACATCGTATCCCCCCCTTTGTTGATTTGACACGGAATGAGCCATTTGCAGAACAACAATCCTTTACTTTTGATTTAAATTCAGTTTCTGAAAATTAAAGAAAATTTACTTTGTTCAGAAGTAAAACAGAAGTAAAATAAACAATACAGAAGTAGAAATAATTTAAGACAAATGACAGTAATTTTTGATATTCTTTCACTTTTATTTCCAAAGAGAAAATTGTTTTCTCATTACAAAAATCCTCAAAATATTTGCACGAGCTTTATTGCAGCTTTTTAAAATAACTCTTTCAACTTAATTATTTAAAAAAAAAAACATTATGTCAAAAGGACGGTTTTTCCCTTGACACTGCTACTTTCACTCCTTGCAAAGTTTATGGTTTCAAAAAGTGATGAATAGAACTGTAATAAAACTTAAAACAAATGTTTCGGCTTCAATTTAGTTCAAAACAAAATTATATTTTTGTCAATTCTTTTTTGGTCAAAAACCATTAACAAACAACATTTATGTATTATATTTTCTGATTATCATAAACTAAATTGGAAATAAGGAATTTAAAAAATAATCAACAGAAAATATACTCATGATACAAGGCAGGTAATTGTAAATGACTGTCTGTCAATAAAGACTTTAAAAATTTGTAATTGACAATAGTTGGAATGTGTTAATTATTCTTTATATAGAAAAATGAATGTCTTGTACAAATATTGAAGTTTGATAAAAGTGAGTCTGAGCATGAAAATTAAGAACACTTTTGTGGAAAATTGTTCAAAGTGTTTTTATTATGTGGCTAAAACCTATAAATGATAACAAACTTTAAAAAAAGCAACATTCTGATTTTGGGACGGTTTAAACTTTGGGAGAGATGATTCCGGGACAGTAGGGAAAATGTTAACCTGGAGCCTTGTCTTCTAAACTGCATGTCTGAAGAAGGCTGTAAAAAGAATCAGTTTCCCCTCCGCAAATATTATGGAAGCAAAAACCAAAGTTCAATAATCTGAAAAACACTGATGAATCCTTTGATGAAGCACTTCAGATTTTGTGAGAGAAGTTTCGTAAATATTCAAGTATCAAGTCGTAAAATAGGTCAAAAGTTAACATATTCATGTTAACAACAGAAAATGAAAATATTTTTAGCGATATTCACGCTCAAAAGTTGTTGTTCAATGCTTATTCAAGAAACTGTTATGGCTGAATTGTTTCTGCATGAAAAGGGATGGATGCTTTCAAGCGCTCATGTTTTGACAAATATTGACTTTCATGAAAAAAAACGCTATATTAAAGATGAACAGGATTATTTTTCAAATGTGTGTGAAAGGGAATGGAGTAACCAAATCCAAGATATGGGGTTTAGTACTGTGGCAGTATCTATTAAATTTTTTAAAATTATTTTGGTACATATACTAAACTACCAAAATTATCCATGATTTTTTTTTATATTCTTTATCAAACTATTTCTCTACAGATGAAGAAATGATTCAAAGTAATAGAGATGTAATACTCCAAACACATGTTGCAAATACCATAAACAGAACATGAGTCAGAGGAAGAAGAGAGTAATTAGAACAATTATACCAAAAATATGCAATGTGCATTGTGGTGCAGTGGATAAGAGAAATTGGAGAGCTGAATTTGAATTCCAGTTGAATTTGTTGCATTCACTTATGCACATATACCCTTGGGAAAGGTATTAATCTGTCTCTTCTCTCCAGGTATGGATTAAATAACAGAACAGATTGGGTTCTGTACCCTTGGTTGGCAGCCAGTCTACAGAGCTGAAATTAATAGCAATCTACTGCAGGAAAATCTTCTGCCCAGTTAGTCATGTCTGTTTTGAGACATGAATGCCTAAACATGTATCATGTATGGCACTTAATTGACTGATAGCTAAAAACCAGAAAACAAAGTCAATGATTTCCTTGTGGAATGGTATAGGGGAAAGAAAGGATGATACCATCTAATCTGCTATAGAAGGTGACCCTGAGCAAAAAATTTTATAGTTGTGTTGTCATATCCTGCTATGGCAACAGAAAACAGCCTTTAATGAAATCAACAATAAGGATACTGTAACTGATAGACCTTCAGAGCAATAGAGATATGATTCTCCAAACAGATTTTGAAAATACCACGGACAGAACATGTGCATAGAGAAAGGAAATAGTAATTCAAACACTTATACCTAAAAACCAGAAAGCAAAGTCAACATTTTCCTTGTGGAAGGGTGTATATGAAAGAGAGAATGATACCATATTATCTTCCGCAGAAGGTGACTTCAAACCTTGAACAAGAGTGAGTTTCATAGTTGTGTTGTCATATTCTGTTATGGCAACAGAAAACAATTTTAAGTGAAATTAACAATTAAGAGGCCTAGAAAAGGAAGGAATATTAATAATGCAGAGTGCTAAAGGTTTCAGGAACTGCTTCGGCTTATGGCTGTACGATGTGTTTGCATTGTGAGAAACAGAAAATAGCAACATTTTACTGTCTATAATGGTGAAAAAAGTGAGACACAGCCTAGAGTGGTTTGTTTTTTTCATTTTTACTTTGTTAAAACTGAAAACCTCATAAAAACTGATCTTAAACCATAAATGTGATTGAAATAAAATTTAAGTAGGTATCAAGATATTCATACACAGGTACTTAATAGGTGAAATGCCATTTGGTACCACCATGATATTTCAGAACCAAACTGACATCAAAAAACGTGGTACTCTCCTGCGTATGAGCTTATTTGATTAAAGAGTTGTCCTAAGTGCACTGGTTGCCTAATTCATCAACATAAGTAGATTAAACATGAGAACACAACTAATTAAAAATTAGGGATGATGTTTATATAAAATAACACCCAAATATTTTAGTACAGTTGTACAAAAATAGCAAGACGTTATGGTGTCCTCCCCAGTATGAGTCTGCATCTATCCTGTAAAATGTGACTTGGACAAAAGGGAAAAGCCATAAACTTCACAAGAATATGGTTTCTCACTGGTGTTTATTTGCAGAGTTTTCCCTAAGTTTCTCTTCAGTATGTGTTTCCATATGTTCCACCAAATGTGATTTGGTTGAAAAAGAAACTCCACACACTTTACAAGAAAATATCTTTTCTTTTGTGTGCTTTTGCATATGGGTCAAGAAACGTGACTTTTGTCGAAAGGGAAGGCCACAAATGTCACAGGCATATGGTTTTTCTCCATTGTGTTTTACTGAATGGTTCCTTAAAGATGAATACTGTGCGAAAGAAGATCCACAGGTTTTACATACATATGGTTTCTCTCCAGTGTGTATTCTCACATGTTCTGTTAATTGAGATTTGTTGGAAAAAGAAGATCCACATACTTCACAAGAATGTGGTTTCTCTCCTGTGTGTGTTCGCATATGTCTAACTAAATGAGATTTATATGAAAATGAAACTCCACAAACTTCACAGGTATATGGTTTCTCTCCAGTGTGTATTCGTATATGTACTACCATAGAGCCCTTATGTAAAAAAGTGGCATTACATATTTCACAAGAAAATGGTCTTTCTCTAACCTGTGTTCGTGCATGTTGTCCAAAAGTTGATTGTGACAATGATTTTTCACCAGTGTGAGTTTCCATATGCTCTGCAAAATACAACTTATTTGAAAAGGAAAACCCACAAACTTCACAAGTATGTGGTCTCTCCATGTTATGAATTCGCATATGGCGATTTAAGTTAGACTTAATGGAAAAGGAAGAGCCACACACATCGCAAACATATGGTTTTTCCCCAGTATGTGTTCGCATATGTCCAACTAAATGTGACTTTGATGAAAGGGAAGCACCACACACTTCACAAGTATATGGTCTCTTTCCAGTATGTCTTTGCATATGCACAACCAAATGTGATTTCTGTGAAAAAGAAATGCCACACATGTCACATGTATATGGTTTCTCACCAGTGTGTTTTCGTAAATGTTTCCCTAAAGTTGACTGTTGTGTAAAAGACATTCCACAGACTTTACACACGTATGGTTTTTCTCCAGTGTGTGTTCGCATATGTTCTGCCAAATGAGACTTGGTTGAAAAAGAAGAGTTACACACTTCACAAGAGTATGGTCTTTCTCCAGTATGTGTTCGCATATGTTGGCTCAAATTTGAATTGTGTGAAAAGGAATATCCGCACACTTCACATGAGAATACTTTTTCTCCAGTGTCAGTTTTTAAGTGTCTTTTTAAAACTGAACCATTAGTAATATCGCATCCATGTGTTTCTGAGCAATTTTTATTTTCTGAGATGTCATCCATATTTCTTTTATCTCAAGGCACCAAGAAACTGATGAGTTATTCAAATTCATCAAATTATGTAAGGCTGTGCTTTTTAATTTAGGATACCTGTAAAATAAATAAATAAAAATAAAATTTAAAGTGATATGGTAATTCAAGAAATTAGATTATATTAAGTCACTTAACACTTTCTACAACATTTTTGCTTGGTTGTACTGGAAAAATAGGGAATAATTTTAGTTTCAATTGGATAGAGTAAGCTAAACAACACTCCTGATAATGTGTCACAAAGCAGGTCATATTTTATATTACTATATCTCTATTGTAGTTTGGAAATAGCACAAAGTACAAGCTAATTCAGTGAATAACATTAGGTTTCAACATTTCATAGGATCTTGAAAATGAACATGTATGTTAACAGCAGGTAATGTAAGTTTCATAAAGATGTATAAATACATCTAGAATGGTAGAAGCATTGAGATCTTAAAGAAATTTTATTACTTGAGTAATTTCACTTCTGTCAATAAGAGATACCAGTTTGATTACATATACATTAATATGAGAGTGAAAGAAAGTTTTAGAAATATTCCAATAAAGTTAAATATATCTAAATGTATTTTAGTTTAATTTACCTATGAAAAAGCATAAACATCCCATCACAAACAGGTAAGACACTCCCAAAACAGACCACCCTCCAGGTGGATGATTGCAGACTTGGGTATAAGCTGAAGCAATATCTCATTCTGGACCCTCAGATTCAGGTATAAACTGGACCTTGTAGATTATGGTCTAAACTGAACCAACAAGCAAAATTAACATACATTTCATTATAAAATTATTTGGTTATTTGTGTGAAGATCATAAGTATCTACATACAGGTGAAAATGATTTCATAGGAAGAAAAAAATTGTACAATTTCATGAAACTAAAAGGAATACTGATTAGTTTTCTGCCTCCTGACCAGCTTAGAAAAAAAAAATCAGTATTTTAATGGCTAAGCATCAGAATACTGGCTTTGAGATGCGGATCAGAACTTTTTAACAACTCTGAATAAAATGAATTTAATATTTTTTGTTAAAAAAAAATAAATCAATACCATATTTTCTAGAGGAGCATAATGTTAGTTTAAATTGTTATGTTGACAGACAAAACTGTTTTTATTATAATCTGGCTACAAAAAATAGGTCAACTGGAGTGTTTCTATGATGAGCAAATAGTATAATGACTTTTTATGTTTTCAATCTACATATACATTTTTTTAACATACAAGCTTCTAAATTATTTAGCATCAACATAGAGAAACATTTTGGGTCTTCCATACTTATTTTACCTCAGGTACTAAGGGATGACATTTAAAGTTCTTTTTTTCTGTCATTTGCACTTTCTTACAAACAAAACAAACTATTTATTTTAAATTCAGTTCATTATTCACTAAATTAACTGATCCTTAAATTAAATTTTGTAAAATTAACTTAATTCTTTAAAGATTTTTAAAAACAAAGTTTAATTTTTTAACTTCTAACGACCCATATCATGACATACATAATAATTTGTAGACAGAAAGCTGAGCTATTTATAAAAGTATATATCTATAACATGCTTTAAGTACACTATTGTATTTGTTTCTTACAACTAAATTGATGTCTTTGTGAAGCAATTTTGTTTGTTTTTTTTTTCAATAAAATACATTTTTCAAGTATAGTTTATTCTGTCTGAAAGTTAATTGAAAAGCAAAAAGCCAGAAGAAATTTCCATGAGTGAGAAGTGCAAGAAAATAAACTGTTAGCATAGAACTTATGGTTATATTGAATCATTTTAACTGTAAAATGTGGAAACCTAGCTGCCAATCTAGTACTGCACTTAAACTCAAAGAAGGGACAGTGAAGTTAGATCATAGTTCAAAAATTGAAAGGAACAAAAACATTTTATTTCCAAAATAGGGCTTTAATTATGTTGCTAACAACAATAAATGATAAAGTTAGGAAAAAATTGATTTTTGAGATGGCTTAAAATTTTCTTCTGGATAGTTCCAGAAACCATAAGAAAAATTTACCTGAAGTCCTTTCTTCCTTTAAAAAAAACAAAAAAAAAACTTTCACACAAAGAACTGAATGTAATATACAATTTTGGTTAAACAAAGCCCAACTCTTCTAATATCAGAATTAAAACCAAAACTAAACTTTAAAAGTAATTTAAATTATTGTATTTAAAAATGCTTTTAAGTATTTTAAATGCCAAGTACAAAATGTTATAACACTTACCTCTTTCTGTTTTACTTCTCACAGTTCAGTAGGGGACTCTGCAAACACTGAAGAAGAAAAACATAAAACATATTGCAATAATCTAAATATCTTCTTAGATTTAGTTTGAGTTTTTTCTGCATTGCAGACAAAAGGAGACTTTAATACACAGGGAAGGAGGAGTGACCGGGTGACACTGCATAAGGAAACTGTTTCAAAGTTAATATTTGTAAATAAAAGCAAGGTACAGGTAACTCTAAGAAGTCAGAGATCCATTTGACATTGTATTTATATTATGAACAGGATTCCCATTCTAAAAAAAAAAAACAATGCTTTTGGATTTGGACAAATGCCGTGAGACGAAGAAAATCTAATGAATGCTAATCTACAAAAAATCTTCCCCGTTGTTTTTGTTTTTATTAGCAGACCAATTAATTTAAATAATGCCTTGATTAAAATGAAGACTGATGCAAACATACCTTTTCACCTAATCAGTCAGTTAAGTGCCATACATGATAGACACTTGGGCGATCGTGTCTTGAAAGAGACATAACTGAGCAGAAGATTATTCCGCAGTAGGTTGCCATTGCTTTCTGTGGTAGACTGGTTTCCAGCCAAAGCTATAGAACCAAATCTGTCTTGTTATTTAACCCATGACTGGAGGGAAGAGACGGATTAATACCTTTCCCAAGGGTATTTGCATGTAAATAAATGCAATGAATTCAACTAATAACTTCCTTAAAGGTATCAGGTAAAGAACTTGGCAAATATGGAAATAATAATAATAAAATAAATAATTAGACCTGATGTGAATAAGCTACGAGTAACAAAAAGTGTATAAACCATCTTTGATATACATTATATGACTTTTGAACTGTGTTTTTTCTGTCTTTTTCACTTTCTTTAAAGCAAAATGTAACATTCTTTTCAAATTTAGGTGATTATTCACAAAATTCTTCAAATTTCATATTTTAAAAAATTAAGTTAATTTTTTTAGAAGATTTATAAAATGAAAGTTAAATTTTTTTTGACAGACACATCATGGTATATCAAAATAATTTATAAACAACTTTTTCAACTGACCTGAACTGGAAAAACTAGATTGAGTCTATAGCTGTATCTAGTGCTAGGAAGGTTGGGAGGCTGTGTTGAGCCAGAAAATTTTTCTCGTCTGGATCCAGCTTGCATATTTATAAATCTACCATTCATCTGTGCACTGAATTCCGTTGCCATATCTCATCAGGTGTCCCTGCTATTGATCTCGAGGTTCTTGACAAAGCCCAAAGAAGGATCTGCAATGTAATCAGTCCTGACTTTGTATCTCAACTTCAGTCACTTTCTCACCAATGTGATGAGGCTTCCCTCTGTCTTTTCTACAGATATTTTCATGGCTGCTCTGATGAGCTTTTTTCTCTGATGCCTCAATCACGTGAATTTAAGCACATTACTAGATTGGCATCTAGGCCCCATTCTTTTACCATTAAAATAGTTAAATGTGGCCGCCACTTTTACTTAAAGTTTCTTTTCTTGCACTTCCTACCTGTGGAACTCTCTCCTGATTATTTGCTTCTCTGATAGCTATATTATCTCCAAAAACTTAAATGCTATATCAACTGATGTCTTCTGTCTTCTTGAATCCCATTCATCTTTTATCCTTTCTTCAATACCTCCTGTACCCAGCTTTTTCTTTCCATAAAAACCCCTGTATATGGTCCCACATTGCTTCGGGTGAAAATTAAAAAAAAATTTTTTCAGATTAATGACTTACAAATGTCAAAATCTGGAACTAAAAATTTCAGCTAATTTCTCTGGAAACATTAAATTTAAATTAATCTTTAATGTATGTTTAAATGTTCAAAAGATATTTTTTTATAAAATTTAATAAAGATGGGACAGAAAATATTTTTAGGATTTGTTTTTGTAACTTTTTCATGAAGAAATTCAATGATTAATGAATACAAAAGATTTTATTGAAATCTGATAATTAGCTTAAAACTAAATTTTTGGTAGTAACTACATTCAAGAAATAAAAATTAACTATATGAATAAAAACAAAAAAGAAAACTGACATGTTTTTCCTGAGGAACTTTATCCAGGCAAATGTGCTAGCTAAGTTTTCCTTTTGTCTTTATTCATATTGTTCTTTTATAGAATACAGTATATGCTTTACTTTCTGTAGAGAGGAATAAATTTACAATGAATCCACATAACTGGATGTCCCCCATTTAAAAATTTATTTTATTTAAATATCCATACTTAATCTATAGCAATATTAGAGTTTTAAAAAAAGTGAAAGATTATTTCTGATTGTATTGTTTATTGTAACACATCACTCAATAAGTCCCAGGTCTGACATACAGATAGCACCACTAATACAAAATCCATATGATTTTTATGAAGTACTAACCTTCAAATGGCATGTGACAAAATTTGGACCCAATCGGATTATTAGTTTACAAATTACAGTTATTTACGTGAAGCTACTGTTGAAAATTTTCAAAACAATGGAAACATCCAAATTCCATGTGTTGATAAAGTATTGCTTTCTAATGGGAAAAATATTGTTCAAGTAAAGCAATAACTTGATAAATGTTATTTGAACTCTGCTCTATTGGAAACAAGCATTAAGAGATGGTATGATGACTTTAAACGCATAGTATTTTTGAACAAGGTATTTTGTTCATCGATAACCTTGAGAAAGGAAGAGCCATCAATAGTGAATATTATATAGCATTATTGGCATGTGTGAAAAAAATAAAAATAAATAAAACGGCCACAAATGAAGAAGAAAAAGTGATCTTTCACCAAGACAACACACCATGTCACGTCAATGGCAGCGATGGCAAAACTACATGAATTGGACTTTGAATTGCTTCCGCATCTACCCCTTTCTCTAAACAACAGTAACTACTGGCTGTTTGCAGACCTGAAAAGAATGCTCTAGGAAAAGAGATTTGGATCCAATGAAGAAGTAATATTGGAAACTGAGGCATATTTTGAAGCCAAATACAAATTGTTCTACAAAAAAGGCAACTAATTGTTAGAGAAGTATTAGAATCAATGTATTATCCTAGAAAGACGAAGTTGACGAATAAAGTCAAATTTCACCTAAAAGTTGTTTTATTAGTTAGGCTCAAGATTTATTGAGTGATGTGTTACAAGACCACCAAATATCACTACTTAAATGAATGGGGTTAAAAACAGGTGACAATTTTAGTAGATTAGCATTCTTTAGATCTTCTTTAAGGCTCTGACACTTATCAGAATTGAAAAATTATTATTTTTAAATTGATTTAGAGAGGGAAGGTCTTGTTTATAACATTGGTGCAATATCAAATCAATCCCTCACTCATTGTTTATAGGTCCTAACTGTTTTGTTAATGAAAAACTTTTTCCTTAGAGGGTGGGAGTTAAAACAATTTCTTTTGAATAAAATGCAAACATATATACATTTGATTAAAAAAAAACAGAGACTTACATTAATTAATAAAAGTATGCATTCATTTATTCATTTAAGATAAATAATTATTAACCTTAAATATCTGTGCATATGCTTCTGAATAAAATCACAGAAAAAAGTTAAATAAAAAAAAAACATTTATACAAAAAGTTAAAAGAAAAAAAATGATGTTAGCACACTTTCAATCTTTACATTTGTAAATAATAGTAAAGTCCTATAACTGCAAAAAGAGGACTATCTCTACCCTACAACAGGTACTGTCATGAAATTACTAAAATTTCAGTATACCATAATGAAAACTTATTGTCAAAATCTTTGTTATTATTAAGAGGAAGGATCAAATTATTTTTTAAATATTTAATGAAATTTTTTTTTTAATCTTTTTAGAACATTCAAAATTTTGATTAAAATTCTTTTTGTGTCAACAGATGTACTAACTTTAAGCATAGCAAATTTTAGCCTAAATTTTCATGGTTACAGACACATGATTAATTCGGAAATTGTTTAATTTTCAGCATTTATTCACAAATGAATTAAATTATTTTTTAAATATTTAAATTTTGTTTTATGTGTTTCACCCCCCTACATAATTTTATGAAAACTCAAGAAATTCAATGTGATCATTTTTAGTGACAATTAAAGCAGAATTCTCTGAAGAATTTAAATCACCAAATTATTTTTGCAAAATCAATCTTAGATTTAATTCTGTCCTGAATTAAAAAATTAAAAAATGCAATAAAACAGACATTTAGTTAGACAAGTTTTAAATTGCTTTTATGAATAATTTTGCAAGATTTGTTTTCATTTTCTTACGATTTTAAATTAAATATTTATGAAGTTTTTAAATCTTTCAAAATTCAGTTTCAATGGAGTAACTATAAGCAAATATTGTTATTAAATAAAACTATACTTAGTAATCATATATTGTATGCTTATTACAATCTGATGACTCCGAATATTTTTATAAAGAAATTTAATCTTTGTGTTTCAGTCTGTCAGTTAAGTGCCATACCTGATACACGCTTGGGTGATCATATAAAGAGACATGACTGACTGGGTAATTTTCCTGCAGTAGGTTGTCATTACTTTCTGCAGTAGACTGGCTGCCAACTAAGGCTATAGAACCCAATCTGTCCTGTTATTTGACTCATAGCTGGAGCGAAGAGATAGATTAATACCTTTCCCAAAGTATTTGCGCATAAGTGAATGAAACGAATTTTGGAATTCAAACTCAGCTCTCCGATTTCTTGTTCCGAGTCGATATCCACTGCACCACAACGCACATTTTGTGTTTAAAAGTCCTAATTTTTCTAAGTATGTGAGTTTATACATGAAATTATCATTAAAAGGTCACATGTCTTAAAAGTTTGTTTCCCTATTTCAGTTAAGTGTCATACATGATTTGGCGATCATGTTGCCAATCAAGGCTATTTAACCTATAGCTGGAGGAAGAAGTGACAGATTAATACCTTTTGGGAAAGGTATTTGCACATAAGTGAATGCAATGAATTCAACTGGAATTCAAACACGGCTTTCCAATTTCTTCTTCCAAGCTGGTATCCACTGCACCACATCCCTCATCACTTACAGGAAAAAAATAAATTTCATATAAAAATTTATTATCTGTTACGATACTAACTTGTCAACAGGTTAGACTCATGATAAATCAAGCAAAACATCAGAAAAACAAGACCCTATAGTTAAGAAATGCTTCTATCCAACATTTTATGCTATAAGTAATATTTGTTTCAAATCAGATTTTCACTTTAAATTTGCTAATGATCACCAAATAACATTTCAGAAATATATATTTCAATTTTGCAAGGTTTTTAAAACCAAAAATTAACTTTTGTTTACAAATGTGTCAAAATGGCTGGTTTTATTGAAAATGATTACTTTTGATCAATACAATTTGTTTGAAATATACCAAAGAGTATTTTGCTTACTGGAAATAGTAATTTTTAAATCCATTAGCTTAAGCGTGTATCACGTATGGCACTTAACTGACTGACCTTGACTCATTTTTGATACCTAACTTTTAGATTGAACTTTTAAAATTAAAAACGTTTTCATGAAACCTTTATTTTAGTTTTAATTGAAAGCTAAATGATTACATTTACTATTTTCAGTAAGCAAAATGCTCTGGTGCATTCCAAACAGAAATTATATTGATTGAAACATAAAATTTTCGGATATAAAAAAATTTTGGGGCCATTTTTGAGTGATCAACACATTTGTAAACAAAGGTTAATTCTCTATGATTTGACATGTGACAACAGCCAGAAGCAAGATAAGCTAATGGTGATCACAATTGTCCAAATTTTTTTCCTGTAAAAAAAAAAAACGTAAAATACATGACCTTTTAATATGCACACAGATATTACCCTACAAAAAAAAACTTGTAATACATAAAATAAATAAAAATATGACAGCTCAAGTATAACCCGGATATAAGAGAACCCCGGATGAAACCATTTTTTAAAATTCTTCATAATGTCCTTAATTTATATTATTTATTAATGCAATTAAAAGCTTATCTCATTTTTTCATAGATTTGATTGCATTTTTTATTTTACTATAAGGAGCAGATTTTCAGAAAAAGGGCCAAATGGATAAGAAGAAATAGATTATTTACATTCCCCAATGAATTCTGCATTTTAACTAATAAAACCAATTTTGTCTACAGAATTTAATTTCTTGAAATTTCATGAATTTACCTGTAAGAGAGGTTATGACAAAAAACAACTTTTTAACCAAGATGTTTTTAAAAAAATAATTTAATTATTTTGTGACTAAGTATAGAAAGTCTCATTAAAATCCGACAATTATTTGACTTTTGTAAGAGAATTTCTAAATTCATGTGTTTTTCACTGGAAAAAAACAAAAAAAAAACCAAAAAGATAACATTTTCTATTGTAAATTCTCGTAATGATTTGGTTACCCTCTAGACGAAAATCCAAATAAGATTTTAGCAAAAATTCGAACGTGTTAGAAAGGGTTAAAATAATTAAAAAATACTTTGCATTTTTCCTCTTAATAATAATAATAATAATAAACATTTTGATGGAAAAAGTTCGTTTCTATCAAGTGTAGAGTTTTATTTATTTTCTTATACTTTTTTTCAGCGAATTTACTGGAGGTACGTAAGCCTTATAACCTAGCGAATTTAGGTACCTACACAATAAAAAAAAAATGACGTGGCCTAAATAAGGTCTTAAAAAATAAAAAGACAATCTACAAAAATTATTAAAATAAGGAATTTTCTTTCTTTTTTTTTTTTTTTTTTTGAGTGGACCAATCTAAATAGTGCTCATCAAAAATAAGCAGTTTTTAAAGATTCCATCCCTTATCTTCGTATTTTAAAATTTAGTATGACTTATTTTTTCTCCAAAATGGCGGGATTTTCCACGTAAAAAACCGAAGAAATTGGACAAAATAAAAAATAAAACAAATAGCGAAGTCAAAAATATAATCATCGCCAACAACCTGTATTCGATTTTATATGTGACGACAAAAAATAAATTGGCGAAATGAATATGGGTCAAGAAGACAAGGCCATTCATAAAATGACTTTAAGTAGAAATCGAATACAAAAACAGGAAAACTGAATTTTTACGATTTGTTCAATGTAAAATGAAATTTTAGCCACTTACAAAATGATCCAATGCGTCGCGTTTTGACGTTTTTTAAATTTGAAAAGAATAGGACGGGTTAGATTTTTACTTCGATTACTTTTTTTCTTTTTTTTTTTTGTACTCAAACCGGTGTTGTTCCTTTTGATGGCGTGGATTTTCATTCCTCACTAGTTGGAGAACGTCACTAAAAGCTATTTCATCCCTGGCTCAATGACTTCATTAATTAAAAGAAAATAATGAAATTTTAATTATCGTAATCATTGAAGAAACGCTACCCGGTAGGTCACAACTGGCTTAAAAATACAAAGAAAGAACTGACTACAATAACAATACATTTTTTTTAAAGACTCCCCCACAAAAAATACGGAGACAAAGATGCCCCAGAGGGAAAAACTGTCTGTTCTCACCGATTAAATTTAAAAAGTAACCCCAGATAATAAATGATAAACATATACAAAAGAGAAATTAATTTACCTAAATTCTACATAGGTCAGTCAGTCAGTTTAAGTGCCATGCGCGATACACGCTTGGGCGGTCATGTCTCGAAAGAGACATGACTGACTGGGCAGAAGATTATCCCGCAGTAGGTTGCCATTGCTTTCTGCGGTAGACAATTTGCCGACCAAGGCTATAGAACCCAATCTGTTCTAACCCATAACTGGAGGGAAGAGACGGATCAATACCTTTCCCAAATGGTATTTGCGCATAAGTGAATGCAAGGAATTCGAACTCGGTTCCCCGATTTCTCGTTCCGATCCGATATCCACTGCGCCACAACGCACATCCTCCACATAGGTACTTCCACTAAATCACTGAAAAAACAGCATGCTATATATGAAGAAAAAAGATCCCAAACTTAAGTTAATAAAAACGAACTTTTTCCATCAAAATCTTTATGTTATTTATTATTAAGGGGAAAAATCATCAAAGTATTTTTTAATTATTTTAATTTTTTTTTAATCCTTCCTAACACGTTCGAAATTTTGGTAAAAATGCTTTTTCGTTAGCGTGTACTGTAGCCAAATCGTTACGAAATTTTACAATGGAAAACGTAATAACTCACATTTTCTCGGTGACAAACATTAATTTGGAAATTCTTGCAAAAATCAAATAATTGTCAGATTTTAATGAAACTTTCAGAACTTATTCACAAATGAATGAAATTATTTTCGAAATCAATATTTTAAAAAAATATTGGTTAAAATATTTTTTTTTACATCTGTTAACCCCACTACAGGTAAATTTATGAAATTTCAAGAAATTAAATTCTGTAGGCAAAAATGGTTTTAGTTAAATGCAGGACTCATTGGGGAATGTAAATCATTTTAAAATCATGCATTCTTTTTTAAAACCATTTAGTCCCCCTTTACCGAAAATCTGCTTCGAATAGTAAAATAAAAAATGCAATAAAACTATGACATTATTTAATTGGGTAAGCTTTTAATTGCTTTAATAAATAATATAAATGTCAGACATTTATAGTCTGAATAATTTTTTTTTCGATTAATAATGAAATTTTAAAAGAATTGTTTTTATTTTTGTTTTTTTTTAAATTATAATAATTTATAAAGTTTCAAAAATAGTTCTAAGACTTGTAGACATTAGGTTGGTATGTTATAAAGAGAAGACTATATTCATTAATCAAAAACTGCAAAGTTTAATACAAATCAGCTAACGTAAAAATTTTCAAATAATTTTCAATTTTTTTTTGTTCAGTAATTTCTATGTGTACATTAAAGTGTCATGTGTTTCAGGGTTTCTTCCCCTTACAGAAAAAAAATTGCATTATGATGTCACTTTTGTTCACCATACACTTATCTTTTCTTGCATCTGGTGAGCTGTCAACACATCTCATGTATGGCAAACAGGTAAAAAAGTTCAACTTTGTAATTAAAAAAGTTTTATTCTAAATTTCATGCTATAAATAAGTAATACTTGTGTAAATCAGAGTAATTTAATATTAAATTTGTTTATTTTCAAAAAATAATGTCAAAGATGTATATATTATTTTTGCAAGATTTTTAAAACTGAGGATTAAATTTTGTTTACAAAGGTGTCGATTGCTTAAAAATGGGCAAAAATTGAAGAATTAAAAAAAATCTCAAAATTTTTTATTCCAATCAATATAACTTCTGTTTGAAATACACCAGAATATTTTGTTTACTGAAAATAGTAAATTTAAATCATTTAGCTTTTAATTAAACTAAAATTAAAGTTTAAAGAAAACTTTTTTATTTTTAAAAATTCAGTTTAAAAATTAGTTACCAAAAATGAGTGAAGGTACCTACAATATCTTGAAATACTGAAAAGTAAATTTATTCAATAAAATTGCCATTGGCTTTGTGGTGGATACAAAATAAAAATAACTTTCTTCTTCACAATTTGTAAACTCGTTATACCATTGGATAAAAAATTACTACTTAGCTATCATAGAACAATTTACAAATCACAGTCTAGTGACATTTAAATTATCAGTTTATTTCATTAATCAGATTTTGTGCATCTTTGGTAGAAAGAGGCTCCAACTACCTTCCTTTATTTTCCTACAAATTTGCAATTTGATTGGTTAATTTTCTCCACAAAATTTTACATCATGAGACACAATTTTCCCTCTTAGCTCAGTGATCCATTTTCACAGTACTTAAACCCTGCCCTGCTCTCCTCAAATAGTTTGGCCTGGAAGCTGACACCATGTACACAAGCCATGTAATGTATCAACAACTGCCCACTTCTATTGCCATGCAGTGCTAACGAATGCTGCTAACAGAATCCATTTTAATAATCACAGCAAGAAGTCGGCATCAGAGAGAGAGAGAAAGCAGAGACTATATTTCAAGGATGTCCATTTCATGCTAATATATAATTAGCCTTTAATGACAACTGACAAGACTTTTTCTACTTTTGAAGCTAAGTATCTAAAAATGCATCTCTTATATTGAATTCCACCATAATATTCTTAATGTGAAAAATTTGTTTTGATCATTTTGGAAACCTTGTTTGTATGGAATTCAACTGAACTCTTTTGATTTGTTTTTAATCATTTTGGAAACCTTGTTATTATAGAATTCAACTTAATACTTTTGTATGAAAACAAATTTTGGAAATGAACATAGAGCCTGATATTTTAATATGAACATTTTCTGTTTATCAAATATACAACTTTTAATGTTTGATTACTTGTATTGAAATAAGCTACAGACAATTACAACTGTGTAAATTTATAAATGAATTTCTTATTTTGCGTTGTTAAAATATACACGTTTCCTCATCATTATACGCAACTGACATGCACCTCAGCTTCAGCTTCAACAACCACAGCCTCTAACAGACACTTTCAAGATCTGCTGCAATTCTTCTGAACTATCTCCCTGTGCAAGTTGGTGAATGTTGCTATTCTTTCCTTCAATTTATCATTGATGTTACAACCAAGTGGGTGCAAGAAAGAATGATAAAAGCAAAACTGTTTGTGTTTTTCTATGCTTCAGCTTAAGGAAGGAAATACAACTTTTTTACACTGCACCTGAAAGAGAGAAACACTTACCAACTGTTGAATGTTGGATCTGATAACAACTTTGAATTTCATCAGTTTTTCTTTTAAATATTGAAAATTGAATTAATTTAAAAAAAAAAAGGTGTACACATGAAAAAAATCAAAAAGTATTAGTTTAACACAAAAGTGTATAAATATTATTAAAAATAATTGAAATCTAACTGGCTTTAATGAATTTCTCAATTTAACTAGTACCACCACATAAGGGAAGGCAATTATTATTAAAGCACAGAGAAACAAATTTTAAATAATTTAATTGCCTTCCCTTATATTGAACTTAAATTTCAATTTTACTTGAAAGATAGCTTAAAACCTAATCCGAATTACAAAAACAAAAATAAATAAATTCTGTTCATAGATAGTTTTGACTCAGAACTATTTATGAATTTATTTATGTGTGGTCAGTTAAAATATATGGGTACATTCATTTGTCACTCATTGAACCATGCCATTATAGATGAAAAAAATGTAAACAATGTTTTAGAAATCCAATATTTGCTCTCAAGTTGTATTTTGAAGTTAATTATAAAGATTTAAAGATTAATTAACTGGATTTTGTAAACGTAGTACTTACTTTTTGTTTAAATTTTAAACTTTCAAAGGATGAGTTTTGAACTTTAAAACAATGTAAATAACATTTATTTAGGCACGGTAACCTGTTAGATCAAAGGTCAACATATCTCTTTTTAACCTCTCTCAAAAAGTGCATGGAACAGTCTGGAACACTCAGTTAAGTACCATACGTGATACACACTTGGGCCATCATGTCTTCAAAGAGACATGACTGACTGGGTAGAAGATTTTTCCACAGTAGGTTGCCATTACTTTCTGCAGTAGATTGGTTGCCAACCAAGGCTATAGAACCCAACCTGTTCTGCTATTTAACCCATAGCTGGAGGGGGAAGCAACAGATTCATACCTTTCTCAAAAGTATTTGTGCATATGTGAATGCAATGAATTCAACTGGAATTCGAACTCAGCTCTCCAATTTCACATTCTCAGCCAATATCCATTGCACCACAACAATCACAAAATGGGTATACAGGCAGCGATGGGTAAATAGCTATTTTATTTTTTGATTTTGTGTATGTGCATTTCTTCATGATTTTGTTGATTGCACAATATAGTCAAGTCAGTTGGGCATCGTCTGTGAAGAAAGGAGCGCCATGACACAATTCACTCTGCCAAAAAGTTAGAAATAGCTGTACTGCTTGGTATTCTTGCTAGAAGCTCCAATTATAAACATTTCAGAGTGTGTGGGTGTCAATCTGAGTACAGTGCAGAGAATCTGAAAAGAGTTGGATAAGACTAATGGTGTTTACAAATGTACGGAAACTCAGAAAACACACTCTGATTGTTTTGATTAGAAAAGAAGAACTTATTCACAAATGAATGAAATCATTTTAGAAATGTTGATTTTAGAAAATCTTCATAAAAATAGTTTTTTTTTTTACATCTTTTATTACCCCAACCTACACCACTTATTTAATTTTATGAAATTTTGAAAAATTAATTTTTGTAGAACTTAATTAGTTAAAAGCAAAACTTTGGAGAATTTAAATCATAAATTTCCTTTTGTAAAACTGGACACCCAGTTACCAAAAATTTGCTCTGAATCATAAAATAAACAATGCAATAAAACTAAGAAATTTAATTAGAGAAGCTTTTAATTGCTTATATGAAAAATATATATTATGAACAATATTTATTAAAAAAAACAATTTTTTTTGGTGGACATGTATGACATTATCACCACCTGTAAATTTGTTATCATTTTTTTTTACTTTTTTTCAGTTCAATTAGACCCTAAACATTCCAATTATTAAAAAAAATTGGAAAAAAATTAATTATTTAAGATTTTAGGAGGTGCTCAGTTTTTCATACAATCTTATAGTAAATCGATTTTGTAAATACTCACATTGAGGTCATTTTGATGTCGCAGAGACCATGTATAGAGAAGCTTACCATATAAAGATCGACAAACCCATGGAAAATTTTAAATTATCCCTACTTCATATCAAAGAAAAATAAGTTATTGAAAACATTAAAAAACAAAAAAAAGTTTTGGAAAGAAAAATATGACATGAAAAACATTAAGAACAAAAAAAAAAATTTTGACAGAGAATCTTTAAAATAATTTCTATTCTAAAAAGATTTTGAATAAAAACATTTCTGGAATGATTTTTTTCATTAATTTTTTACAAGTTTGGGAAACAAAAGCAAAAGGGCAACAACTCGAAGTGAGTGTTCCCAGAATGGAGAATTGATTTACTATAATGTTGTATGAGAAATTATGCAACTTCTAAAACTCCTTAAATATTGAATTTTTTTCCAAATTTTTTTTGAAATTTGTAAACTTTATGTATTAATCGGTAATAATACTTAGAAAAAAGTAAAAAAAATGGTAATCAACAAATGTACAGGTGGTGGTAATGTCATACATGTCCGCCTTTTTTATGAATCATGAATTTTTACAAGAATTATTTTTCCTTCTTTTAAATTTTAATTATAATAATGTATAAGATTTTTAATCTTAAAATTCTATCTTACTTTGTAGAGGTTTGGTGATACTGTTCTTAAGTAAAAATTATATTTATTGATTATAAGTGGAAAAGCTTAGTACAATTCATTGACTTATAATATTTTAAAAAGAAATTTGAAAATGTTTTTGTGTCAATATTATGCCAATTTTTTTAAATACATTTGTCCATATACAATATCAGCAACTACAGTAAATTTAAAGCCAAAGTATCTAAAATTCAGTAAAATATTAGATTATGGAGAATATTTTCCTAAATTTTAAAAATTACTGGGTAGTTAAAATTTATATAAAAAAACCCTCACATTATATTCAAGTAATTTTTACAGATATATATACACTAAAAAACAGATAAACGACTGTCTTTCAGACAGCACCTTAAATAAACAGCTATTACCATGATAAAAAAAAATCATTTCTGCAATATTTTAAATTTAAAATTTTAATTAAGTAATATTTGTTTCAAATGAGATTAATTAAACTTTAAATCAGCTAATATTCTTGAAATGTTTCAAAAAAGTATATTTTATCTTTAACATTATTTACATTGTTCAGGCTATTGTCTTCATCCTAATTGCCATATTTTCAACGTTTTGGCCGTTGTATGCTTTGATCTTCTTCAGTTGCTTGGAATTTAAAACCAAACCCTTTATTTTGATCACTGGTGTATATCATTCTCATTCCATGTGCCATGCCACTTCCAGATGACATGTAGTTATCTTTCTATAACTCAAGTCTCTAAGTTATTTGTTGACCACTGCTGTAGCCAGGTATTGAACTCACAACTATTTGGGTCAAGTCATTGGCTCTATTCAACAACTGGGTCATGTGTCCTTGAGGACACATAGAATGGGTAGGCTATACTCCAGTGATCAAAATAAAGGGTTCAGTTTGAAATTCCAAGCACCTGAAGAAGGCCGGTGCATACAATGGCCGAAACGCCATGAATATGGCAATAAAGATGAAGAGAACAGTCTGAACAATGTAAATACTACCTCATCTTGGAAGAATGGACAAATACTTTATTTTTTAAATCTTTAAAAAAAGATGAAAAGCATACCACAGAGCTGTATCGAGTCTCTCTTGAGAGACATTATACAAAAAACCTTCTTTCGATTTGTCCACTCCACATGCTGATTGCCTCCTTATCTGCACCTAAATTTCACTGTGAGTGACAATTTGTTACTTACATGTACTGTATATTTCATCTGAAATATATATGTTACTCATGTTCTGTATATATTACATACCATGTATGGTTGCAAGAAAATAAATGAAAACAACAAAAAAACTTCCACTGAAGTAGAAAGAAAAGGAGACAAGATATGTTAGAATAAAATTCTCTTTATTGATAGTATAATAGATCAAATCAAGATGTCTCTTTGTGGGCAAGGGAAGGATGGAGAAATCAGGTGAATACTAACCTATCATTGCAGCTTTTATCAGGTTAGTTGACAAAAAGGTCACTAGTAAACTCTGTGACCGTCTGTCTACTGCCTTGGGTGTCAACAAGCAGGTTCTTTTAAACAATCAGTGTGGATACATGACTCAGCATTTTTTGTCATATACTTTTGCTTTAGTGGCTACTGGCATTATAACCCAGCATTGCTCGGGTGTAATGAAAGCTTTAAAACTAATCCATATTCCTGGAGCTCAGACTCAGCCTAAAGAATATTTGTGTGAAGTTTGGTGAGAATCGGATAAAAATTGTGGATTTGTATAAAGGACATACAGACAGATAAACAGACACACACACAAACATCTTGCCTTTTACATATATAAATTATCAATTTTCTGCACTATTGTAAGAACTGCAACCTTGAAATTTCTGAATATCGTTTCTTATGTCTTTGTCTAAGAGTATATCAAATTTGATTAAAATCAGACCACTCCTTCTATAACCCGATTTTTTTTTATTATCGATTTTCAATATTTATCGGGAGGTACCTCGACACAAAACCTAGCTAAGAACATTTGCAGACACTTATAGTACAACTGTGTAATTTTTCAAGAAAATTGGTTCAACTGTTTCAGAGTCTATAAGTAAAGGACACACACACAAACACAAAGTTCCATTTATAAATAAGTTTAGATATTTGTGATTAACTCTGATGTTTAAATTGTATTTTATATTTTGGGGTAGATTTATTTTGTGAACCAAATGCAATGCTTGCAGTAGAGAATGAGATTTTTATTTTTAATTTTTCTTTCATATCATTCACATCTGACCAGCAAGTTTTGATGTGGAGTCAATCAGGAAGAGATCTGATTTTAAGTCAAGTATAACATATATAAAATTTAATGTTTAATTCCTTTTTTTCAGTTAATCAGTGGTATTTTGGTTCTTATTTCTATCCGAATACATTAATGCCTAAATTGGACCTTGCAGAGTAGATATTTCCTCTCTCTTCTCTCTCCCTCATTAGATCTTTAGAAGTTGATCAATTACTCTTTTTGTTGCTGTTGTTAATACATTGTTTGATGAATATCTCCAGCACCTTTGTATTCATGGGAAAGACTGACTGTATGCTGGATATTATACTAAAAATTATAAGATGTATTTCACAGGGATTTATTTGAACAGTCACCAAAAGAATTAGTGAAACTTTTTTTTGCAGATTTATCAATTAGTAACAGCATCAATGCAGGTAGTTTTTTTAACAATTCATGAGAATCTTAATATCTGATTTCAGTTTAGATCACTGAAGCAATAGTTTGTATACTAAATATTTTAAATGTTAAATGCTTTTATTTACATTGACATGGTGTAAGTTTTGAAAGAAGTACTTCAAAATGTTTGAGTTAACTTGGACTACCAGGTGCAACTCTGATTCACAACAAATTTTGAATTGCATCATCGTTAGTAGAATAGACATACGTGTCCAGATTCTTAAAGTGTACTTGGAGCATAGACTGACTTGTACTGAAATTCAACAATCCTTTCATTTTTCCAAACAGCAAGCAAAATTTACTCAGGGATTCATGGCAAATCTAATCCAATCAATTGCAAACTGAAGTTGGTTATATAACCATATTGGTTATGGACCATAGGCTAAGAAATATCTAATCGGGCAATTTATAGGGACTTAATTATACACATGAATTAAGTGAACACAATTCTGAAAACTACTGTGTCATTGTGATTTTCCATAGATTTTATAAAATAAAATTTGTACCAGATAGTATACTTTTGTGACAGCTGAATGTCCAAAGTTATTATTTGTTGATGAAGAATCCTTATATGGTCTGGTGCTACTACTATGTATTTAAAAATTCTTGATGAAACTCAAGAAAAAATCTGTAATGTTATTGGTCCTGACCTGGCATCTTTGCATCAGTCTCTTTCTAATCTTAATAACATAGATTCCCTGTGCCTTTTCTATAAATACTTTAATGATAACGGTTCTGATGAACTGTCCACTATGGTACATAGACTTAATGAATGAGTGCAGTTCTATATTAGTGGGAGGTGTGTTGTGGTGCAATGGATATTGGCTCTGAACAAAAAGTTTAAATTCATTGCACTCACATATGCACAAATACCCTTGAGAAAGGTATTAATCCACTGCTTCTCCCTCCAGGTATGGGTTAAATAGCAAGACAGATTGGGTTCTAGAGCCTTGGTTGGAAACCAGTCTGAGGCAGAAAGCTACAGCAACCTACTGTGGGAAAATCCCCTGCCCAGTCAGTTGTATCTCTTTCAAGAGACGATTGTTCAAAATAGCAGTACAGATTGGGTTCTATAGCTTTGGGTTGCAACAAGTCAGCTGCAGAAAGCTATGGCAACCTACTGCAGGATGTGCGTCGTGGTGCAGTGGATATTGGCTCAGAACGAGAAATCAGGAAGCTGAGTTCGAATTCCAGTTGAATTCCTTGCATTCACTTACGCAAAAATACCTTTAGGAAAGGTATTAATCCGTCTCTTCCCTCCAGTTATGGGTTAAATAATAGGACAGATTGGGTTCTGTAGCCTTGGTCGGCAACCAGTCTACCACAGAAAGCAATGGCAACTTACTGCGGGATAATCTTCTGCCCAGTCAGTCATGTTTCTTTCGAGACATGATCGCCTAAGTATGTATCACGTATGGTGCTTAACTGACTGAACTGACTGCAGGAAAATCTTCCCAGTCAGTCATGTCTCTATCGAGACTTGATCACCCAAGTGAGTATAACATATAGCACTTAACTAACTGACTAGATTAGTGGCAAAGTTTTATCATTTTACAGTTGAAGTGGCTAGATTTAACCATAAGTTCTATGCTAACAGTTTCCTCTTTTGCACATCTCACTTGCAAATCTCTCTTCTGGTTTCATGCTTCCAAGTCAACTTTGATCTTTGAAAGTTTATATGTAATGTCAATCATTATTTTCTATCTTCTTAATTCATGTTCTGTCTCATTAATATTAGATTTTTCTTATAAGACTCAGTAACCCCTTGCGTTCTAGTAATTTTATTGTCATACTTGGGGTTAATGATTAAAAGAAAAACATCTTTTTTTGGTAATTTTTTACAGGTGTTCCATCACACATGCCCTTTATCAAGATAATTGTAACTTAATTTGCCACTTTTATCATTAAATATCTCTGATCAAATTTAGCTGAAAAGGTAGTCTGATGAATTATCAAGGGTTCCAGCTTGAGTGGTTTACCGCCATGTCACATTGATGCACTAATTCTCACCAAGTCAACCAACATTGAGCCTGGTCAGTACCTAGATGGGCAACCACTTGGAAACACCAGAGGGGCTGTCAGCTTTAATGTGTGAGTGATATGGCTATAGTGGATGTGCATTGTGGTGCAGTGGATATCAACTCAGAATGAGAAATCAGAAAGCCGAGTTTGAATTCCAACTGAATTCATTGCATTCACTTACATGCAAATACTTTTGGGAAAGATATTAATCCATCTCTTCTCCCTCCAGCTATAGGTTAAATAGAAACACAGATTGGGTTCTTTAGCTTTGATTTGCTACCAGTTTGCCATCCCCAGAGGATACAGGGGTTTGCATAGAGTCAACACCCACTACCTGTAAAAAAGACACATTATAAGAGTATCAATGACACCCTCCTTGATTGTGAGGTGTCATTGATGACCTATGCTCCACCGGAGTGATCGAGTTAGGGATATGGCTTACGGTCATGTCATGTAGAAACACTGGTTCTCATATGATCACAGGTTAAGCAATGTCAAACCTGGTCAGTAAAAAGATGGGTGATTGCTTGATGTGCAGGTGATATGGGTTACAGTCATCTAATATTGACACTGGTTCTTGTATGATCACTGGTTAAGCAATGTCAAGTCTGGTTAGTACCTAAATTGGTGACTACTTAGGAATAGCAGGTGCTGTAAATTGGGATGTGCAGGTGGTTTAATTGATAACAGCTCAGAATTGGAAACTGGAGAGCCAAGTTCTAATTCCAAATGGGTTCATTGTATTCACAAATGTACAAATGCCCTTGGGAAAGGCATGAATTCATCTTTTCTTCCATTAGCTGTGAGTTGAATAATAGGACATGTATCAATTATTATCTCCCAATAATAAAATAATATAAAACTATTGTCTGGCTTTAAGTAACCTGCAAAAGGTTGATAAACCATAAAACACAAATCAATCAGTTATGAGTGCAAATGGTCTAGCAATGTCTGAAACTTAGAGCATCTCTGAATAATGAATTTTAACTGTAGGCAAGTGATTATTGAAAAACAAAATGGTAAAGTTATTTCACCATTTTTCTGTCAATTTTAGTTAATGCACTTAAAGATTTCTTCCTTTTGTTTTTAAATATTTTATTAATTTTGATTTTTGGATAATGTGATGGTTAATAGCTGGGAAAGAGAAAATGAGCTAAGTTTGAATTCCAGTCAGGTTTGTTACGTTCAAAGCATGAATTCCTCTCTTCTCCCTCTAGCTATAGGGCCCCCTTGTCTTAGTTGAAAACCTGTTTAGAAGAAGAAAAACTCTGAAATCAAAACTGCTTCATGCATTAATGGGGAGATAGAATCACTTCAGTCTTGGTTGGTAACCATTCCAGAAAATAGTATAAATAACCAAACTAATCAATATCTTTTATAAATAAAAAAATGGTTTCGTATTGTTACGAGGATGCATTTATATATAATAATAATAATAATAATAATAATGTCTAAAAAGTTGTAGTAAGGAATTCTACTGAGTCCTACTTGTTATTACAAAAAAGTTTTGATTCATGAAGTAGTCGAAAAAATAAGGAAATTAGAAATAGAACGTTTGGAAGATGCTAGAATGTCGGAGAAAATTCAAGTACAATTAAAAGAATTCTAAAGGGTTCTAGAATTTGCAAATTAGGTGTTAGCCTCTATAAAAATAGGTTTTGGGAAGAGAGTAGTAAGTTGTTAACAGGATTTGCTGACATTATCAACTCCGGCCCAATTTGTGGATCTGTGCATCTAGCCAACAGAATCTCTAAAAAAATTGCCGACCAACTAAAACCTGAAAGAGAACCTCATGGAACTATATGGGTAAATAGATATTTTTGACTCTTTCGTTGACCAAACAAATAATTATTCTTTATATACACATTTAAGGATTTCCTAAAAGTATAGCACTTAAACTTCTTCGCTATCTTAACTGGGTAAAGATATTTGACACTTTCCTTCTCCTTCGTAACACTTACCTGTCACTCTGCCAGTAGTAAACTGTTTTCTATTTGAATGCAAAAACTCTATATTTGTAAATATTTCTATTTAATGTTTTTGTAAATTAAATATTTGCCTGTGATTTTGAGTTTTGGTTAATCAATTTTTTTTTCTTTTGTTACACTTAACACGTAAAAATATTTTTTCTTTATAAATGAGTAAACGGTAAATATTGCATTACATTAGCCTTCATATGTATTAGTTTTTAGAATGTTATAAATATAAAGTTATTCTTATAAATAAACAATCTAATAAATAAATAGTATTTATTATATTTTTGTTGTCAATTTTCAAGAACAAAGGAAATGTATAAATTCACTTTCAAATGTTCAGGTTTTATTAAAATTCTAATTGATTTTAAAACAATAAATATTACTAAAGAGTGAAGTTAGTTATAATAATAGCGGTGTCAAGGAAAAAACTGTCCTTTTGAAACACTATTCTTTTGGAAACATGAAGGTTAAATATTGCCTAATTTTCTTTTCTTATTTTCCAAATGTGCATTTTAATGCTTGGCAGAAAAAATTCACTAACAAATCTTTTTAATAAAATAAATTCTCTGTGTGTCACACACAATCTTCCAAGTGACATTCACTTTAGCTAAAAGGGTAATGGGAAGTAAAAGGGTGGATGAAGGATTTTCAAGGATCAAGTGGCAACAAAACCAGAAATTGGCTATATTCAGGTGCTGGTCTATATTAGCAATCACGCTTTGAATTGAGAAGAGAGTTGTGTTCATATAGCAGTTCTGAGGCTTCCATTTCATATTGCTGCCCACCACATTTGGATGAGTAAATGGGTAAGGGGTTGGTATGAGAAAGAGCTGACATAGCGGTAGTTGTCCCTAGTGTCACCTACCTACCCATCCAGATGAACAAGCAATACCCCAAATAAAACACCTAGATATCATATGAAATACAGAGGTTCACATTCTTATTTTTCAATGTAGAATTTTTCTGTTGTGCCACCTTACAAGCATTTCCCAGTTTTCAATGAACACTGATGAGATTGAGGATATAAATGTAATGTTAGGTGTTCAGTGATCAGAATGAAGAGTTTTAACAAGGGTCATGTCATATGTTTACACTATTACATACATACATGTAGAGTCAGAGGCAGACAGTATGTGACCAATAAACAACACTTAAAACATTAACTCCAAGAAAAACAACAGAATTATGTGTGCCTTCAAAAATATTTAATAAATGCAATATGAATTATTAAGCAAATAGGGAATATTTTTATAACAATTTTGTAATTTTTGCATTTTTGTAATCAAAACTACATGTAAAAGTATGAAGGAATAGTTGATTTGAAGAGCTCAGGTAATGACAAAATGAAAGTTTCTTTGAAAAAATTCTTCAATTTTCTGGCATTAAAGGAATCGAGTATTAAATCGTTTCACTCTTTCTTTTCTTACCTACCCTACTGCTAAAGGTTCTTTGAAAATAATCTTTGATTTTCTGGCATTAAAATAACCAGAAATTTAATCATTGCAGTCTACCTTTTCCCACCATCTCTATAGTTTAAGGATTGCAGATGAAGTTACAAGTAATTTTTATTTGTTATATTAATATTGAAAGACTTTTTCCAGATATTTGCTGTTTTAAAATTCAATTTCTACTTGAGAGGTCTTTAAAGAACAAACAAGATCTCTTTTCAAATCATGCAAGGCAAACTTTATCCAGAGGAGGCATACCTTTGTTGGACTTCTTTTATTTGCAAAATCTCCATTCCATTGTCTGGGGTCCTCAGGAGTCATATTCAGTGCCACCTCTTACACATACACAGCAAAATCATCAAAATCCTACAGATGAGATTTTTTCTTGGTCACTTGCTTTGTCATTTGGTAAAACAAGTTATGTGCAGTGTGTGATGGACAAAGAAATTTCTTTCATCATATAGACACTAAACAAAACAGTCGCTTCTTTTATTCCAACCACCCAGTCTGATTGAAACTCAAGTGTATTTTAACATTGCTAAAAATTAATTATGAATTGCTTTTTATTCCTCAAACTTTCATTACTGAGTCCCACTGAAGAAAATGAACAAGAAAACAAAAAGGCCATGTTCACCATTATGTTTAGTATATTAATCTATATAACAGTACAACAACAGCCAACAAAAGGATTTGCAGCATTTATCCAAATGAATAACAATGTTTCCAAAAATTCCAACAATGTTTCACCAGATTCCAAACAAGTAATTCTGGAAAAAGTAATTTCAAGATGGACAACTGTTTTAAATAAGAATGATGTGTGTCATACGCAATCTTCCAAGTGACATTCACTTTCGCTAAAAGGGTGATGGGAAGTAAAAGAAGGATTTGCCAATAAATATTTTTCTAACAAGAAGTGATTTGTATTTATCTAAAATAAAAATGACATTATGGTACCTAAACCTAAGATTAATTTGCAGTCACCACTGTAATTTTTGTCATCAAAAGTAATAGAAAACAGAGAAATTTTTCAAAGAGTTTTGTTACTTGATTTCAAATGCAGAAAACTCATTACCTATTTAGCATGGTTCTTTGAGTGTTGCTTCAAAAGTGCATGTGTTGAAAATGAGGATACACAAAGATGACAAGAATATGGTTTCTCTTCATGATGTACTTGCATATGTCTCTTTAAAGTTGATTTATCTGAAAATGCTGATTCACAAACATTACAAGAATAGGGCTTTTCTCCAGTGTGTGTGAGCATATGTCTTTTCAGACTTGCTGTGACAGAAAATGCAAATCCACAAACATTACAGGAATATGGTCTTTCTCCAGTATGTGTCCGCATATGTCTTTTCAAACTAGAATTAAGTGCACATGTATACCCACAATCATCACAAGTAAATGGTTTTTTGCCAGTGTGTATATGCATGTGGTTTTTTAAGTGTGAACTGTCTGAAAATGCTGCTTCACAAACCTCACAAGAATATGGTTTCTCTCCAGTATGTGTTCGTATATGTCTCTTTAGATTTGAACTAGCTGAACATGCATATCCACAAAGTTCGCAAGAAAATACTTTCCCTTTGTTGTGTGTTTTCTTGTGCATTTTTAAGCTCATACTGTCTGAACATGTATATTCACAAACATCACAAGAAAATGGTTTGTCTCCATCATGTTTCTGCATGTGTATTTTCAAATATAAAGCCTTTGAAAATTCTAATCCACAAACCTCACAAGAATATTGCTTTTTTGGAGTATGTGAGACACTGTCTTCTGAAATTTTGTCCACAGAAGAATAAAGATCCATATTGTTGTTTAATCTTGGTGAATTCATCAGCTTTACCGTGTATAGAAAAATCTGTGGGTGTAAAGATAAATATGTCATTACCAAAGATGATAACGCTTTAAACAAATTCAGTTTTATCAGAATGAGATCCTTATAGTTTGCTTAAAATTTTAAAAATTTTATAATAAAAAAAACCTTTAATGAATTCTTATTAGAGAAAATCTATATATATAAAAGGCAATCTGTGAGTCTGTGTGTGACTGTTCCCTATGCATGCCTACATTTTTTAAGCTATGTCATTCAAACATTCTAGAGACACATACCTACAGGGAAGCCAGGTTGACACATACTTTTTGAGTTTAAGTTCAACAATTTTCCCTTTTGCAATTTTTAGCCAATGGTGCAGATTGTTTACATTTGCTCTGTAAAACATCTAAGATCTAAGATGGTTGCTAGATTACGTCACAGAAAACAAATCACACGTGTCAAATGCGACTAAAAAAAAAAAGAGCCTTTATATTTAATTTTTATTGCGACATTTTAAAAATTCATTTGGTCAACAAAAAAATGTGAATATTTTTTCCCGTAATTTTGAAACGAAAGAAATATTTAAAAACAAAAATTTTCTGAACTGAGAGTGTAATAGTTTTTATATTTCTACAATATTTAAATATTCTTTGAAAATTTTTGAACTGAGAGTGTAATAGTTTTTATATTTCTAATTTAAGTAAAACAAAATAATTTTTATTTTTATGTTAAATTTATTTAGTCAACAAAAAAATGTAAATATTTTCCCCCATAATTTTGAAACAAAAACAAACACAATGTTGTTTACAATGTCACACAAAATATTAAATCACATTTACACAAAACAAAAAAAAAAATTTTTTTTAATGAAATTTTTCAACAATTTTTTATATAATTATTTTTTGATATAACCAAGTCCTAATACTAAAATGTTCTTGGTTGCATGGGCAACGCCGGGCTATGATGCCAGTATATAATAACATTGCTGGTGCATACTAACCCCCAAACCTCCATTAGTGGGAAGCCTGATTGATGACCACAGGTAGTGCTTTGTGTTCCTTGCTATCTTATCAAAATTTGTTTTTTTTTACCTACATGTATATATGTTACAAATTAAATTAAGCACAACTGAGTATTAAAGGATGAAAAATTTGCAAGGAATTTGATGTCATTCTGGAGTCTTTTTTTTCATCTCATTCTATGAATTTGTTCATGCTAAGTTTTGAAGAAACACCATATAAGTTCACTCTTTTTTTCTTTCATAATATCGAATGTGCTAAACTTCTTCAAAATTTAATAAAAATATTTCAAGTTAATGTTAAAAATTGCCACAAAACATTGTTGATTTATTTAAGATGGAATGATAATTATAACATATTTCAAATTTGTATTAAGATACATTGTATTTATTTTCAATTTTTCTAGTTGAATTGGTCACCTATATTGCATATGATTCATTTTTGTACATAATTAGGTTTCAACAAAATTCATATTTTATATGAATAATAACATATGTAGTATAGTGGGGTGCCCTGTATCATAGATTGGAATCGGGTATAATATATTCGAGTGTAGGGGCACGAAACCCTTGCACTGACCCTGATTACTGATAACTTCTATGATTACAATCCAATTTAAGTTCTTCAACCATCAATTCCCATGTCAGTGATCAATAGTATTGATTTTTTGCAGTCTCAACAGCACACAAACTGGTAGACTGATTTGTTGTATATTCACAGTTTTATGGCATCATGTAGAAGATTCTTCTACCTCTTATTTCTTTGACTAAAACGAAATCCCATGCATGAACAATGAAGATCCAATGTATCTAGCATTCGTTTATTATGAGAATATTTGAACAGGTGAAGAGGCTCACCCTTTGTTCCCTGTTTAGGATGTGGTTTCCAGCTTTCTCTTTTCCAATCTTTTCACTTTTTCTTTTATTTATTTATTTATTTTTCAATTGGAGTAGATAGACTAAACTATCACCCGGTTCACACTCCACCCATATCTATTGAACAGGTAAAGAGGCTCATCCCTTGTTCCCTGTTTAGGATGTGGTTTCCGGCTTTCTCTTCAATCTTTTCACTCTTACGTAGCCCCCTGCACATCAGTGGCATTACTGCCTTGCTTGGGGTGATATGATTAAAAAAAAAAATGTCAAGAACAATTGGAATGGGACTTTTTCACCAAGAGAGAATTAAAATTATTACTCTAGGACAGGGGTTTCGAAACTTAAAATCACAACCCACTATTCATGACCACAGCTTATGGCAACCCTCTCAAATTTACTGGGCATATGAAAGAATATAAAAAAATATTATTTATACAAATAGCTGAAAACTGATTTCCTTTTTATGATGACAAATGATTAAATTGAGTACATGACTGACTCTGATTTGTGAATCTCGTCAAAACAACATACTGCTTGATACAACAGCAACCTGGCAATAAAAGCCTACATCTTGAACTATCTCAACAGATAGTGTTTTATCAAAGCAAATGCATAATTCTAGTATAACTTTTTATGACTTACTAACATTTCACTTGCAACCCACTAGTGGGTTGGGACCCATAATTTGGAAAATGCTGCACTAAGGGCAATTGGTAGATGACACTTTTATCTAAAGGACAGGGGATAAAAAAATGATTTGACTAAGGGATGGGGGGATAATGCAATTAACACACAAGTCATTTCACCAGGTGGGAATAGAAATGACTAGCACCTAGAACAAATACTAGAAGGGGAGTAACTGACTCTGGCTTCAGTTTCTCCCAGATGTTATTTGCTTTACCCCCCACCCCCACATACACACACTTAGGTGAAAATGTCACCAATCAATTCCTCTTGTGGCCATTAGATTTGTTTTGTTTGTTTTGTTTTACGGCGTATCAACCCATCTTAGGTCATTTAACACTGAATCGAATTATTAAAAATTGAACAAAAAGTTAAGAACAATTTCCAGAGGTTTGTATATTTAACAAATTAATATATATAACAGATTTATATATTTAGACAAATTCATACATTTAACAAATATATGTATTTAACACATTTTAAATTAATAACATATTTTATAAAAATATATATATTTAATTTGGCTGTTTAGATTTTATGGCATACTAACCACCACAGGTTATCTGAAACTAAATCCAGCCTACATTATATATGTATGTATTACATATACAAAATTTGCAAATGCACATTCAGTAGAACGAAGTTTTGGAATATATAGCAAGTTGGTAGAAATACATATATCTATGTGTGTGTGTGATAGTATTCAACTAGTCATATTTTTTAGTACATTCCAATTTCTTTTAAGAATTCGAGTATCCTGCTTGGTCTTGTTTCCATAAATAGTTTTTCCAAACTACTTGTTTGGTAATACTTCTTTCACACTCTATTTAGGTTTGTACACTCTAAAAGTATATGTTTGACACTTAATCTTTTTTGACAGCTGGTACATATTGGGGATTCTGTGCCCTCCAGTAAATGATGGTGTATGATGTAGGTATGGCTTATGTGAAGGCAGGTCAGCAAAACCTGTTCTCTTCTATTTCTGTATTGAATGTTCTATTCTCTAATAGTGGGTTTTATGTTTTGGATTGTGGCTATGTGAATAGGACCCTCTATTATCACTACAAACTAAATACTATTTTGGCAAAATGTTGAATGGAAAATTTGATCTTAAGTTAATTTCATAGTTTGACAGATCAGCTTCTGTGGTTGAGCTGGTGTGTGACTTATCAAAGAAGTTGAACAAATTTTCCCCCTTCAAGTTACTGGTGGTGCCTTCATTGTATATGCACACTTGAGTGAAATGTTTATAAAGCCAATGCAACCCAGATGACTCCTTCACTGTGTATGAGCAGTTTGCATTGTGGAGTTTAAGTCCAGATGTAACACTCAATGTACATACTGCAGAACTGAAAAAATTGGCAGTTCATATCAGGAAAATGCAAGAGGATGGTTTGGCATGTGCGTTTGAGGCTGGGTGGCAGGAAGACATGAAGCAGCTTGTGTGTGCATTTTTTGAAATTGATGCTCTACATTTGTAAACATTGTTGACCCAGGCTCAAAAAGTTTGACAAAATCCAAAGGATGATCTGCAATATAATTGATCCTGACTTAGCAGCTCACCTTCAGTCACTTTCTCACCGATGGGATGTGGCTTCCTTTTGTCTTTTCTACAAGTGTTTTCATGGCCAATGCTCTGACAAGCTTTTTCCCCATTTCCTTGACCATATTCGTGCCACTAGATTGGCATCAAGGTGCCACCCTTTTACCACCAAAATACTTAAATGCGACTGCTTCTTCTACTCTAAGAGTTTCTTTTATCACACTTCCTATATGTGAAATTCCCTTCCATTTGCTTGCTTTCCTAATAGTTGCAATCTCCAAAAGTTTAAATTGCCATCTTTCTATTTGATTCCCATCCATCTCTTATCATTTCTTTGCCATCCACTGTATCTTGTTTTTTTTTCTCACTGTAACCTCCTGTGCACCAATGGTGGTCCTGCCTTCCTTGGAGTGAAATGATTATTAAAAAAAAAAAACTGTGATGGCCCCAATTATCTCTCAAAAGATAGCTTAAACTTAGGAAATAAACAGAAGGAAAGCTAGTTAATACACAAATTCACACACTGCTACCAAATATGGTGGATTGGGTCATATATCAAGACATTGGAAAGTATAAAGGTCAAGGGAAGAGTAGTATGCGCCAGTCTCATCCTCAGCCCATATGTAAGTATGATGATACCTGTGGGCAATGTTAAACCTGACAGAAAATGATACTCAGTTCTGATCTATTTAGGCTGCTCGCACATGATCATGAGTGCAAAATTTAATCACTTGTTTAATTAATGCTATTTTTCAGGGGTGAGATTATTATTTACCATACATATTATTCATATGACTGATCTCAGTATAATCACTACACAGTGAAAAGAACAATTGCTTTTGTGGATATTATTTTTGGATGTATTTTCACTAAGAATCTAAAATAACTTATGGTTACTTATTAATTAGCACTATAGGAAAGTAACTTTGGAATTTATTGCATTTCAACGTACAAATACCCTTGGGAAAGATATTAATCCATTATGTCTCCTTTTAGCCATGAGTTAAATAGCAGGAGAGATTGGGTTCTATAGACTTGGTTGGCAACCAGTCTACTGCAGAAAGTAATGGCAACCTACTATGGGAAAATTTTCTGCCCAATCAGTCATGTCTCTTTTGAGATATGATTGTCCAAGAGTGTATCATGTATGGCACTTAACTGACAGGAAATTAAAAGGTTATTTCATAAAAATACATTTATGTCATATAAAAATTAAAATGCATCATAGAAAAACGTGTGTATTATCACTGTACAGTGAACTACTAGATAAGTGTTTTTTTTTTTCATGCTGTCTTGGCTGTCAGGGGAAAGGTAAAGGTAGATTTTAATCCACAGTGAGAACAGGAGTAGAGACTGTTTACAAAACATGCCTGCACTAATTCTGTAACTACATCATTAGCTGTTTAAGTGTTGATTTTCTAAGCGCCGCTTAGATGTGGCACAAGGCCGAAAGTATGGGGTACCCAGTGAGTTTTGTTTGTTTGAGCAGTAAACAAACTTCCCAAAAATTCTTTTCCCCCTCTCACCACCTCCCTCTAACTACTTCCAATGATAAAGCTCCTGATATCTATCCCTTCAAATCCACTTTCACTACCCTCAGAACACTTAATTTAGTGACTTAAACTATGTCGGTACGGTGATAATACAGTCGCCTGTAATATCACCGTGCGGTGAGTCACTTTTTTTTAGGAGGAACGAAATTTATTTAATCACCGTTTTCACAGTGAATGATATAAGTGACGCAGATTAATGAATTTGAAGTTTTTTTTAACGCTTTTACAAGTAAAAATTAGCCTTAGTTAAACTTTAAAACATGCTTAATTGCTGGGTGAAGGAATTTCCATATTTATCAAGTTAACAAGGGCATTATTGCGCCATTGATATATTTCGAGTCAACAATTATTTTGTGAGAAAATTACGATTTATCTCCTAAACAAATCATTTTTATTTTTTTGTGTAAAAATGTGCTTGGTGTCAGTTGTTGAAGACCTTTTATCACCGATGTAATATTTTTGTAATTTGTTTAAATTTCATGCAAATAAAATTAAGAAATAAGTAGTTTATTTTCTTAGAAAAATTTAAATAATAAAAAAAAATCATAAAAATAATTTTAAAAAAGCCCAAAACTTTACAAAAAAAAAGATAAATTAATAATAACTTAAGCAAAATTTCTGCTTATCTTTTTTTAAAAGCATACAAATGAAAAATATTTTACATTAGAAGTCAAAAATATATAAATTTTACCTTTTAACAACAGGCAAACCGAAAAAAAAAACGATCATTTTGAATTTGATTTTTGAACATTAAACTTCAAGATCAAAGTGTTTTTGAATAATTTTCGAAACTTTGTTACATAAGGTATGGTATTCAATAAATGTTACTTTTATTTATTTATTTTTTTTAATAAATAAGTAACTTGAAAAAATTTCACATCATTTATGACTTTTCTTTTCACTTTGAAATTCTACGAAAACCTTAGTAAAGCAAAACATTTTTTAAAAGTAATTAAAACTGAATTTAAAAAATTAGACCTTTCTAGCATAAAATAATTTTTAGAAACATGAAATATTTTACAATACATGAACTGAACTTCTTCACTAATCCAACTGCAGTAAAAATGCAAAATAAATTCTTCCAAATGACATTGTTTTTGTAAACAAATGAAATTACTTTGACAGTTTGACACTTACCTTTTTCTTAATTTAAACTTTGTCAAATGTATCTTGCTAGACACAGTGACAACATCAGGTATGACGTTTAAAAAAAGAAAATAAATCAGAAAAAAACGTTGCATTACCGTTAAATGTTCTTTATGTACAAAGCACGATTTGTTGAAATCAAAAAAGGAAAATGTTCCACAAGGGAGATAAATACATATTCTTATATTTTTGGTCATAATTAAATTAGTACAATAAAGTTGTATTAAAAAATGTTCAATACATTTATTGTAAAATTTTTGAATATTTTTCATTTATTATTGAGTTATTTTCGCAACCTATGCTTCAACCATTCGGAATCGCCAGGCAATTAAAGTGATTTTGAAACGTACAAACGAATTTTTTACAAACACATGACTGGAATTTATAAACAACCGCAATTTTTTTAGGGAGGAATTACTTCAGTCAGTTAAAGTGTCATACGTGATACGCGCTTTGGGCGATCATGTCTCGAAAGAGACATGACTGACTGGGTAGAAAATTATCTCGCAGTAGGTTGTCATTGCTTTCTCCGGTAGACTCGTTGCCAGCCAAAGCTATTAGAACGCAATCTGTTCTATTATTTAACCCATAACGGGGGGAAGAAGAAACGGATTAATACCTTTCACAAAGGGATTTTAAAACACTTACACCCAAGTTTGTATGAACCTAATATTTATCTATAGATGTGATTACATCTAGACATTATTTCTGATCTTTCATTCAATAATTGTTTTATTCTGGAAGCAACATAAGGCTTAACTTTTCCTCTTGGCACAATCTGCAGACATTATATATATAATAACAATAATAATAACAATGTTAATAGTAATAAAAATAAAAATAATAATGCTAATACTAGTAATTGTTATACTATATTTAAGTTCGTCTTAAAACCCACCAAGAACGAACTCGGATGGAAAAGAAGGGGAAGTAAAAAAAGAAACAAACGAAGTACATGAACAAAAGTCAAATACTCATAGGAAAGAAAAAAAACCCAAGACAAAATATACCCTAACACTAAAGTTTAAGCGCTCAATACGAAAGTAGAGCAACAAAGACAGAAAAATCTAAGCAAGAGGTTTGTTGGCTCTTACTTAGATTTTTCTGTATATATATATATATATATAGTATAACATAGTGATGATCCACATATACTGTCTTATAGGAAAAACTACTAAAAAGTTGTAAGTTTAAAAATGTATTTTTTGACAGTATTTGTTTATTTCTATTATTATATTTTATATTTCTATTATTATATTTTATATTTCAGACCGTCCTCGGTCCTTCATCAGATGAAGGACCGAGGACGGTCTGAAATATAAAATATAATAATATAAATAAACAAATACTATCAAAAAAATACATTTTTAAACTTACAACTTTTTAATAGTTTTTCCTCTATAGTATATATAAATATATATAGTCATCCACAGACAGATCTGTTTCGCTGTATCACAGCTCATCAGTACAGTTAGACATCTGATTGTTTTTACCCAGAATTGAAACCCAACCGAATTGGCGTCAGTCAGCGATACTACCTCTGAGCTATAGGTGCTTGGTAGAAGGAGACAGACTTTTTAGCGTATGATGTATCATACGCCTGTAGTTAGAGTGTTCTAATTCATTACTGAATGGGCGATATATATATAATGTCTGCAGATTGTACCAAGAGGATTTCTGCCCAAATGCACAATTATATATATATATATATTAATACAGGTTTCATTGAATGATATAGACAAGTTCTGTCTATTTATTTTGTGTAAGATCCTTTCGTATGATCTGATTAGCTTGATAGTGTTGTCATGGAAAGACGACAAGAAATCGCAATAATTGTTGATTTTTTTATCAGGTCTGAGCTTTCGGCTTACATACACCATTATCAAAGGATGAACATTTAATGCTTAGTGAACATAGAACATTTAAATTGGTGTGGAGTGGAGTGGAGTTATACGAGAAAATTAAGCAGATCCATTTTTTGTGTCGCACATGGCTGCAGGCGAGAAGGAATGGTGGTAGTGGGTTTTTGGTCAATTGAGTGTATGAGGGGATTGGTCTGGGGACTGCTGCTACTATGACGTAGGTGGTAAGTATAATAACTATGACCTCTCCCGTCAATTATAGGCATTGAAGTATGTTAGTGGAGGTGTCGAAATTTATTTTATTTAGGATAAAACTATTTAGGTTTAAACTGTTTGATGTAGATAGCTTCTAGAATTTTAAATATTTAATTATATATATATATATATATATATATAGGAAAGAATATTAAAAAGTTTTGAATTTAAAAATGTACTTTTTTTGGACAGTATTTTTTTATTTTTATTATTGTATTTTATATTTCAGACCGCCCTCGGTCCTTCATCAGAAACAAGTGATTTTGAAATTTGAATTAGAAACGTATTTCACGATAGCGTCTGAATATTTTTTTTGTGTTTACATCACGTATCATGTGGGTCTTAGCAAGACTACCCTTCTTCAAACATTATGGTCCTGTGTTACAGAATCACAAACAAGATACTGTATTAAATAACAAAATCCACATCAGTTAAAGACTCTCAATAGCAGCAACAACTAAAATGGATAATACTTATAACTTAAAGAGAAATTCCTCTCTATTATAATAAAGATCATTATGTATTTATTTGTGAGTATATATATATATATATATATATATATATATATATATATATATATATATGACCGCCTGTCATGCTCAAGGAGAGAAAGAAAATAGCAAGGAAGTGTCAGTTCAGTTCATTAGAGAGACAATAGTGAGGCACTGTCGGCTCAGTTCATTCTCTTTACAGCTAGTTATTAAACTTTACTACCAGTTATGAAAGCTTTTGCCACGTGTTTGCTCTTTAACAGTGCCTTATTTTATTTTTTTTAAATAATTAATGTTGCTAAGTAATGTAGAATATATCCTCTCCGTCTATTTTAATTATTTATATTGTTCCTCCTTTAGTTCATTTGTTAGCATGTATGTTATGCCTTGCCAGTACTTTGGCTGTTGTGTATTTATTTGTCTATATATAATCCTTTCTGATATTTTGCCATCATTTTTTGACAGCAGGGGTACACTTGTAATGGCATAATCTCGATGCTGCCATTCCACATTAAACTCTTCAGGAGTAAGCCCCCATCACAAACTAAAGTTATTAGCAGGTTTGGTTGGGTTTTTTTTTAAGACTGACTCTTAGGTTAGTAAGGGAATCTATGGATGTAGTTCAAGGAGAACATAATATAATACGGCATTTAAAGTGTAAAGGACTTACCACAACATTGGTGCATAAGCAGGAAAGGCAAAACTGAAAAATGCACAAAAACCACACAATTGTTCTTATGTTTGTAGGCAGCAGATCAACAAAATCTGATTGGCTAATGCAAACCTCAATGTTATTATAAAAGTATGATCTACTTCCTGATATAACCATTAAAATTTGCATTGTGGAGCAAATTAAGTGGAGAGGAGACCTGTTAACAGGTCAGGGTACCTGGCAGAATGGATCTGATATTGCAATCACCAAAATCCATAATGAAGCCAGAGTAACATCACTAGGGACCTCTACTGTTGTATTTTGTAAATGTATTTCAAGAATAAAACAAATGTAAGTTAAATTTATTTAAATATTATTTGTCAAACATATAATGATTTTTTTCTATTAATTCACTGAAAACACAGCTGTGCATGTGGAAAAAATGCCCTGAACTTAATAAAAACAAAGTTTTATTGTCAAAATGTTAATGTTATTATTAAGAGGAAAGACCAAAATATTTTTTGATTATTTTTTTAATTTTTTAATCTTTTCTAACACATTCAAAATTTTCATTAAATATCTTATATTTTTGTGTCAATAGTGTACTGACTACGGAAATTTTAGCACCTTTTTTTTTTCTGGTGAAAAAGACATTGATTTAGAAATTCTTGCAAAAATCAAATTTGTTTAATTTTAATGAAAATTTAGGGCTTATTCACAAATGAATTAAATTAATTTTGAAATTATTATCTTTAGAAAAACTTGGTAAAAATAATTTTTTACATTTATTACACACTTCTAATTTAATTTCATGGAATTTGTAGAAATTAAATTTTGTCTACAAACTTTGTTTTCCTAGTTAAAGTTTGAAAGATTGTTTTCCAGTTTTCGTTTCTGAATAGTTAGGAAATGGTCCAGTGAAGCAAATAAAAATTTCCAGGTGCTAATGAGGATAGACAATGTGCAAGAACCTCCTCTCTTAAGAAGCTTAATTTTTTCATGGGGTTTGTTTTGCAGAGTCTTCTCTTGCATTGATATACTGGAGAGTAATGAATGACACTGTTCATATTCCACCAGACACACAGCATTGACTCCTATGGGTAAAGTCCTGACTTGGGTGTTGGCACCAGTTTCTCATGTTTTGATAATCACTGTTATTTTTCTTTTCTGTTGACATGAAAATCCCATTTTTCATCATCTCCAAGAATGAATCCCACAATGAAAGGCTGAAATTCCTGGTAAAATGACTACTGCAGATAGTAGAACATTGGTTCTCAAACAAAAGCTCATTTAGGAACCTAAATACCCTTTCTGCAAAATTTCACAATTAAACTAAGAAATATGCCATGAGCAATACACAGTCAGATAGAAGGAATAATAAATAAATTGTAATAATGTTTTCAACAACTGTAGTCCAAGAAAGGCTAATTTTGAATTCCACATTTACAGAAAATAGTTTGAAAACTGTTTTTACCGTGTTTCTGGATGTTTCACCACTTATGAAATGTTCGATTGATCAAAACAAACAAAACTTTCCATTTTGTATGAAATTACTCTCTCTTTCATTTTCTTTTGACATGCAAAACCCCTTTTTCATCACTTGCAACAATGCAATGCAAAAATTAAAAGGTTGACATTTCTTGTTAAAACACTGCTGAATATAATGGAACATTGTGTTCAGTTCTCAAGTAAAAGCTCATGAGGTATAAAAATTTCTTCTTTGTGAAAGATTTTTCAATGAAACTGACACACTTGAACAGAAGAAATGATAAATTTATTGCAGACATAGATTCCCACCATTCAACCCTGGTTCTAACTTGGTTGGTTGAATTCTAATTCACAGTTATGAAATACATTATTACTTTCCAAATATGCTAATATAAATTCATAAATGGTTGACTGATCTTTGTTGTATTTTTTTATTCACAGATTTTTTTCATGCACTGGAAAACAAGAAAAATTCTTCCAATAAATTATGATTTAAACTAATTGAAATATTAATGATTTTTTTTTTTTTAGTCATTAACAAAAACATGAAATACAGCTCAGAGACAAAGGCATATTCATGTGAGATTTGTGGATGTACAATTTCATGGAGTTCACGTTTGAAACAACACACACACTGCAGAAAAGCCATATTATTGTGATGTTTGTTCCTGCAAGTTTTCAAACCAGTCCCATTTATGAAAACATATGAATTCACATACAGGAGACAAACCATACTAGTGTGAAATTTGTGGAGCTGCCTTTGCAGTCAGTACTGTTTTAAAAGTACATGTGCGAACACACACTAGTGAGAAGCCATACACTTGTGAGGTATGTAAATCTGCATTTTCACAGAGCTTAGACTTGCAAATACATATAAGAACAAACTGGAGAGAAGCCATATTCCTGTGATGTATGCAATGATGCTTGTTCACAGAATTCCCATTTGAAATGACATATGCAAATACATACTAGAGAGAAACCATGCTCTTGTGATATTTGTGGATATGCATGTTCAGTTAATTCTGCTTTAAAATCAGACAAGCAAACACACACAGGAGAGAAATCATACTCTTGCAAAATTTGTGGTTATGCATGTTCCCATTATTCTGCATTACAGGTACATAAGCGAACACACACTGGAGAAAAGCCATACCCTTGTTATATGTGTAGATCAGCATTTTCAAAACATTCAAATTTGCAAAGGCACATGTTTTCACATCATAAAGAAAAAATAATAACAATTCTCACTTCAATAATTTCATCAACTTTTTGAAAGTTTGATAGAATATTTTTGGGCCAGTCCAAGACAGATTTGAATACCAAATGACTACTACTACATACAAAAGACAATTGTTAAAAAATTTAACTTAAGAATAAAATAATCATACCTTTAACAAAAGATTTTTATAACATGTACAACCAATCATTCCTTACCTGAGGAGGGTCACAAGACCCAAAATACATGTAGAGGAATATACAAAAATAAAATGTGAAAAATCCACTTAATAATAAAACATGTTTTCAGTCTTTTCTCTTTTTCAATATATATATATATATATATATATATATATATATATATATATATATATACCAATAATAAATCCAGTAAAAGATGTGTTAAATAATCAAAATGAATCCTAGTAATATTACTTTAAATATTAAAACTGATCCTAAAGAGAGCTCAATGTAAACTTAATTTACAAATTCATTTCATATGTAAATTCAATACTTTACATTTGGAGAGTAACCATTTCTACAGGCTCTTGGAGCCCACTTTCTCAACCTTGGCAAGACATATAAGGAAGAAATTCTAGCATAATCGAAAATAAAGGTTTGTTTAGGAAAGGAAAGAGGCAAAGATAGAGGAGAGTGAATAGTAGAAATAGCTTAGTTGATAGGAGTGAAGGGAAGGCAGTTTACCCATAGAGTCAAGGGTAAACAGTAGGAATAAATAAATTGGGTTTTCATGTGTATAAAATTCTCTAACCAGTATCAATAAACATAAGGATTTTCATGTGTATAAAATTCTCTGACCAGTATCAATAAACAAATATTTCTGAACAAACCTTTATTTCTGGTCACATTAAATTTCTCCATTATATGTCCTGTCAGGGTTGAGAAAGTGAGCTCTGAGAGCCTGTAGAAATGGCTATTTCCCCAAATGTAAAAATAATATTGAATTTACATATGAAATAAAGAAATATATATATGAAATATATATATGATGCAATCTTTTTTTTTTTTAATCATCTCACCCCAAGCAAGGCATTCCATTGCCACTATTGCGCATGGGGCTAAATCTGTGTTTAGTTGGAAAAATTAAAACAATAAAATATCCTCAGCACAATCTGCCTTTAAATTTACAAAAAGAATTCATAAGCAAATGTTGTCATAAATTCAAATTTTTTAATTTTAAATTCAGGTACTAACCCTCCCCTAGATATAACGCAAATTTAAATTTTTTGTTTCAGCAATTGTTTTCTTTCCTTCTTATTTATTGTAGAAATTATTACAACGATCATATATATTAAATTATATAATAATTATATAATTATATAATATATATATTAAATTATATTAACCTCTTTTGAACCTTACCTTTTCTAGTCTTATCATTTGATATTAGTCTGCACCTTAATTTCCCTTTAATTTTATTAATCTGTTATTCAATTTTCCTAATATGATTGGTTTATTTTCTCTTTTATCCCTTTACTATTGAATAATTAAAATAATAATTCCCATTAATATAGCCACTTTTCATGTAGTTCCAGGTTTTTTTTCATTTGTATATATAAATATAACAAAGATTAATGAAATTGTTTATAAACAACCGACAATTTGAAATTATTTGTTTGAACAGTATTTTTGATTGATACTTGTATTTAAATAGATATTCTGTTTATAATCAAACAGTATTATATGTTTATTTCTACCCGCCGATTATTTCCAATAAATTTTTGTTATGAAAATCCTGCTGAATGACATACATTTTTGTAACAAAGATTTATTGCAAATAATCAGGCCAGCAGAAGTAAATATATAATACTGTTTGATTATAAACAGAATATCTACTTGAATACGAGTATTGATCAAAAATAATGTTCAAACAAATAATTTCAGATATAAATATATATTTTTTACATAATTATGCATTTAGTTCTGCAACAAGTTGTTATATTTTAATTTAATTTAATTATATTAATTATATTTTTTTCATAATTCTAATTATTCTAAATTACCTTAGTTTAGGTTCTTTTTCCCCCCTCTTATCAGCAATATAACATAAGATTAATTAGATTTATATATACAGTGTAACCCTGATATAAGATAGTGTAACCCTGATATAAGAGAGTTATCGGGACTGGATAAAAGTTCTCTTATATTATTATTATTATTATTATATCCAGGTTTGGTCCATTTTATATACATTACCACAGGCTCTAATTTGGGACCAGAGAAAATCTATCTTATATCCGGGTTTATCTTATATCAGAGTCTCTTATATCCGGATTATATATATTCATAAAAAATATTTTTTGTGTATTATAAATTAATTTCTATTATTTGTCCAATTAGGCATTTATTTACATCATAAGTAATACTTAGGTGTTGATGCCCGCTTAAATTTTTTTCTAATTTATCTTACTTTATCTAAATTTTAATTTTTCCCTTATTAGTTATTTTTCTTTTCTTTAGGTATATTATTTATTTATATTATATATCATTTACTCATATTAATAACTCATTTCATGTCATTCTTTTTTATTCCTGATGTATATTTTGACGTAAACTATTTTTGTCGCAACAATAGTCAGAACCTGTTTTAGTTTGAAACAGTTAAAATTTAAAAATTTAAAAAAAAAATTCAACCAAGCCCAGCAAAGCTTGCTATCTTTCATTTTTATCTTTTTCAATGTGCCTATCTATCTATCTCCACCCTCTTGGTCTGTGTATCCTTCTGTCTGCTAATCTAACATACCTTTTTCCCTTTTCTTTCTTTCTTTCTTTCTTCCTTTCTTTCTTTCTTTCCTCTTCTCTCTTCTTTTTTTTCCTTCTACCCTTTCTTTTCTTGTCTTTTCACTACATTTTTCCTATTCCTATTATTTTCACATATTTACCTTCAGGTTATATTACTCTCCCACACACACACACACAAATTTTTGTTTGTTCCATAATACTAAAGATTGCCAACAGTAGCAAATCTCTCCCACTTTCTTAACCCACATTTCCTCCTGTCTGCAAATTTAATATAATTTTTTCCCACCACTTTCCTTTTTCTCCTCCCCGTCTTCTTTCTTTTCTTTCTTCCTCTTTCTTTTTCTTTCCCTTTCTATTCACTACACTTTTCCTTTTGTCTCTGCAAGCCTACTTCTGGTTTCTTTACCCACACACACACTCAAACAAATTTTTGAATTTTTTCAGAAAATTAAAGGTCAACAAAGAAGTGAATTCAATTTGCAGAAATGATCAGTTGATCCTAAATTTTGAATATTTTTATGCGTAAATATATATATAGTTACATGAATTAATGAATATACATATGAGGGTACACACATAATATTATAATGTCAATAAAACAGTGCTGAATGTCATATGAACAGAGTTATTTTATATATATATATATGTATGTATATTGTCCTATGTATATGGCTTGACTCAGAGTTTCATGTGTTATGCAATCATCAGGTGCATTTTTCAAACTGTCATTTTAATAGATTTGTATGTAAGTTCACTTGATGTTTATGAATGTTAAATCTTATAAAGTTCGGTTACTGTTTTTAATAACAAGATTAAAAATTTAAATATACTAAGACTACATGTAGATAAAAAATTAAAATTAAAATTTTCAAAATAAAACATATTAAAATGCAAGGATGTGAAGTCAAAGGGATGTAATTCATAATTATAGTAATATCTGCAGGGGAAAGAAAGAAAAATAAAAGAAAGCTCTAAAGTAACATAGTGAGAAAGAAAGAGAAAAAGAAAAAGACAAATATATAGAGGAATATGTGTCAATCAGGGTCTAAGAATTTAAGTAAGCATTTTTTCTTTGGCAGCATGTGGTCATTCAATCGCTTTTTTGTTAAATAGATTAGGGTTATTTATATAGTTTAAGATGACAAGGCATAAGTTACATCTATCCCTTTTTCCATTGTTAGATTTAGATTTAGTGATGATATTCCAGGTAATAATAGGGTTCTTGTTATTGTTTTTTAATTTCCTATAATATATGAATAAAGCAGTTCTTTTGCTGTATTTACTGTTGTTTAAAGACAACATGGGATTATTAAACCTCAGCTTCCACCTGTTAGTGGTCAATTAAAAGTAAAATTTAGCATCATCATCATCTGAATGAATCTAACCCTATAAACAATACTTTCAGACATACATTAGCCATTCAGTGGGCAAGTTTTATTTTTTTTGGCAGTGGCAATTATTTTTTGAAAGATCATTATTGTTGGCAGTTGGGTAACTGATATTATTCAGGTAGGCCAAGTATTTATTTGATATAATATTATTATGTTGTAAAATATATTTATATTTTTAATACAACTGTAACTGGTTTTAACATTGTTTTTGTTAAAAATTTTTTCGGGTGGGTGAATGGTAGAAATGTTTGTGAATTAAGTTTAGAAAGAATTTACAAATGTTTGTTTGGACATTACAGCTGAAGGGTGGGTAAAACCAAATAATGTTACATTTATGGGATTTCTGCTTATTTTAACCTACTTTGTATTCTAAACTAGTGTTAAGTTAATATTTTTCTGAAGCATTAATATATTTAATTTTAGAATGTTAAAAAATGCCCTTATTGCTAAAGTTCATACTTAAACAAAATTTGATGGATTTGTGGAGGTTGTTGATGATTCTCTGGGGGTGAGTTGATTCCCTATTGATGTATGTATGGTTATAGGAATCCTTAGTGTACAGCTTGTACAGACCATTGTTCAGGTCAAAGGTAACATCTAAGAAATTTACGACCTTAGCAAAGAGGAAATGAACATCACTTGGAAACAGAAGATTGCAACTTTAAGAAGTCAAAATCTAAATGACACTACCATGTGCATGACAAAGAAAGTAAAGAACTGAACCAAAGAAAAGAAAAAAGAGAGAGAAAGGAAAAAGAAAAAAAGAGAATATTTGTGATTTCAGACAACAGACAACAGACAAAATTGTTTTCTTTTTTCAATTTTCATATTGCATACATCACACACACCTTTCTACACAGACATGTTTCCTTGTGTTATCTTTGCTATTAAATTTTGTTAAATTTTCATACCGGTGGGTTTTGTTAATTTCTATCGGTTATCTTTCTTATCTGTGTATCATGTGGAAAAAAAACAAAAACATCTACTACCAGAGTGGAAAACCTTGGCCAAACCTTTTAGCAAGAAGACTAACATTCTTTTCTTTTTAAATTTTATACTGTGGCAATTTGGTGATAACAGTGTACATATATATAAAAATTCCAATTTCTACATTTGTTGAATAGCTATTTCAGCAAGAAAATTCTCACTTCATCAGCAACAATCAAAAACAAAATTTTATTAATTCAAATATGTTACAAAAATTCACATATTGGAAAAAGCCTAAAAACATATCCATACACAGGAAGTTTTTAAAAAAAGTTGGTGGGGGGGATTAAGAAAGAAAAAGTTTTGTTTTTAAATTCCCCCCCCCATTTACCCCATTTGTTCTTTCTTATTCCTTCCTCCCACCACCACTTCTATTCCTGTGACACGGTTAAATTTTGATTTTTGATTCTTTAATACAGACATGATGTAAAAGTCTTTTTCTAATATTGAGTTATGAATCTCTGTCTCTGCCCGTCTGCTATTTATGTCTAGATGACAAATTTAAAAAAGATTATTTTTCTTTCTTAAACCTTACCCTCCACTTTTTTTTTTAAAGCTTCCTGTGTATGGATATATTTTTGGGATCCTTTTGATATGTGAATTTTTAATACCATATTTGAATTAATAAAATTTTGTTTTTGATCGTTGCTGATGAAGTGAGTATTTTCTTGCTGAAATAGATATTCAACAAATGAAGAATTCAGAATTTTTTATATAATATACATATTTGGCTCTGTAAATAGATAATACTATTTTCATCGAGCCCTCCACCTGGATTGTTTTTAATATTAATAAAATTAATAGGATCTGGTTTTGGGGATTTTAGCTATATGCACTTCTTTTTTATGGATTTAAATTATATATATATATATATATATTCTTTTAGGCATGTCAGATTAAATAAATTGCAAACATTGCTTATTCGTTAGTACTTAAGGATAATCTTTCATGTATGATAATCAAAAGATGTAAGAAATAACTGTAACTTTGACAGATGATATTATTATTCATTTCTTGATGTTCCCAAGTACTTTCAGCCTCTTTCTGAGATCATCATCAGGGGTTTAAGTTGTGGTCACAAAAAATAACTGTAAAACTGTTGCTAAAAATTACTCTAAATTTTCTTCTTGCTTCAAATATAATGGTTGACAAATTGCTTAGTGTTCAAAAACCTTCAAGAAATCTCTGCAAGCTCAACTGTACCAACATCCGAGACGAGAAATTCATGCAGAAACACAGGTCAACAGAGGTACATGAACAACCAGTGATGATATCAACAATCTCAGCAAAGATACCTACTATACAGATTGTATCCCAACCTGACAGTGAAAGAATTTTATCAGTTTTATGGGTTCAATAACAAAGAAGAGTTTGAAGGGTCCATTTGAGGATGACTTTCCACTCACAGATCTTGGAACCTATGAGCACAGGAAAATGATATGTTCCTCACTCACAAACAATCCTTTTAAAGACTACACAAATGATTTCAAAGAAATACCTCAGATTGTCATAAAAAGAAATAAAGAACCAACAAACAAGTTAATATTTATTTAATTTTATTTTGACTTATTTTTCAATGTGTATTGGTGATTTAGCAGCCTTATACCCCAAGAGCCATTATCACATTTTTGTAACGCTCAAAAATATGGTGCTTTATATATGAAAATAAGTTTTTTCCTTAGAATTTCTCTACATTTTTAACTGCAACTTATACAATGTAACCAGCTATACACAAAAGATTAGGATATATATATAATAATGTGAAGAAAGGACAATAAGCAATTTACTGTTCCTTAATGTTTATTTTTAATTTTACAGTTCTCAATACAAAAGTAGAGCTAAGTATTATATATATATATATATATATATATATATATATATATATATAGAATAACAAGTGTGAGAAGCTGTGAATATTTTCATTAAAGTTTAAAGTGAATATTTTCTTTAAAGTTTATTGTTTTTGTAATTGTACAAGTTATGAAGCATTAATTGTCCATGACACTACACATGTTTCAAGTCTAAAATTGACTCTCTTCAAGCGAATAAATTTGTGGTTTTTATGTTTGAGTTTCTTCGAATATCTGATCGCGAGTTTGTTCTTTTTATAAAGTTAATAGGAAGAATGGAAAAATAAATAAATAAAAACAGTAAAACAAAATAAACCAAAATAATGTGAATTAAATGCTGGCATGTTGAATGGTCTCTTTCCATATCAGCATGTGTCCTAATGGATAAACAGATAAATAAATAAACAGAAGAAAGAGTAAAGTGTTTTTTATCCCAATGTATTCTGGTGCCTTGTATTATCTTAATAGTTTTGGCAGTGTGCATGTCTGTGTGTTTGTGTGTGTGGACCTCTTTTATTTATTTTGTCTGTATGTTTTGGTTTTTGTGTGTGTACATGTTAGTTGGTTTGTGTATGTGCTATTTTTTAGTATGTTTATTCCTTTATTTCGTCATTTAATTTTTTATTTCTCTGACGGTGTTTTGAGTTTGCTGTGTGCATGTGTGTCTGTGTCTCTGTTTGTGTGTCTGGGTGTTTTTTATTTAGTTCGTTTGTATGTTTTGGATTTGTATGTTTTGGACTTGGGGACTCTGCCCTTAAAAACAAATCCCAATGAATCTTGATACTTGGAAAGAAAAAAGTATTACTAGACAAAACTTATATAAAAAAAACAACAATAAATTGTTGAAAGAAAAAGGTATGACCAGCAATAAATAAACAAAAATATGGAATGTAAATAATAATGTATCTTACTGAAAGTTGTCTTCTCAGTATGCAGATAGCATACGTGGAAAGATGGGTGATGGACAGAAAAGTAATAGCTTCATTTCGACATTATTAAAAAATTAAAAGAAGTTGCAGCTAAATTGACATGAAAAACCTATTTCTCTTCTTCATGTGCCATGTCTCCTCAGGATGTAGGCAATCATGGACCTCCAAAGTTTTCTGTCCTTTGTAGCTTTTCAGAGACTATTCCTTGACTATGAGGAACTTTTCCTTTAAATCTGAAGATTTTTATTGTGTCTATGATGTTAGGTGTCCAGAATTTTTTATGACATTGGTAACTGAAAGAAATTCTAATGAAAGCAATTGTTTTTTTTGTTCTTATATTTTCTTAAAATCAAAATAAATTAGGTTTTTGAAAATCCATATTATTTGATGCAATACAATATTTTATGATATCAAATAGGTGCAAATAATGACTACAGTAGATAAAGGTAACATGTCACTATTTTTTTTATATAATTAAGTAATATAAAATGAAGAAAGTTGTATGTATGGCTGGCCACTTGTATCCGAGTATGCCTCTCTACAAGGGTGGCCAGGTAATCCCCATTGCAGATGCTTGCTCAGGCACACCTGTGTTTGTTCAATACCCACAAAGTCCACCTGTAGTTTAGACTGAAACTATGTTGAGTAGACCTTAGTTACAGTTTCTGAGTGAGAGTGTGTTATCCAATATGAATAACCTGAAATCTGAACAAGGGCAGGTGCTCAAACCCTTGGTCATGATGACTTTGAGCTAGCACAACCATCACTAGTTCCTCAAAGGGAGTCGTCTACCCAATTTAACTCACAAAGCTTGGTATGATTTTCGAGCACTTTCCAAAGGTACCACACACTGGGATCCCCCTCCTCCTTCAGACTGATAATATCAAGAAGTCAACTTTCTGACAGATCAACCATTGTGAGACTTCACGGTCAGAAAGCAAATGTTCTAACCACTTAACCACATGCCCATTAGTAGTTATACAAGGTTAAAATAATTATGTATGATGCTTGGAGGTGTCTAGAATTTTTTTAATGACATTGATAGCTGAAAGAAAAGAGCAGAGTGCAGGCAATTAACATTATCAAGTCTTTCTCTATCAATTTTCTCTCGAAAGTGTCTTGGTCTTATGACCACATCACTCTGAAATACTGGTTCTTGTATGATCACCAAAGTTAAACAATATCAAGCCTGGTCAGTACCTAGATACATGACCACTTGAGAATACCATGTACTGTAAGCTTAGATGTGTGGGTGGTGTAATTGGTCGGAATTGTTAATTGGAGAGATGAGTTCTAATTCCAGTTGGATTTGTTATATTCACAAGTACACTTGGAAAAATGTATGAATCCACCTCTTCTCTCCCCTGCTATAGGTTAATTAGTAAAACTTATCACTGTCATTATTTTTTTTAAATTCTTACAATCTACAAAAATAAATATTTTCTGTATTTTTCTATATTTCTGAGATAAGGTATTATAATTATTTACATTTTTTGAATGATTGTCCTCATCTTTATTACCATATTCACAATGTTTCATCTAGTGTTCAAAAATTCCAATCACTTGAAGGTCAAAGCATACAACAGCTGGAATGTCATGAGTATGGAAACAAAGATGAGGACAACAGTCTGAATAATGTAAATAATTTTTTTTCTACTTTTAAATAACCTGCAAAGGGTTGGTAAGTCAGAAAATGAATCAGTCATTCGAAAGTGTTTTGGAATTTTAATCATGTTTTTTTATTAAAATGTGACAATGTTTTAAAAATACCTTAAAACTTTACTAAAATACATTTCTTTTACATTTTTCTTTGTTTTTATAGATGTGGTTTAAACTATTATCTTTTAAGTAAAACTAAAATTTTACTAAAAAGATGACATTTAAATTAAAACTATTCTTGAAATTTTTTAACCTAAATTTTTGCAATACCTACTTAATCCCATATTTGTCCCAGATATTTGTTTCAAAGAAAGTCAATTTGTGGAGTAACTAAATGTTGTAAAGATTTTTTTTTTTTTTTTGCTTAAAATGTAGGGATAAATATGTTTTCCTCCAACAGGGCACATTCTCAATTGTTAAAGTTCAAGAAATAGCAAAAATAGAACCATAGGTAGTAGTCCAAGCTTACCACAATCAAGAAACTTATTTTCTTTGATAAAGTGGAAAGGCTTACATATTTAAACTTTATAAAACTGGATAAACAGTTTTGAATTTCTTGCATCAGGGGTCAGCAACCTACGGCACGCATGTCACAGTCACACATGGTGCGCCAAGCAATTTCCAATTACATGATTTGTAGAATTAAAGAAGTCTCCAGACGACAAAAATTTATAAAAGTCTGCTATTCTCCACTGTTGGACATTCCTTCCAAGATTTTTCATCTGTTTGAAGAAAATTGCTTTGGCTCTTCTTCCAGCATTTGGTTCAACTTATTCCTGTGAGCAAATTTATTCTCACATGAAAGCAGTGTTAAGTCCACAGCAAAGTTGCCTAACACCTGAACATTTAGAAAATTGTGTAAAACTTAATGTAAAGAAGTATGTTGCTGCTATTGAGCAGTTGGATAAGATGAATCAAGAGCAATTCTCCCAATCATAGTAAAAACTTCAAAAAACTAAAAACAGTTTATTTCTATTAATGTGGTTATTATCTAAACTTATTTATAAATGGAACTTTGTCTGTGTGTGTCTGTATCCATTACCAATAGACTCCGAAATGGTTGAACCGATTTTCTTGAAAATTTGTTCAGTTGTACTATAAGCGTCTGCAAGTGTTCTTAGCTAGGTTTTTTGTGGAGGTACCCCCAATAAATATCAAAAATCGATAATCGAAAAAATCATGTTATAGAAGGAATACTCCAATTTTAATCAAATTTGATACACTCATAGACAAAGACATAAGAAACAATATTCAGAAGTTTCAAAGTTGCAGTTCTTACAATAGTGCAGAAAATTGATAATATATATATATATAAAAGGCAAGATGTTTGTGTGTGTGTCTGTTTATCTGTCTGTATGACCTTTATACAAATCCACAATTTTTATCCGATTCTCACCAAACTTCACACAAATATTCTTTAGTCTGAGCTCCAGGACCATGGATTAGTTTTAAAGCTTTCATTACACCCGAGCAACGCCGGGCTATACTACTAGTTTATATATTACTATATAACATATATTGTAGAACAGGTATATTGACCTTGACTTGTCTAAAAATACATATGCTGTTGGCACATTGAATGTTTTCAAAAAGTTGGCACATAACAAAAAGTTGCCATCCCCTGTTTTACACTTTAAATAATGAAAATAAATGAAAAATAGTTACTTAGTACTTTTATTCAATACAATTATTTTTGATAATTTTTTTAACTATTGATGTCAAAATATTTCACTGCACCTAACAAGTCCATTTTACTTATTTTCAAACAAATTTTTTTAAAAGAAAAATAAACTAGAAAGCAAATGATAAACTACCTTTACTTTTTGATTTCTTTTTGCGACTAAAGTCATAAAATGTTTGTGATAGCTCCAAAGATCAATCATAGTTTAATATATGAACACTATCCTCAAAATTTAAAACTTAGCTTTAAATCATGTGAAAGAAAATAAATTTATCATCTTTTACTTTCTTCTTTTATGGTTCAAAAAAATAATTTAAATTATATTAATTTAAATTATATTATAATTTACATATTTATTTATTATATTATTTATTATATTAAATTATATTAATCTTTTCTTCTTTTATGGTTCAAAAAGACTCGGTAGCCATCTTTTCTCTACTGAATAATTATTTTTGAATGCCAACTGAGTAAATTTCATTGTAGACAGTTAAGTGTCATACGTGATACATGCTTGGGTAATCATGTTTCTTTCCATCTGTGATTGACTGGGTAGATTTCCCTCACTAGGTTGCCATTCTTTCTGCAGTAGACTGGTGGCCAACCAAGGATATAACACCCAATCTGTCCTGCTATTTAATCCATAGCTGGAGGAGAAGAGATGGATTCATAACTTTCTTAAGGGTATTTGTAAATAAGTGATTGCAACAAATTCAACTGGAATTCAAACGAGGCTCTCCTATTTCCCATTCCAAACTAACATCCATTGCACCACAATGCATAGACACCATATTGCATAGACACTATATATATATATATATATATATATATATATATGACACTACCTATCTAATTATGGAGTAGTAATTCTATTTTCTTTTTTCTTTTACTATTTTTTTAAAATGCTACACTTTACAAAAGCACATGCAGATTCACTTTGGTGAGAATCAATGTTGCAGAAATCTGAATTTCCTGAAAGTTCAGCTGTAAAAATGCACACACAAACACATATAGGTGAGAAACCATATTCTTGTGAAATATGTGGATCTACACTTTCTTGTAAAACATCCCTGAAAAGACATATACGAACACATACTGGCATAAAGCCATTCCCTTGTGAAGTGTGTGGATCAGCTTTTTCAGAGCATTCATCTTTAAAAAAGCACATGCGTACACACACTGGTGAGAAGCCATATACTTGCAAAATATGTGAATAGGCATTTTCTCGAAGTACATCACTTAATAAACACGTGCAGACACACACACGTGAGATCCCATTCTCTTGTGAAGTCTGTGGGTCAAATTTTTCAGAGAGATCAGCTTTAATAAAGCACACATGTATTCACTCTGGTGAGAAGCCATATTCTTGTAATGTATGTCAGTCTTCATTTCCAGTAAGTTCAGCTTTAAATTCACATATGCGGACACATACTGGGGAGAAACCATATACTTGTGAAACATGTGGATCTGCATTTTCTTGGAACACATTACTAAAAAAACACATGCGGACACACACTGGTGAGAAGCCTTTCTCTTGTGAAGTATGTGGCTCTGCATTTTCAGAGAGTGCATCGTTAAAAAAGCACATGCGGACTCACTCTGGTGAGAAACCATATTCCTGTGAAGTGTGCGGTTCTACATTTTCAGTGAGTTCAACTTTAAAAATACACATGCGAACACACACTGGTGAGAAGCCATATTCTTGTGAAATATGTGGATTTGCATTTTCTATAAAGCTATCCCTGAAAACACACATGCGAATACACACTGGAGAGAAGCCTTTCTCTTGTGAAGTGTGTGGATCTTCTTTTTCTCAGAGATCTTCTTTAAAAAAGCATTTCATGCGGACTCACACTGGTGAAAAGCCATATTCTTGTGAAGTGTGTCAGTGTGCATTTTCAGAGAGTTTTGCTTTAAAATTACATATGCGGGGACACACTGGTGAAAAGCCATATGCTTGTGAGATGTGTAAATCTGCATTTCCATCAAGTTCAGCTTTAAAAACGCACATGCGAACACATACAGGTGAGAAACCATATTCGTGTGGAGTATGTCAGTCTGCATTTTCTGTAAGTTCAGCTTTAAAAACACATATGCGGACACATACTGGGGAGAAACCATACTCTTGTGAAATATGTGGATCTAGATTTTTTTGGAGCACTTCCCTCAAACGACATATACGAACACACACTGGTGAGAAGCCTTTCTCTTGTGAAGTATGTAGATCAGCTTTTTCTGATACTTCAGCTTTAAAGAAACACATGCAGATACACTAAAGAAAGCCATATTAATGTGAGATATATTGTTCAGGATTTTCTGATAGCTCATCCCTAAATTCACATTATCAGAAACTTTCCTTCTTTTGAAGTGTGTTCAGCTCATTTTTTTTAGTGAATTACTCCTTAATAAAGAAAAAAAATGTTTTTTTTTCTTTTTATCCACCTTTGCCTCTTTTTTCTCACCACCTTTTCCCCGCCTATCTCACTGTTTTTTTAGTCAGTTACTTCTTGGAAAAGAAAAAAGATTCTGCACTTGTTGGGGAGAATCCATTTCTTTTTATGTCATGAAATTTATTGAAAATACACCTGCAAACACACACTGGTGAGAAACCATATTCTTAAGAAATACGCATTTCTGTTTTCTCACAGAAGTCAACCTTGAAAGTATACTTGCAGAAAGAAATTGAAGTAAAAGGAAGCATTTTTCAAGCCAAATAATTTATTTCTAAGAAATATTGAGTTGTCTGGAAAGTTCGTGCCAATTTTTAAAGGAAAAGCATAAAACAAATGGATCATTTACAACTATCTTCAGTGAAAAAGATACTGGGGTAAGTGACATGAGCCAACTTTAGCCACTCCAAAAGTATTTATTAAACTAAATATGAATCATTTTGTTGCACAACCTTTCATTGTTTTCCTTCAACTGAAAGATTTTGTCTTCCCAGAAATTCAATTTTACAGCTATTTTTGATTGCTCGACACATTTTGTAAACAGTAGTCAAATTTCTGTTTTAAAAATCGTGCAAAAAATAAAATATACCTTGCAGACATTTTATTTAAGTCAATTTTTTAAATCAAAACTTACCTTAATCTGATTTTTAAAAAAAAGTAGTACTTGCTTACTGCCTAAAATTTACGATAAAAGCTTTTCTTAAGTACAGTAGTCCTCTTATCAGTGTCATCGGAGGTGATGAATGATTTAATGACAGTTTTCATCTGTCAAAAACGCTAAGTATGACAGACAAATGTGCCAAAATTGTATGTAGCTAAAATGGTAACATTTTCAAATTTTAATTTTTTTTTTTTTTGGTTTTTAACTACATAGTAAAATACCTTGTGTTCAGAGAAAATTACTTGCAAAACAGGCTGTTGAATTTTAGAAAGTCTTGAACACACTTGCGTCAGAATGAAAATGCGGTTTTGTGGTTTTCCATGTAAGGGAAATAATCCAAAATGCTTGTTAACTTCTAAAATCAATATGAGTTCTATGAAACATCGTACTTAATAAAAATGAACACATTTACACACACAAAAAAATTTTAAATTTTAAAAATATTGGGTGCAGAACAATTTTTGTTAGGCAATATAATCATCGATTCTTAACTAAAAAAAAGTTCTTTAAAGATTTTAAAAATATTTTTTAAACTTTATAATTTTTTATAATAAAAAAATAAAAACAATTCTTTTAAAATTTTATTAGTAATTGAAAAAATTCTTTTTCTTCAGACTATAATGTCCTTAATTTTTATTTTTTATTCCAGCAATTAAAATCTTATCAAATTAAATTATATCAGTTTTATTGCATTTTTTATTTTACTCTTCGAAGCAGATTTTTTAATACTGTTGTAAAATTTTAAATAAAAACATAGCTGATTTGTATTCCCCAATGAGTCCTACCTTTAACTAATAAAATTATAGTTTGCCACCAATTGAAATTTATTAAAATTTCATGGATTTACGTGGAGAGGAGTAACAGGTAAAAAAAATATTTTTACCAAAATTTTTAAAAAATAATAATTTCAAAAATAATTAATTTTAATTAACCTTTCAGTACTCATTTATGAATGAGTACTGAAAGGTTAATTAAAATCCAACAATTATCTGACTTTTGCAAGAATTTCTAAATTAATGTGTTTGTGATTGAAAAAAGTAGGTGATGTAATCATTACGTTTTCCATTGTAAACAATCATAACATTTTGTTTAACTGCTAACTCAAAACAAAATTTTCTGACAAAATTTTGAAAATGTTAGAAGGGATAAAAAAATTTTTTTAAATAATTAAAAATTACTTTGATCTTTCCTCTTAATAATAATATAAAAATTTTGATGGAAAAAGTTTATTTTATTAAGTTTGGGACCTTTCTTATACTATGCTGTTTTTTTTAGCAATTTAGTGGAGGTACCTAGATAAATTTAATGTTTCTGCCAGTTTCCACATTGTTAATGCGAATTTTTCTCAATCAGTACCTTCATTTAGCCGTCATATAAGACAGGGGCGTCTGCTCTTCATCAATAAGGTTACAATCACCAACTGAAAATTTAGCAAACCATTTTCGTACAGTTCTCACAGCTGAAGCACCATCACTGTACACAGCATATATATTTTCAGTTGCTTGCAAGGCATTTTGTTTTGCAAAAGTGTCTAAAATGCACCTTATAATCTTCCATTTTCATAAAGATGCACAATTGACACAAATTAAATAATTTTAAACTTTCTTTCTCAAGAGATAGTTTGAAGTATACTCTAATTAGAAATGTAAGCGTATATCTGTCAATAAATTTGATATGTTCCAATGTATTTCAACATGAACGACTAAAAATCAGCATGAACTTTCTAGACAACTCAATACTTTATTTTTTACTCTTTTTTTTTTTTTAAATATGTACATAACTCATTGTGGAGATAAACTAATTTTTATTATACTATTTTATTATACTTAGTACATTTTATTATACTTAGTACATTTTATTATACTTAGTACATCTGCAGTTGCACTGGAAACATATTTAAACAAGTTTTGAAGTGTGCATTTATACATTTTATTTTTTAAAAAATCTGACATTAAATTAATTTTTTTTTATATACACACCATCAGTTTTCTCTATTTCCATGGAAAGTGCTCAGACAAACTACATTCCTTAGTTCCACCCGTTCTATCTTTTACAATTATAACCTGCCATGTTATTTACATTGTACTAAACCAACTTCATTCCCTTAGTATTTCATTGGTTAGTTGTAAGTTCTACTCAAGTAGCTTCTTCACACAAAACTACTGCTCTGTGAAACCAACTCCCAAGAGGATGTTTTCCCAATCACTACAATCTTAACCAGTTCAATTCTAAGGTTAATCATTATTTTTCCCACATATATGCATAAACTGTGCCTATTACTCTGTAATCCTCTATATCCAGTGGCTTCTGAACCTTGTACAGGGTAAACCTCATTGTAAAAAAAAATAAATGGAACTGAAGTTGTGTATGAAAAATAAGTAAATCTGATGCCAACACCCTGAATTTTTTATTTGGGTGGATTGATCACATATTGATAATAACACCATATCATTTGTTTAAAAATCACTCATAAATGCCTGTGCCTGTATCATTTTATTTTAATAAAAATTTATTTTCTTTTAAACCAAATGTGACTGGATTCTATTATTTCTGATAGAACGTTATATAATTAAAGCATATTATCATGATGTGTGTTAGAGAAATTTTAAAAAATTCTCAGGAAAGATATTTATTAATTTTAAAGAAGTACACAACTTTAATCCCCTTGAATGTAGAATCCTCTGACTTCAATGAACTTGTAGCAAACCTGCCACTCCATGGAGGTCATCCAAAAGTACCCTTCTCATTGCCTCTTATATCTTCTCTGTCTTCAAAGTGAGGGCCTCTGAGATTTTTCTAAAGTTTGAAGTCAGTCAGTTAAGTGCATGTGAAACACACTTGGGTGATCATGTCTCAAAAGAGGCATGAGTGACTGGGCAGAAGATTATCCCGCAGTAGGTTGCCATTGCTTTCTGCGGTAGACTGGTTGCCAGCCAAGGATAAAGAACCCAATCCGTCCTGTTACTTAACCCATAACTGGAGGTAAGAGATGGATTAATACCTTTCCCAAGGGTATTTGCACGTAAGTGAATGCAATGAATTCAACTGGAATTCGAACTCGGTTCCCCAATTTCTCATTCTGAACTGATATCCAATACACCACAATGCACATTTTGAACTAAGGGACAGTTTTGATGACCATCGCCCATCCCCCTGCTGTCACCAACACATCTGTTGATCATTGAGCATGCTAAGAATACATTTTGCACACGTTTAGATTTTCATGAATAATAATGTGTACAGTTGCCACACCAACTACAAATTGTATGCTTATTGTCTTTAGAGATGCGTGAAGATCTTTATCCAGAATATTGTGAATTTTCTCAACCTGCTCTGATCTTCTGGCATCTATATCTACATTGTTTCCCTCTCACATTCTCTCCACCAGTGGAAATTAGATGCTCATCTCATGCAAGTTGATCAATAGTCTCAAGCATTTCATGTTTTTGTAGCTTTTTTCCCAATTTAACATCACTTTATTGCATAGCAAGATTCAAAATTGTCTTCATGTCTCAACTGCATTCTGCAAACTCGTCCACTGTGAAAAGAAGTGTTTAGTAAGGTGTGCCCAAAAAGATTTTACAACTGTCTCCTTCAATCTGGAATTACAAAAGCCGACAAGTCAGCTTATTAGATATAGAATAATTATATGTTAAAACTACAATATTAGATGTATAGAAGCTATATGCTAAAACTACAATAATTTAAGAACGTTATAACTGCCTTTCTAAATAATGTCTCAAGATGTTTTGAGTGCATCTCATATGTATTATTACCAATCACTGCAGCATTGAAAGTCTAAAATAAAAAACGTAAGTTAGAGTCCTAAAAATACATCCCTGGGAGAATAAGTTTATTTAGTAGAAATAAGAATCTGCTAAAGCTGACAAAGTAAACCTGTCTGCTGCTCTTCAAAGGGAACTACACTCTGTGATTGAATGGGGCAGGAAATGGCTTATAAATTTTAATGTCTTGAAAACAAAGCTCATTATCTTTAACCACCATAGAGAAGCTTTCCTGTTTACCATCAGAATGGATGATGTTAGTCTTCTAGAGAGCAACACACAGCACCTCTTTGGCTTCACTCTCTCAAATGGAATGACTACATCAACTCCATAGGTGCACTAACTGCTAGGAAGGTTGTGTCACTGTTGGGCTAGGAAGTTTTTATTGTCAGAATCCATTTTGAACATTAGCTAATCTACCAGTCATCTGTGTATTGAACACTGTTGCCATACCATGTCAGGTGTACCTCCTATTCATCTTGAGGTTCTCAACAAAACCCAAAGGGTAGTTTGCAGTATAATCAATCATAACTTAGCAGCTCTCCTCCACTTACTTTCATACCAACGTGATGTGGCTTCCCTCAGTCTTTTCTACAAATATTTTCATGGCAACTGCTCTGACAATCTTTTTTCCCTAGTATCCTGACTGCATGTATTTACTTGTGCCACTAGATTGGCATCAAGGTTTTTTTTTTACCATCGAAACAGTTAAATGTAACCACTTCTTTTACTCTAACAGTCTCTTTTCTCACACTTCCTGTTTGTGGAACTCCCTTCCATTTGATTGCTTCCCTGGTAGCTACAATCTCCAAAAGTTTAATTGCAAAGTCTACTGCCATCTTCTATCTACTTGATTCCCTGCCATCTCTTATCCTTTGACATCCTCTGTACCTCGTTTTTTTCTCTCACTGTAACACCCTTGCATGCCAGTAATTGTCCTGTTATGCTTGGGGTGAAATTATTACAAAAAAAAAAAGATAGATTTGCCTATCATCCAGTTCACACTCCTTCCTGATATTTTGAACAGAAGTAAAGGTTTTTTGTTTAGGAGTCTTTCGCCTCCAGTAGCCCCTTGTGTACTAGTGACATTATTGTCTTGCTTGGGATGAATTGATTAAAAAAAAAAAGGGTGTTTGAAGATCATCTTGGGAATTTTGGGTATATGAAATGATGGTACACTTAATTTACACCAATTCATATTGCCTGTGCTTATTCCATGATACTCATCTATAAACTGAAATTGACCTCAAATGAACACATTTCAATTCCATAAAGGTATCTATACAGACATAACCAGTTTCCTTGGACACCTTGACATAAAGTAATGGTTAGTAAGCTTGTCTCACTAGAATCATTATAACTGAGTAGTGAGTTTGATCCTCACTGGGTGCCCCATACTTTTGGCCATGTGCCACATCTAAGCTGCATATAAAAAAATCACCATAAAACCATTTTTCTGAAAGGCATCAAAAAGGAAGATTTAATAAACATGTAAAAGATTATGAAATTGTCAGTATTGGCACCAAGTCTAATAAAAGACAATGGTTATGGAAAGACCCACTGATCATGTGTGTTAATTTGTCAAATGTTTATATTCTTACAAGAGCTGTATATCATTTCATTATATTTTGATATGAATATGATATCCAGCTGATATGCATAGCTGATTGTTATTTTTTACATGCTTGTAAACTGGGCTGAATTTTGACCCTAGGCTAATGAAATTATGGGGCACACTACAGACAGAGCCACCCTGAATGAGTTATTTAAAAAAAGGTTTTCTTTATTTTTTAGGTTTGACAAGTTTATTTTTTAAGTCTGGTGTCCCTAGGATTTCTAAAACTTTTTGATAAGATGCGGTGGGGTTGGGGGGGATGAATAAATGAACTTTAGATTTTTTTTATATAATTTATACACGTCAATATTTAATTCATACAAGCTTTTTTCAAATGCTAATTAAGTTCTCCCAGGACTTTACTTACTTTCTTATCTAAAAGTGCAAGAAGTCCAAGTGACAAGGTTGGGTGTAACAGTAATGGTTCTGGCGTAAACATTGCTGAGAATGTCAAAAGTGTATACAGTAATAGCAGTGTCAAAGAAATAACTATTTTTTAAACATTAATAAAGATTTATTAAATGTGTTAGTTAATTGCTATACGTGATACACACTTGGGCAATCATGTCTCTTTCAAGAAATGACTGACTAGAGAGAACATTTTCCCACAGTAGGTTGCCTTTACTTTCTGCAGTGGGCTGGTTGCCAACCAAGGCTATAGAACCCAATCTGTCCTGCTATTTAACCCATAGCTGGAGAGAGAAAAGATGGATTAATACCTTTCCCAAGGGTATTAGTGTATAAGTGAATGAAAACAATTTAACTGGAATTCGAACTCACCTCTCTGATTTCTCATCTTGAAATAGCCATTATGCCATAACACACATATGTAAAATATCATAAAACTGAAAGTTTTAGAACCAAGTGCAATAGAAGACATGCTTAGTGCTTCAATACTGAATTGTATATCATATATACAATACTTGGCTTATTCTCAAAGATGATTTTTATATACACATGAATCTCATCTGTTGCAATTGGGAGAAATTTGTTTACTAGAATTTCTTTGCAACACACTGATGCATGTTAAAGTCCTCAAAGTATTCAGTATTGTTGAAGTTAACATTTTTTATCAAGATTTACAAACTCTACATTTGGTTCAATTTTGCAAACCATGATGACATTTCGATATGTTGATTTGTTTGAAAAAATATTTCAACAAAATCCCTGCTTTGTGATTTAATAATTTCTTTAATTTTATAGGACTTCTTTGTTTTTAACAGCTACAGTTCTTACTCTTGAGCATGCAACCTACAACTGGCCATGTATAAATATTTCTTTTTGAAGCCAAATTCCATTTTTTGAAGCAGTTGGCTTTGTGATTTGTCTATAGTTCTTGCAAATGCAGGATGAACTGAAAACTAAATTCTTGTATTGATAAAAACTTAAATCAAATATGCAAGGAAACATTATTTCATTTTTATTAAATGAGTATTTATTATTTTGCCATTAAATTGTTTTTAAAATGTTGGGATTATTTAAGTTAAATAATACTACTTTCAATTTATAAAAAAAAATTAATGGAAATTTATTGTAATACAAAACCAAGTATATTTTGTACCCCCTTATATGTTTGTGCTTCTCCCCATAATTTGGTTTCAATCAGTTAATGTATAGCTATTTTAGAGGGTGTGATAGATAGACTAATGGAAATCACAGAATTTTATATAGAGATTTTTTTAAAAATATTCATATAATCTGGGAAGAGCCAACATTTCAAATAAGGAGAGATAAATAGAAAAACTTACAATATTTGTCTATGTTTTTGAGACAAGGTATTTACATTGTTCAGACTGTTGTCCTCATCTTTACTGCCATATTCAAGACATTTCAGCCATTGTACTCTCTGGTCATCTTTAAGTGACTGGAATTTTGAACCGAACACTTTATTTTAATCAATGGGGCTGATTGTTCTCATTTTATATCTTAGATATCTCCATTTAACTCAACAGTAAGTTTTTTGCTATAGCCAGGTATTGAACTCACAACTCTTTGGGTTAAGTCACTGGATCCATGTGGCCTTAAGGACGTCAGTGTATGAATTTTTGGGACTTCTAAACCTAATACGTCAGTAATCATTTTTTACCATATTACAATCTTGGTGTTTGTAATTGGTTTTCTCTAGCACTCAGTATCAAGAAAAACTTACATAGCTGTGCAAGTTCACTTTCTGAGGTTTATGAATAATTGTATAAAATTTCATTACCTTGATATTAAAATTTTTAAATTGAACTTTGCAATAAAAGTGACAGGGCAGCATTTGTATCCAAAAAATAATGCTGAATTTCCTTGATTTGTAATAATAATATGTGTTCCATGATATTGGAAATCATGAAAATTGCTGCACATGATACACGTTTGGGTAATCATGTCCCTTTCGACCCATGATGAACTGGACAGAAGATCTTCCCAGAGTAAGTTGCCATTTCTTTCTGTGGCAGACTGGTTATCAACCAAGGCTATAGAACCCAATATGTCCTATTAAATCTATAGCTGGAGGTGTGGCACCTCCCCCGGCCCCGCTGTTGGTTTTGATCCAGCCAGCTGGTTGTAGATTGACTCTGTCATGGTTTTCTCCCTTGTCCCACGTTGTGTTGATTAATCACAAGGTAGTCACGTGAGTTTCCACTAGCTGTCTCTCTGCCAAACTAAACCAAGCCAAGAAGTGTGCACACAATTGAGTAATAAAAGAAAGAATTATAACACCAAGGAAAATAAGTGGACCGACGGCTGAAAAGTGTTGTAAAAAAATGTCTTTATATACGGATTATACACAATAGGATCTTCTGTGATAATTTCCCATCCCTGCTTCTATCAACTGGTAGTGGAACAGACGTTTCTTAGGTAAATCGAATTATTCTCCTAAGCAATAACAAGGAATCTGGCTGGCAGCAACTCGCTGCTTCGAACAGAAGTCTAAGTTCATTGCTTGTTGCTTGTTTTCCGGAATGTTACGGAAATTGCCGAAGTGCTGGGTTATTCTCTTTCAGTTAGCAATTTCAGACTTGTCTGAAAATTCTCTTCTTGTTGGTCTCTTAACTCTGGTTGGTTGATTGGCGACAGGCTTCTCTACAGTCAGCACCCAACGGCAAGGCAATCATCTCTCTGTCTCTTTACTTCTTCGATTGGGAACTGTCTTTGGTCATTACGTTTCTGGACTGAGAAATCGAACTCTCTGCCACTCAAGCTGCAACTACTCATTTTGTCTGTAAATTCTCTTCTGTCTTTAACTCTGGGTAGCCGGCATCAGGCCTCTTCTGTTGATCTCTGCAACTTCATTCGAAACTTTGTCTGCAAGTTCTCTTCTGTCTTTAACTCTGGTTAGCCGGCATCAGGCCTCTTCTGTTGATCTCTGCAACTTCTCCGTCGTTCTCAGCAACTCAAAACTTCAACTGCAAAATCTCTTGTCTGTTTTTATCTCTGGTTGGCCGGCAGACTCTGCGATTGGCACCCAACAACATGGTGCCTATCTTCGTTGTTACATTTTTAGGACTTTCTCCGATCCAACTGATTTTGGTCCCTCGGGACCCTGTATTTATGCACATGCCATGATGTGGGGCCGACGGTCGCTGGGTGTCTAATCCCCCACCTCAGCAACCAATAAAATCCTGAGGTTAGCTGCTACTCATTGTTGCCGGTGGTTTAACCAATGGGATTAGTCTTCTTTCCATGATGTCAATTGTTAGTCATCTCCCCCTTTTGGAGCTTGTTCACCGGACCAATGGAATCTCTCTCGATCTTATGACATCATCTCCCCATACCCCTTTTCTGGGCTGGACTTAACCGAATTTCCTTTCTCAAAATTTTCCATTCTCACGAAACAATTTCAAGGATTTTCTTTTTTTCTTAAAACAATAAGCATTAACCTTTTTGAACTGTCTTCGCCCAAAACATGTTGACAAGGGTCCATTGACATTGTTACCCAAATAATAATTTCTACGCACCTGTTTTTAATATCCATTCTCTGAGTCACCTATATTTTCAAGTGACAAGAATGCCTTATCAGTTTTACTCTGATGTCAGTGAAAATAACTTTTCTCTAAATTACTTGACTCAGAATCAAAACATCTGTTATCTTTAATTCTTTCACGAGAGTCATGCCAGCCAGTCATTCGGACCCAAAATGAAATTTCCCTTTCCTTTCCCAAGAAACAATAACAAATAAATTTATCTTTCTTTTATGTTTAGAATGGCCGTCAGCTTTCTTTGGGGTGACTGAAACCGATATCTCTTGTTTCTGTGGCTTGAAAACAAATCCATTTCTCTTTTCTTTCTCTTCTTTCCGGGTTTACAATAATAGGGAAATACCAGATGTTATTTTCCATCTCTGCTTTCTTTTTAAAGATAAAGATTTTCCAGCTACGGTTAATAATTAGTTAATAAAATTAATCACCTCCATTTTCCTTTGCTCATATTCTGAGGATAAAGAAAATTTCTCTTAGTATGTTCTCTTATGATCTATAATAGTAATTTTAAGATTTTCCAGTTATGGTTATTAATTAATTAATAAAATTAACTAATTCCAGTCCGCTACAAAATATTGTTATAGGAGGGAGAAAAACTAGCTGAGAAATGAAAATGGCTTTTTCAAAACTGCTTTTACCTACAAGAAACTTCCAATTAGTTCCACTTTATTTTGGAAATCGATGCCTGCGTTCTTAAGCAAGGTAACTCTGGTTCAAACAACAAGCAATCTAAATCAAGACTATTATTTAAGTACAAGTGTAGCCATGCTGTCAAAAATTACTGCAAAATATGTCAATATGCTGTCTAAAATGACAGCAACATATATATTGATGTACCCACTATTGAGTATCTTACATTAAGACATGAGAAAAAATAAATAAAATAATCCAAATCTCTGAGTGTGACAGGAGGGAAATATATAGATAAATACACAATGGTCTTTATTATCATAGAGAGGATATATATATATATATATATATATATATATATATATATATATATATATATATATATTCTTCTCTACTCAACAAAATTATTGCAAAAAAAATAATAGGGTGCTGTTAAAGAGCAAACATGTAGCAAGAGCTTTCATAACTAGTAGTAAATATTAATTACAGGTAATAAAGAGAATGAACTGAGTTGACACTGCCTTGTCATTGACTTTCTCTCCATGAGTGACAGGAAGGAAATATATCTCTACAACTAAGTACTGGTCTAATTTAATTATAACCAAAAACTAATTAACAATAACATATATATATATATATATATATATATATATATATAGATAGATAGATAGATAGATAGATAGATAGATACTATAGTCATCTGCAGACAGATCTGTTTTGCTGTATCACAGCTCATCAGTACGGTTAGACTCCGATTGCTTTTTTTACCCAGGATTGAAACCCGACCGAATTGGTGTCAGTCGGTGATTCTACCTCTGGTCTACGAGCGTTCAGTGTAAGAAGGCAGACTTTTTAGCGTGTATATCATTATAGATAGATAGATAAATAGATAGATACACAATGGTCTTTATTATAATAGAGCAGATTACTTATGGGCCAAAGTTTTCAGCAAAAGCACTTGAAACCCCAGTTTTTGGAAATGTCTCTGAACTTAAGCAGCAACAAATACCAAGATGGGTGATAGCTTTGGAATGTCAGATGCTTGGACGTGCAGGTAATAGATAACAGCTCAGTTTAGAAATCAGAAAGCAAAATGTTGCCGAATATTTAGGTTAAAAAAGTCACTATTATGTTGTAGGAATCAACACTTTGGATATTAAATATTTTGAAGTTCCTGGAACATTTATCCCACAAACAATATTGGTGGACTCAAGTGAGTCTGAAAAAAAAAAGAAACACAAAAGTAATGAATATTAAACAAATGAAAATGCATGTTATTTACAAAAGGAATTACATGTATACGCAAAAGAAAAAAATGCTAAAAATAACTATAAGGAAAATGTGCTTGTTTTTGTGTGTGAAACAAATGTGTATGATAGACATGTGCATTTGTGAGAAAGTTAAAAAGTCAACAAAGGACCCGGGGAGTGAACATACCTGCATTTTTTACTAATGTCAACTACTTGTGGAATCAAGGTTTAAAAAAGAGGAAGAGTGAGAATATGATTCTGTTTTTATAGATCTAAAGAGCACCTCCTAGTGGGTACTTTGGGAAGAGCCAAATGGAGTCATGCACACAGAGTTCCAATTTAGATCAGGTTTGTTATATTCACTTACATGCAAATATCCTAGGGAAAGGTATAAATCTGCCTCTTCCCCCACTCCCCAGTTATCACTTTAATTAGTTGGACTTTTATCCTTAAAACATTATTATTTCAAAATTTTTTTTGAGATAAATTTATTTTCTAGCTTTCAATAACATGTAAATACCATAGAAAATAATGTGGATAGGCAAATATGTTTGCAAATGGCCTTGTGCCAAAATTAATAGAGCCCACTGATAATGAAAGAATATTCAGTTGAGCAAACATGAATGAAAGTTTAAAAAGTGTCTCATAAAAGTGTAAATTATTTAATGAAAAAGAATTGATATCATTTTTGTTTTAAAAATATTTATGTTTGAAAGTTCTGCATAAGGTCTCTTCTGAATGTGTGTGTTTTTAGAGTTCAGTTTTCTTAAAGTCATTTGAATGATTTCAAATGGATTTGTAAGAGAAAATAGGTCTCTGCTTTGCTCTGTGTGTGACAGTAGTAAACGATAAGCTACTTCCTTAATGAGGAAAAGGACAGAAGTTGTTTCTTTGATCTTTCTTTCTTTGCCGACAGTACATGAATAAAAAGAGAAGAAAAAAACTAATGACTGCATTGAATAGAATACAAATCCATCATCCATCAACCAGCTAAAAAAACAGAATAAATTCCACACCAGCAAAATCAAATTCAAATGACTACAACATTTGGGAAAAACCCAAAGTAAAATTGCACACCCGCGAAAGAGGATCCAAACAGTTAAAAGCTTTTCTTTTTTACAATTCAGTGTGAAAAGCGATACTCTGGATCCTGATTAGTTGACAAATCAAGAAATTCAAAATACGTCAGCGAAATGTTTTTTTTTCACAGCCAAAGAAAAAATGGTCTTGGGATCTTTTCACATGGCCAGAATTCAATATTTAAGGATGTCCCCTGACCGGTCACAGTCAGTTAGTCAAAAGGGTCAGTGAGAGATAGCAGTCAGTCGATCCATCGCTCAAGCAAGCAGTCAATCTGTCAGTCAGTGAAACAATCAGCCACGCCAGTCAATCCTGAAAGGCACACTTTTAGATACACACAGTCCGATAGGTGCCAACATCAAAGAGACCAGTGCCAACAAACAAATCCATCGCCAACTTAACAGAGGGAGAAAGAAAGAAACAAAACACCTGCAACAGCTGTAAAACTTTTCACATCTCCCATCAACCAGAAAGGAAAAGTAACACAGACCTACTAAGTTAAGTAGATTGATTCATTGTTTTTACACACATATTCTACCAATTACTACTATTTCCATTTGACTCTCTATCTCCCTTCAGGAATTCTCATTCACACTCCTTTTCAACACAATTTAAAACACTTTCCTTTTCTACTGATACATAAAAAAGAAAAGAAACTTTGTGCTACTACCCTGTTTAATTACAGACTCAAACAAATGCTTTTATATTCAACCAACATTCACGTAATTCCAAAAGACACTTTTCTATTCAACCAACATTCGCGCAAATCCAACTGACACTTTTCTATCAAACAAAAGATACACAGAATTCTACAAATTGTTTATATTGTATATATATATTGTCAAATACAATTTTTTCATATTTGTATACAACATTTCTTATTGTGTTGTCTTTTCTTGAAATTTGTGTTGTGTTTTTGTGGACCGGATAGCCCGCATTAAAACCGCCTTTTTAATCCGAGTTGTTCTGGAACCCCACAAGTGAAAAAGAGAACGTGAGAAAATACAAGTTTCTTTGACATAGGTTCCAGTAGACAAATGAAGTCTCTCTGACTAGCAAGCAAAAATTCACGCCATTTATGTGTTTGTTAAGCATAGAACTGGATCAACTTCAGTATTTTATTTATAAATGAGAAATTGTGTCCATTTTGTTTTCTAAGATGTCCACATATGATAAAAGTTGGTAAGTTAACACTCTTATCAAAAGAGATTTTTTTATTAGTGAATGAATAAATGTCTAAGTTTTTTAATTGACTCATGAAAATGTGTAGGGGTGTGTAAGCTTGAATTTTATGTGCAATAAGAGTTTACAGATCGAACAACAAATTTTAATCCCTGTTTGCTGTTTGCTACAAAGACTAAAATTAATGACCAGGAGAAATGTTGATTTTCTAAGGGTCACTTAGATGTGGTACAAGACCGAAAGTATGGGGTACCCAGTGAGGATCAAACTCACTACTCAGTTATAATAGGTTCTTACAAAACAAGCTTCTAATCATTACACCATGTCGAGAACCTGGAGAAGTGTTGATTTTCTAAGCACTGCATAGATGTGGTACAAGGCCGAAAGTAAGAGGTACCTAGTGAAGATCAAAGTCACTATTCAGTTTTAATAGGTTCTTGCTAACCATTCATTATACTACATCAAGATGCTATGGGTTAAATAGCAGGACAGATTGGATTCTATAGCCTTGGTTGGTAACCAGTTTACAAGAAAGTAATGTCAACCTACAGTGGAAAAATTTTCTGCCCAGTCAGTCATGTCTCTTTTGAGATATGATCATTCAAGCATGTATAACATATGGCACTTAACTGACTAACAGGAAATTAAAAGGTTATCTAAACTTATTTATAAATGGAACTTTGTCTGTGTGTGTGTGTGTCCATTACCTATAGACTCCAAAATGGCTGAACTGATTTTCTTGAAAATTTACACAGTTGTACTACAAGCATCTGCGAGTGTTCTTAGCTAGGTTTTGTGTCGAGGTACCCCCGATAAATATCGATAATCGAAAAAATCGGGTTATAGAAGGAGTGGTCCGATTTTAATCAAATTTGATACACTCATAGACAAACACATAAGAAACGATATTCAGAAGTTTGAAGGTTGCAGTTCTTACAATAGTGCAGAAAATTTGATATCGATACCAGGAAATTAAAATTTGATTTATATCCATCCATTTTTCTTTCAGTCTACGGTTTCGCTTTAACTGGAAACAACTATTGCTTTTTAGTCTTTCATGCCAACGTCCAAAGAGTCTGAGCTCCAGGACCATGGATTAGTTTTAAAGCTTTCATTACACCTGATCAACGCCGGGCTATACTGCTAGTTTCATAAAAATACATTTATGCCATATAAAAATTAAAATGTATCTTATAAAAATCTGTGTGTTATCACTGTACAGTCAAGACCTCCTATATATTACGGCCTCGGTACAGTGAACTTCTTTTCCTACATGTTGCCTTGCCTGTCAGGAAAAGATAAATGTAGAATTTATTTCACAGTGATGGCAGGAAGACTGGAGGATAGACTGTTTAGTGACCCGTATCACTGATATGAATTTTTAGTCGACACAGGTGCCGAAATTACTGTTGTCCCTCCAACAAAACTATCGCCCGGTTCACACTCCACCCACATCTATTGAACAGGTGAAGAGGCTCATCCCTTGTTTCCTGTTTAGGATGCGGTTTCCGGTTTTCTCTTTTCCAATCTTTTCACTCTTTCTTTTCCTTTATTATTTTTTTTTTCAATTGGAGTAGATAGACTAAACTATCGCCCGGTTCACACTCCACCCACATCTATTGAACGGTTGAAGAGGCTCATCCCTTGTTTCCTGTTTAGGATGTGGTTTCCGGCTTTCTCTTTTCCATTCTTTTTACCCTTACGTAGTCCCCTGCGCATCAGTGGCGTTACCGCCTTGCTTGGGGTGATATGATTAAAAAAAAAACAAAACAAAACAATGGAAAATAATTTAACACTGACACTGTATAAACTCCAAGCAGTGAACGGTAGAAAAATGCACACATACTGCAGAAAATCACTTTTGTTAAATTTTGGTATCTGACAGTTTTTAGATTTTTATACAAGCAGATGTGAATACACTAAATACTAAAGAGCAGACTTCTTCACACATTTTTCAACCTATCAGTGAACATGGCTACCAAGACACTGATAGACAATAAAACCCAAGTAAAAATCTATGCCCACACTAATTCTATAATGACTACTTCAATTTAAGTGTTGATTTTCTAAATGCCGCTTAGATGTGGCACAAGGCCGAGAATATGATGCTAATGTGAGGATTGAACTCAATACTCAATTGTAATGATTCTCTAGTCTAGTGAGACAAACTTTCGAACCATTAAGATCGAAAACCTGGAAAAGCGAGAATTGTACTTTTTTTTCTTTTCACAAGAGACAGAAAAATGTTCGACACCGGTTGGTCATCATCTGTAATATTTTTTTTTCTCTAAGATAATGTCTGATTTTTAAGTTTAGTGTTCGGAACTAAACGAATGATCTAGAATATTCCTTGATTAATTGAGAAACCGATAAAATTTGGTCAGAATCGGAAAAGGAAAACTAAAAAAGAAAAAAAAAAGGTAATTAATTAAATACATCCTCAATTTAATTGATTTTTTTCTTTTTTGTCTTTTCATTGTAAAATCACCGGATTATTTAAGTAAAATTACATTGAATAAAAAACAAAACGCATAATAAATTAATGTAATCAATAAAACTAAAAGAAAAGTATCCTGAGAATATGCGGTTCTTTTAAAAGACGAAAATTTGTGGAGACGTGAATGAATCCCGCCAAAATGACTTTTTAGTTTTTCGGTACGAAGAGAGGCTTCGCCAGCTGAGCAAAAATTTTTCAGGTTACAGAAAAAAAATCCCTTGTAAAGATTTCGCTAAATTTGTAATGGCTACAGACGTTTTTGAATTTAGTTTTAGTTTATTTAATAAAAATATAGGTACCGCCATGGCCAGTAAAACAAATCATCAAAATCGCATTTTTAAAAATGCCTACTTTTTAAATTTTAATGAAGTCGGGGGCTTTATTTTAAATGATAATAGCTTAAAGTTAATTTGTATGAAAAGTAAAAAGAATAATTTCTGGGGATAAAGTTTTGATTCATTTTTAAAACATTTTCATGTTCACTCGTCAACGAAAAATAAAAAATGTAACAACAAATTTAAAAATAGAATATTTGTCGGAGAGATGTAAAGTTCAGTAACGGAATTTTGTACAATTTACACTTACCTTTTCCTTGAGACATCATGAAAATAATACTTATTTTCGCGTAGTAGCCTGTGATGTCATTCATTGCTCAATAACGGTAGTCTTTCTACTGAGAAAAATTTAAAATCTAAAATTGTAGAAATACTGAACTCAAGCAGTGCAATAATCAAGAAATTGGTATTGCTTATACCGAAAAATAAATTATTTTTAACCCTATTGGCACGGTGACTCCAGATTAAAATTTCTGATTTGGGCAGTATACGACATCCTGCCAAGCCCCACAAACTTACAATTGTGGTATAAAACCCAGTCGCCAAATCTTTGTGAGCAGCTGTTAGTCTGCACTGGCTGACAGACATTACAGATGGAGCCACGACGTAATTCTAAAAGAGATCGTGAAAATAGTTCAAAATGCTATCAAAGAGAATGTTTACAACCCAGACACAAGGCAAATAAAATTTATTAAAGCGGGCGCGAAAATCCCACAAAATAGGAAGGTAAAGCCAAACCTGTTATCTCCTGCAACAGATTGGGAACTAAGGGCTGATATAGGCTCAAGATTGAAATTCTCAGAGCAAATTGCCACCACAAAACTTTACCCAGATATAGTTTTCTTCTCACATAATTTGAAGAAGATAGTGTGGGAACTGACGCTCCCCTGGGAGGAAAACGCAGAAGAAGCCCATGAAAGGAAGAAGTTAAAATACGACAAACTTCTGGAGAGTTGCAGAGTTAAAGGCTGGAGGGCTAGAAGCGGAGACTAGAGGATTTGCAGCAAGATCCTTATGCAAAGCCTTAACTGATATTGGTATAGTGGGAGTAAAAAAAAGGAAAGCACTCAAGTCCATAACCAAAACAGCAGAAAGTATAGCCAATTGGTTATGGATCAAAAGAGCGAGTAGCTGGAGTTCAAAACAAATTGTGAGCTAAAATCTCCCGAAATTCTGCATTTCTGATATTGTCTCTTAATATAAAGTGGCCTCTTAATGTAACTGTAAAAACGGTTCGCGTCTTAATGTAAAGTGGCTCTGTCTGTCGCCAATTGGAAGCATTTTCAAGACTTTGTACTGGGCCCAAACGTTAAAATTTTTTCCAGTGTCTGAAAGCGCTTATTGAGGGTGGACCAGAGACTGAACATCTCTGGTCAGGTCTGCACAGTGAGTAGGTATGATGTTGAAAGACCTGAAACCCCTAGTGATCCATGCAAAGACATCACTGACGACACCCTCTAGCGCCAATACTACGGTGTGTATGTTTTAATATATATATATATATATATATATATATAACTTCTACATAGGCCTATACTTTTTTATACTTCTTATAAATTAGAAGTATCAAAAAAATTAATCAAATATAATCAATTAATACTTTTCAATTTAATTCATTGCCTTAATTTTTATTATTTTCTTGACTTTTTGAAGTCACAAAATATTATTTTGCACACAATGAGCTTGTAGTGAAAAAAAGAAATTCTAGATTTAAAAATTCAAATGCTAAGCACTGACTCATTGATTTTGTTAGGAATAAACAAATTTTCTCAAATTTACAAACTTTGCTTAACACACACACACACACACACACACACACACACAAAACTCGCAAAATTTCACACTCGATGCAAAATGTTTTTCAGCAAATAGAAAACTAAGAAACATTTAAAAACTAAAAAGAAAGGCCAGAATCACATCTGGGAGTGAATTCTCAAATGACTTGTTCAGAGCCCCCACAAACGAAATGAAAGGCAGAGCAAGCTCGACCGTCACCAGAGAGAAATGGGATGAGCGTCATTAACACATCCCTCGACAAACGTCATGCGATCGTATCATTATTGTCTCTATCTTTCTCTCTCATCACTCATCTCTCACCGCATTCCTGTTCAACATTCACCCTGAGCGACAACTTCAAAGACTATCCTACCCAACAAACGCTCATACATACATGCACACATACGTTCCTGTCTACGTACACATAAACTCACTTTTGCAAGGGCTATTATGAACTCTTGATACCCTAAACTACTTAATACTGTTTCTCATTGAACATTTTAACTTCTATCAATTCATGTTATTCATTTCCATTAATAAATTTCTGTTTAAACTTTTAATCTTCCAAAAATCCACACATTCTAATCTCCAACCTTCTGATGATAGCAAATAATCCTTAGTTGTAGGGAGTTCAGTTATGTTTGACACAAGGCCAATTTAATAAACCTTAACCATCTCCATACTGCTTCAAGCTCTTTGTAATTATTCTGATTTTTATCATTTAAAGAAGTGCTAAAAAAAAAGCCAGGTTACTGACAGTACTGACAAAGATAAAAATTTCCAAAGAGGGAGGTGATTCAGAATTTTTTCCAATTTGTTCTTCTATACCATACAAAAAGTAATCTGACAGTTGTGAAAATAAATCAATTTATTTTTTAAATATTTCTAGTGTGGAAATGGCATCAGATTTTACATTTTTCAATTCTTCAACCATATTTTTTAAAAAAAGCCTCTTTTGTCATCAGCAGTTAGAAAAAATTTCAAAATCACTCTAGAAAATTACAAGTATTTTTTTTAATAAATATTCAGTGTAGATTTTTTACCCTGTGATAATCTGAAAGAAAATAATGTATTATATTAAATTATATAAGTAGCAACTCTCAACAAAAGTTATTTTGTAAGTTTTATTGAATTATTTTTGTAAAGCTTCAGGACAAATTTTCAAGATTTTCTTTTCTTTTTTTATTGAATAAAATCTTCAGGGATTTTTCATTATAAAAATTATAAAAGAAAAATTGTCAATATTTCCCTAATTTTAAAAGTATTTACGTCTATTGAACAGGTGTAAAGGCTCATCCCTTGTTCCCTGTTTAGGATGTGGTTTCCGGTTTTCTGTTCCAATCTTCACTTTTTTTTTTTTTTCAATTGGAGTAGATAGACTGAACTATCGCCTGGTTCACACTCCACTCACGTCTATTGAACAGGTGTAGAAGACCATCACTTGTTCCCTGTTTAGGATGTGGTTTCTGGCTTTCTCTCTTCTAATCTTTTCACTCTTACATAGCCCCCGGCACATCAGTGGCATTGCCGCCTTGCTCAGGGTGATATGATTAAAAAAAAAAAAAAAGTGATCAATTTCACTGTGTTCTAGTGGTTGAAGATTTTTTTTTTAATGTTGAGGTTCACCAGTGAAGTAGGGAGAAGATTGAATGTCTTAATTGGCTTTGTGTCAAACATAACAGTGTCTTAATCCAACTTCCATCTCTGATTCGACTTTCTTTCTTTTTATAGCTAAAGACTTTTTCACATAGGCTTGTTAACTTCTCTCTCAGTTTTGAAAATCACTTCCTTTCATTGGATAGAAATTTAACATTGGGTTGTGAAATTTGGCTTTATCTTTTTTCTTCAGTACAGGGTCAATCCTTTTTTTTTTATTGGTCAAAATTCAGATTTCACACAGAATTGGAAAATTTGTAAAAAGGGAAGAGAATAGAGTTATTTTTAATTTGGTATTTACCACATATTCATGCATCTAAATATGGAAAAGATAACTGTCCCAACTAATAATATTTTTACAAAGTTTTTTTAATAAAATAAGTAATTCAATATACAGTTCACTTTAAATGTAAGGTAATATTTTCCACAATTCTGTTAATTAATCCTTAAGTTTATTAATTTTGCTTAAAGCAAACATCTTAGACAGATTTGATTTTTAAGAATTTTTTAAAGTCATTATTTTTCTGCCTTCATATTTTAATTAAAATGGTGGATGAAGAATAAATGAACTGTAAAAAATTATTTTTAGTTTGTTAAAATCATATTGAAATATATAATTGTAAAATTATTTTTCTTTTTTCATAGATTATCTTACAAATAAAATAAAAATTTTAATAAAAAGGAAATATTTATTTTAAATGTGTTTTTTTAAAGGTTTGCTTAGCTTACATTTTAGCAGTAGGTACCTCAAAGAGTTCTCTGAAATCTAAAAAACATATTTTAATAGGTGTAGGGTTAGGTCTTGAAGACTGTTACAATGTGTTTAGTAAAATAATGGAAGGTAAAGAAGTTGTTGGGTATTACCTATTTATTATACATTAATATTTTGAGATCAAAATCTCATCTTCGGAATGGCAGAAGAGCTTGTGTCCGAGTTCATGCCTTTCAATGAAGGACCATTCCTGGCTGCAGCTGCTGTCATTAATTGTAGTGTGTGTGTGTGTGTTTAATAAATTTAATGTTTTCTATGAAGTTAAATTTTGTTTTTTTTTGAAAGTCTAAAGTTAATCTATAAAAAATACCAAACAGATTTGTCTTTAAATAAAGATTTTAGATATTTAGACCAAAATATAGAAACAAACTTATTTCTGCCCAGTTTGATCAGCTAATTTGATAGAGGCTGATAGAACAAAAATCAAAACATTTTAAAAGTTCAATATTTGCTCCAAATATTTTTTTCAAATAAAAATAGTAAATTCATGGATAAATTCAGTCAGTTAAGTGCTATACATGATACACACTTTGGTGATCATGTCTCTTTCAACTGGGTAGAAGATTTTCCTGCAGCAGGTTGCTATTGTTTTTTTTTTCTTCAGTACAGAGTCGGTCCTTTTTCTTATTGGTCACAATTTAGATTTTACACAGGACTGGAAAATTTTTAAAAAGTGAAGAGAATAGAGTTACTTTTAATTTCGTATTCACTACATATTCATGCACTAGGCTGTAGAAATCTATCTGTCCTGCCATTTAACTCATAGCTAGAGGGAGAAGTGGTGGATTAATACCTTTTCCAAGGGTATTTGCATGTAAGTGAATGCAATGAATTCAACTGGAATTCAAACTTGGTTCTCTGACTTCTCATTCCAAGTCGATATCCACTGCACAACAACAACAGGCATTTTGTATTGATCAATTTGAATGATCAACTTTTCCAAGCTATAAATAATCCTTCTCAGACAAGGAGGAAATTTAATAAGAGATTTTCCAAAGTTCATTTCAGAAGAAAAATACAGGAAATGTGGTCAAAGTCATCCACTACAACTGAACAATATTCTACCATTATGATGACTTAAAAAAATCAAACTTTCCTCTTTGTCCATAAAGGATTATTTGTAAGTTAATCATTAAAATTAATCAACACAAAATGTCTTTCATTTTCAATATTATTTGCCTTGAACACACAGAATATATAAAACATATAATAATTAGAACACTGAACTTTCTGCTACTACAGTTTCTACATTAATGGTATCATCAGCCAGTAAAATTTGAATGCCTGATGATACCATAAATGTACCAAGAAAAATATAAGTTCAGGCTCTGTCAAGATTCATCCAATTACATCATTCCTGGGCAGACCTAATCATCAATTGTTGTCTTTGGCCAGTTGAATTTTGACATAATCACATTATTGTTTATTTCATTGTTCAAATTTTTTCCAACTTTGACATGCTGAAGCAGTGCCTGTTTATTTCAGTGTTTCTGACAACCAAAACATATTTTTGTTGGCTTACTAAAATATAATTAATTCTTCTAATCATTATTTTATAATTCTGAAATAGTTTAATGTAAATTATATTCTGTCTTTGAACATTGTTTCTGAATTTTTCACTTCTTTTGACCAAATATCTATTGAACATGTGAAGAGGCTTGTTTCCTGTTTAGGATGCAGTTTCCGGTTTTCTCTTTTCTAATCTTCTCGCTTTTTTTTTTCAATTGGAGTAGATAGACTAAAATATCACCTGGTTCACACTCCACCCACATCTATTGAACAGGTGAAGAAGCTCATCCCTTGTTTCCTGTTTAGGATGCAGTTTCCGGTTTTCTCTTTTCTAATCTTTCCACTCTTATGTAGCCCCCTGCACATCAGTGGTGTTACTGCCTTGCTCGGGGTGATATGAAAAAAAAAACAATAATTTAATTAAATTATATTCCGTTGTTTATATTTTGTAACTTTGAAAACTGTTTTTTTTTACACAATACACTGTTTATGTTTTTCTGCAATCCAGCTTCGATTGAAATCATTGTGTGTTCGTTTTTTGCCTTTGACAAAAATAAATTATTTTCAAATTCAATTATATTCTGTTGGTCCCTAGAATATATAACAATCAACTAAGTTTGTTTTTTGTCTGTTAAGACTTCCTGGGACTAAATTTGTGCACAAATGGAAGAGATGCTGAGAATTTTTAATTTAATTTTATTTTAACATTTGTTTTAGTTATATAATTTAGCCAATTTTATTTAGATTCACTTTCTTCTTATCTTTCCATTGCTTTTGTTATTAAATATGCTGCATTGTGATATTCTATGCATCTCTTTTTTTCTGATCTGTACTTGTGTATCAAACGTCTGAAATAAAAGTACATGTACGATTTAAGAAATCTGAAACATAGGACTTTAAAATTATTTGATAGAATTTTCATTAACTTGAGAATTATATCAAAATATTTCATTCTCTTTTACAGACTGGTCATTGTTAAGAATAAATGTACTTGTTCAGAAGAGGCTATGGAAATTCATTGATGTTACATGGATCCTATTTTGATAGTAAAGAAGACTTTTGAGGAAATTAATATAATCAAGAAAAGATTTTTGTAAAATTTGTGAATCATAATTTTCATAGTGGAATTTTAAAGACAGATGCAAGAGAAAAGTCTTTTTTGAAAATACAAGTAAATTGTGTGAATTAGCTTTTTTCAAGGTTCTCCATTGTGAAAAAATAAATTATCTTTCATTTAAGTTCTACTTCACTTAAACATCAGAAAATAAACTGTTTCATTTCAGCCATGTCATGCAATCAGTCATTGATCCAAATGAATTATTATTATAAAAAGATTTTTTACAAGAAGACTGGTGCAATCATCTTAGGGAGCCTATTACTCTGCTACCTGTAACAACAACGGTTCATTCAAAACAGCTTACATTGTAACAAGCCATTTGAGCTAAATGCTTATCAAGTTAAAACAAATGGTTATTGCTGGTATTACAAGTCATGTAAACATCGTCAAAGTGTCAGATGATTCATTCTTAGCTAACAGCAGGTTGTCACTAAAGCAACTGATCTGTTATGTCTATTGCTGAAAGCACAACATGGTGCAGAATTACATTCATGTTTATTTTACTTCATTCAGGAAATAGCAATTTATTTTATACCACTTAAATGAAGGATAACCAAAAGTTATTTCAGAAAACTTAAAAGAAAAACACGCAAGTACACCAATGAGAATCTATGTTCTTGTCAAAAATGTGTATTATATATTTTTTTTGACAGCTAATCTCTGACATCACAAAAGCAGTGAGAAGCCTTTCTCTTGTAAAGATCTATTTCTATGATCGTATCACCAGCAACAGACATGCAGACACACACAAGTGAAAAGCTTTTATCTTGTAAAGTTTGCAGCTCTGCTTTTTCAGTAAGCTCAGCTTTAAAAACACACATGAGGAAACACACTGGTGAAAAGCCATATTCTTGTAAAATATGTGGATCTGCATTTTCTTGGAATTCATCCCTGAAATCACACATGCGAAAACACACAGGGGAGAAGCCTTTCTCTTGTGAAGTGTGTGGATCTGCATTTTCTGTGAGTTACTCTTTAAAAAGCATATGCGAACTCACTCTAATGAGAAGCCATATTCATGCCCAATGTGTAAGTCTGCTTTTCCAGTTAGTTCTGCTTTAAAAAGACATATGTGAACACATACTGGAGAGAAACCATATTCTTGTAAGATGTATAAGTCTGCATTTTCAGTGAGTTCAGATTTGAAAACACATATGCGGACACATACTGGCAAGAAGCCTTATTCTTGTGAAATATGTGGCTCTGCATTTTCTTGGAGTATATCTCTGAAAACATTTGAGAACACACACTGGTGAGAAGCCTTTCTCTTGTAAAGTGTGTGGTGTTTCATTTTCAGTAAGTTCAGCTTTAAAAACACACATGCGAACACACACTGGTGAGAAACCATATACTTGTGGAATATGTGGATCAGCATTTTCTTTGAGCTCTTCCCTTAAAACACATATGCGAACACACACTGGTGAGAAACCTTTCTCTTGTGAAGTGTGTGGCTTTGCATTTTCAGAACATTCAGCTTTAAAAAGACACATGCGAACACACACTGGTGAAAAACCATATTCTTGTGAGGTGTGCAAATCTGCTTTTTCAGCAAGTTCAGCATTAAAAACACATATGCGGACACATACAGGTGAGAAACCATATTCTTGCAAAATATGCAGGTCTATATTTACCTGGAGCATATTGCTGAAAACACACATGCGAAAACAGTGATGAGAATAATTTAACCTATGAAATGTCTGATACTGCCTTTTCAGTGAGTTCAGCTTTAAAAACAAATATGCTTATACATGCTAGTGAGAAGCCATATTCTTGTGAAATATGTGAATCTGTATTTTCTTGGAGCTCATCCCTTAAAATCTACATGCGAACACACACTGGGGAGAAACCTTTTTTTTGTAAAGTATGTGGTTTTGCATTTTCTGAAAGTTCATCATTAAAAAAGCACATGCGGACCCACACTGTCGAGAAGCCATATTCCTGTAATGTATGTGGATATGCATGTTCACAAAGTTCTAGCTAAATTGATCTTTTTATCCACGGGATGCGTGCTATTTGATGCTATGTCTGTCGCGTAAAGGACCAGCAATCAAAGAATTTACTAACCTAGGGAAAAATCCAACAGACCCTGAAAATGCTGAAATAAATTATCCAGAGAACTATGTCCTGTTTTTGAGTGACACAAACAGTTTAGGAAATGTGAGATGACAATGTGGGGCAGGCAAAATCTCAATGACTCTCAACAACAAAGTCTTTTTTTTTTTGTTTCCCTGTAAGTAAGGAGATAATGACACTAGAATGCAAGGGTGAAGTAAAAAGAAAAGAAATAAGAAGAATTTATTGTGGAGAATTGAATAAAGGATAAATAAGGAACCAGGATCAAGAAAACAGATGATGTCACATTTAAAATCTTTGAATATTACATTTTAAAAAATTAAATGCAATGTAAATTTGATGCCAATATCAGGATTATCATCTGATGGATTGTAATATATTTCTGTGACCTGACATAAATATGGTTGATATCAAAGGCAGTGACTGACAAAAGTATTATCAACATCAAAGTCAGAAAATGCAAACTGGGCCAAGAAAAGTGTGATCAACATCAAAGGTAAAAAACACAAACAGGATCAACAAAAGTATGATCAACATCAAAGACAGAAAATATAAACAGTGACTGATAAAAGTGGGACTGACATCAAAGGCAGCTGGTTTGAAAGGCAATAGCTAGCAAAGATAATTGATAGATGTGCTTGGTCATAGGTGGCAAAAGCAAAAACACAAGAAGGCAAAAATGTGTAGAAATTACAGGTTGTATAAGTTAGGGGTTTTTCTGGCTGAGATCAGAACACCAAGAAAATGCAGAGAAGAGAAGACAACACTCACAAGTTAATGACTCCCGACAACTCCCTTGTATTTGTGTGATTCTCTCTAGCTACATTCTCCTCTGCACAATCATCACTGACAAAGAATATAAATATAAAATTAATTTTTATATATACATGATCCATGTTTGTTGTTATATTTCAAGACAATTGTTGTTCATTGAGATTCAGATCATGAACGTTATATAACAGCATGCCTTGTGTTTGTCTAGTGTCTTTGCAGATCATCTTGTTTTAGATTTTCTTTTCACCTCTTATTAATTTTTCGATTGGGATATTTTTATTTCCTATATGATATGTATTCTTCAGTGTTATGTCTCTGGCATAAAGGACTTTGTTAATCTGGAGTAAAATCCAATAGATATCCTGGCCATGCTTAGATCTTTGACGGATGCAAACTGTTCAGAGAAGAATGAGATGACACAGAGAAAGGGGGATCAAAAATTTCAGTGACTTTCAAGAACAAAATCTGATGCTGACAGTGTCAATTAGTGCAGATGGAGTATATTCTGAAAATCAGTATTTGAATAAAGTTTTGGGGGATCATCTTGTTTAAGCGGTGTAATGGATAGCAGGTGGGAATGAGAAGTCAGAGACCTGAGTTCAGATATTGTCTAGAGCAGTGGTTCCCAAACTTTTTCTTATGGGCAGCATTTTTGGAATGAAAATATGCTTCCAAGGACCATTCATTTTTCTATATTTAATTGTAAATTGTTACTTTGTAATCCAATATAAATATACTCAGTTGATTTTCATAACTGATTTTTTATTGTTATTTGCTCAATATGCTCATAAACAGAGCCAGATTATGACTTTTGGGGTCCCAAAGCTAATGAAATTTGTTGGGCATTCCTCCAACAAAGCCACCCTGAATAAGTGGTTTGAACAAGTTATATAAACAAGTTGTTTTATTTTTTAGGTCTGACAAGTAGTTTTATTTTTTAAATCTGATGTTTTTAAGATTTCTTGTACTTTTGAATGAGATGCAGGTGCACAAATGAACTTCTGATTCTTATATAATTTATGCAAGTTGATATTTAATTTATGCAAGATTTTTCACATGCTAATTGTCCCAATTGTAGAGCAGTGGATATCCGCTTGGAATGAAAATTCAGAGAGCCGAATTCAAATTCCAGTTGTATTTGTTGCATTCACTTATATGCAAACATCCTTGTGAAAAGTATTAATCCATCCCTTTTCCCTCCAGCTATGGATTAAATTGCAGGACAAATTGGGTTCTATAATCTTGAAGAAGATTATCCAACAGTCAGTCAGTTAAGTGCCATACGTGATACACGCTTGAGCGATCATGTCTCGAAAGAGACATGACTGACTGGGCAGAAGATTATCCCGCAGTAGGTTGCCATTGCTTTCTGCGGTAGACTGGTTGCCGACCAAGGCTATAGAACCCAATCTGTCCTGCTATTTAACCCATAACTGGGAGGAAGAGACGGATTAATACCTTTCCCAAGGGTATTTGAGCGTAAGTGAATACAATGGATTCAACTGGAATTCGAACTCAGCTCCCCGGCTTCTCGTTCCGAGCCGATATCCACTGTACCACAACGCACATAGGTTGCCATTATTTTCTGTAGTAGACTGGTTGCCAGCCAAAGCTATAGAACCCAATCTGTCCTGTTATTTAACCCATAGCTGAAGGGAAGAGACAGGTTAATACCTTTCCCAAGAGCATTTGCCCGTAAGTGAATTCAAGGAATTCAACTGGAATTCAAACTTGGCTCCCTGATTTCCCATTCCGAGCCAATATCCACAGCACCATAACATACACATTACAGTAGTGGTTCTGAAAAACACCTCTTTACTTAAATTGTAAATTTTTTATCTATTAAATGATTTTCTGACCTCTCACCCACTTTTAATAAAACCTCTTTAAGCTAAAATTGCTATCTTTTGTTTGCCAATAAAAATATTCTTTAAGAAATACCAATATTGTACTATTTATAGCAAACCAAATTAGTACATATTTTAACACAACTGTAGTAAAAGAAATAGATTTTTATAAGCATCCCTTGATTTTTGCATTAAAATTTTTACATACCATAATTCATATATAATACTCAGTGTGGTAAAACTTTCTTCAGTTTAGCCATAGTAATTGAAAATAATTTTTTTATAGTTACTGATGTGCACATTAGTTGTACTAATCAAGGGATTCCTGTAAAACAATAACAAAAACATGAGTTTGTCATATTAAAAGTTTCTGGCCACATCCCATTGAAACACTGGTTCTCATATGATGATGTGAAGCAACTCCAAGCCTGGTCAATAGCCAGATGGGTGACCACTTGAGAATATTAGTTACTGTAAGCTAGGATGTGTAGGTGGTATATTGGATAATATTGTGGAATTGTTAATCAGAGAGCCAAGTTCAAATTTCTCTTGTATTCATTATATTCACTTACATATGAATACCATTGGAAAAGATATGAATCCTCCTCTTCTCTCAGTTATAGGTTAATTAGTAAGACTAAATCATTATCATCTAAAAGAAAAAGTATTCTTATAATCTAAAAATATTTTTCTGGCTTTAATTATCCTGAAAAGTTGTGGAAAAGAAATTGTTATATTTATATCATTTCAATTTAATAAATTATTTAGAAGTTATAAGATCTAGAAAATTAAAATCACTGCTCCCACCTCTTCTCCTTGCACCTATGGATTAATTAGTAAGACTTGTATCACTAAAATCATTATTATCTCTTAAAAACAAATTCTTACAACCTAAAGATATATTCTGGTTTTAAATAACCTGCAAGGGTTGATAATCTATAAACAACAAATCAATTTTGTACTCTTGTTATTACTTTGCATCTTAGTGGCATTGCTCTACTTGGGCTGAATTGAAAAAAAAAAATTTCAGCCCTTATTTAAGCTGAGCTGACAAAAGACTTTTCAAAAACAAATTCTTAGTCATTTACATGAAAATCTTTCTAATTTGGTTCCTGTCACACGACCAGATCACGAAGCACTCACCTTCTATCAAACAATAATGTTGAAACTTCTTTTCAGGACTGTGACTACCAACCAGTTGTGAGATGTTACATATACTCGATGCTTTTCACTTTTTGGTTTCCTACTACCAACCACTATAAACATATAACAGCCCCTCCCATCTCTTATCTTTTTGTCGATCAGACATAAAACCCTACACTGCATTTCTATTCTGCACCAAAATCTGAGAACAGCCCGTTGCAAGTTTATGAAAAATAAAAATGAAGTCTTGAACCTTGTTTTCCGTCTACACCCTTGTGCAAATTAATTGATATGCAGAGGGTTACATAAGAGGTGAGTAATAAGAAAGAGGAACAAGTTACAGGTGAGTCAGAGAATGAGTAAGAAAAGCATGAGAATACAGGTGTGAAGAGGGCTGCATGAAAGTAGAGTGGAAAGGGAGGAGAATATGATACAAGGATTGTCAGAGAAAGGATGTGAGTCAAGAAGATAAGAGATGGCAACTGACTTTGCATTTAAATTCTTGAAGATTGTAGCTGTCAGGAAAGCAGGAATACAGAAGGAAATTCCACAGGCGGAAAGTGTGAGCAAAAAAGCTGCTAGAGTAGAAGTTGCAGTTACATTTGATTGGTTTTACTGTAAAAGAGTGGGACCTAGCCACTAATCTAGTAGCTCAACTAAATTCATGCAGGGAGCTAAGCTCATCAGAGCAGAAGCCGTGAAAGTACTACATATACTCAGCACTTTTCACTTTTTGGTTTCCTACTACCAACCACTATAAACATATAACAGCCCCTCCCATCTCTCATCTTTTTATCAACCAGACATAAAACCCCACACTGCATTTTTATTCTGCACCAAAATCTAAGAACAGCCTGTTGCAAGTTCATGAAAACTAAAAATGAAGTCTTGAACTTTGTTTTCAGTCTACACCCTTGTGCAAATTAATTGAAACAACTGCTTTAATTTCCATACAATCAGATTTAGGCCCAATGAAGTGAGAGGGTGTAATTGATTTTTATTTTTTTCCTCAGATTAGGTTATTTCCAGTGGTGTGCAGTAATATGAATCTATTTTTGGGGTGTATGATTAAGTTTGTTTGGCCTTGGAAAATATTGTGTTATCCAAGATTGCATCAGATTATCAAGCCTTGACACTATTATCTCAACTGTCGATTAATTGTCCTACAACCATTGTTAGTAATCGATGTTACTCCAAGAAAGAGTACAAAAATTGCAATGCTGCATGAACACACTAGCAACTCCTACATAGTGATCACAGATACTTGACTGTAAGGCAAGGAAACAAACTGGATATATCAGTCCAAAATGTAAGGGAAAACAACACCAAGAGATGACATATACATGATCAGTAAAAGTGTGAAAAACCCCAGGAAGGCACTATTCATTTTGTTTCAGTTAATTTGCACAAGTGTGTATCTTGTTTATTCATGACATCACTTGCACAGTACAGGTGTGTAGGTATGTAGGTTGGTTATGAAGACAACTCCTGATGATATCGCTAACTAATGAATCAGCATATCTTCTGTCCATCTCAACATCACAATAGATGGCTACCAACTCTAAGGATTGGCATCAGAACTACCCCATGGAACAGTTCACATTAACGAGGCATGAAAAATTATCTCCATCCCAACTAACTTTTAATATAAACTTACAAATGGAAATTCCCAACATCCATTTTAATGTCACTTGTACCTGAAAGTTTTCACTTATATATGTTATTCTCTTTTGGTCAAGTGGGTGATTGCTTTGAACACCTCACTTCCCAGACTTTATTACTGATCATAAAACAAAACACTTGGGACCACAAAACACACACTATCCAATTCTATGTGAGCATCCAGAGTCATAGCATCAAGTTTCTCAGCAAGAAAATCCCGTGTGTTAATGTCCAGTATGCTTTCTTGGCATTTTATCAGAATCTTTATTTTCATCATCTCACACACATATGAAATCATGGAAATATAATCTTTATGTATACTGCTGTGCCTTCTATATTTGGCATTCTTATACCAATCAAATGGGAATAATGTAGAGAAAATGTAAACATTTTAAAATAAATTGTCTTAGTGAAAAAAAGAAAAAAACAAAATGAAACAGTATGATGACGAGCCGGTGATGGACATTTCTCCGTCCCTTGTGTAAAAAAAAAAAAAAATTTAAGGTTGTTATTTTGAAAACAAGATGCTCTGCAAATAGTTGAATTGAACTGCTTTTTCAAAGGAAATTTTGCACATGACAGATACTTGAACTTGACTTAGATAACTGTATAAATAATATTGCAATTTTTCCTTTCATCTTAACTTTCAATGCTATTATTGAGTATACATTTTTCAGAGCAAAGTCATTTGCCTGCTGTGTAAGTTTTCTGAAGATGACAGGATTCATTCACATGCTTCCTAGACAGTCTTTCACCTTAGAATGTTGTTCTGAAGTAATATCTTACTGCTAGATAGGAAAAATGTTTCTAAGCTTACTCTTTATTGTATCGTTTTGTAGTTGGTATAACAAGAGGCTTTTTCTGCACCATCTCATCACCTTATTTCCAACATCAGTTTAAAGTTAAGATCAGGTTGGACAGGAACAGACTGTTGTCATTGCCTTTTGGTGATGAGTATGATTACACAGTGAGTCAAGAGCTAACTTTATGAAGCATTTTGACATGCATAGATAATTATTTCTGTTCTTAAAAAACTTGTCAGTCCAGCCTAAATGTGGTGAAGGAGAAAAATTAATCTTTCCACAGAAAAGAATGTCTGTTCCCTGTCAAAAAAGAAAATCAGATTCAAGAACAGGTCAACTTTAGTTTACAAACATTTTGTTTTATTATTTAAAAAAAAAATGTTAGCTTTATTTAAATGTATATTCATCTAGATTGTTTGTTTGTTTTTTTAATGCACATTCTTTGAGAGAAGTGTATTTTTATGTATAACGAGACAGTTTGTGTGAAATTTGTTACAGATGTCTTTTTCATCTCAGTGTTAAAACCTGCCAATATTTGTGAAGGATCCATTGCCAATTTATGACAATTATTTTCTATGTATATTGACCAATGAGAGACAGTCTCAATCTCTAACAACATCATGAATAGTGGGGCATATGTAAAATTTTCTGTATAAAGAAAGCTTAAATTTTCTCAGGTCAGTAGATATGAGGAGAAAGACATTTTGACAGTAAAGGAGAAAAAACTTTTTGAAGGTGAGCAGAAGACATTTCAACAGTGAGAACCTTTAACAGCAAGTGAAGGTGGCAAGTCAACATCAAAAGAACATCAAGAAGGCTTTGTTAGTAGCCATCCACAGATGGACAAGAGAAATCGGAATTTCAGTGAAAATTCTCATGAGGATGAACAGCCTAAAACAAGAGTTTCAGAGAAATTTTTTCAAGAAAGAACTGTGTAAAAAGGAATGTTTCTTAAAAAGAAATTACTATATCCCAGAGACACCTGTGTGGCAATTTGCAATTAGGTGTTTTCATTTTAATTCAAAGGTGAGTGCACCTATTTTTTCTCTTTTCGTCATTTTCAAAAAATCCTTGTCTAATCCCAAGTTGTAATCTTTTTCCACTTTTTGCTGGTGATCTTTTGTTATAGTTATCCTGCCTTAATAAGTGCTTAATGAAAATTTTGTGCAAGTTTTTCTCTTCTTTTTGTTTTGTAATTATAAATAAATGTGTATTAGTATTGGGTTGTGGCTGGTGATATTACCAGTTACGCGATACTAATATAAACTTTTAAACAAGAAATATTAACATGCTGCCGTAGCACGTGTAGTAAAAAAAGGACAAGTTTATGGCAATAACAAATAGGCATCTAATAAAATACAAACAAGTAACAATACATTACGAATGTTTAAGTAGTCCCAAACAAGAAGAATACTCAAGTTGTCCAAATGGACAAGAATGTTTTTAGCAAGTTTGGTAAGGAATTACATACCGTTAAGCCAGCAAATGGTCCTCATGACTATCCCGCTCCAGCCGGGAAGGGAACTGACCCCAGATAAAAAAGAGTTCCTCAAAAAGGAAGACAACTGTTGTTCCCCTTAAGGGAAGATAAACACATGTAGGGAGACAATAGTTATCTTTTTAAAATGTTATGCAATAGTTGTCTTGTATTTTAGAATTTTCTACCTTTACTATTTCTACTTTTTTGTGTCTGGCACAAGAGCTTAGATTTAGTAGAAATAAAATTTTTATAAGTAGGCCTTGAAATATTATAATTGTTTATGTTTCCTCTACAGTGATATGCAGAAATTTGGTGATGCCTGGGACCAATTTTTGATTGTACAAGACTTAAATAGTGGAGTCTATGGGGTCTAGTGCTGAAAAATGTGAGAAAGGAAGACATTTTAACTTTGTAAAAACAGATGAAACATGAAATAAACATTTTATTCAAATTCGCGCTACTGGAAAAATATTAGGTGTCAGACAGTTACTGGAACTGGTAAATTTTTTTGGCCTTGGCCTCAGTGCACTCACTCATTCCAACCCCCACATTAAATTGACCCTGTGTCACATCCTGCCAGCTTTGAATGAAGATTCTTTGTTCATTGTGGGTTAAGACATTTATGCTCTGTAAGAACTGGGTATGGATTTTTTTTATCCCTTTCTGATTTATGCTACCGATATTTCCAGGCATTGGACTTGCAAGACTGATTTAAGACATTTGGCTAATTACCACCCCAGACTTATGATTTTTGGATCTGAACTTCCAGATTGCTATTTTTACTTAACTAAGGTATATATGAACAATGAAAAGAAAAAGTAGGGTTAGTAAATGCAAATAGCTTTTAAAATTTACAAACACAAACCAATCACAGCCTTCTAGATTCTATTTTAGTCAGGTATAGATATATTTGGATGTACGTTATGATGCAGTGGATATTGACTCAGAACGACAAATCGAGGAGCCGAGTTCAAATTCAAGTTGAATTCCTCGTATTTGCTTACACACAAATACCCTTGAGAAAGGTATTAATCTGTCTCTTCCCTCCAGTTATGGGTTAAATAGGACAGATTGGTTTCTGTAGCTTTGGTTGGCAAACAGTCTACCGCAGAAAGCAATGGCAACCTACTGCGTGACAATCTACTGCCCAGTCAGTCATGTCTCTTTTGAGACATGATCGCCCAAAGTGTGTATCACGTATGGCTGATAAATATATTCACCAGAATGCACACATCCAGCCTGTTGTAGTAGAGTCTTTCAAGTATGACTTCTTTCACTTCAGAATTTTTCTTCTCTTCTTTAAAAAAAAAAAAATGAATTTTTAACAACTTCTGCCCTGATAAACTTAGCTCACTGGTACCCCTTATATATAAATTTACTCAAGTCACATGATTTAGTAACTAGGTCCCACCGTTTTACTGTGAAACCAATAAACTGTAAAAGCAAATTCTACTCCAGTAGCTTCTTTTCTCGCACTTCCAGCCTGTGGAATTCCTTTCCGTTTACTTGCTTCTAAAACAGTTACAATCTCCAAGAATTTAATTGTAAAGCCAATAGCCAGCTCCTATCTAACTAACCTGCATCCTCTCTCTCTCATGCTCCTTTCTCCATCCACTCCACTCTCATCAGTATTCTCATCCTTCTCTTACCAACTTCCTGACACCCCCATAACCTGTGACTCTTTCTCATAATTTTCCTCCTATGTAACACCCTGCAAAATAGTGGCAGCAAATGCCTTGCTTGGGATGATATGATTATAAAAAAAAAAAATAAAATAAAATTTTAGAGCCTCTTTGTGAGCAAGGGAAGTGACTTTAAAGAAGGGTTCATGACTGACTTGTTTATAGATATATAGAATATGATAATATAATATATATGTGGCAAATAGCCCTGACGAGTGAGAACATCATAGCAATAACCTCACAAAAAAATGAATCTGCTCAGTTAAAGAGATAAACTCTTTGTACTTATCAAGACTATCTTCACTCCAATATCAAGCACTTTAAGATAAAAAAAACTTGCTTGCCAAAATAAATTTTTTCAGAAAAAAAAAAATTCTGAAAAAACAACAACCTTCACACCAAACATTATCACAATTAAACACATTATATATGTATATAATCTTTGTGGAAAGAATTTACCACTTTAACTGAGCAGGTTCATGCCAAATTTGAAATCAGGGCTGGATTTATTTTCTGCTGTTGAGGCCTGGTCGCCCTTCCCATTTATAATGATCCCAATGCAATTTGATATTTTCTGGCACTAAAACTATCAAAGCTCTATCTTCACCCCAGTATTGAGCACCTTGGGATAAAAACTTACTTGCCAAAATGTCTTTTACCAGTAAAACTATTGAAAAAGCAACAATCTTGGTGACAAAAACTATCACAACTCAACACTATATATATGAAAATAAATTGGACAAATTTTTACAATCCATTAGTAATAATCTATTTCATGAATATATAAATATTCAATTCTTCAGAGAACATAAACCTAATATTTTAACCTTACTTTTTCTTTTAAACATTAACATTGTAACTCTTACTTCCTCTCTCAGCAATAAAATGTTTTCCTTCTCCCTCTTCCCCACTCTATTCTTTCTATTTGGATAAATTAAATCCATTCAGTTTTGTAAAAACTTTTGGGCTGAAGAGTTGAATATTTAAATATTCATGAAATAAATTATTACTGACAGATTTGTAAAAATTTATCCAATTTATTTTCATTACAATACTCTGTTCATTTCTAACAGAGTTGTCATCAGATTGATATCCTCCATGGAATTATACTTGTCCTAGTCAATTACAAAGAATATTACTTCATATACACATATATATGATGTTAAGGATTTTATTTTCGAAGCCACTGTATAGAGGACAACTTTTATATTTTTTTTTTGTTTTGCTTGCTTAGCATTCACATTCAGTCAACATTTTGAGCGAATCAGAAAGAAACCTAATTTGAAGTGGAGTATAACATTATATAAGTTTATTGAAGATAATATAGTTTAGAGGTATTTTTTTAATGTTTGGTTATAGTGAGAAATTTGATTTAGTCAGATTTGAAAGAAAATTTTTTGTTTTTAATCCTTTTTATTTTTGAAAACTGAAAATGTCTTCTAGTTTTATATTCAAAAATGTTTTGCTGAGAATATTTTTTTTCCTTCAAAAATGTGTTATGGTAATTTTTCCTTCAGAAATGTGTATTTTTCTATAAAGTCTATTTTTATGTATATATTTTTATAAAAGTATTTTTATACTTTCATAGTGTTTTGACCCCACTTTGGGAGGTTAACTATTTGCTCAGAGCTGGGACCCTAACAGGTGCTACCACACCAGGTCAGGATGGACCTGGGAACAGCAGCAAATTAAGAGGTGGTTCCATACTCCTCACAACCTCCCAATCAGAGGCCTTGCTTCCAGATAGTTTACCGTCAGACCATATACGACAGTAATATTCAAAGCAAGGATGAATGGTAGATGTAAAAATATGTAAGATAGACAATTTTTCTCTTACCAGAATCTAACATGACAAAGTAAACCAAATTTCATAGCAGCACACCTAGCAATTGATTCTATATAATCTTTTTACTTTATGTCTGAAAAAAGTGTTAGTCCAAGAAAACAAAAGTTGCTTTCTTGGTGGGTAGTATCAGCCATATGGATGAAAGGTAAAATGAGTTCTCTTTGACAAGTAAAGATGACAAGTTTTATTTTAGAGGTATTAAAATTAAACCCTTCTTTGACTCAGTTAACCAAATGTAGGTCATTTTTTAGATTAGTTATCAATATGAGCTTATCTAACCAATCAAGCTTACTGTTAAGACAAGAGTAAATAGACATGTGGACAGATACTAAGTTGATAACTAATGCCATTGGGATGGTCATTGATAAAAATTAGGAATCTAAGGACAGAGCCCTAAGAGACACCTGCATTAAAGCAAAAAGATCAAGAAGAGTGGCCATTCAAGACAATGTTCATTTTGCGATTTACAAAGTAAACACTGTCAGTATATTACAGAAAATAACACATCATGTCTTAATTTAAACATCAATAGGAAAATTTTAAATAAAACAAATATACATAAAAAGAACAATGAATTTAATGTCTTATTTTAATAAAGAAAAAACAATTTCAATTGATTATAATGTTTGTATAACAACTATTGTCAAAATATCAATTACAAATGTGAACAAAGAGTTCACTTTTCTTTTTGACAATCTCCAAAATAACAACTTTCACTACAGCATGCATCAATAGTATTACAAATCCAGCAATTTCAATATAATTTTCTATCCTCATGCATAAATTCAAACATTCCACTTCATGTATAGACACATTAAAAATTTAATAAGGAAAGAAATTTCTATAAATACAACATGGATTAAGTGGAATTGTATTTTTTTTTATCAAGATCCAGCAAATTCAATATAATTTTTATTCTTGGGTCGAAATGCCTATATTGCACATGTAGTGTAAGCATGATTAATAACATTTAATATGAAGATAAAATGATTTTGGCAATGTTTAACCTTTTCACCTGCAAAAAAGCAGCTTTGCCAAAAAAGGACCGTTTTCACTTTGACATCGCAATTATTTTAACTAACTTTACTTCTCAGTAGTATTTGTTTTAAAAAGTGGTGTCTGAAATTTCAATAAAACTTAAACACATGAGAGTTTATACAGATCCTTTGTTCTCAAGAATTGACAACAAATATAATAAACACTTAGAGTTTTCTTTAAAACAATAAGAGTGAAGGTAGTGAAAATAATAATGGTGTCAAGGGAAAACCATCCTTTCGACACACCTTTTTTTTCCCAAATACACAGGTTAAAGATTGGTAAGACTTTTATAAATAAAACATGCACCTAATCACAAGTATTCATGAAGTCACCTGAGAAGGTAACAATGTCTATTAAGTCATTGATCACCAACATAACAAATTTAGTTTGACGAAATCCTAAAGGATGAAACACATCATAAAACTTTTTTCCACAGTATTGTTCTTAACACAAGCACACACACACACACACATATATATATTTTTTTTTTTTGAAAACACTAAATTATAAACATATATGAAAGTGTTGGGTATACTAAAAAATTTAGCGTTTGGAAAATTATTGAAATTTATAGGTAAGTATTATAATTATTAATTTATAGAAAAATAGAGTAAAAACTATTGAAAATAATAATAATAATAATATCCTAGATATTACTTTTAAATTAGTTAATTCATTGTCAGCAACAAACATATACATGTATGAATATGTATTGTTTATAAATGTTTTTGTAATATTCTAAAATTGTTTCAAGTTTTTTTTCTCTATTTTCCTATAAATTGATAACTATAATACTTACCTATAAATTTCAATATGTTTCCAACTGCTTATTTTTTATTATAACTGATACTTTAATATATATATATATATATATATATATATATAGAGAGAGAGAGAGAGAGAGAGAGAGATACACACAATGCAATGAATAAATTGTTGCTATTTTATGTTTTTAATTTCGCACATGTGCATTGTTTTTGTCAACAGCATGGCAGAATCAGTTGGGTATCATCTGTGAAAGAAAGAGCACCGTGACGCAATTCCCTTTGCCAGAAATTCGGACATTTCTATAAAATAATGATTAGAAAAAATTTCTTTGCATATTTATTTCTTTATAAAATAGTAAATGATATTTCATTATCAATGATTTGCATCTTTTTGTGATCTTTTAAATATGCAATCTAATAAACAATGTTTAATATTTTATTCTCAAGAATGAAGTATAAATCCACTTTCATGTCTTTGGATTTTATTAAAATTCTTCATTGCATTTTAAAACAATAAATATTGCAGCAGGAGTCAAAAGTGTATAAAATAATAGCGATGTCAAAGCCATCTTTTTTTGACACACCATTTTTTTTTTTATACAGGCATGCAGGTTAAGCATTCTTTTGAGGCAGTTTTCAGGAAACTGGTCAGGAAACTTTCATCTAACTGAAACATGTTCATTTGAAGACAATTTAAAGCTATTGGATAAGTCAAGTGTCATAAGAATCTACATCTTGCCAGTGGAGGGAAGGCTTCATAGACACAAAATGCACACCTGCCATACTATCCAAAATTTCCAACAATCATGGCCAACTAGTTGGGATTATAGAGTCTTTGTAAACTCCACAATCCTTTTCTTAGCTGCATAGTATGTGCTTCTTTTTGAATTCAGAATTGTCCTTCTCCTAAAGTGTTTGCCACCCAGTCTGCTCTGCTGTTTAACCCATAGCTGAGGAGGGAATTCATGTAGAAATACATTTGTGACTTTCCCAAGCGTATTTGTACTGAACTTGACTGGAATTTGAACTTGGCTCACTGATTTCTCTTCCCAGCTGCTATTCATTACACCATCCACACATTATAAACAAGATGATCTTCAAAGATGTTATGCAAACATTGATTTTCAGAATGTATTCCATCTGCACCAATTGACATTGTCGGCATCAGATTTTGTTCCCAAGAATCACTGAGATTTTTTTTCTTTCTTTCTGTCATCGTCATCTGCACAGTTTGCATCCCTCAAAGATAGAAGCATGTTCAGGGTCTCTGTTGGATTTTAACCCAGATCAGCAAAGTCCCTCATGCCAGAGTCATAACACTGAAGAATACACCTTGCATAAGAAGCAAAAATATCACATCAGAAAAGATTAAGAAGAAATTATAAGAAAATCTTGAGCAATATTATCCTCAAAGACCTGTCTGCTCTTCTGTTGAACCCATAGCTGAGGAGGGAATTTGTGTAGAAATACATTTGTGACTTTCCTAAGTGTATCTGTACTGAACTTGACTGGAATTTGAAATTGGCTCACTGATTTCTCTTTCCAACTGCTAAAGATTAAAAAGATTTTCTTATTACCACTTCTTAATCTTTAGCAGCTGGGAAGAGAAAATCTTGAACAATATTATCCTCAAAGACCTGAAGCCAGTGATTCCTAAATGGTGCAGCACCCCTAACAAGTCTACTGGAAGAAGATAGCAAATGAAACAGTAGGATTGAAAAGCAATTGAAGATTTAGAAATTTTCCAAAAAATTCACGTTCTAAAAATAAATATGATTTCAAAATGTTGTCATGGATTACTTGTAATTGCATGCATGAGTCCTATTATAAATAATTATAAATAATTACTGACCAATTTTATCATTGTGATATTTTTGCATTATATCAAGTATTAACAAATCTTTTTCTCTAGAGGTTTTCAAATTAATTGTTTTTAATGTTTGTAAGATCAAGTTGCAAAATTTAATGAGTCTTTAATAAAAAGAAAAGACTCATCATATGAAATGTCCAGATGTTTATAATGTAATTCACTGGTTTGAAAATGTCTGTTTCATCAGCAGCATCAGTTTTGCTTTGCCAAACATTCTAGATTTTCTGGAATACAATGAAAGTTTGAGTTTGAGTTTTGTTTAATGGCATATCAACCTCTGTGGGTTATTTAATGCCAAAAAGGTGGGATTTTAGGGTATTTTTTTGTTTGGATATAGTGACAAGGTTGATTTAGTCAGATTTTGATTAAATTTTTTCATTTTTATTATTTTTTATTTTAGAAAAACTAGTTTTTTATTCAAAAATGTTCTGCTGAGAATAATTTTTCCCTCAAAAATGTGTTATGGTAATAATTTTTTCTTCAAAATGTATTGGTAATATTTTCTTCCTTCAAAAATGTATATATTTCTATAAAAGTGTATTTTTTATACTTTCATAGTGTTTTGACCCCAGTTTTTTTTTGGGAGGGGGGGTTTTAACTATTTGCCCATGGTGGGGACCCTAACAGGTGCTACTGCTCTGGGTCAGATAGGACCTGGAAACAACAGCAATTAAGAGGTGGTTCCACGCTCTTCCCAACCTCCCAATTAGAGGCCTTGCTGAAAAATGTTTATTCCCCTCAGTGTTTTCTATTTCTTCTAATAAAAATGTATACACGCACACCTCAAAAATCATTTTGCTCCCTCAAGAGTTGCTTTACTAATACAGCCAACAATGTCAAGAATTGAGAGAATGAGTTGAAATGTACATGAAACATCCAGATAATTCATTGATTTGAAATTGCCTAAATTTTATCAGAAGCCTCAGTTTCACTTCTTTTTTGTCACACACCTGAGATTTTTAGGAGTGTAATAAAAATGGTTTCTCTTCAGTTTGTAGATACTATTATGTTTTTATAACTATATGTGTTCACTTCAAGATGATATTTTTCTCCCAAAAGTTTCTTTGATAATGTAACGAGTAATGTCACATTTGGGGAAATGAATTGTATTGTATAAGATGACAACAGGAGACCCAATTTAATTGTGATTATTCTCTTGGTTTATGGTTACATTTCAGTTGCATAGAAGGATTTTGAAAGATAATTTTCTTGAGAGATTCTTTGCAACTATCTGTTTAAATATGGTTCCAGTGAAAATGAATATATACAAAGCAGAACAAAACTGAGGTTATCTCTAATATGAGCCATGGACAGGCTTTGAAGCGAAAGGAGTGGAAAATATAATTCAAATATGTCTGTTTTTTTTATTTAAATAATTTTTATGCAGTATGAAAGCTACTTGGTTTAATTTCAGTGTGCATGTTCAAGTGTCCTTTCAAAATTGACTTTATGAAAAAGAAGAGCTGCATATTTCACAAGAAAATGGTTTCTCACCAGTGTGTGTCTGCAGGTGAATTTTTAAACTGCATTGTCCCCAAGAATAAGACTTCTATGGAAGTGGGCTGAAATGCTCACAAACTGACTATGAAAAAGTGATGCTAGAGCTGTGAAATTTTGCATGCCTTAATTCCAGCTCTTCTTATTAATAAATGGATTTTTCTTGCCATGTAAACTGACACCTGACTGTTCAAATATGACTTCAAATGTAACCAATAGTAACTTCTCTTCAAAATGAACAAACTTTGGCATTGTGGTGCTATCAAGTACCTGCAGAAAAAGACTTCAGTCCCCAAGGACATTCATGCTGACATAGTTGCTACATTAGGGGATGAAGATACAGCTTTATCAACAGTACAAATGTGGACAGCTGAATTTAAAAAGAGAAAGTCTTGAAGTTGAACTAAGGTCTGAATATCCTACGATTGCCACCACCAAGGGAAACGTTGAACATGTTTACGACATGTTCACCACATGGTGTTGAATGACAAATAAGTCAAATAACCAATGTTTTAAGCATTTCTAATGAGAGAGTTAAGAATATTCTCACTTTGAAAAGGAAAACTGATGAAAGGGGTCTTGTTTCATCAGGACAATACTCCAAACATGCCTTCAATGGCTGCCATACATGACTGTACCTTTGAACTGGTTGATCACTCTTTCTCTTCTGATTTGACTATCATCTGTTTTCCAACATAAAAAATCCACTTGGCTGGGAACTAGTATCGCAGTCATGATGACATCATATCTGCTGTTGATGACATTTTTTTACCAACAGGATGAACAGTCAAATGTCAGTTTACCTCTCAATTCTCCTGATTTGACTATTATCTGTTTCCCAGAACTTGACTAGTAACAAATATCACAGTGATAATGACATCATATCAGCTGTTGATATTTTTTACCAACAGAACGAACAGTCTTCTTTAAACATTCGGATGTCAGTATACTTGGAAATAAACAATGCACTTATTAATAAGTTTAAAATTTAGGCATACAAATTTTTACACCTCTAGCATCACTCCTTCACAGTGAGTCTATGAACTTTTCAGCACACCCTTTTATTTTTTAGAAAGTGCAAAAATGCATATTTTTCATGAGTATGGTTTCTGACCAGTACATATCTGCATGTTTTTTAAAATTGAACTGACTGAAAATTCCAACCTACGTATTAAGTTATTACAAAAATAATGGCCACTTGAAATGTACATTGAAAAGTCATTTTAACATAGGATTCACAATATATATTAGATGAATTTTGGTATACATAATAATTAATTTAACTTATTTTCAGACAGAAATATTCTTGAAGCATAGAAGCCCTTAATTATGAACATGACAAAACATGATCTTTGTTTACTTTTCTTGCACGAGTTCAAACTTGGGCATAGTGTCTTCCAAACTTTTGCCAATATCAACAGAGCATAGGGAGATTGGTTCACAAGAGGTGGCTCCAGAAATTCCATACTAGTGATGAGAGCCTTGACAATGAAGAAGGTAGAAGACAGTCATGCAGTCTTGACAATGAACAATTGCAAGCAGTTGTTGAGCAAACCCCATGTCAAAGCATTAAAGAAATGTTTCAGATGCTTGGTGTCAGCACTACAACAGTCTCATGTTATTTTCAGAGTATTTGCAAGACAAAAGTGCTTAATAAATGTGTTCCTTATGATTTCAATTAAAATCAAAAACTTAGGTATTTTGAAGTGTGCTCGATACTCTTTCTGCATAACACCAAAGTTCTCTTTCTTGACTGAATAGTCACTTGTGATGAAAAGTGGATCCTTTATGATAACCATAAACAATCAGGTCAATGTCTTGATTCTGATGACTCTCCTAAACATTTCCCAAAACCAAAGTTTCATCAGCAAAAGATTATAGTGACTGTCTGGTGGTCTGCAATTGGTGTTATTTACGACAGCTTCCTGGAAACCAATCAGAGTATTAATGCAGAACTTTACTGCAATCAACTTGCTTAAATGCATGCACACCTGCAAAAAAATAAAACCTGCATTGGGGAATCAACATGATCCAATTTTGCTCCCTGATAATGCACAGCCACGCTGCAAAGATACACAGACTTGGGATACAAGAGTTTACCACATCCTCCATATTCTCCTTATCCTTCACCCACTGATCATCATTTTTTAAGCATTTAAGCACATAGGTAGAATCAGCTTTCGAAGATTTTGTTGCATCACAGCTAATAACCTTTTGTCAATGAGTGATAAATAATCTCGTTGATCGATGGCAGAGGTGCATAGATGCTCAAGGCTCGTATTTTGACTAATTTCAACATTCTACAGTTAATTATTCAAAAATAAAATTATATTTCTGAAATCAGCCATTAATTTTGTAACAACCTAATGAATCACAAGAATATGTATTCTAATCAAAGTGAGTTTTCATATGCTTCTTTAAAGCTGAACTCTCCAAAAATTGAGAGCCACATAATTCACAAGAGAAAGGCTTCTCACCAGTGTGTGTATGCATATGTTTTTTCAGAGATGTTCTCCAAGAAAATGCAGATCCACATATTTCACAAGAATATGGCCTCTCACCAGTATGTATCCGCATGTGTTTTTTTAAAGCTGAACTCACTGAAAATGCTGACTGACACACTTCACAAGGATATGGCCTCTCACCAGTGTGTGTCCGCACATGCTTTTTTAAAGATGAATACTCTGAGAAAGCAAATCCACACACTTCACAAGCGAAAGGCTTCTCGCCAGTGTGTTTCTGAATGTGTGATTTCAGGGATGAATGCCAGGAAAATGCAGATCCACATATTTTACAAGAGTATGGCTTCTCACCAGTGTGTGTCCGCATGTGCCTTTTTAAAGATGAACACTCTGAAAATGAAGAGCCACACAGTTCACAAGAGAAAGGCTTTTCACCAGTGTGCCTCCGCATATGTTTTTTCAGATATATGCTCCAGGAAAATGCAGATCCACATATTTCACAAGTATATGGTTTCTCACCAGTATGCGTCCGCATGTGTGTTTTTAAGGCTGACTTCACTGAGAATGCAGCCTGACACACTTCACAAGTATATGGCTTCTCACCAGTGTGTGTCCGCATATGCGATTTTAAAGCTGAAATCCTTCCAAATGTGGAGCCACACACTTCACAAGAGAAAGTTTTCTCCCCAGAGTGTGTGAGCATATGTTTTTTTAGAGATGTGTTCCCTGAAAATGTAGAATTGCATATTTCACAAGTGTATGGATTCTCACCAGAATGAGTTTCTCTGTGCTTTTTTAAAGATGCATACACTGAGAAAGCATATCCACACACTTCACAAGAGAAAGGCTTCTCTCCAGTGTGTTTCCTTATATGCGATTTCAGGGATGAATTCCAAGAAAATGCAGACCCACATATTTCACAACAGTATGGCTTCTCACCTGTGTGTGTCCGCATGTGCTTTTTTAAAGGTGAATTCTCTGAAAATGCAAATCCACACAACTCACACGTGAAAGGCTTCTCACCAGTGTGTACTTGCATATGTTTTTTCAGGGACATGCTCAAAGAAAATATAGATCCACATATTTTACAAGAGTATGACTCTTCTCCAGAGTGTGTCTGCATGTGTTGTTTTAAAGATGAAGTCGCTGAAAATGCAGAGCAACACAGTTCACAAAAGAAAAGCTTCTCACCAGTGTGTGTCTCCATATGTCTTTTCAGGTATATGCTCCCAGAAAAAGTAGATCCACATATTTCACAAGTGTATGATTTCTCACAAGTATGTGTCTGCATGTGTTGTTTTAAAGATGAACTCTCTGAAAATGCAGACTTGCACAAATCACAAGAGTATGGCTTCTCATCAGAGTGAATACACGTGATTTTCTAAAGCTAATCCCTCTGAAAAAGTTGATCCACACACTTCACAAGAGAATAGGTGCTCACTTGTGTGTGTCTGCATGTGTTCATTAAGTGATGTTCTTTGAGAAAACACAGATCCACAAATTTCACAAGAATATGGTTTCTCACCTGTATGTGTCTGCATGTGCATCTTTAAAGCCGAACTCGCAAGAAATGCATAGCTATATACATTACAAGATGGCTTCTCACCAGAGTGAACCTGCATGTATTTTTAAAGTTTTGCACTTTGAAAATACAAATTCTCACTTTATAAGAGACAGGTTCATTACCAAGGCATTTCCACTTCTGGAATTTCAGTGATCAGATACCAAAAAATGCAAAACTGCACATTAGCTTCTCCTCAGCATGAGCTTTAAGATGAACTACCTGAAAATGCACATATATTCACTTAAAAGAATATGGCTTTTCACCAGTGTTAGTTTATATGTGCAATATTAATTTTGAAATCTTGACAACAGTATTTCAACACAACTGAAAAGAATAGGTTTCCTCCATAGTGTTATTGTATGTGATTTTTTTGTTATAGAATGCTGAAAAACCTTTGCTTCACACATTTTACTTGTATTGTTAAACAATTACCACTTGTATGCATTTGTAGCTGCCCTTTTAAAATTTGAACTATGAAAGTTTTGATTCACAAATCTTACAAGAATGTTTTCTTGAGTGCAGTCATTTTCTCTGAATTCTTCTTTGCAATCAAAATATGATCCACATAAGTTCACTATCCTCTAGACTCTTCTGAATAAACTCATTTATTCTCCAAAACAATGGCCAATCTGTAAAGAAGAAAATATTTTGATATAAATCTCAAATTAATGAAGATACTGTCAAATAATTTTCAAGACCTAATCATAAAATTTTAAATCCAATTTGTTAATGTCAAACGAATTATGAAAACGTTTTAAATCATACATGTACTTTTATTACTGATGTTTGATACATAAGTAAAAACTCCTAAAACAAGAAAAAATATCCCTATATATTTGTCAGTTTAATTAAACTTTTAAAACACCCTTGTGTTTGCCAGTGTTTTCTAAGTCACATTATGAAAGTCAATGATTTCACAATTGTGAAAACATTTAAAATATTTTCTGCTGACATGGAAAAGTGTTTAATGTTTAATATTTCCAATGTATTTTCTGTTAAAGTTAATTTTTTATAAATAAATCATAATTTTCACTAATGTTTAAGTGATGCTTTATAAAGACGTGAAAATAATTTTATGATTACTTGATTTTCATCTGAATTTTTACATTTATTCCATGAAAATTCAGATTCACAAATTTTACAAGAGCATTTTCTTGAATGTAGTCATTTCATTTTAAATCTTCTTTGCAATTAAAACAAGCTCTATACAAATTCAAATCATTCTCATTGTCACTTCAAAATGAATTTATTTATTCTCTACAACAATTAAATCTGTAAATAAGAATGAAATATTGTGATATAAATCTTAAATTCTATCAAATAATTTTAAAGATCTAATAATTTTTTTTAAATCCAATAAATTAGTTAATGACAAAAAATTATGTAAACATATTTTTAGGTTTTTAAATTATACTCATACTTTTATTTGTGACTCTTGAAGCAGTGTGTGTATGTTGGGGGTGAAAGGTCCATGTATGCAATACATGCACTGTGTGCCTTACATTTTTCTAGGATAAATAATTTTGTGTATATAAAATTAATCATTGATAATTTTCAATATCCTCTTTATACTTGTATTTTTTTGTATTTCCCATTTCTTAGGATAATTGTTACAAGCAATATTATATAGAAAGTGTAAGTAGAAAAAATGCTTGTTGTTTAACAAGAAAAGTAGTAGCAAGCATGAAAGAAAAAATGTAATAGTGAGTGGATGAGAGACAGTCACTGAAAAGCAGAAATTCTTGTTTGCATTAGAAAAGGCCATGGCTTTAGCCTTTCTTATTTATTATTCCCTTCAAGCTGGGTGCATGAAAAAGAGAGACAATAATAAAGTATGCGAAGACACAAAGAGAAAGCCACTGAAAAGCAGAAATTCTTGTTTGCATTAGAAAAGGCCATGGCTTTAGCCTTTCTTATTTATTTTTCCCTTCAAGCTGGGTGCATGAAAAAGAGACAATAATAAAGTATGCGAAGACACAAAGAGAAAGCCACTGAAAAGCAGAAATTCTTGTTTGCATTAGAAAAGGCCATGGCTTTATCCTTTCTTATTTATTTTTCCCTTCAAGCTGGGTGCATGGAAAAGAGAGACAATAATAAAATATGCGAAGACACAAAGAGAAAGCCACTGAAAAGCAGAAATTCTTGTTTGCATTAGAAAAAGCCATGGCGTTAGCCTTTCTTATTTATTATTCCCTTCAAGCTGGATGCATGAAAAAGAGAGACAATAATAAAGTATGCGAAGACACAAAGAGAAAGCCACTGAAAAGCAGAAATTCTTGTTTGCATTAGAAAAGGCCATGGCTTTAGCCTTTCTTATTTATTTTTCCCTTCAAGCTGGGTGCATGAAAAAGAGAGACAATAATAAAGTATGCAAAGACACAAAGAGAAAGCCACTGAAAAGCAGAAATTCTTGTTTGCATTAGAAACGGCCATGGCTTTAGCCTGTCTTATTTATTTTTCCCTTCAAGCTGGGTGCATGAAAAAGAGAGACAATAATAAAGTATGCGAAGACACAAAGAGAAAGCCACTGAAAAGCAGAAATTCTTGTTTGCATTAGAAAAGGCCATGGCTTTAGCCTTTCTTATTTATTATTCCCTTCAAGCTGGATGCATGAAAAAGAGACAATAATAAAGTATGCGAAGACACAAAGAGAAAGCCACTGAAAAGCAGAAATTCTTGTTTGCATTAGAAAAGGCCATGGCTTTAGCCTTTCTTATTTATTATTCCCTTCAAGCTGGATGCATGAAAAAGAGAGACAATAATAAAGTATGTGAAGACACAAAGAGAAAGCCACTGAAAAGCAGAAATTCTTGTTTGCATTAGAAAAGGCCATGGCTTTAGCCTTTCTTATTTATTATTCCCTTCAAGCTGGGTGCATGAAAAAGAGAGACAATAATAAAGTATTCGAAGACACAAAGAGAAAGCCACTGAAAAGCAGAAATTCTTGTTTGCATTAGAAACGGCCATGGCTTTAGCCATTCTTATTTATTATTCCCTTCAAGCTGGGTGCATGAAAAAGAGAGACAATAATAAAGTATGCGAAGACACAAAGAGAAAGCCACTGAAAAGCAGAAATTCTTGTTTGCATTAGAAACGGCCATGGCTTTAGCCTTTCTTATTTATTATTCTCTTTCAAGCTGGGTGTGTATGAAAAAGAGAGACAATAATAAAGTATTCGAAGACACAAAGAGAAAGCCACTGAAAAGCAGAAATTTGTTTGCATTAGAAAAGTCCATGGCTTTAGCCTTTCTTATTTATTATTCCTTCAAGCTGGGTGCATGAAAAAGAGAGACAATAATAAAGTATTCGAAGACACAAAGAGAAAGCCACTGAAAAGCAGAAATTCTGTTTGCATTAGAAAAGGCTACAGCTTTAGCCGTCTTTATTTATTATTCCTTCAAGCTGGGTGCATGAAAAAAGAGAGACACAAGCATTCGAAGACACAAAGAGAAAGCCATTGAAAAGCAGAAATTCTTGTTTGCATTAGAAACGGCTATGGCTTTAGCCTTTCTTATTTATTATTCCCTTCAAGCTGGGTGCAATAGCAGAGACAATAAAGTATGAAGACACAAAGAGAAAGCTGCCTGAAAAGCAGAAATTCTTGTTTGCATTAGAAAAGGCCATGGCTTTAGCCTTTCTTATTTATTATTCCCTTCAAGCTGGGTGCATGAAAGAGAGACAATAATAAAGTATGTGAAGACACAAAGAGAAAGCCACTGGAAAGCAGAAATTCTTGTTTGTATTAGAAAAGGCTATGGCTTAGGCCATTCTTATTTATTATTCCCTTTCAAGCTGGGTGCATGAAAAAGAGAGACAATAATAAAGTATTCGAAGACACAAAGAGAAAGCTAACAGCAGAAATTCTTGTTTGCATTAGAAACGGCCATGGCTTTAGCCTTTCTTGTTTATTATCTTCAAGCTGCATGAAAAAGAGAGACAATAATAAAGTATTCGAAGACACAAAGAGAAAGCCACTGAAAAGCAGAAATTCTTGTTTGCATTAGAAAATATGGCTTTAGCCTTTCTTATTTATTATTCCCTTCAAGCTGGGTGCATGAAAAAGAGACAATAAGAAAGTATTCAAGACACAAAGAGAAAGCCACTGAAAAGCAGAAATTCTTGTTTGCATTAGAAAAGGCCATGGCTTTAGCCATTCTTATTTATTATCTCCTTCAAGCTGGGTGCATGAAAAAGAGAGACAATAATAAAGTATTCGAAGACACAAAGAGAAAGCCACTGAAAAGCAGAAATTCTTGTTTGCATTAGAAACGGCCATGGCTTTAGCCTTCTTATTTATTATTCCCTTCAAGCTGGGTGCATGAAAAAGAGAGACAATAATAAAGTATTCGAAGACACAAAGAGTAAGCTACTGAAAGCAGAAATTCTTGTTTGCATTAGAAAAGGCCATGGCTTTAGCCTTTCTTATTTATTATTCCCTTCAAGCTGGGTGCATGAAAAAGAGACAATAAGAAAGTATTCGAAGACACAAAAGAGAAAGCCACTGAGCAGAAATTCTGTTTGCATTAGAAACGGCCATGGCTTTAGCCTTTCTTATTTATTATTCCTTCAAGCTGGGTGCATGAAAAAGAGAGACAATAATAAAGTATGCGAAGACACAAAGAGAAAGCCACTGAAAAGCAGAAATTTTGTTTGCATTAGAAACGTCCACAGTTTTAGCCATTTCATTTATTATTCCTCTAAGCTGGAAGGAAAAAGAGAGACACACAAAGTATTCGAAGAATAATAAAGAGAAAGCCACTGAAAAGCAGAAATTCTTGTTTGCATTAGAAACGGCCATGGCTTTAGCCTTTTCTGTTTATTATTCCTTCAAGCTGGGTGCATGAAAAAGAGAGACAATAATAGCATTTCTCCGAAGACACAAAGAGAAAGCCACTGAAAAAGGAAATTCTTGTTTGCATTAGAAACGGCCATGGCTTTAGCCTTCTTATTTATTATTCCCTTCAAGCTGGGTGCATGAAAAAGAGACAATAATAAACTATGCGAAGACAATAAAGAGAAAGTCATCGCAAAGCAGAAATTTTTGTTTGCATTAGAAAAGGCCATGGCTTTTAGCCTTTCTTATTTATTATTCCTTCAAGCTGGGTGCATGAAAAAAAGAGAGACACAATAGTAAAGTATGCGAAGACACAAAGAGAAAGCCACTGAGCAGAAATTCTTGTTTGCATTAGAAAAGTTGGCCATGGCTTTAGCCTTCTTATTTATTATTCCCTTCAAGCTGGGTGCATGAAAAAGAGAGACAATAACAGTATTCGAAGACACAAAGAGAAAGCCACTGAAAAGCAAAAATTCTTACCATATTAGAAAAGGCCATGGCTTAGCCTTTCTTATTTATTATTCCCTTCAAGCTAGTAAGGAAAAAGAGACAATAAGAAAGTATTCGAAGACACAAAGAGAAAGCCAACAGTGCCAGAAATTCTTGTTTGCATTAGAAAAGGCCATGGCTTTAGCCATTCTTATTTATTATTCCTCTGCTGGGTGCATGAAAAAGAGAGACAATAATAAAGTATTCGAAGACACAAAGAGAAAGCCACTGAAAAGCAGAAATTCTTGTTTGCATTAGAACCATGGCTTTTAGCCTTTCTTATTTATTATTCCCTTCAAGCTGGGTGCATGAAAAAGAGAGACAATAATAAAGTATTCGAAGACACAAAGAGAAAGCCACTGAAAAGCAGAAATTTTTGTTTGCATTAGAAAAGGCCATGGCTTTAGCCTTTCTTATTTATTATTCCCTTCAAGCTGGGTGCATGAAAAAGAGACAATAAGAAAGTATTCGAAGACACAAAGAGAAAGCACTGAAAAGCAGAAATTCTTGTTTGCATTAGAAACGGCCATGGCTTTAGCTCTTCTTATTTATTATTCCCTTCAAGCTGGGTGCATGAAAAAGAGAGACACACAGTGCGAAGACACAAAGAGAAAGCCACTGAAAGGCAGAAATTCTTGTTGTATTTAGAATGGCCATGGCTTTAGCCATTCTTATTTATTATTCCCTTCAAGCTGGGTGCATGAAAAAGAGAGACAAGGAATAAAGTATTCGAAGACACAAAGAGAAAGCCACTGAAAAGCAGAAATTCTTGTTTGCATTAGAAACGGCCATGGCTTTAGCCTTTCTTATTTGGATATTCCTCAAGCTGGGTGCATGAAAAAGAGAGACAATAATAAAGTATTCGAAGACACAAAGAGAAAGCCACTGAAAAGTAGAAATTCTTGTTTGCATTAGAAACGGCCATGGCTTTAGCCTTTCTTATTTATTATTCCCTTCAAGCTGGGTGCATGAAAAAGAGACAATAATAAACTATGCGAAGACACAAAGAGAGTTACCTCCACAAAGTTAAGAGAAAATTTGTTTGCATTAGAAAAGGCCATGGCTTTAGCCTTTCTTATTTATTATTCTTCAAGCTGGGTGCATGAAAAAGAGAGACAATAAAGTATGCGAAGACACAAAGAGAAAGCCACTGAAAAGCAGAAATTCTTGTTTGCATTAGAAAAGGCCATGGCTTTAGCCTTTCTTATTTATTATTCCTTTCCAAGCTGGGTGCACAAAAAAGAGAGACAATAAGAAAAAGTATTCGAAGACACAAAGAGAAAGCCACTGAAAAGCAAAATTCTTGCTTGCATTAGAAACGGCCATGGCTTTAGCCTTTCTTATTTATTTTTCCCTTCAAGCTGGGTGCATGGGGAAAAGAGAGACACACAAATACTCCGAAGACACAAAGAGAAAGCCACTGAAAAAGTAGAAATTCTTGTTTGCATTAGAAACGGCCATGGCTTTAGCCTTTTCTTATTTATTTTTCCCTTCAAGCTGGGTGCATGAAAAAGAGAGACAATAATAAAGTATGTGAAGACACAAAGAGAAAGCTACACTGAAAAGCAGAAATTTTGTTTGCATTAGAAACGGCCATGGCTTTAGCCTTTCTTATTTATTTTTCCTTCAAGCTGGGTGCATGAAAAAGAGAGACAATAATAAAGTATTCGAAGACACAAAGAGAAAGCCACTGAAAAGTAGAAATTCTTGTTTGCATTAGAAACGGCCATGGCTTTAGCCTTTCTTATTTATTATTCCCTTCAAGCTGGGTGCATGAAAAAGAGAGACAATAATAAAGTATTCGAAGACACAAAGAGAAAGCCACTGAAAAGCAGAAATTTTTTGTTTGCATTAGAAATGGCCATGGCTTTAGCCCTTTTCTTATTATTATTCCTCTCCAAGCTGGGTGCATGAAAAAGAGACAACAAGAAAGTATCTAGAAGAGCATGAAAATAGGAAGTCAATTAAAGCAGAAATTCTTGTTTGCATTAGAAACGGCCATGGCTTTAGCCTTTCTTATTTATTATTCCCTTCACAAGTGCATGGAAAAGAGAGACAATAATAAGTATGCAGACAAAGAGAAAGCCACACTGAAAAGCAGAAATTCTTGTTTGCATTAGAAACGTCCATGGCTTTAGCCATTCTTATTTATTATTCCCTTCAAGCTGGGTGCATGAAAAAGAGAGACAATAATAAATATTCGAAGACACAAAGAGAAAGCTACTGAAAAGAAATTCTGGTTGCATTAGAAACGGCCATGGCTTTAGCTTTCTTATTTATTATTCCTCTCAAGCTGGGTGCATGAAAAAGAGAGACACAATAAAGTATTCGAAGACACAAAGAGAAAGCCACTGAAAAGCAGAAATTCTTGTTTGCATTAGAACAAGCCATGGCTTTAGCCTTTCTTATTTATTATTCCTCTCAAGCTGGGTGCATGAAAAAGAGAGACAATAATAAAGTATTCGAAGACACAAAGAGAAAGCCACTGAAAAGCAGAAATTCTTGTTTGCATTAGAAAGTCCATGGCTTTAGCCTCTTATTTATTATTCTCTTCAAGCTGGGTGCATGAAAAAGAGAGACAATAATAAAGTAGCCTAGGAAGACACAAAGAGAAAGCCACTGAAAAGCAGAAATTCTGTTTGCATTAGAAAAGGCCATGGCTTTAGCCATTCTTATTTATTATTCCCTTCAAGCTGGGTGCATGAAAAAGAGACAATAATAAAGTATGTGAAGACACAAAAGAGAAAGCCACTGAAAAGCAGAAATTTTATTGTAATAGAAAAGGCCATGGCTTTAGCCTTTCTTATTTATTATTCCCTTCAAGCTGGGTGCATGAAAAAGAGAGACAATAATAAAGTATGTGAAGACACAAAGAGAAAGCCACTGGTGTTGTGAAATTCTTGTTTGCATTAGAAAAGGCCATGGCTTTAGGCCATTCTTATTTATTATTCCTTCAAGCTGGGTGCATGAAAAAGAGACAATAATAAAGTATTCGAAGACAAAGAGAAAGCCACTGAAAAGCAGAAATTCTGTTTGCATTAGAAATGGCCATGGCTTTTAGCCTTTCTTATTTATTATTCTCTTCAAGCTGTGCATGAAAAAGAGAGACAATAATAAAGTATTCGAAGACACAAAGAGAAAGCCACTGAAAAGCAGAAATTCTTGTTTGCATTAGAAAAGGCCATGGCTTTAGCCTTTCTTATTTATTATTCCCTTCAAGCTGGGTGCATGAAAAAGAGACAACAAGGAAAGTATTCGAAGACACAAAGAGAAAGCCACTCGAAAAGCAGAAATTCTTGTCATAAGCTGAAACGGCCATGGCTTTAGCCTTTCTTATTATTATTCCCTTCAAGCTGGGTGCATGAAAAAGAGAGAGACAATAATAAAGTATGCGAAGACACAAAGAGAAAGCCACTGAAAAGCAGAAATTCTTGTTTGCATTAGAAACGTCCATGGCTTTAGCCATTCTTATTTATTATTCCCTTCAAGCTGGGTGCATGAAAAAGAGAGACAATAATAAAGTATTCGAAGACACAAAGAGAAAGCCACTGAAAAGCAGAAATTCTTGTTTGCATTAGAAACGGCCATGGCTTTAGCCTTTCTTATTTATTATTCCCTTCAAGCTGGGTGCATGAAAAAGAGAGACAATAATAAAGTATTCGAAGACACAAAGAGAAAGCCACTGAAAAGCAGAAATTCTTGTTTGCATTAGAAACGGCCATGGCTTTAGCCTTTCTTATTTATTATTCCCTTCAAGCTGGGTGCATGAAAAAGAGACAATAATAAACTATGCGAAGACACAAAGAGAAAGCCACTGCAAAGCAGAAATTCTTGTTTGCATTAGAAAAGGCCATGGCTTTAGCCTTTCTTATTTATTCCCTTCAAGCTGGGTGCATGAAAAAAGAGAGACAATAGTAAAGTATGCGAAGACACAAAGAGAAAGCCACTGAAAAGCAGAATTCTTGTTTGCATTAGAAAGAGCCATAGCTTTAGCCTTTCTTATTTATTATTCCCTTCAAGCTGGGTGCATGAAAAAGAAGACAATAGAAAGTATTCAAGACACAAAGGAAAGCCACTGAAAAGCAAAAATTCTTGTTTGCATTAGAAACGGCCATGGCTTTGGCAACAACATTTATTTTTCCCTTCAAGCTGGGTGCATGAAAAAGAGAGACAATAATAAAGTATTCAGGAATACACAGAAAGCCACTGAAAAGTAGAAATTATTTGCATTAGAAACGGCCATGGCTTTAGCCTTTCTTATTTATTTTTCTTAAGCTGGGTGCATGAAAAGAGAGACAATAATAAAGTATGTGAGGCTACAAAGAAAGCCACTGAAAAGCAGAAATTCTTGTTTGCATTAGAAACGGCCATGGCTTTAGCCTTTCTTATTTGTGCCTTCAGCTGGGTGCATGAAAAGAGAGGCAATAATAAAGTATTCGAAGACACAAAGAGAAAGCCCTGAAAAGTAGAAATTCTTGTTTGCAGTAGAAACGGCCACATAGCTTTAGCCTTTCTGCTATTATTCCCCTTCAAGCTGGGTGCATGAAAAAGAGAGACAATAGAGAAGTATTCGAGGGCTTTGAAAAGCCACTGAAAAGCAGAAATTCTTGTTTGCATTAGAAACTGACCACTGGCTTTAGCCTTTCTTATTTTATTTTTATCAAGCTGGGTGCATGAGAGACAATAATAAGTATTAAAGACACAAAGAGAAAACACTGAAAAGCAGAAATTCTTGTTTGCATTTGGCTGGCCATGGCTTTAGCCTTTCTTATTTATTATTTCTTGCAAGCTGGGTGCATGAAAAAGAGAGACAATAATAAAGTATGCGAAGACACAAAGAGAAGCACTGAAAAGCAGAAATTCTTGTTTGCATTTGAAAGGCCATGGCTTTAGCCTTTCACCAGCTATTATTTGCTTCAAGCTGGGTGCATGAAAAAGGGGAACAATAATAAAGTATGTGAGGAGCTTTTGAAAGAGAAAGCCACTGAAAAGCAGAAATTCTTGTTTGCATTAGAAAAGGCCATGGCTTTAGCCTTTCTTATTTATTTTTCCCTTCAAGCTGGGTGCATGAAAAAGAGAGACAATAATAAAGTAATAAGAGGAGCCACAAAGAGAAAGCCACTGAAAAGCAGAAATTCTTGTTTGCATTAGAAACGGCCATGGCTTTAGCCTTTCTTATTTATTTTTCCCTTCAAGCTGGGTGCATGAAAAAGAGAGACAATAATAAAGTATGCGAAGACACAAAGAGAAAGCCACTGAAAAGTAGAAATTCTTGTTTGCATTAGAAAAGGCCATGGCTTTAGCCTTTCTTATTTATTTTTCCCTTCAAGCTGGGTGCATGAAAAAGAGAGACAATAATAAAGTATGCGAAGACACAAAGAGAAAGCCACTGAAAAGCAGAAATTCTTTTATTTGCTTTCCATCCATATTAAGCCAGCAGATGCACTCTACTGAAATGATGATGTTTTTATTGCATGCAGCTGAAATCAAAGACTTGCCTATTGGAAGGACTTATAGATGAACAGAATTAGACAAAAAATTATCCAGTTTTGAAGAGTATATAAGAAACATCTGACAATTTTAGTATCACATCAAAGTTCTTTTTTTTTTATTAATATTTAAAAAGTTTTAACTCATGGAGAGTACTCTTGATCCTTTCTTCAGATTCAGTCATGGGACCATTAACAAGAAAGTTTTTGACCTATTCATACATGAAGCAAAAAAGAGAAAAGAGAAACTGGCAAAGTCTATTTTTAGTGATTAAAAGATAAGTCTTCATCAGTTTCAATGTCTTAAGATTTAATTGTAAATGTTAAAATGTTTTTAAGTTATGTAAAGAACTTATTGATTATATTGTATATCATTTCATTAAACTTGTTAAATTTTGTTAAAGGACATTTTTAAAAAACTGATTGCAATCCATAAGTTTAAAATCAAATTAAAAATAAATAAATTCTGATTTCATGTATTAATGTAGTTGAAACTAATAATTTTATTGAATAAATTTACACTTAATATTTTAAGATATTTTTGTATAATTTCAGTAAATATACCAGTTAGAATCAGATTTCACTGTTATTTTCAATTTTGCATAATTTAGACAATTTATCCATCAATATATATATATATATATATATATATATATATATATATATATATATATTATATATAATACCATTTTAATTTGTTACTATGTTTGCCTTTCCTAACTCTCTTGACCAACAGGCATCAAAGTCGGTAATGTTTTAATACATTCCACTTACCTACTCACTACTTACAGTTTACAGTATTTAGGAACCAAATTTTGCAAAGTTAACTTGATTTAATAATAATAAAAAAAGAAAAAAAGTGGTGTTAGTTGGGGCAGGGAGCAAATATGTTGTCTTTTTGTTTTTTCTATCACATATGGTGATGAAGGTGGGGGCAGTTTTTAATTTCAGAAATCTTTTAAAAAGTGTTATTTGATAATTGCAATAAAGTGACCAACTGATGTAGCTTTTTGTCTCAAGATGATTTTGTAGTGTCACTTTTCTGTAGGTTTTACCACTTTGCAATAATTCTTATTTCGGGTTGTAGCATTCTTTGTAAGGGTTGTTCCAGAAATTAATCAAGCTAGATTAAGGGCAAAAGTATGAGGTATAAAACCCTATCAAGCTGGAGCAACTTATCTAAATAGGTGGATATTCCAGCAAGGAAACTTTTTCATTTTTATTTTATTTTCTTGTTTTAATAACATTTATATATTGTTACACTTTCTCACTAAATATAACGAAGCAAAAACAGAAATTTATAGTGAAAATGAGAAAAAAAACAAGACAGAATTTTATACTGAAAATGGAAGAAAAACTGAAATTCCCTAAAACAAAAAATTAGTCCTTATATATACATAATTAATGGGGAGAAACTAGTCACTTAGATGAGCAGTGTTACTTCGGTCATGCAGGCTTTGAAGTTTAATGAGGACATTGTTCTAATGTTATCTACTGTTTTTTGATATTTGTTGGTGGTTAATTGCTTTATATTGTGTTGACCCTTTTTAAGCATGCTTATATACATGCTGCTTAATTGCTTTATGTTGAACTGATCTCTTTTTACCATGTCAGTGTGTATGCCAACTTAATTTTTTAGGTCAAGATTAATTATAATGATTAGGTCAGGTATGCATGTTGTTTATTTTTGTTGTTGATATTTGTGTGTGTATATATTCCTTTGTAGGCTTGGTGTATGATTTTTTTGCTTGTTGATGGTTTTCTCTGGTTGTCTCTTTTTTTCCACTTTCTTCCCTTGTCATCTGGTTTTTTACTTGGTCATGATTGAGTGTTTATACATGTGTATTTGTATGTATATGTGATAGATTTGTGTTTGTAGTGGGGTTGTGTTTTGTGTTGTGTTTATTTTTGTTTGTATTGGTATTTAAGTAGCAAAGTAAATATTTATTTGAATGTCTACATTTCCCCATTATCTCGTCTTTTTTGTTTAATAGTTTACTTTGGTTTTTAGAATTGATTATTGCTATTTTTTCTTCAGACAGTTTGCAGTTTCTGCTTTTTTAACTGTGTGGCGGTGCTTTTTATGATTTCCCATTTTGTGATGATTTTATTCTATTTTTGGCTCCATATGTATACTGATAGTATTGTGTTGTTGCTTTTTTCGTATTTATCTGGTTTGAATGATGTTTTATGATTGTTAAATCTTTCTTCAAAAGTTGTTTTTGTGGTTCCTAGTTTTGTCTGTGTTAATGTTGTTTGTTATGATGGCTTTATGTGTTATATTGTTAGATATTTGTTGTTAAGTGGGCATTTGTCTTTATTTTGACAGATGAATTTGTATATGTTTTCATTGTTAAGTATTTTCTTATTGTGTTTGGTTATTATTTTTTTCATGTTGTCCATGCAGCTGTAATTAATTTTGACTGTTTTTTTTTTTTAATCATATCACCCTGAGCAAGGCAGTAACACCACTGATGTGCAGGGGGCTACGTAATAGTGAAAAGATTGGAAAAGAGAAAGCCAGAAACCACATCCTGAACAGGGAACAAGGGATGAGCCTCTTAACCTGTTTAATAGACGTGGGTGGAGTGTGAACCGGGCGATAGATCTATTTACTCCAATTAATGTTTTTGCTATGAATTTTCTTTTAACAGGTCTGTTTTATTGCATTAAGATAAAGATTGTTGATGATTTTTGATGGTTTCTGTTTGGAAAAGTATTTTTCAATTATATTGAAGAATATTTTTCCCATTTTTGTTTTTATTGTATTATTGTAGGGTGGGTTGAACCAGATTGTGTTTCTTTTTCTGTTTTATTTGTGTATTCCAGCATGTTTAAATAGTGGCTATTTCTTAATGCTGATTCATATGTTTCTTCGTTTTCATTGAATATTTTAATTTACTGGAATTCGTTGATATTCTTTTGTTCATGGATATGTGTTTGAATACATTTCGGGGAGTTTTTGTTGATATATATTGTGTGGTTGTTTGCTATTCAAACCAGCTACAGTACACAAATGAAAACAAACCAAACAAAAACAACAGAATATATGAATTAGCTCAAAGAAATATTCTAACTAAATACGACAGGTGTACATTGCAATGCCACTTGCAGGTTTTTTTCTTTTTTGTGTAACATTTGCTCTCTCTACTTCTCTACAAGGGAAATAATCTAGCAACATAGTTGTTACAGTATGCATGGCAATTACTCCTACTAATACACACACACAGAGATATATAGATAGCTAGATATACACACACACATAATTACAAAAAGTGAAAAGTCTGCAACTCTATGATATGCCCCCCTGACTACACTATATTAAAATTTTCATAGGGTAGTATTCATATAAAAAATAAAATTTTTTGTAACCTGATAATGTACAATAACGGATCCTATGCAATATAGGTGAACAACTAGAAAAATTCAAAATAAATACAATGTATCTAAATACAGATTAAAGACATGTCTTAATAGATCATTCCATCAGGTATTGAGGTATTTTTAACATCAACTTGAGATTTTTCTTGTTAAAAAGTTGAATAATTTTAACACATTCAACATGAGGGATAAAAAACAATAGTTAATTTTATACAGAGTTTTTTTTATAGACTTAACATGAGCAAAACAAATTCATGGATTTGGACAAAAAAACTTTGAAGATAACCTTGGAATGAATACAAAATTTGTGAAAACCTTTCATCATTTAACAGTCAAGTCATGCTTTATGCTGATTAGAATCTAGTTATAAAAGTTATCTTCTCTGTAACATTCTAAAATATCTTTCTTTCATTTCACAAACACACAAATATATATTTACTAAAAAGGATTAAAGCATTGATCCTATTTTCTGACATGAAAAGAAAAATGAAAACTTTGGATTAATTCCAATTAAAATTTGATCAATAGTCTGCAATAATACACAAAATCTATTCATAAAGTCAACTTAAAAATAATTTAAAAGACAAAATGGTAGCTAAATCTTATTCAAACAGACATTCAATACAACAAGAACTCTTACTAAATATATAGACAACATATAGGCCTTTACTAACTAGAATATTTGTACACTCTAAAATCAAGAAATCAAAATTATTTTGAAAATTTCTTATTAAAGAATGGCCATTGATGACAAAGTAAAAAAGAATACAGTGTAAAACTTATTTGTTCCTTAAAAAAAAAAAGAAGAGGTTGACTGAATTATCAATAGATATCTTTTATCAACCTTTATCAAGCTAAAATATATTTTGGATTGTAAGAATAATTCGTTTTTTACAAGCTAATATTGCATTAATAATTTTTTTGAGAACAACAATGATTAAACACAAGTCCTCCCATTTAACCTGTAGATGGTGGGAAATAAATTCATACTAAGAAAAAGGAGAAAAGAGTCTAATTGATTAAACTTGGGATAAACTCAACAGCAAACTAAATCTAACGCATTTTAAAGGTTCAAAAGAAGTTGGTTGGTTGATTTTGTTTAGCAACATATCAATCTCTGTGGATTATTTAATACTGAAATCTAAATATTTTAAAGGCAATTTTATGGTGTTAACTGAATATATACTATAAATATGTATTGTAGGTAATTTTACTATATGGTTTGGCTGATTTTGTTTCATGCCATATCAACCTCAATGTGTTATTTAATGCCAGCAAGATTTTTTAGGATTGGTTTGTATGAATAAAGTATGCATTGTAAGAAATCAGTTTGTAGATCAGGTTTCATTAATGTATTTTTCTAAAGATGGTTTTTGTCAAGAATCAATATATATTGAATATATGGCTGGCAATATATTTTTTCTTCAAAAATGTATTGTTGGTAATATTTTTACTATAAAAATCTATTTCTATAATTTCATAGTGTTTTGACCCCAGTTTGAGTGTTAAATATTTGCCCATAGCTAGGACACTAACAGGTTCTACCACCCCAGGTTAGAGTGGACCAGGGAACAGCAATTAAGAAGTAGTTCCACACTCCTCAAAAGCACCCGATCAGAGATCTTGCTACTGGAGGTTGTTTATCATCATATAAAGGATGGCCAGTGGTGGAATATGTGTGGCACAGTACTAGGTGCTCCCAAGCAGTCCTTCATCTAAGTATTGACCTGGCTCTACAATGCTTAACTTCAGTGATCAAATGAGAACCGATGTGTTCATTTTGATTTGACTATAAACTTCAGCAAAAGAAAGTGATTCACAGCTGTATTGAATTATTTCAAGAAATATTTAGAATGTAATAAAAAAGGGTAAAGTATCTAAGTTCTTGTCACTTAAGACATATTTTGTAATGTGTGATTCACACTATAAAATAGCAGAGATCTGAATTAAATTTAACATCAACCAGGAAACTTATATGAAAGGCGGTAACCTGTGATGACCCCAATATGTACTCAGGTTACTATTAAAATTTTTATGATGAATGAGATGTGATAGGAATTGAAGATTATGAGGATATTTTTATATTAAAGTTCACCCAAGTTTACAGTAAGCCTTTATCTTAAGTGCCTCTGAAAGCCACTTAAGGTAAAGGCTTAATGTTAAAATTGTTGAGATAAATGAGATGTGATGGAAATTGAAGATGTGATGGAAATTGAAGATTATGAGGATATTTTTTATATTAAAGTTCACTCAAGTTTAGAGTAAGTAAAAGTAAGCCTTTATCTTAAGTGGCTCTGAGATCCACTTAAGGTAAAGGCTTACTATTAAAATTGTTATGATGAATGTGTGATATAAATGAAAGGTGGTAGGAAAAAAAATTAAGGATATTTTTTATATTAATACTTGTAAAAATTCATTATCAATTAAACATCTTTTTTTAAAGACAATAGTGTCTATCTTCTTCATAAAAGCAATTAAAAGCTTTTCTGTTTAAATATTATCTTAGCTTTATTGCACTTTTTATTTTATAATTTAGAGCAGATTTATTATAACAGGGGATCCTGAAAGATTGAAGAATTAGGTACCTCCAGATTCAGTAAAAAAATGAGTATAAAAAAATGCCTTAAACTTAATAAAAAATATTTTTATCCATTCAAAATTTAGTTTAAATATCTTGTTTTTCTTGTGACAAATGAAACTTTCAGGGCTTATTTACAAATGAATGAAACCATTTTTTAATTATTTACATCATTTCATTTTTTTTAAATCTTGTTAAAAAATTTTTCTTTAATTTAATTTTTATGAAATTTTAAGAAATTCATTTTTTTACTACTTATGTATATATTTATTATACACAGAACATCTTAACGAATTTATTTAAATCATCAATTTTTTTTTGCAAAACAAGACCCCTAGTTACCAAAAATCTGCAATAAAACTAGACTATATATAATTTGAAAAGCTTTTAATTGCTTTTATGAATAATATATATTACGAACACTATTGTCATAATAAAATTGTTTTTTTTTTCAAATGAATAATTAATTTTTACAAGAAATGTATTCATTTTTTAAAATTATAATTAAAATAATTCACAAAGTTTTTAGTCTTTTAAAATTCTGTATCAATTTAAACCAGTCAGGTGATATAAAGCAAAACCTATATTTACTAATCATAAATGGAAATGCTTACTGCAATTCAGCTACCCTCAATATTTTGAAAAATTTTTTTATTTTTGTGTAATAAATGTATCGGTTTTTGTAAATATGGATGTCCATACATGAGATTATCAGAATATTAGAGTGTTAACTATAACAAATATAAAGCCAAAGTACCTAAAATTCAATAAGATATTAGATTACTCAGAATATTTTCCTAAATTTGGTAGATTTTTTTATCCCATGACTCATAGTCCTAGGGACACCACATGTACTGCAGTCACTGTAGGTGGGGTGTTCCTTTTGAACATAAAAGACTGATGGAACCCAACCCTCTTCAGGCTGGTTTGAATTCAAAGTTTTTCCTTCTAGTCTTCTAGAGTGATTGCCACCCAAGGCTATAGAACCCAGTCTGTCCTGGGGAGATGGATTTGTAGTACTCACATACACATCTGTATGTTCACACCCACATACACATTCATGCATATTACATTTTGTGTTTTACACCTATGCATAACTACTCTCTGGCGTGTTTTCATTCATGAAATACACAGTAATCATTTATCTATCACATGTATCTTTCCCGTGCAGTCTGGTTTGGTATTTAACCAGCAAGCACACGTAATTCTGACAGTTGGGCATTCACTTTCAACCGGCAAAGCAGAAGTAATGTGCAGCTTTCACCCAACTCAAGAGGAGACCCACTACTGTCCAATATGGCAGAAGGACCTTGGTTTGATTCTCATCTCACACACACCCGCATTAATTGCAGGTAGCAATTAGGCGCCAATTTTATTTTGAACACACACACACACATGCATGCATGCTGTTCACACAAACTCCAATTGAACATTTCAATTCAAGAAACAGTATGTACATCACATTCTTTCTGTCAGAAACTTTATTCAATTATTGACTTTTTCTTTGTTTTTTAACGTTACAAGGGAAACAACTTTTTCTTCACTATTTGCATGCTTTCAACTCAATGTATCCTATTGTTAATAACATGTTTTAATTGTTATTAACTCCAGTCTCACTGTCTTATTTTCTCCTCCATCACTCCCCGATCGAATTATAATTATAAATTTGTTAGCGATTACCCCGGTATCTGGTACAGATTCATACCTTTCCCAAGAGCAAGCAAGTTAATGGATTCGATTGGAATTTGAACTCGGCTTTCTCCATTCCTTTATCTGAGCCGCTATCCATTCTCTACCGTTTTTAGATTAGTAGTTAAAAAATTAAGAAATTGCTTAAATTATATTCCTCAAGTAATTTTGATGTTCCCCACATAAAAAAAGAAGATCAGCTTCCGGCTGTGGCAAGAAATAACACCTAAAATTGGGTTGCTGAAATATTTTAAACTAAGAAATTAATATTTGTATTAAATTAAGTTAAAAACTTTTTAAACGTTTTGTTTTCACTTTTTAGTAACGGTTTATATTTTTATTTATTTATATATTTTTGGAATAACGAGAATTTGTGCTGACAAATGGCTAAAAAGTTCAGCGATAAAAAAAAGAACTCTTTCAAGTTAATTTTTAGTTTTGAAATTCAACAAAAAAAAAAAAAAGGCATTGCTTTTCTTATTAGAAATATCAGAATAATTTTTTAACCTATTTAAAAAAAACTATAATAAAAGTTTTTAAAAAGATTTTTCTTCATTTAAAAAAAATCAAAACCTTACATATCGTGTTTCTATGGATTTCGCGATACCTAAATTCTTCAAGGACTTGCTCCTTACAAGGTGTGGCAGAAACCTCCCACATAATTAGCTACATGAAAGCACCATTGCCATTTCAATACCTTCTTATCATCATGTCGGAGGTATTTCTGCCAAATATTATAAAAATTTAAGCGCTACAAAAAAAAAAATGAATTTCTTGAAATTTCATAAAAATTAGAGAAGTGGGATGGGTAAGAGATGAAAAAAAAAGAATCATCTGATTTAAGAATTTCCAAAATAATGTTTTTCATCGCAAAATGTCGGTAAAAAAATCGTTGTCACCCGTTAACGCGAGAAAAAACAAAATTCTGAGGTTCTAAACAAACAAAAGAATTACACAGTATAATTTAAATAATAAAAAAAAAGTTTTGTTCTTCCTTTTCTTGATAACAAGGATTTTTGACACTAAAGCTTTGTTTTTAAGTTTATGGGTTTTTTTTGGGGGGGGGGGGTTTCATCATGTATGCACATTTTTTCTAGCGAATCTTAGGACTGGATTGGTTGGAGGCACCTTTTTTAAAGATGCGTTTTTCAGCTTATTTTTATTTCATTCTTTTGCGAAGTGCGTGGAGGTTCTTTTATGGTAACGAAAAGCAATTTAAAAACATTTAAAAAACAAACTTAATTTATTGAATAAATTTTATTCTTTTTGGACGTTTTAATTTTTAAAAATAAGAAAAAAAAAATTCTCTTTTATTGTTGTATTTATATTTTAATTAATGTAATGCGTTCCTCAACAATTATCAGACGTTTTTTTCAACTTTACATTTCGTGAAATTATACGGAAAATTACATACAAAAATCAATTATCGAGAAAATCGCCGATGTACTTACCTTTTTATTTCCATTTTTTTCTTTTTAGATTCTGGCCAAATTTTATCGTTTCTCAATCAACAAACATTCCGAATTATTCTTTTAGTTCCGGGCTATAATATTGAACTTGAAAAGAATAAGAGACGGAAAATGCAAAAATTAAAATAATTTGGTGAAAGTGTTTCGTTTTTGTATAATTACCGTACAAAATATGATACCCAAACGGTGGTGAACAAATTTTCGTTCCTCGTGTAAAAAAAAAAAAAAATACGATTATTTGTAAAGTCTAAAAGACCTAAGAATTTTGTTATTTTTTAAACTGGATAACCCCTGTGCACAATTGAAGCAAATTGTTTTTTTACTGGAAAATTTGTATGTAAATAATACTTAAATAATTGTTTCATCGTGAATTAGATCACCTACTATTTCAACTTTTAAACCAGCAGCAACTTGGTTTGTTTGACTGTAAGTGTGCAGGCATTTATTTCCAAAGTTAAGTTTGAGCAATTATCTCCAAAGATAGAATGTAGAAAATTCTGTAGTTCATCAATTTTTTTTATATTAAACATCCAAACGTTTGAATTTCAACTAATAATGAGAATAGATGGATATGCCTGTTAAATAAATCATTTTTGTATTTACAAACATAATGTACATGAATTCAAAAACGATTAAAATAGCATTTAGTTGAGTTAAAGTTTTTGGTCCACAGAAAAATCTACAGTTTAGAAAAAAACTTTTACTGTTAGCAAAGATTCACTAATCATCTTTGTTATTGTTGTCAGAGATAACTCCTTTGAAGTCACCAACACATGATTGTCAGTGTGCCAAATTAGAATTCTAGTCAAATTTATTATATTCACTCACATGCTAATACCTTTGGGAAAGGTATAAATCCATCTATTTTCTCCCTCAACAATGGGTAAATAACAGGACAGATTGGGTTCTATAGCCTTGGTTGGCACCCAGTCTACCACAGTAAAAATTGCCAACCTGCTGCTGAAAAATCTTCACACTACATGCAGTTGCGAACCAGTCGTGAAGCCAAAAAGTCCCATAAAACTTTTTCTAGGGAAGAAGCCAACTCAACCGGCCCAGGGTGAATGTCGCCATAGATACAAGTAAGAGTGCAAGAGACAGAGGCAGGGAATATTGTCCTCTGGCCATTTTGTTTTCAGTATGACCAGAGACTTTGATTGGTTTTTCCCAATAGCAATGAGTTTTGTGCCTGCGCATTTTAAAGTAGCCTCTACAGTCAGTGAAGCTCAATCACACAGAGCACCTGTGAGACATGGTGGAAAGGAAGATTCAAATCCCTGTAAACCAACGAATCTAGAATTGCAGGATGCCATTCTAATGCATGCAAAATAATGTGAAATACTAACTGCCTTCAACCACTCCCTTCAAATTCAGAAGACTGGGGAAGATTAAGAATAGGAATTTGTGAGCTGATGGGAAAATTTCTTTGAACCACTGAAAATCTTGCCTTCACAGGAATTAGCCAGTCAGCCAAGAAGAAGAAGAAGAAAACAAAATTCTTTTTGATATAAAATGAGAATTAAAATTAAGTCATGTGAAATGTTTCTTTTCAGTTCCCCATGACCAACATAGTTCTTACCAGTGTAAAATTACTTGCTAACTATATTATCAGCTTTTAACCAGCACACAGCACTTCAAAGAATTTTCTCTCAACAATCCAAGCAAGCTAAATATTTCAAACTCTCTTCATTGACTTTTGAACATATACAAATCATATTCAGTGTGCAACAAACTTTCTTAACTTTGTTTTAAACATTTTTAATATGATTTTGTGTCACATCATTTAATCTGTTGCATTTCCTCTTCATGGCAATATTTTAAAACTATAGACTTTAAGAATTCTGATTTTTTTTCTTGAAATGAGCTATTGACACTATTCTAGCATGTAAATTTGTGAATAAATTTCTTATCTTGTTTCACATAAAATTACCCATGTGTTTCCTCATCATTATCACCTTTCATTAATCTTCTTGGTGTGAGGGAATCAACTCTTCATTTTAACACCTAACTTCTACACCACTATACCATAACAACAATGTCAACACAAATTTTGAGAGAAAGCTTCCACAACATGCCAAGAAGAATTGAGATGGTTTTTAATCAGAAAAAAAAATGTTAGATTGGTTCATGGAACACAGCAATGAGTTTTCTATCTTAAAGTGGCTTCCGCAAGCACTGGATCTCAGTCTTATAGATCATCTTTGAGATATGGTAGAAAGGAAAATTGAAATCCTGGATGTGCTGCCATCCAATCTAGAAGAATTGTGGGATGCTATAGCACCAACATAGACCCAGATTTCAACATCCAGAACATCATTGAATTGATGCCAAGAAGAACTGAAGCAGTTCTAAAGACAAAAGGAGGGCCAAATCTTTTCTACTAGAAGGGTATACCTAATAAAGTGGCCATTGAGTGTATACAAGGCCTTACAAGAAAGAATTTAGAGGTCTATTCATGTCTCCCTGCCTGTGTCTATAATAATAAAAAGTATATATATATATTTATAGATGATGTTTTGATGGTAGATCGTTTCACACTCCACCCACGTCTATTGATCAGGTTAAGAGGCTCATCCCTTGTTCCCTGTTTAGGATGTGGTTTCCGGCTTTCTCTTTTCCAAACTTTTCACTATTACGTAGCTCCCTGCACATCAGTGGCGTTACCACCTTGCTCGGGGTGATACGATTAAAAATAAAAAAATAAATAAATAAAACAAGAAACACTTTGAAACTCATCCAGTTTATTCCATTAGCAACTTTGTATTTTTTATCCAAACTTTATAAGCTGTAATATAGAAATAACACCAAGTAGAAAATTATAAAACTTTATAAAAATTAATTCAGCTTTAACACTTGTAGTAATAAATTAAGCACATCTCTTCTCACCCTCTTACTTTTAACCATCCACCATAATAAAATAACTGTTTTCAGCACTAAATCTGAATTATTTAAATAAAGCTTCATAAGCTTCTACTTAGATTTGTTATATTCAGACACTTAATTGTCATATGTGATATGTACTTGGGTGATCTCTTTCGAGACATGACTGACTAGGCAAAACATTTTCCCGGAGTAGGTTGCCATTAATTACTGATAGACTGGTTGTCAACCAAAGCTATAGAACCCAATTTTTTTGCTGCTATTCAAGCCATAGCTAGAGGGAGAAAAAAATGGATTAATACCTTTCCCAAGGATATTTGTACATAAGTTAAAAAAAAATTAAGAAAACCTTTTTAATTTTCTAAAAACCTATTATAAAAACATTAAAAAATATTTTTCTTAAAAAACATTTTTCTTAAATTTAAAAAAAAAATTTTTTTAAATATATTTTCTAAAAGTTTTTTGTCAGCTAATATTTGTGACTGTAAATGTATTATCTGTTCTCTTTTCTCTTTCTTATCTTTCTTCTTCTCTTCCCTTTTTGTCCTTTTTTATTTTTATATCTGTGTACATTTTATGTGTATGTTTATTCCTTTTTTGTGAATATATGTGTATTCATTATTCAGTGTGTTTGTATTGTGTATATATGTGTATTCTTTATTCAGTGTGTTTGTATTGTGTATATATGTGTATTCTTTATTCACTGTGTTTGTATTGTGTATATGTGTGTGTATTCTTTATTCACTGTGTTTGTATTGTGTATATGTGTGTATTCGTTATTCAGTGTGTTTGTATTGTATATACATGTGTATTCTTTATTCAGTGTGTTTGTATTGTGTATATATGTGTATTCTTTATTCACTGTGTTTGTATTGTGTGTATATATGAATTCTTTATTCAGTGTGTCTGTATTGTGTATATTCAGTGTGTCTGTATTGTGTATATTATATATGTGTATTCTTTATTCAGTGGGTCTGTATTGAATACATGTGTGATTTGTCTGTATTCCACAGAAAATATACATACATAAAATAATATAGAGAATGACAAAGTAGCCAAATAGTAGAAAACAAAAATATACAATCACAAGTGGTTAACATCACATAAACAAAGACAAATACAACAGATTTAAATATAGAAAAATAAAATAGAAAAATACAGATGAAAATAATATTATTATTTTTAATAATGATGATAAAATTAATACAGAATTTTAAGTTTATAGATTATTATAAACAAAACTTTTAAAAAAAATAACCCTTCTTGTAAAAATGCATTATTAATTGAAAAACCAACAAGAAAAGCAACTAATTCTTTATGGTGAAACTTAAATGAACTAGATACCACCAAAATGGATATCTTATTTCTGAAATGCAATAAAAAAAATGCTTCTCTATTTATTTAAATATTTGCCAAAAATCAGTGAATTATTTGATGCAAACAGAATTTTCAGTACTTAATGAATTATATACTGAATGTATTTTATGAAAAAGCTTTGTGCATTTTATTGCATTCTGTTTCACCCAACCTTTTTGATATGTTGCATGTAATTTTTAATTAGGGAAAGTGTCCTTCAAATTTTTTACAGTTATATAAAGAAAATTCTCTCATGTTATTAGTAAAACAGTTATGTGTGTGTGTGTGTGTGTGTGTGTGTCTAGCCACACTGATGAGCTGTGATACAGTGAAACAGGCTTGTATGTGGATGACTAATATATATATATATAATATTTATTTAGAATTTATGACATAAATATGTTATGATATCACTAAACAATTACTATTTTGTTTCAAAACTAACTGTGTTTTATCGTGCACTTGATCACTTAATAAGACACACTTAGGGTTGAAACAAAATGGCTATTTTTATAGTGATAATATAACATATTTATGTTATAAATTCTGAATAAATATTATTCGCTCTACTTTGAGCACTTTTTTAAGAGTCAAGGTTTTTTTTTATTTTGAGTGCTCTGGCATTTATTTTATTATGAACAGAGCTCAATATAATGAGTATTATAGAGCTTAATATAATTATACAGTTATGAATTAATTGTACATTGTGACATGGAAATTTTTATGTTTCGAGATAGAATCTCATCATCAGGCAATGTTACTGTTGGTTGTGCAGATGATTTACGTTTCCATGTCACAATGTACAATTAATTCATAACTGTATAATTATATATATATATATATATATATATATATATATATATATATAAAACATTGTACACTTGGTATACAATCCAGGTAAATTCCAATAGAGATGAACTCAAGAGAACTCAATGTTAAATTCATTTATTTAATTTAACAGAGTAATATAATTTATAAAAGATTTTAGATTATTACAGACGAGCCGCAATAATAACATCAGGACGCAGTGAAATATGAAAACACCATTGTAATAATCTAAAATCTTTTATAAATTTATAAATATATATATATATATATATATATATATATATATATATAAAGAGAGAGATTGAGAAAGAGAAGAAAACACATAACTGAATAAATAATTCGCTATCACAAAAACTTTTAAAATGTTAGCACTGTGTATATATTATATAGACCCTTCTTCATTATTTCTTATTAAATTTTTATTTGAATCACTTTTTTGGTTTGGTTATTTTTAGTTTTAGCTTTGTGTTATTATTGTATGTATATTATTATATGCATATATGGCCTCTTATAATTATATGTCTGTGTGTGTTTATTTTGTATATAGACTAAACTATCACCCAGTTCACACTCCACCCACGTCTATTGAACAGGGGAAGAGGCTCATCCCTTGTTCCCTGTTTAGGATGTGGTTTCCGGCTTTCTCTTTTCCAATCTTTTCACTCTTTTCTTTCTTTTTTTTTGTTTTTAAATTGTAGCACCATCCACACTTTTTGGAACTGCTGATAACAAACAATCGGTGCAGAAGTTTGCCATGGATTGCATGAACAGCAGACCTCAGATATTTAACCCATAACTGGAGGGAAGGGACGGATTAATACCTTTCCCAAGGGTATCAGTGCGTAAGTGAATGCAGAGTGTTTTGACTGGAAATCAAACTCGGCTCACCAATTCCAATTTCCAATCCGATATCCACTGCACCCCAACACACATTCGTCAATAATCGCTTACAGCACCTGGTATTCCTAAACGGTCACCCATCTAGTACTGACCAGGCTCAAAAGTTGCTTAACTTCGGTGATCAAGCAAGAACCGGTGTATTCAATGTGATATGACCGTAACCATATCTATATATATATATTCCATTTGTAAACGAGTTATTACATAACCTAGATTTCTACCATGAGTGGTGTTTTCAGGTGATTTGCAATAACTGATTTTACCGTGTTCTTTTTTTAACGCACACATGGCAGGGAATTTTTGAACGTGCAATTTTTTAAGTTACAAGGAATTATGGCATTTTCATCCATGGCTGTATGAACCTAAGAGGTATTTTTTTAGTATAGCTACACTTAGCCATAACTTCCCTTCTTTCATTCAACAGTTCGCTTTTGTTTGGGAATAGCATAATCTCTATCTTTTCTCCTTGGCTTTCCTTACAATCAAAGACCATAAAGAAGATTTTACCAACAACCCATCATACCAACTTATAAAATCCTACAAAAACAGAAGTGAGCAAAATAAGCCATCAAATATTAAAAAAATATCTATGACTTGTTAAGAACAGCCACTCAAGCAAACTAGTGGAAGAACACAAGTGATTGCATTTCCTGGTTCCAAAAATTGAATGCAAAAATAAATACACGTTCATTAAGTATGACATAAAAAAACTTTTACCCAACAATTTCTGAAAAAGGTTTAATGGAAGCATTTAATTTTGCTAAAAGATACATAAAAATACCATCTGAACATATTGATATAATCCTACATTGCTGCAAATAAATACTTTTCCACAAAGGTAAAGCATAACTCAAAAAATAAAACAACAGCACATTTGATGTACCACAAGGATCGTATGATGGAGCAGAAATTTCAGAATTGATGGGCATATACATTTTAAATAAAATCAACAAAATAATCCATATAGACAACCATGGATTATATAGAGATGATGGATTAATGATAGCACCCGACAACAAAAGAGAAAATGATAAAATAAGGAAAGAGCTTTTCAAACTATTCAAAAACTAGATTTTGATATAATAGTAGAAACAAATAGAAAAGTGGTACAATATTTAGATGTGGAATTTAATTTACAAACTGGCAATGTCTCACCATACATGAAAACAGACACTAAGTTAACATACATAAATACAAAATCCAACCATCCAAAAAGTATAATTGGACACGTTCATAAAGGAATAGAACACAGACTATCAAATAATTTGTCAAACAAAACAATATTTGATGAAAAGAAAAATATCTATGAAGATGCACTAAGAAAATCTGGCCATAAAAACATTTTACAATATAATTCTCAACCAAACAGACAAACAAAAAACGAAACATAATCTGGTTTAACCCACCATTTAATTTATTTTGAATTGTAAGATAAAAGGGCAATAAAACTAAGACAACTAGGAAAGCTTCTTTCTTTTTTTTTTCTTTTTTTTCAATGAATAATGAACTGAAATTTTACAAGAATTGTTTTAATTTTGAAACATTAATTATTCTAATTTACTCTTGAAATGAAAAGCTTTTAGTACAATTCATCGGTAAATGTTCGTTTTAGGTACCTACGGCTTTTCCCCCATCAAATTTATCCAAAATAGGTAAGTGTCTTCAATACAATAACTAACAGTTGATTTGAGTTCAGCATATACATTTGCACAGAGATTTTGGATAAATTTGAAAGGGAAAAGCGACGGGACTTTCAACGAAAATTTACCAATTCATCAAACACCAATATTTAAAAAGGAATTTTGATTTTTTTTTTTTTATATATATATGTTTGTGTGTCAATGTGCCGAATTTTGAATAGGGTTTTTCATACATGACGGCCGCCTTGAAAAGTCACGTGTTTTAAGAGTTGTCTCCCCTTTACCCCCAACAAACACGCACACGCACACACATTAGGAAAAAAATGTCCGTATGTTTTACTGCGAGCAATTCGTTCATTTTTCTTTTATTAGGCGGACGTCTTAACTGGTTTTGCAAATCATCCGTTCAACATTTTATAGTAAGTTTTATATTTCTATTTCACTAAATATTTGTAATGTAGTATGAATCATAATTCAATTAATTTTTTAAATTAATTTGTTTGTTTTTCTTTTAATTTCAATTCAGAATAAATCACCGAGACGAAACGCAATCCTTCTACAAAAACAAACGAAATATTTCCTCTTTGTTCAATTTCCATTTGAAGTTCTTACTTTTTTAAAATTTGTCTGTCATTTGGAAACTTCCCTTTTTTTTACGTTTAACTCCTGTTTCATGAAAATAGTTTTTTAGTTTTTATTACTCCACCTGAAAAATAGAGATTAATGTGCCTTTCTAAATAAACAAAAAAAAAAACAAACAAAAAACAGCCAACTAACCTAACAAAACTGACTAAAGGACATTATTTGAAATGTTAAATCGAATCTCCATCTGAACGAAAAGTATAAACAACAAATTCAAAAAATCTCTGAAAACCCCCAAAATGTAACCTCTGCTAAATTTCGTCTTCTTAAATTTATAGAGTAGAGAGACTATTACGTGGATTTCGTAAATAAATGTTTACTAACTTTTTCATAAAAAAAAATAAAACAAATGTATATAGATTTTACCAAATTATTTCTTGTTAGTAAATTTTTTAATCTTTTCTGGCATGTTCGAAATTAATTTTTTCTTACATCTCCGAGTTACGTAATATTTTTACGATTAGTGTTTGTAGGTGTTTTCTTTTTTTTATTTCAGTTGAAAAGCATTGATTTAGGAATTCTTGCAAAATCAAATAATTTTCAAATTTTAATGAAAATTTCAGGACTTATTAGCAAATGAAAGGTACCTCCAACAATTCACTGAGAACAGAATAAAGAAAAAAGGCCGTAAAAAAAAAAACAAATAAAAACGAACTTTTCCCATCCAAAACGTTTAAAGAGGAAAGATCAAATAATTTTTTTTTAATTATTGAAAAAAAAACCAAAAAAAAAACAAAACATTTAATACTTTCTAACACGTTCCGATTTTTTGTTTAATATTAGTATTTTTTTGTTTAATATTTAGTATTTTTTTTTTTTTTCGTCAGCGAGTGACCCGATTTTATTAAAAGTTTACAAAATTTACCGATTGCAGTTAGTACGCAACTCACTTTTTTGCCGGCGAAAAACACATTTTTAATTTTTAAATTCTTACTAAAATCAAATAATGGTCGGATTTTGATGACACTTTCAGGACTTATTCACAAATGACTGAAACCCTTATTTTTAGAAAATCTTGGGATTTTTTTTTTTACATATGTTGACCCCCCCCCCCCCCCCGCCCTACACACACAATTTCCTGAAATGTCTTCTTATGCCCACTCATTTCTAATACCTAACTTTTAAACTGAATTTTGAAGAATAAAGTTTTTTTAAACTTTTATTTTAGTTTAATTAAAAGCTAAATGGTTAAATTTACTTACTATATTTCCAGTAAACAAAATACTTTGTTATATTTCAAACAAAAATTATATTTATTGGAATCTAAAACTGAATTTTTTTTTTTAATCTTTTAATTTTTCGGCCATTTTTGAGCAATCGACACACTTGTAAAGAAAAGTTCATTCTTGATTTTAAAAATCTTGCAAAAATAAAATATACATCTGTGATAAGTTATTTTTTTTTTTTAAATTAGCAATTTTAAAGCTAAATTAATCTGATTTTTACAAGTATTACTTATAGCATAAAATTTAGAATAAAACTATTTCTTAATTACGGAACGTTGCTCTATGGCCTTTCCCCGTAAATGATTGACATGTGATGACAGACAGATAACCTAAGTGCATGGTGACCAGAATTGACATAATTCTCAAAATTTTTTTTCTTTAAGGGGAAGAAACTGTAAAACACATGACCTTTTGATGTACACACAGAAATTACAATACAAACAAAAAACTTCAAATACCCAAACAAAATTAAAAATTATCCTAAACATATGATGGCTCAATGATTTGTATTAAACTTTTCAATTTTTGATTAGTAAATATAGTCTTCACTTAATAACATAATTGCCACATGACTTTGTAGAATTTTTAAAAACATTTTTGAAATTTTATATATTATTGTAATTAAAACAAAGAAAAAAATTAAAAACCATTCTTTTGAAATTTCAGTATTCATCAAAAAAAATTTTTTTCAGTCTATAATATCCTTAATATATATTATTTATAAAAAAAAATTTCCAATACATAATGAATTTTTATGAGAACATTTTTCATTTTTTTATGTTGAATATAATAATTTATAATATATCAGTAGCTTAAAATTCTGCATTAATTAGATTATTTTATCTGATAAATATTAAGTGAAAAATATATTTACAAATCAAAAATTGAAAAGTTTAATACAAATCATTTTGAACCAAGATTTTTAAAATGATTAAAAAATATTTCAGTGTTTAAACATTCTCATTTTTTTAAGTATGGTAGTTCATAAATGACATTATTAAAAGGTCATGGGTGATATGGGTTGTTTCCCCTCTCCATTCTAGAAAAACCAAACTGTTTTTAAGTCTTTGCAATTCTTTTTGATTTCATTATTCATTTTTGTGTTTCATCATGTTTATGCCTCAGAAGGCTTTGCAAATCATCCCTTCAAAATTGTAAAGTATGTTTTTTAAATTCCTATTTCACTAAATGTTTTTATATCAATTCTGGTCAATGATACTTAGCTTTTTAATGCTTCAGGCTGTCAGTAATCAATCAAGGCTTTAAAAAAATTCCAGACCTCTGTGATAAGCAATGCTTGTATTCAACGTTTCAGGCTATATACAAATAATACTTGTTTCAAATTTCAAATTTTTTAATTTTGCTTCAAATTATGTGTGTCAGATGTGTATATTTTATTTTTGCAAGATTTTTAAAACTGGGAATTAACTTTTTACAAATGTGTGAATAATGGCTACTTAATTGAAAATGCTCAAAAAGGTGAGGTTCCAATTAATCTAATTTCTGTTTGAAATACACTAGAGTATTTTGTTTACTGGAAATAGTGAATATAATCATTTAGCTTTCAATTAAAGATAAGATGAAAGCTTTTTCATTTTTAAAAATTTAGGTATCGAAATAAGTGAAGGTACCTACTATAAATGATCATAACCCTTCTTTAAAAAGAAAAACACTAGTTGTGCAATAATCAAGACATTTGTATTTAGGCTTAAAAATATTTAAAACCAGAACTTCAATGTTAATGTGACCAAAACGTATAGAAATATGGAACTACCTGTCAAAATTCACCTTTATCAAAATGGAGGTGAAGTATAAGCCTGTTACTGGTGGTAGAATCAGAGTTCTCAAGAAACTCAAGAATATTGCATCACAGACGACTCCCCCCCCACTATCATTTGAGAATATTTTTTTATTACATACGATTTTGTAAAACTTACTAAAGTAGAATGAATAACTTGATAATTTTGAAATTACATTTTTTTTAGTTAAATGATACTTGATACTTTTGAGGTTAATAAATTGTTTTTATTTTCATACCAGTTTGATATTAAAAATTATCTAATTGCACCTAATCTGTTTTGATTTTTTGTTGTTTTTTTATTATTATTCTTAATTTAAAAGTTACCATATTATTATTCCAGCAGAGAAAAGTAGCCAAAGGTGGAAATTCAGAATTATTTTCTTTTTGAACGTCCATATGAAAAGTAACTTAGCATTTACTAAAATTAATAAAAATAAGTAAATTTATTTCAGAAACCAAAAAATGAAAATTGGTATTAAACTTAATATTTTTTGATTGATCTTCTGTCTTTGTTTAATAAAAACTAAATTTTAAAATATGCATAGAATTTTTTCTGTCCAATCTGAAAGAAACTGACATATTTTCTTAAATTGAAAAATATATTTTCATAAAATATTCTGTATTAATTTTTAATGGTTAAGTTGTTCAATTTAGAATGTATTTATTAATAATGAATTGATCCGCTCTATTAACTGGGGCTGAAGAATATGCCGACTGCATCTTTGCAGTGGATGAGGCCACCTATTTGCCATGGTTGGTGACTCATTATGTCTGAGAATTTCAGGTGTCAAGTAGAATACTTTTGAATTCCAACACACTATGTTGACTGTACATGGGCTAGATGGGCAGTCAGAGAGGTGCGGTCTGATCAATCAACTAGTCATTTCAAACATACACACACCAAACAAATTTAATCAAATTGATACTAGAGGCCAGTAGCAAAAGTCAATCTGGTTGTATCAAAAATTAAAACTTATATTCAACTTCACAGAGGTAGATGAATGTAAGAATTTATTGATGACTACTTATAAATACTAAACCTGAGTATACTATTTTTTGTATTCCTGAAATGTATGGGCAAATGGCATTCTCTTAACCATCTCTCATGATAGAGCTTCAGGGAGGGTAGGAAGCAAGGATGATGAAAGAAAAATATATATAATATGGGGACAAAAAAATGAACCCCTCTCTGAATCCAGTTCTGATAATGATAGTTTCTGCAATATATAGTAATAGTCACTTGAAGAAATTCCTATTATCACCATTTACAATTTTAAAAAAATATACTTTCAAATTACTCTTATATCTATTAAAAAAACATGAAGCAAATATAATATTAATACCAGTAGGAAAAGGATTAATGCAGAAAGATCCTCAAATGGTTAACTTTTAAAAATCAAAATTTATCCACACCAAAGTCAACACACCCAGAGGTGTATGCAAAAGTCCAGACATGGTAGCTTGCTTCCTGGAAGAAATCAAAATTAACCTAAAATACCTAAGTGTAAAAGATGTAGTTATCTTCTGAGATTAGGTAGTATTTGCATTATTCGGACTGTTGTCCTCATCTTGATTACCATGTTTACAACATTTTGGCCTTCTTCAGTTGCTAGGAATTTCAAACCAAACACTTTATTTTGATTACTAAAGCATATCATTTTCATGCCATGTGTGATGCAACATCTGAATGCCATGTAGTAATCTCCCTTTAACTCAACTCTCTTAAGTTATTTGCCAGGTATGAACTCTCAACTCTTAGGGTCAAGTCACCAATGCCTGTATCCACTGGGCCATGTGTCCTTGAGAACATCAGTGTATGAATTTCTGGGACTTATAAACCTAATGTTTCAGTGTACATTTTTTTACCAGAACTCATATTGCAGTCTTTGATACTAATGATTTTCTCTAGAACTCTGTATTAACTGGTTCCTATATTGTATTTATTTCTCTGCTTAGCCAGCTTAGGAGATTTTTATGGCCTAGCATATGCACTGATTCCTTAAGTTTACATAGTTTCCAGTTGTGTTCTCTATCAGTTATTTCAATTTCATCACATAGGGGGTGGTGATCCATACATATATGGTCATCTACACCTGATTTTTCTATCTCCTCTCATGTAACAGCCTTGCAATGTTCTTGCAGCTCTACCTGAAATAAGGTAATAGATGTGACCAAAATAACAAAAGAAATAGCCAAACAATAAACACCAATACATATTAAAAATCAACACATCCAAACCACTATCGGAAATAAAAATAGGTTATATCTAAACTTATTTATAAATGGAACTTTGTCTCTGTGTGTCTGTGTATCCATTACCTATAGACTCCGAAATGGCTGAACCGATTTTCTTGAAAATTTACACAGTTGTACTATAAGCGTCTGTGAGTGTTCTTAGCTAGGTTTTGTGTCAAGGTACCCCCGATAAATATCAAAACTCGATAATCAAAAAAATCGGGTTATAGAAGGAGTGGCCCGATTTTAATCAAATTTGATACATTCATAGACAAAGACATAAGAAACGATATTCAGAAGTTTCAAGGTTGCAGGTCTTACAATAGTGCAGAAAATCGATAATATATATATATATATATAAAGTTTTCATTACACCCGAGCAACGCCGAGCTATACTACTAGTCATCACTAAAGTGGAAACTTACATTCCCAGACCTCAAAGATTTGGCCATCATAAGCATAGATGTACTAGAATTCTGGTATGTTCAAAATGCAGCAGTATAGATCAAGAAACTGAATGCAAATGTATCATGAAATGCATAAATTGTAATGAGAATTACCCTACATACTTGTATATGTGTAAAGCTTGGCAAAAAGAAATAATTAAGATTGAATATAAGAGAAATATAACTTTTCCTGAGGCCAAAATTATCACTAAAATGACTAGACAAAGCTGTTACATTAAAATATGCAAATTCAACTGGAATCCATCAATGCAGTGATGAAAAATATGATCTCTCTGAATTTACTGCCCTAATCCAAGATCTAAAGAAATTAATTGAAATAAGGAAAACTGATGACACAGAAAAGCAATGATTTACACCACAAACAATACTAAGATCTGATATACTCAATCAAAATATAGAAAATTCTAATTCGCTAAACATAGAAATTAAAAGACCAAAAGAATCATCTCATCACACATCTCAGTGCGGGGATTCCTCACCTATAACTCAAAGATCTCCAATCAAAAATATACAATACAAAAAGCAAGAAAACATGCAACACAGTTAAAAAGGAAACTCTAAGATAAAAATCATCTCGACAATCTTGAAAAAAAAATGGAAACTTAAGATAACCCAACAAAAACCCCTAACATAACAATGATAGCTAACAAAATTACTCAACGGAATATACGTAGGGTTTAAGCAAACTGAAACAAATTGCTTTTACATATTGTAGACTGTCCTGCAATCATCTTCCCTCAGAAAACTTTTTTAAAGGTTAATGAAGATACATACTAAAAATTAAAAACTTATTAGTAATAGTGGAAACAGAGCTTCAGATGATATGTCAATATTAGTACAAAAACATTAAAAAAACAAAAAATGATATTCCCCCAAAGCAAAATCAATCTGGCATACAGCACTACAGTGGACATGAGAGCCTTACTACATAAAACCACCACCATATGCTTGGTTTACATCACTCCTAATTATCCTATAGATGGAAATGAATTAGATAAACTACTGAGGCATATCACAAAATTATTTATATTAATGGGATACTTTAATAGCTATAATGTCATACAGGGTTGCAAAAATACTAACCAGAAGAGTAGGCTTATAGAAGATTTTATCAATAGAAATGATATATGCCAATACAATGACAAGTCATATACATACTTCCACCCATCATGCATATATACAGCAACAGATCTAACCATAAGTGATCTGGCAATATACCTAGACTATGGCTGGAAAGTACATTATGGTACATGTGATAGTGATCACTTCTCAGTTGTGTTGGAAAACTGTGGATCTTTACCAGATGAAATACTATACTAAAAACTTAAGAAAGCCAACTGGAAGGAATTTAAAAACACATGTGTCCATAAAAATTATATCAGAAGCCAATGTAGATATTGCAGAGTACATCACTTATTTTATAAGAATACTTCTTGGTGTTGCAGAACAGTGTGTACCAAAATCAAAATCTAGTCTTGTTTTAATGATGAGTAAAAAAAAAAAATGATTGTGTCATGCTGCTCTATGTAAGTTCAAATTACATCCAACCCAAGAAAATATGAACATATGAAAAATAAATGGAACTAAAGTATGCAGAATTATTAGAGAATCCAAGCAATCCTCATGGAAGACTTTTTATCCAATATTGTAATACCGCAGAATATGAATCTGTAAAATCACTGGGAAAAATAAAAGCACTCCATTGAGTGCTTTTATTTATGTCAAAGCAACATCAAAGAGGATATTATACCTTTATTGACACAAAACTCTCAATACTTCCCCTCAATTAATACCAGTAAACTATTTCAGAATATCAAGATAAATGAAGAGAAGAAGAAAAAAAAAATTTCTACTTTAACAAAAGAAAATTTCAACCAGCATCTTTACCAGAGTTATTAGATTCTATAAAAAGATCTCACAACTAAGCAGTTGGCTCAGAAAAAAATCTATAAAATATTTCCCTGAACTATTTATTCAAAATCTTCAATAATATATGGGTTGGTGGTAATATTTCTAGTTTCTGAAAACGAGCTACCATAATTCCATTCCCAAAACCAGGAAATGAGTTAGAAAAATCCATCAAACTATTGTCCAATCACACTTATGAGTTGCTTATGCAGAATGTTTGAAAGAATTGTTAATAATAGGATTTCTTTACTTTTTTTTTTTTTTTAAAGCTAAAAATAAAATTACAATTTTCAAATCTGGCTTTAGAAAAAAAACAATTGATCAGCCAGTTTGACTGAAGTCTTTTATCAGAAATTCTTTCATTAAAAATGAATCTGAAAATCAATTTTCATTTTTTCATCAAAAAATGTGTATATCATTAAATGGTGACTCAAACACTGTCTCAGTAAACTTAACAAATGGGTCACAGAAAATGGATTCAGATTCTCCAGACAGAAGACGCAATATATGACTTCTGTCAACTTTGAAAGCTACATCATAACCCTGAATTAAGACTTAATGGTACAGAACTATCTGTAGTAGACTAATACAAAAACCTAGGTAGACTAATTATTATGATAATTAGTAGACTAATACAAAAACCTTAGGTAGACTAATTAGTAGATAATTATAGACTAATTAGTAGACTAATACAAAAACCTAGGTAGACTAATTAGTAGACTAATTAGTAGACTAATTAGTAGACTAATTAGTAGACTAATACAAAAACCTAGGTAGACTAATTAGTAGACTAATATTAGTAGACTAATTAGTAGACTAATTAGTAGACTAATACAAAAACCTAGGTAGACTAATTAGTAGACTAATATTAGTAGACTAATTAGTAGACTAATTAGTAGACTAATACAAAAACCTAGGTAGACTAATTAGTAGACTAATATTAGTAGACTAATTAGTAGACTAATTAGTAGACTAATACAAAAACCTAGGTAGACTAATTAGTAGACTAATATTAGTAGACTAATTAGTAGACTAATTAGTAGACTAATACAAAAACCTAGGTAGACTAATTAGTAGACTAATATTAGTAGACTAATTAGTAGACTAATTAGTAGACTAATACAAAAACCTAGGTAGACTAATTAGTAGACTAATATTAGTAGACTAATTAGTAGACTAATACAAAAACCTAGGTAGACTAATTAGTAGACTAATATTAGTAGACTAATTAGTAGACTAATACAAAAACCTAGGTAGACTAATTAGTAGACTAATATTAGTAGACTAATTAGTAGACTAATTACTAAAAACCTAAGGTAGAAAAACCTAATTGGTAGACTAATTAGTAGACTAATTAGTAGACTAATTAGTAGACTAATACAAAAACCTAGGTAGACTAATTAGTAGACTAATATTAGTAGACTAATTAGTAGACTAATACAAAAACCTAGGTAGACTAATTAGTAGACTAATATTAGTAGACTAATTAGTAGACTAATACAAAAACCTAGGTAGACTAATTAGTAGACTAATATTAGTAGACTAACTTCCTAGGTAGACTAATTAGTAGACTAATATTAGGTAGACTAATTAGTAGACTAATTATTAGCTAATACAAAAACCTAGGTAGACTAATTAGTAGACTAATATTAAAAAGTACCTAATTAGGTAGACTAATTAGTAGACTAATACAAAAACCTTAGGTAGACTAATTAGTAGACTAATTAGTAGCTAATTAGTAGACTAATACAAAAATAGGTAGACTAAAATTAGGTAGACTAATTAGTAGACTAATACAAAAACCTAGGAATAATCCTTGATTAGAAATTATCCTTCATACCACATGTTAAATACCTCAGTGAGAAATGCAGTAGAGCAATACAACTACTCGATCATCTTTCACAAAGACTGGGGAGCTGACATATGCTACTGAAACTTCATCAGGCATTGGTTAGATCCAAATTGTATTATGGATGCTTTATCTTTTGGTGTGTCAATAAAATCATACATGAAAGAACTTAATACCATTCATCACAAGGGTCTGTGACTCATTCTTGAGTTATATATTGTGATCACAGTATGTAACATTGCTCAGAAGTGTATTTACATTAAACAAATATTAAACAGCAAGAATGCAGGCTAGTAATTAAAAAGTGTGTTTATATTAAATGTTATTTTGAAAATAAGGAATGCAGACACTAGTGACAAACAAAATTGTGTTTGCGTCAAAACGGCTGTTCTCAAGGTCAGGATATATAGAAAAAAGTGTATTTACATCAAATATTATTTTGGAAAACTGGGAATGCAAAGACCAAGTTTGCATTGAAAGAATGTAATTACATTAATGAGCAGCCATGTTCAAGATCAAACCATGGAAAGACAAGAATTATAATGACGTATCTAACCCACAGTATTAATTCGGTCAAGCAGGAAATATTAAGCAATGACAGAGAAATGTAATGGCATCAAAGGCAATAATAATACAAAAATAATAAACAAATGTGCCTAAAAAACAAAAAGAAAAAACCCAAATGAGCAAAAGTTGGGAATTTCAACTTTGTATAGGAGTGAGGTTCCAGCAAAGATGAGACAGCCAAGAACTTAGAGAGTATGCAAAGTAAGACAACTCCAGCCAACCAACTCCCTCATGTGTTTGCCTCCCTCTGACTACACATCTACACACAACGGTCACCAAAGAGAATAAAAAATATAAGATTATATTTTCATATATACGCATTCGTTATTGTTTCTGTCAAGGCATTTGTTTTTCCAGCAGCACTATATACCATATAATACTAGGACTAATTTAGCATTTTCTCCAACCTCAATATAAAGAATTATATAATTTAAAGGAAAATGCCATTAAACCTCCACTTAGCCTCTGCATAGGAAACAATTTCAATGAACTCAAATACTCATCTAATACATGAATGTATTCTTTCAAAAACTCCTCCCTGATTAATAAAACAATCTACTGTACTATTAAGTCTGACAACCCCCATACCCGTAAAACTGAGACTGTCATATGGAAGACATTCATCTCTTACAAAAATGCGCAAATTGTAAGCACATATACACTGACAGCTCAAAAAAATATTGACAGTTGGATGTTCAGCTATATTCAATGAAACAATAGTTCAAAAGACAAATCTTTATAGCAGTAGACTTAACCTTGGATATTATTGTAGATGACGAGTCGGCAGATTTATTATATTCTCAGACTCTCTATCTGTACTTACATCACTCGGAACAAGAAATTGGGGAGCCGAGTTCGAATTCCACCTGAATTCATTGCATTCACTTACGTGCAAATACCCTTGGGAAAGTTATTAATCCATCTATTCCTTCCAGTTATGGGTTAAATAACAGGACAGATTGGGTTCTATAGCCTTGGTCGGCAACCAGTCTACCACAGAAAGCAATGGCAACCTACTGCAGGATAATCTTCTGCCCAGTCAGTCATGTCTCTTGAGACATGATTGCCCAAGCGTGTATCACATATAAAGCAAAAAAAAAACAAAGACACATCTTTTGCTGGATCACTAGCCATATGGGCATCCACAGAAATGAAAAGGTAGTTAAGGTAAAGAATCACTAAAATTAAATAGATCTAAAACAAAAGTCCCTCACACAGATTTCAAAACAGCTATTAATACATATATCTGTTGAAAAAGATGGTCAAATAGGCATCATGGAATAGTCATTTGTCATTCTAATCTTAAAATAGAGTAGAAGTTGGTTGGAATTTAGTGAAAGTGGAATAAGTCATGAGCATTAATCTGTTATGTATAACAATCTGGTGTACACATAACTATGATTAATAGCTACTTGCAAACATTCTTCAGGATTTTTGTTACTGCTCTGTTCAGTGATATTTATACTTGTTTGGCTAACCTATAGGTAGATGGCAAATAAAATACTGATGTGAATTAAATGGTGAAAAATTCACTACTATTTGGCAAAAAGAAACTCTGAAATACCACAATATATTTACAATCATGCCAGAAATGCATTCAGTAGCAGAGGGAAAATCCAAGATGGTAGGGTACACTGTTCATGTTCCATTTTCTATGTTAAGTGATACGAGATAACCACTGAGATGGAAAGTGGAATGAAAACAGTTTTTATTCAAAAGTATAACAGCTGGAAAAGAGTGGAAGGCACAATAATTAAAACATTGTGACTAAAAAACCAAGATAAACATGCTTGTTTGAATTGACTGCAGTACAATGTAGATGTAATAAAATGCAATAAAAATGAATTTACAGTACATTCAAATGGACCAGAAGAAAGTGTGAGGAACATAAAACTTTTGTTTTCCTAACAAAAGTTACAATTTTCCTGGTTTAGATTAATGATTTCCACTGGGCAGATAGTCTTAACACTCGAATATTGTCATCGTAGTTTCAATTAGAATTATTTGACTGAGTTTTTCTCAGTAAATTTCCATGATACTTTCATAAACATATTGAATGTTTCCAGTGGTTTTCTTTGTGCTTAATAAGTGGTTACTATATATTTTTCTTTTAATCATATCACCCCAAGCAAGGTGAAAACGCCACTGATGCGCAGGGGGGCTATGTAAGAGTAAAAAGATTAAAAAAGAAAAACCGGAAACCACAACCTGAACAGGAAACAAGGTATAAGCCTCTTCACGTGTTCAATAGACGTGAGTGGACTCTGAACTGGGTGATAGCACAGTCCATCCACTCCAATAGAAAGAAAATGATGGTGACTTGCTAAGTTTTAACTTAGTTAAAGTCCAGGCGGTGAAATTTTGGCTAGAAAAACAAAATCAATCCTTCAATTAAGCATGAACACTTTTAAATTTAAGCAAAGGTTAAGAGAAAAAATGGCTTACATTTTAACAATATTAACAATATTTTAAGAGATGATTCCATTGTTCTACCGGTGGTTAAAGAAAATATTTTAACTATAATGAATCGAGTTTGCCAAATAAATGATAACAAAAAACAAATACTTCATCATTTCCTCTCAATTAGTGGTATGGAGCTCTTGTTTTCATCCCGCATCTCAAGTTTAACATACTGACCTGATATTCTTTTTCTCCAGTGCATGAGAGACTGTTCAAATTATCTTTGACATTGTTTGTATATCTGTCTCACCAACATTCTTGTTCTCTTGCCTGCTATACTCGATGTAGGTGTCCTTCTGCTCTGCACTCATTAGCTGGGTAACCTTTTAAAAGTCTACATAATCATAAATATTTTTGTTTAGTCAACATATAGTGTAATGGTGCAATTTTTCTTTTTAATTTTGGGAGCTTTAAGAAAATACTTGAAATTGCATTTGTCATAACCCTATTTCATGACACTGCATAGTGTTTTCTTACTCCAGTGTTCACTTAATATATTTTTGATTTTTCAGTATCCATATGTGAGAGTACCAGAAACCATGATGAAAATTGATGAGAAAGATGGGATTCTTACACTGTAGAATTCACGGATTGCAAGTTAAATTTAAGTCTACATGAGAGTGACATAGAGGATAAGCCATTTCTTGTAAAATCTGTGGAGTTAAATTTTGCATGAATTCAAATCTCAAAACAAATATGAAAACTCACAATAACAAGAAAGATTTCCAATGTCAAATTTGTGGATTGAAGTGTTCCTACAATTCAAGCCTCAAAACACACATGTTAAAACACACAGAAGGAAAAAGATTCCACTGTAAAATCTGCGGACTCAAGTTTTTCCAAAATGGTAATCTCAAACAGCATATGTTAACGCACACTGGAGAGAAACCATTCCATTGTGAAATCTGTGGATTTCAGTGTTCCCAAAAGTCAAATCTCAAAACACACATGTTAACACACACTGGTGAGAAACCATTCCACTGTGATATCTGTGGGTTTAAGTGTTCCCACTATTCAAGTCACAAAACACACATGTTAACACACACTGGTGAGAAACTATTCCACTGTGAAAAATGTGGAGCTCGTTTTTCCAAAAATGCCCAACTTAAACGACACATGTATACACACACCGGAGAGAAACCTTTCCACTGTGAAGTCTGTGGAATGAAGTTTTCCCAAAACCCATATCTCAAACAACACATGTTTACACACACTGGAGAGAAACGTTTTCACTGTAAAATATGTGGTCGTAAGTTCTCACGAAATCCAACACTCATAAAACACATGTTAACACACACTGGAGAAAAACGATTCCACTGTGATATCTGCGGATTTAAGTTTTCTCTAAATGGTAGTCTCAAACAACATATGTTAACACACTCTGGAGAGAAACCATTCCACTGTAAAATCTGTGGGTTTAAGTTTTCCCAAAATGGTAATCTCAAAACACACATGTTAACACACACTGGAGAGAAACCATTCCACTGTGAAATCTGTGGGTTTAAGTGTTCCCAAAAGGCAAATCTCAAATCACACATGTTAACACACACTGGAGAGAAACCATTCCAATGTGAAACCTGTGGATTTAAGTGTTCACTGAATTTAAATCTCAAAAAACACATGTTAACACACACTGGAGAGAAACCATTCCACTGTCAAATCTGTGAATTTAAGTGTTCCCAGAGCTCAAGTCTTAAAACACACATGTTAACACACACCTGTGAGAAACCATTCCACTGTGAAATTTGTGGATTGAAGTATACCTACAATTCAAGTCTCAAAGCACACATGTTAACACACACTGGGCAGAAACTATTTCAGTGTGAAAACTGTGGAGCTAGTTTTCCAAGAAATGCAGAATTCAAGCGACACATGTATACACACACTAGAGAGAAACCATTCCACTGTGAAATCTGTGGATTTAAGTGTTCCCAAAAGTCAAATCTCAAAAGACACATGTTAACACACACTGGCCAGAAACAGTTGCAGTGAAATCTGTAGGCTGAAGTATTCCCACAATTCAAGTCTCAAAATACGATTAATTGTACTTGAGAAGAACATTTACACTGTAAAATATGTGGATATACATTTTGCAAAACTCATCACTCAAATAAGGTTAATACACAGAAAAATCATTCTACCATGATATCTGTGAATTTGTGTTCCCAATATTCAAGTCATAAAATACACATCTACACACACACACATGCACACACACTGGAAAAAATAATTTACTGTGAAAACTAGAGCTAGTTTTTCCAAAAATACACGCCTCAAATGATAGGTATATATACACACACTGGAGAGAAATCTTTCCACTGTGAAGTCTGGAATGAAGTTTTCCCCAAATATCTCAAACACATGTTTACACACACTAGAGATAAACATTTCCCTCTCTAAAATGTATAGCTGTAAATTTTTTGTGCAATCCAATACTCTAAAACATGTTAATACATACTAAAGAAAAACTGGAAAGAAACCATTCCACTGTGAAATTAGTGTATATTTAAGTATACCCACACTTCTTGTCTCAAAACACACACTGGAGAAAAACATTTCTACTGTAAAATATGTATATGTAAGTTTTCACAAAACAAATTTAACACACAAAGAAATCATTCCACTGTGGAATCTGTGGATGAAAGCAGATAAAAAATAGTAGTAGTAGTTGATAGCCATCAGGTTACCAACTTCTCAGTAATACATCTCAATAATATTAATATATTATAACAGGAAAACAATTGTCAGTATGGAATATATGACATTATCAGCCACAATACAAGAAGCAATGTTGCTTATTTAATTATTAAATACCTGATTAATTTAAATGAAAATGAGCATGCCACTATCTTTTGAGACAATCAAGTTAGTATAGCAGTATCTAAAAATCTCAACTTTCAAAACACTGATGTAAGTAGGGAAGTGCAAAATGGAACAATGTTGGACTATATTCTGTCAGAAGAAAATGGATTTGTGTACAAACCTTTTCAGCAGAGTTAAATTCAAAAAATTTGCTAATTTTACCTTCCCGAATGTTATAACTACTGTATCCATTTTCCATGTAAACACAGTCCCTACTTTGTGAACATTTTACTTATTACTACCTTGTTGTTTTGCTTTGCATTATATAAATATATTGTTTATTCTCTTTATTGTTCCTCTTGTTTGTTTATAATTCTGTTGAGAAAAACAAAAAGCTAAAGTAGTTTTCTTTTCCTAATTAGTATGAAAGAAACAGCGTCAATTTGATCTCTGAACATTATACCATCTCCCTTCTCCATGGGCAACAGATGCACACATGGAAATATTGGACATAGGAATTTTGTGAAACCTAAAAGGGAGATAATCCAGAATTATTACCTATTTGATCTTCCATACAAAATAATCTAACACTTGTGAAAATAGAAAATTTCTTTTAATTATATTTCTAATGTGAAATACCATGAAAATATTTTTTTTCAATTCCGCAAATACATTTTGATTTGATAAAAAGACATTGTTTATGATAAGGCAAACAAAAGAATTTCAAAGTTGCACTGAAATGTTACAATTGTATATTTCATATGTAAATTCAATATTTTACAATTAGGGAATAGCCATTTCTTTGGGCTCTTAGAACCTGCGTTATCAACCCCAGCCGATTGTAAAATGAAGAAATGCTAGTGTGACCAGAAATAAAGGTTAGTTTAGAAAAGTAAGAGGCTAAGAGAGGGAGAATAGTAGCACTAAGTTAAGAGTGGAGGAAAAGCGACTTGCCCTAGGGGTCAAGGGTAGCCGGTAGGAATACAGTTAAGGGTTATTATCACATATATAGAATTAAATTTTAACCAGTATCAATAAATATAGACTAAGAATTAATATAATGAGAAGAAATTGAATTAATACCTTATTAAGGGAGTTTAAACCTACTCCTATGATGACACTTGCTAACCAGCTCATTCCGTTGATTTAGAAGTAAATTTTGATTGATATTTTAATATCCTAATTTTTTCTACTAAGCAGATATTTATTTACATATTTATTTTTCATTATTATTATTAGCATTATCTATCATATACATATGAATTCATGGCAGAGTAGTTAAAATGTTTCAAACATGAGACCCAGATTTAAATTTCATCATGGTTGATTTGTTAGAAAGGTGACAGGTTTACTGAGAAAATTCTGGAAAAGATTGTTACACAAAATGTTGATTATAAAGAAAGTAAAGAAATCAAATACATTTACTATTTCATGGTCTCAAGTAATGAAAGTTTTTAATTGATTATTAAAAAATAAAATTATATATCTCCAAAAATTTGAGAAAAAGATGATACATGATGAAAAGAAAAAAGGCCAAAACAAAATAAAATTTATTGTCTAAATCTATTTATTATAAAGTTTGAGAAAATTATATTTTCTTTTTTAAAAGAATTTTTTAATAAAGAGAATAGTATTGCATTGATTGATTTGTTAATGGGAATGATTTCATTGATAAACTCAATTATGTGATTTGAAATACAACAAAGTATTTTTATGATTGGAAATATTGTGTTTAATCTATTATCTTGGAAGTAAATATTTCTTGAAGTATATAGTTTAGTTTTCTCATTGTTTCAGATTAACTTTAAATTTAAGTAATGCTTTTTTGAGGTACCAAAATAAAATATTTGGTGACTTTTCTTTATATGCATAAAACAAAATTCATGACACACACTAAATTAAAATGAACACTCTAGAAATTAAAAAAGCTTGAGGTCATACAGATTCCAAAATTATATTTTCAGTGTTAACATAGACTATTCGTTAATTAGTTTTCTACTAATAAGAACATTCTAATTCTAATCATAAATTATGTTGGAAAAAACATTTTACTAAGGTTTTCTAACAAAAAAAGTTAAAAATTAATTTAAAAAATAAATCCTGAAAGTTACATTAAATTCTAACAATTTGATATTTTTTTTTTCAAAATTTTCAAATCAATGTGTTTTTTTACTGCAAAAAGACCTAATATTTGGCCCATCCCAACCAAACAAGACAACAAGTTATTAAGCTAACCTTTTTTTTTCTTCTTTTTGCAATGATTTCAAAATCAGTATTTTTCACTGCATCAAGATGCTCAAATTTCAGACTACATTGTGTTCCCACATTGATACATAAAGAATATGATTTTTAGCCAAAACTTCCATGACTTTAAATAGGATAAAGAAATTAATTTTTACATTAAAAATTTTTTGAACTTTGTATGTAAGAATAGTACAAATGTTTTGGCCATGAATATTTTTATGTTTTATTTTTCCTCATAGATCCCCTTTTTAGTGACAACACCCCTACACCTTATACACATTATTGAAATCTTAATCTTAGTTCATTTTTTTTCCTAGTAACCAAATCTTCTTATAACAATACAAAAAGTTTTATAATTTTTCATACAGAAGTTCTTCATTAATTCTCTTATGACACCATAACTGGTATCAAAGTTTGACTGGTGATTTAAATTTTATTTCTAAAGAAATAATTATTTTTCATGTTAAAACAATGTGATACATGAATCTTATGGTTTTTGTCAGTTATAGAGTATAGTGTGATAGGTGAAATTGTAAACTTTCGTGGGATTGGTTGTTAGGTACAGTCTGTTGAACCTACATGTTGTCTTCATTTGATAAAGGACTTAGTTGAAATAAGTGACACAAAGTAAATCTTTATAGGTCAGGTTTTGTTTTGATCTGGCATCTGACAATGGAAGTAACAATGACACTTGGGATAATCAGGTCAAATGAGGGTGAGATTCCGGAACATGGAAAATATTACACTGAAGGTGGATACAAGCAATGTAAAACCACAATTTTGAGTGGGCTGCCAATAAGAGTGCTTTGGATGGTGTTTTTGTCTCCTTCTCCGATAGTTAAACACAACGCATTGTTTTGATTGGACAAGTAATCATTATTTTTTTTTTTGGTGGGGGGATTTTCCTATACTTCAAGGCATATGACACAACACTGTTAATTAAGCATTTATTATTGACTAGCTAATCAGAACAGTGCAATTGGAGTTTTCACCCCACCTTCTCATGAGAGCAGTTGCTGAAAAAGCAGAAGATGGAACTGATCTCACTAGTAGTAGACCAACACTCTCCCTGCTGAATGACTGTAGGGCTTCAATCAATGAAAGTCCTGTTCTCTACACTGCTTTTTGAACTCCTGTCAAAATCCCTTTCTTTTTGTCATAATCTTAATTATAATACCATAAATAAGTTATTTTTACACTTGTTAATAAGTGTTGAAGTTTTTAATAAGGTTTACTAATGACTTAGTCTTATACAAGCATAGTATAGAACATAAGAGTCAATCCTGATCTTCGACAGTTTTTCACTAATATTCTAGCAGATATTGAAATACAAAGTAAGTACACAAGATTTTCTTTTTTTTTTTTTTGTAGGTCTTATTCTGAATTGACACAAAATATACTTTTAGTTTAAAACAGCAGAAAAGTGTATTTTGTTTTTTTTTTAACATGGAGAACTTGTTTTATTAGATGTGTTGTGTGATTTATTGACAGCTTGATGTTTAGGAAATTTAAGTGAAGGGGCTGAACTTAAATTATTTCATGAATAGAACATTAATGCCTTATTTACATATTTTTTGTTTATCTTGTAACTGACCACTCCAGGAATGCAAATATTGAAAGATTCTCCAATTAATTTAGCTTACAGTAGAAAGTATTGCTGCTAATATTTCATATATTTATCTAAAACTACATTGGTATACATCATGGAATAGTCATTTGTCAATGTAATCTTAAAATAGATAAGAAGGATCATGGAAGCAAATGCTGGTAAATCACCGGTTGGTATAATTTACACTCAGAACTACGATGTATCTGATTGTCTTTGAACCTCTGACTTTTGCTCTTGAATGAGGAAAACCTGTTTGCCCCACACCATTGCTGCAGTTTGTTTTGCAACGATCAAAGAATTTCACCTTTAACATCGCAATATGAATGGCCTGACTGCTCCCTTTGATTTTTGCCTCCCCCTAGACAAACACTGACAGGCGTAGATAAGGCCTTTTTTCATCATTCCATGTTTACCATATGCAAGCTTGAAAAGACTACTCTGAGCACTGTTATTTTTTTTCAAAGTGAACATACCAGCCACCACAGACATTAGGTGAAGAGCATCCTTGGAGGAAAAACTGATGACTTTATGTGTGCATAAAACAGATGCGAAATGGGACACAGATAGAGCAGGGTCACAGTAAACAATGGTAGGGTCTTCTCCCCACCACCATTTTCATTTTAGTTTTATATTTATTATGGTAATATCTTTCAATACAGCCAGTTAAGTGAGGGCCATATAAGATATACACTTAAGTAATCATGTCTCTTTCAATCCATGTCTGACTAAGCAGAAGATTTTCCCACAGTAGGGTGCAGTTTTTGTGGTAGACTGGTTGCCAACCAAGGCTATAGAACGTAATCTGTCCTTCTGCTATTCAACCCATAGCTTGAAGAAGATGGATTAATACCATTCTGAAAAGTATTTGTGTATAAGTGAATGCAATGAATTCAGCTGGAATTTGAACTCTGATTTCTTATTCTGAAGTGATATCTTCTACACCACAACACACATACTTTGTGTATTTTTTAGTTTATTACTGTCTTATAGTTGCTTTGTTTTGGACTTGCATTATCCCCTCTCTACTATAATTAAGTTTAAATATAAAAATATATTAAATATAAAAATTAATTTTAAATACAAAAATATTTGTAGCCTTATACTTCACTAATACAGATATGTTTATCCACTACCAATTCCTATCTCTTCTTAACCCATCCACTCCTACTCCCTCCCATCCCATATACATTTTCTTACTACTGTTTTCTCTTTGTTAAACCCAAAGGCCTGGTCATAAAAGGCTGTAAAGGACCATACCTTATCTTCTACCATTAAACCTGTCTTTAAAATTTTCAACATGTCTATTAATCATTCTCCACATTTTCCTCTTTCTGTTCAAATTCTAATTTACAACTTCCAATTCTGATTTTCCATTTTCTCTACCCACTTACCTCTCACACAAAATTTACCAATATAAGGAAAGAATTTTCCGTCTCCTTTCACACTACCTGATGAGACATTGTCTTTTAATGTTGAAACAAAATGTACACTTTGTAGATGATAATTTGTACATGTTCTAAACTATAATTTATAATATTCATATCTTTATTTTTATATTGAGCACTGTTTTAAATTATTGTTTTGAATATTGTTAATATTTTCTTCATTCCTTATTCACTTGAATATATATATATATATATATATATATATATATATATATATATTTGTCTATTTAGGCAGCAAATTTTCTTTTAGACATGTCAGACATGTCAGATTAAATAAATAGCAAACATTGTTTCTGCTTATTTTTAATAAAATCCATTCATACTCATGGATAATCTTTTGCATAATATAATTGAAAGATGTTAGAAATGTGCTGTAACATTGACATTCATTTCTCAATGTACCCAAGTACTTTCAATCTCTTTCCAATCAGATTCTCGAAGCAATACTCATTAAAACACTTAAACCTTCAATTAATAGAATCATCTATTAATACTGTAATAATGTTCTAAAATGTTTGTAAAAAGAAGTTTTTTATGCTTTAACACATACATGACCATGACATTACAACATATAAAAAAAATTACATTTTGAATAATTTTTACATTCTAATGAACGCTAAGCAATTTGTCAATTGTCATATTTGAAGCAGAAAAAAATTTACGATAATTTTTTTAGTAACACAGTTTTGCGGTTATTCTTTGTTATCATAACTCACATCCCTTTCTTTAACCCTTTCCCGTCTGTAAAAATTAAAATTGTTTTCTTTAACCCTTTTTTGTCCATATGTCATATTAAATATTGTTACACAGTGGTCTCTAGGTAGTTTTATGTGGATGTATTGAGGGTTTGCATGTAGCAAAGTAGCTGGAGTTATTGGGGCGTCATACTTGCTTTTTTGCCAACATGATGGACCCGGGACCAACCATAAAGGAATAAATTTTCCTGAGATTGCTTTTCTGCTAAAATTAAATAGCCTCTCATGTGGTATGGCGTGGTGTTGATAGCAGTACAAAATAATGATCAAATAGAATGCAAGATAGCTGGTAAAACCAAATTCTATTCTGACTGCTTCATTTTTCTTGAGTGAAAAGTCATTTCAATGACCTTCCATAGCGTCCCATTCAACCACTCCACCTGCCTATTGCCTCATGCTTTATATTGGCTTGTATCTGAGGTAGCCACTTTTTTACTCTACAAGTACTGTTCTATACCTGAAGACATAAAATCATTAGCTCTATTGATATAAATCATATCAGACATGCCAAACATAGAGAGCAGGTTGTAACACTGGATTACTGTCCTTGTAGTCATATCTTGGCAAGCAAAGGCAAAGGGGAATCTTGTATACTCATCTAGTATGGTTTCTTATTGCCATTTTCAGATAATGATAGTGGGCCCTTAAAAATCAACAGTCTTTGAAAAGGCAAAATTGTTTGCACAAGTTTCCCTTACTCTCATTTTATGAATTTTGGTTTGAGGTATAGACAGGAACTGCACGGATCAGTGACTTGTTCATGGCTAAAAGGTAAATTCTGAATTCTGACAAAGTGAGCTAGATGTGTCATTCCTGAATGGCAGAGGTTCTCATGCAATTATCTGAGTGTAGAAAGAAGATAATTTACTGCCACTATCCTTGAAATTCTTTCAGTCACCGAATTCTTCTTTCCAGGTTGGTATTTTATATGATATTTGAATTGCGACAATTTGATTTGCCATCTAGCAATTTTGTCATTTTTTTATTTTGAATGTATGGTTTTTGTCACACATGAATTGAATACTTTTCTGATCTGTGACCACAATAAATTTTTGTCTGAGAAGTAGATATCTCCAGTGGTGCAATGCTTCAACAATTATTGCTGCTTCTTTCGCCATGGCTTGATGACAACATTCACTTTTACTGAGCATTTGTCAGAAAAGACTAAGAGTAGCAGCTAAACAACAATCGCTAGCATCTGTTTCTGTCTGTCCCCTTCTGGTGTAGCACTTTTCAGGTAATTCTCAATATGATTTTTCTTTCTATTTTTCTACAAAACATCTCTTTTCTGTTGTTTTATCTTGAAATTTATATTGTATTTTGTGGACAAGATACTTGGCATTAAATCTTCCTTTTTAATCTGGGTATTCTGCCCCCACAAGATCTTCACTAAACCTTGATGTGTCTGTTAGGAGGTTATAACTTACTTCCTCCTAAAAAGATAATTGAGTTACGTCCCTTGTCCACTAGTTGGACAGGACATTTCTGAATTCAACATGATGATAAGTTGACAAGCGCATAGAACTCATGGTTTAAATCCAACTAATCCTTGCTCTCCCCAGGCTGTAAATGAATAGAAAATTATTTTATTATGTGTTAAAATAAACTTGTCTTTTATTTTCATTTGTTTTTGTGCAATAACTTGGGATATAAAATATTTTTGGTGATGCTGGCTCAAACTCAAATCAACTGTAAACTGTAAGAACACATTGCATAAAACAATGACTATATGTTCAATATATATCCCAACAAATGATGACATTGACAAGAATGAATTAAAGAGGCTCAAGGAACAACTGTGATCAGCAATTAAAAATTAGAAAGCAACCAAGAGGTTGAAGGCAAACAACTTGGAAAGCGACCAAGAGGTTGAAGGCAAACAACTTGGAAAGCGACCAAGAGATTGAAGGCAAACAACTTGGAAAGCGACCAAGAGGTTGAAGGCAAACAACTTGGAAAGCGACCAAGAGGTTGAAGGCAAACAACTTGGAAAGCGACCAAGAGGTTGAAGGCAAACAACTTGGAAAGCGACCAAGAGGTTGAAGGCAAACAACTTGGAAAGCGACCAAGAGGTTGAAGGCAAACAACTTGGAAAGCGACCAAGAGGTTGAAGGCAAACAACTTGGAAAGCGACCAAGAGGTTGAAGGCAAACAACTTGGAAAGCGACCAAGAGGTTGAAGGCAAACAACTTGGAAAGCGACCAAGAGGTTGAAGGCAAACAACTTGGAAAGCGACCAAGAGGTTGAAGGCAAACAACTTGGAAAGCGACCAAGAGGTTGAAGGCAAACAACTTGGAAAGCGACCAAGAGGTTGAAGGCAAACAACTTGGAAAGCGACCAAGAGGTTGAAGGCAAACAACTTGGAAAGCGACCAAGAGGTTGAAGGCAAACAAACCACCAATCAACCAACAAATATAGCAATTAGTGAATCAGGAAGTACAGTTTGTTTAACTGGTGAGTTAACATGCGGTTAACTTTCAAAATAAAATGTTTTCTGGTGTGTGTTATATCACAGATAATTTGGTGTTGACTTGATAGAACAACTTCTTTTGAATTCCTCTCATATCTGTGTTCAATACATTTAACCTCACATCGGTTTCTGATATTGAAAATCATTTTACAGAAGAGCTTAAAAATAAGTTCAGTGACATTTTTCATGATGAACTTGGATACTGTACAAAACTTAAGGTGACTCTGAAATTAAAATCAGATATTCTAAACCAATTTTTAAACAAAAAGGATAGTATCTCATTCTTCTCTGAATATAGTTGAATAAGAACTGTTACATCTTCAGCAAGGTGAAATACAACCTGTTAATTATTGTGGGTAGCAGCTATTGTAGTTGTTAAAAAAGCAAATAAAAAAGGCCAGAAATATGTTGATTATTCAACTGATTTGAATGATTCTTTGGATGCATATCAGTATTAACTTCCAGTGCCTGAGGATCTTTTTACAAAACTCAACGTAAAAATTTTATTTGCAGTGGTTGATCTTTCCAATGCATTTTTTCAACTGGAATTGACAGGGAGTTCAAAGAGCTTCTTACTATCACAAGGGATTATTCTAATTTAACTGTCTTATCTTCCGTGTCAACCAACATCAGCCATTTTCCAATACAATGGATACCATTCTAACTGGATTGACAGGAGTTTCAACATTCATCGTTGCAAGGACAAATCAGAATGAACTTTTGCAACATTTATTTTCTGTTTTCAGCTGAATGCAACAGTACCGATTCCATGTTAAAGCTGAAAAATATGAATTTTTCATAAAACAAATAAAATATCCTGGGTTTACTATTGACCAAAATGGTAGATAACCAAAGCCCCAAAATAGTAAATCACTATAGTGGCTAACCAGTCCAATGAAAGTAATTTGGTTACATTTATCAGTGCTGGTGGATTTTTTATTGCTGAGATATTTTCCAGGTCTGGTAATTATTTGCTATTTTGTGAGCAAATTGATACATATGGGTAAAGGGATGATAAGGAAAGTCCTTACTGGTGTGACACAATAACTAGGCGTATATTAAGGTGGATTTGTAAAATATGTATTTTATTATAATAGATTAAGAATAGAAAATGGTTAAGAATAGAAAAATAGTTTAAAAACATGTTTCATTTAACAAAAGTACTAAGTGAAAAAGAAAAGGAAGAAAATAAACGCTTTTTCTTTTATAAGTAAATTTAAAATATTTGACTAAGTGATTTGATGTGATAGGTGACCAGGTCAAAAACAGTCTTTACTGTATCTTGACCACACATCAAGAAAATAAAGAAAAGATAATAGAATTTTCCCTTTCTCAAGGAAATAAAAAAAACGCCTGGTTATGGGTAAAGTGTCAGGGCTATAAAAACATCCGACGGCCTTCACACAAAGCTTTATCAAGATAAAAAGATAAAAAAAATCCTGTCAAATACGTCGTTAGAGGCCAAGTGCAGACGGGATGTCTGCAGGATATTTACACATCAAAGGAAGCAAAATTTAAGTACCTTGAAATTTTTGACTTACAGTCAGCAATGCTTATCCTTTGTTTTCAGCTGGTGGTCTCTAGTGGACTTCCAATTATTTCAATATAAATACAAGTGATTTTTCCGAGCCGTTCAGCTCAGCCAGGCGTGTGCTTGAAGAAGCTACGTGTGTCAGGCACACTGAAGAAGGGAACTCCATTTGTCTGAGTCAGTCGGTTCAGCATTTGATCTCCATTAATTAGAGTTAGAGCTGAGTGTCACATCGCTTGCCCCAACTGCAAGACTAACTCTGAGCGAAATAAAGCATCGATTTAACTCATCCAAGTTGTGGAAGTTCATTCCTTATTGTTTATCTTGTGCCCCCAGCTTGAGACTTGGACTTTTTCAACCAACCCTCGGCAACATCACAGCATGGAGAACGGTCGCCAGAGAAATTGTTCGAACCTCCACTGGGGTGTTACACTGGTTGAAGAGAATACCATAATTCTTTCTATATAATATGCATTTTTCTAAAAAATAATAATCAAAATTAGAGGGGGCATTATGTACAACTACAAAAAAATCTATAAAACACTGCCATTTTATAGGTTGATTTCAGTTGCGAAACATAAGACAATTTGACACTAACATTCAGCGATTGCGACCCTATAAAGATATCAAATATAATCATATGTACCTAACAATACTTACAAATGTAAAATAAAATAAGAATTATCATGAAACTAAGTATTTCCATTTCCTTTTAGAATTACAATAATTGAAAATTTTGATATCTTCAATTATAGCTTGAATAAGAGTAGGAAATGCTGGCTGTAATGAAATTGGAGACGTACAATTCATAGGGTTTGATTACCAAACAAGGGGTGTGTATTATGCATGAGTAAAAGCGTTTTTCCATACATTGAGCACAATTTTAGAAGTGTATATTATGGATGAAAGTGAATTATGCTTGGGGAAATACAATAGTTTTCCATTAACCTGTCATGACAGAAATAATATGGTAAATAACATTTGAAACAAGTGAATCCCTGAATAATATCTGGATTTGTGTTTTTCATTTCTCTCCATGATTTTTATTTCATCTTTCCTTGTGAACATATAATGAGCCATTCTCAGTTTTTTGTCCTGGGTATGATGATAAATTACATCCGGCAGCAAGGTCATTGATTAGGAGATTGGAGGTCTTGAGGAGCATGGAACCACCTTTTAATTATTATTGTTCTCAGGTCTACCCTAACCTGTGATGGTAGTATCTGTTAAAGTCTTAGTTATGGGCAGGTAATGAAACCCAAACAAAAGCCAACAGTACATTTTATGATCTATACATTTAAAAAAAAATAACTTTTATCCTGATAACAAAATATTTAGATTTTTAACCTTAAGTAACCCATAGATATGGATGTACATTGTGGTGCAGTGGATATCGACTAGGAATGACAAATCAGAGAGCCGAGTTTGAATTCCAGTTGAGTTCCTTGCATTCACTTATGCACAAATACTCTTAGTTAAGGTATTAATCTGTCTCTCCCCTCTAGTTATGGGTTAAGTAATAGGACAGATTGGGTTCTATAGCCTTGGCTGGCAACCAGTCTACTGCAGAAAGCAATGGCAACCTACTGCGGGATAATCTTCTGCCTAGTCAGTCATGTCTCTTTCAAGACATGATTGCCTAAAGCATGTATCACGTATGGCACTTAACTGACTAACTTAATTCACAGAAGTTGATATGCTGCTAAACAAAATCAACCAACCAAGTTTAAATTTAGATTTTGATACAGATTCATATAAAAATCTTTTTTTAATTTTTTTTTTTATTCACATGTGGAGTGAACATATGTAATGAAAGGGGATCCCAAATTCTATTAGCCCAGAAGACTCTTAAGGCCTAAATTTGGCCTTGTTCAAGATTATCAACTTTCAGTTGTGATACAACTCACATCATTTGGGAAAGGTTCCAAAAATATCAAATGTCCAATTTGTAAACAGTTGTCTGAACTGGAGACACGTATTATTGATATCCTTATCATTTTCCTTTAACAATTTTGAAAAGTGAATGTATTTTTCAGACTTCCTAGTGTTATAAAAATGTTCTTATTTGATGCATTGTTATTATTTCTATTAAATTTTAGAGATAAAACTTATACACTGATTTATTCAAAACAATGTTTACATTTTGTTATGGCCACAAAAGTTTGACCATTTTATACTCCATTTTTCATTTATCATCAGGGCTCAAGATTAAGTTTACTACCATCACCATTGAAAAAAAATTAATCATCTCTCAAAAAATTCAAAACTGATTCAAAATGAAAAAATTTTTTTAAATTTCTTTTAAACACTATTGTTGCTTTTGTTTAGTTATATATCAACCTTGATGAGTTATTTAATGACAAAATCTAAATATTTTGTATGCAATTTTTTTATTTTCTTTTAGATAATAATGGTTTAGTGATACAGGGCTTATTAATTAACCCATAGCTGGGAGGGATAAGAGGTAGACTCACATGTGTATTTGCATGTAAATGAATATAACAAACCCAACTAAAATTGAAATTCCATTCTCTGATTAACCATTCAGTCATTATCCATTACACCACCTGCACATCCAAGTTTACAGCACCTGGTATTCCCAAGCAGTCACCCTTCTGGTACTAACCAGGCTTGGTGTTGCTTAACTTTGGTGATCATACAGGAACCAGTGTCTCAATATGATATGGCTGTAAGCCTCTTTTAAACACCATTAAATTGTTTTAGAAAGTAAATTAAAAAAAATGAGTTTTAAAAATGAATACATACAAAAATTGTATTTTACTGAAATTTTTATAAAAATTACAACTTTATTTTTATTTAAGCATTTACACCAGTTCTGAAATCTTGAGATTCTTTATATTAGATTATATTAGTGAATACAATGGATTCAACTGGAATTCGAACTCGGCTCCCCGACTGACTGACTGAAGGTCTACTACACTGACCATATTCTCCTGATTTAGCCTCTTCAGACTACCACCTTTTTCAGCTACTTTCTCTCGTTTTGCGAAGTGTTTTATTCAAGAACAATGTAGTGCTTAAGACAGGGTTTGACAAATTCTTCGAGTCAAAAACTAGTTATTTTTATTGCCAAGGCATCGAACAGTCAGTGTATCATTGGCAGGAGGTTGTAAACAACAAAATGGAATACATTGGTGAATGAATCACCAGAACTATTACTAGATAATAAATATTAAAATAAATTATAAAAAGCAACTTTAGGTAAAAACCTAATAATTTCTTTGTAGTGTATATCTCCAGGTATTTGCTTAAATTTGAAACCAGTGAAAATTACAACCTGTACACCTCACAAGAATAAAGCTTCTCTTCTTTGTGTCTGCATATACAGTTCTAATGTTGAATTTAAGAAAATATATATCCATATACATGAGTATGGTTTGTCTTTTGTATGTATGTGCAAGATTAATTTAGTACTTTGTGAGCATTGAGTATATATACAGATATCACAAGAATACGTCTACACACTAGTGTGTGTCTGCATGTGTTTTTTTAAAGTCGAACACACTGAAAATGCTGATCCACATACTCCACAAGAATATGGCTTCTCACCAGTGTGTGTTCGCACATGGGTTTTCAGTGATGAGCTTTCAGAAAATGCTGATCCACATATTTCACAAAAATATGGCTTCTCACCTGTATGTGTCCGCATGTGTGATTTCAATGCTGAATTCATGGAAAATGCTGATTTACACATCTTACAAGGATATGGCTTTTCACCGGTGTGAATTCGCATATGCATTTTTAAAGAGTAACTCACTGTAAATGTAGATCCACACTCTTTACAGGTATGTGGCTTTTCCCCAGTATGAGTTCTCATGTGCAATTTCAATTTTGAACTCTTGACAAAAGCATATCCACACACTTCACAAGAATATGGTTTCTCACTAGTATGTGTTTTCATGTGTTTTTTTAAGCAAGAACTCTGAGAAAAAGCTGATCCACACACATTACAAGAGTACTGTTTATCTCTCTTGTGTGTTTGCATCTTTTTTTTTAATTTTGAATTATGAAAATTCTGATTCACAAATTTTATAAGAATACTTTCTTGAGTATGTTCATTTGATATTAAATTTTCTTTGCAAAGATCCATATAACTCAAAAGCATTCATATAGCCTCTTCAGCATAAATTTGTTCTCCAGAACAATGGCCAGTCTGTAAATAAGCCAAAAAGAAATAAATTTCTAGTTAATCAAGATTGTAGTAAATTAAAATAAAGTTGAATGTTACACAAACATTACATAATTACATGGAAAAATGCACGCATGAAAAGTAATATTCTTAAGAATATTTTGTAATTTGCTTGAAGCATTGTGTATATTAGGAATATGGTTAGGTTTTGAAGGCTGTCACAATGCATTTAGTAAAATAAAGTAAAATAAAAAATTTAGCAAAATAAAATAAAGGAAAGTAAAGAAGTTGTTGGATATCACCTATTTATTATACATTAATATTTTGAGATTAAAATCTCATCTTCAGAATGTTACAAAGATTGTGCTTGAGTCTGTAACTTTCAACAAATAGTCCTTCCTGACTGCTGCTCCTGTTGTTAATTGTAGTGTGTGCATGTGTAATGTGCTAGAACATGTATGTGTGTGTGTGTGTGTGTGTGTTTATGGTGTGTATATGTGTGATTGATAGTTGGGATTTTTATGTTCTGATGGTATCAGTCTGCTTTGATATGTAGTTTATCTAAGTATGTGTTGACCTGACCATTAGTTTGACCCATGCCAAAGTGGAAGAGGATTTTTGTGACTAGTGTGTGTTTATGTGCTTATAGTATTTCACTTTACTTCATTTTGTGTTTGTGATCTCCAAAGTATTTTTGTAATTATTTTTTTGAAGTTTTTTTTATATACAAACTTACTGAAAGTAAAGTTTCATCGTCAAAAATTGTAGCCTTATTTATTACACCATAATGTCCATTAGAAAAGATTATATAAAAAAAAACTTCAAAAAATAATTACAAAAATATTTTGGAGATCACAAGCACAAAATGAAGTAAAGTGAAATACTATAAACACACACACACACACACACTGGCACACAATAGTCACAAAAAGTCCTCTTCCACTTTGGCAGGGGTCATACTAATGGTCAGGTCAACACATACTTAGATAAACTATATATCAAAGCAGACTGATACCTGATGGTATAAAAATCCCAACTATCAATTACACATATACACACCATAAACACACACATACATGTTCTAGCACACTTAAACACACACACATATTACAATTAACAGCAGCAGCAGCCAGGAAGGACTATTTGTTGAAAGTTACAGACTCAAGCACAATCCCTGTAACATTCTGATGATGAGATTTTAATCTCAAAATATTAATGTATAATAAATAGGTGATATCCAACAACTTATTTACCTTCCTTTATTTTACTAAATGCATTGTAACAGCCTTCAAAACCTAACCATATTCCTAATATTCTTAAGATTATATTGAACCTGGAAAAGTAAAGAACAAGATATTCTAGTGTAGTAAAAAATAAGAAATTTTTTACTTAAAATATTGCATTCAAATTTTATTTTTAGCTGCAATATTTTAAGTAAGAAATTTCTTATTTTTTACTTCACTAGAATATCTTGTTCTTTACTTTTCCAGTTTTAATAACTCATCCTGTTCTTTTCCAGGTTTAATATAATCTTAAGAATATTACTTTTCATGCATGCATGCATTTTTCAATGTAACCTATTTATTCCAGGTATTTCTATTAATTTAATATAAAGTTAATGCTGAAAACTGCATTCAAAAACATTAAAAAGAAAAAATTTATATGCAATTGATTTAAAAAAAATAATAAAAAATTAATTATTGATTATCAATTCTGATAAAATAAGTGATAAGCAAAGTTTGATTGACAAAAATAAGATATCAAAATTAAAATGTTGAAAACTCCATGCAAAAATATTAAACAGAAAAAGTTATAAAGAATAAGATTTATTATTAGAAGCATTAGTCACTCACTCACTCATGTACTTAGTCTCTCTTTTTGAACTTCACATGTTTTGATGCAACTTTTTTCTACTGAACCAAAATTAAAATTTTTTTTTCAAAATGTAGCTAAGGAGATGTCCTATCTAACTCTGTAAACTGTTTGAAATTTGGTTGAGAACTGAATTAGTGGTGAAGCTTGAAAGCTGCCAAGATTCACTCAATGTCAGACTTAAAAATATATTCAACCACTGCGATGGTTGAATGATAAACTATAAAATTCACAAAATTGTTTTTTAACATTACTCAAAAGAAAATCCATGCAAATCTGGGGAGGTATGTGGCCAAATGTAAGAAGTGATGTAGTTGCAGAAACTGTCTGACAGTCATGACTGGATTATGGTGCAAAATCTTGTTGCAGGACATAGGGTCTTCCAGCAGCCACCTTCTTGATTCAGAGAAGTACTACCTCCTCAAGGCTCTGCTTTGAGTATGACTTCACAAACAAATGGGAAACTTATTCTCTTATCAGAATAAGAGTGAGTTTTCTGAGCGGCCATACCTTTGTAATCACTATTAGACTCATTCAACTCTTTCCGAATGTTCAACACTCTCCTCAGCATGAATGCCAACCAGTACAACATGCTGTTTCCAAATTTCTGGCAAAGTGAATTGTGCTATAGTGCTCTTTTTCTCAGAGACAGCACCCAATTAATCTTACTACAAAATCAAAATCAATGTACATGTTCAAAATTAAAAATATAAAATAGTGACAATTTACCCATAACCGTGTGTGCATGTGTGTATCCTATGGCTTAGGGAGTAGAGGCTCCAACTGACACCAAATTGGTCAAGTTTCGATCATATCCAGAAGCAAGATGTCTAATCACACTTATGAGGTGTGATACAGCGAAATAGGCTTGTACGTGGATGACAAATATATTAAGCTCTCATTACAATTGAGCTCTCTAGAGAGGAAAATTTTAAAAGCAGTTACCACTTCTGTGATTTACGCATTACTCTTCAGCAATGAATTGGGTACTTCTGGTGATTGGCATGTATATACACTGCTTATATATATATCATGCTAAAATTTCCCCTCTCTCATTCTATGCGCCTATGGCTTAGTGAGTAGAGACTCAGAGTGACAGCAAATCGGTTGAGTTTTGATCCTGGTCAGAAGCAAGTAGATGTCTAGCCACACTGATGAGCTGTGATACAGTGATACAGACTTGTATGTCGATGACAAACACACACATCTGTGCATGACTATATATATATATATATATATATATATATATATACACACACACACATGCGCACATAATAATGTGAAAAAAGACAGTTAGAAATTTACTGTTCCTTAATGTCTATTTTAAATTTTACAGTGCTCAGTACAAAAGTACAGCTAAATATTATTGTAATATAATTAATTTAACATTTTCGTGGCACAGAATTTTCCATGTTTTGGAATCATATTTTTACTATGACTCCATCTTCAAGCAATCACTTTTCTGTTAGTCACCCCAAAAATGATCACTTGAAGATAGTTAAATTATGATTCTGAAACATGGGAAATACTGTGTTGTGAAAATGTTAAATTAATTATATTACAATATATATATATATATATATATATATATATATATATATATATTGTAATATAATTAATTTATATATAGGAATTTTTTATCCAACAAAATTTTACTGGGTACACATGTTTGAGTTGCTAACTCTTATTTTATATTTTCTTAAACAGTGGAATTTATAACTTTCCTAGATTCTTAAACCTGATTACAGAAAAGTTGTACCCCTGACAGAAATCAAACTGGTGTCCCTTCTTTTCATCTGGGAAACTGCTTTTTTAACCAGCCTTAAATAATTAATTCAAAACTTTCTCTGTCAAGCTGGTCTCCATTGCCAAAATAATGTTTATAGATTCATTTCCTATGGCTTATCAACCCTTAGCAGGTTATTTAAAGCCAGAAAATATTTTTAGATTGTTGGGAGAGGAGGTGGATTCATACCATTTCCAAAGATACACCCTTGTGCAAATTAATTGAAAGAACTGCTTTAGTTTCCTTTCTTTCACCATACAATCAGTTTTAAACCCACTGATGTGACAGGGTGTAATCGATTTCTACTTTTTTCCTTAGATTAGGTCCTTTGCAGTGGTGTAGAGTAACATGAATCTATTTTTAAGGTGTATAATAAGAATTTTTTGACTTTGAAAAATATTTTGTCATCTGTGATTGCATCAGAGTTTCATCACGTCCAGACACTATTGTCTCAACTGTCGATTAGTTGTCCTACTGACATTGTCTGAAATGGATGTTACTCCAAGGAAGCATACAAAACTGTAAAGATGCATGAACACACTGGCAAGCTTTACAAAGAGATCACGGATATTGTTGGTGTCAACCTTTCAACTGTCAGTTGTATCGTCAAGGCAAAGAAACAAACTGGATCCATAAGTCCAAAACAGAAAGGAAATGTGGTTGGAAAAGAAAAACAATGCCAAGAGACAACATATACATGATCAGGGAAAGTGTGAAAGATTCTAGGAAGACATTATTCATTTTGTTTCAATTTGCACAAGGGTATATTTTTTAATATAATAAACCCAACTGGAATTGAAACTTGGCTCTCTGATTAACAATTCCAAGCCATTATCCATTACATCATCCACTACGACATCCAAGCTTACAGCACCTGGTATTCCCAAGTGGTCACCCATTAAAGTACTGACCATGCTCAATGTTTAACTTCAGTGATCGTGAGGTAACCTTTATAGTAATAAGAATTATATACGTGTTGATGTACTTTGCAGTGATTATTATGATTGTATGCAAACAGAATGTTTATTTTTACAAAAATAATTTTATATTTACAATATTCTAAATACTAATACAATGCAATATTTAACATTTACCTATTTATAAAGAAATAAATATAAAAATATTTTTCATAATTTTGTAAATAATTATAAATTTATCAAAACATGTAAACCAACTATAAGGCATGTACTGTCACTTTTTGGCGATGATTCATGATACCTAAGTTTTAAAATGAATTTTGATAAATGAAAAAGCATTTTCGAAGCTTTCACTTCAGCTTTAATTGTTGTTGTTGTATGATAACATTTCGAATGTTATGTCCTTCAACCTTCTTCAGGTGTATATCATTCAGGAACTGAACTATTTTAAATGGGTACCGCCACTCATTTTTGATACCTACATTTTAAATGAATTTTAATTTATAAAAATCATTCTTGAAGCCTTCAATTTAGGTTTAATTGAAAGCTAAAACATTAAGTTTACTATTTCCAGTAAGCAAAATAATCTGGTGTGTTTCAAACATAAATTATATTGATTTGAATTTAAAATTTTGACATTTTTAAGAAATTTTTAATTTTTAAGTCACTTTTGAGTGATCAACACTGTTTTAAACAAAAGCTAAATCTCAGTTTTAAAATTCTTTCAAAAATAAAATATGTCTCAATGACATGTTATTTTTAGTACAATCAGCAAATTTAAAGTTACATTAATTTCATTTGAAACAAATATTACTTGCTTACTGCCTGAAATATAGTATAAAAGTATTTCTTAATCACAGTGACTGTTATCTGAAGTGTTGATGGAATAGTGACAGCTAAACCTTTAAAAAAAATCTAAGTATGGTTGACCAGAATTGACATAAATTTATGTAACCTAAGTGAGCATTTTAACTACATAGTAAAATTAAAAATTTAACATATTTTCAGCAATTATCTAATATTTTATAAAATTTTACTTAGTTTAGCTTTATAGTCTTACATTTGGAGATGATTTCTGAAAAATAAAAATTAAAATAATATAAAACTTTCTTTTAAATTAATTTTTTAATTTAATTACTGAGAGAATGAAATCATATAACATGACAGAGGTAACTCAATAATTTATGATATGTCACTTACGCCTTACCATAAAAAACAAAACACCCAGATATCTGCACACAAAAATAAGTTTTAGTTATTTAAAAAAAGATTTGTATTAAATTTTTCAATTTTTGATTAGTAACTATAGTCTACACTTAACTTAGTGGTAAATTTTTGTTGTAAGTCCCGACGCTTTTCCCCTTCAAATTTATCCAAAATAGCATTATCTCTGTGCAAATGTATATGCTGAACTCAAATCAAGTGTTAGTTATTGAAGAAACTTACCTTTTTTTTTTTATCTAAATGTCCATAAAAAAAAAAAAAAAAAAAAAAACGAACTATATCTCGCACTTTTTCTATCCCGTAAGTCTCACAAAGTCATGTAATTAACTGCAGAATGACGTACTGCGTAATGCAACGAATTTTGGCAGATTTTTGCTCGATTTTTCTTAATTTGCTGATACTTCCGGCAAAAAAGTAATGCGCTATTGTATTTCTACGCTTGTTACTTTCATGACAGGAAGTACATCGCCGGAAGTTTCAGTAAAGGAAGAAAAACAACCAAAATTCGACAGGAAATTCTGCCTACGTAGAACGTCATTCTGCAGTTAATTACATGACTTCGTGAGAGTTACGGGAGAGAAAAAGTGCGAGATAGAGTTCGTTTTTTTTTTTAATGGACTTTCAAAGCAAAAACGGTAAGTTTCTTCAATAACTAATTGTTGATTTGAGTTCAGCATATACATTTGCACAGAATGCTATTTTGGATAAATTTAAAGGGAGAAAAGCCGTCGGCACCTAAAACGAACATTTACCAACTTAATCTAATGGTCATGGTGATTGGAAAAAATTTTAAAAGATTTTTGAAACTTTATAAATTATAATACTTAAAAAAATACAAATGAAAGCCAGTTACTGTAAAAATTTTATTATTCATATTTTTTTTTCTCTTTAGACTATGATATCCTCAATATTGTTTATAAAAGCAATTAAAAACTTATCGAAATAGAAAATGGCATTCTTTTATTGCATTTTTTTCACTATTCAGAGCAGATATTCTAAAAAGGAGCAACTGTTTGAAAAAAAAAGAAAGAGGTGATTTACATTCCCCAAGGAGTCCTGCATTTAACTAGTAAAAAAAGTTTGTGACACTCTAGTTAATTTCTAGAAATTTCAGGAAAATAACACAAAAAATATATATATATTCAGGAAAATAACACAAAACATATATATATATATTCAGGAAAATAACACAAAATATATTCAGGAAAATAACAATATATATATATATATATATATATATATATATATATATATATATACCAAGGTTTTATAAAGACAATGATTTCAAAAATAATTTCAGTCATTTGTGAATAAGTCCTGAATGTTTCATCAAAATCCGACTATTTAAGTGACTATTATTTGATTTTTGCAAGAATTTCCAAATTAATGTTTTTCACAAAAAAAAAAAAAAAAAATGAGCTGTGTAATATTGTTTGCCATAGTAAATTCTTGTAAAAATCTGGTCACTCGCTGATGAAAAGAAAAAAAAAACAAGATTTTTAATCAAAATTTCGAATTTGCTATAAAGGATTAAAAAATTTAATAAAATAATTAAAAAATAGTTTGATCTTTCTTCTTAAGATTAAACATTCATTCTGACGATAAAACTTTGTTTTATTTTTAAATGTTAGGACCTTTTAACATTTATGCTGTTTTTCAGGAGGTCAGTCAGTCAGTTATTGCCATATTGTTTGGGCAATCATGTCTCGAAAGAAACATGACTGACTAGGCAGATTTTCCCGCAGTTGCCATTACTTTCCGCGGTAGACTGGTTGCCAACCAAAGCAATCTGTCCTGCGATTTAATCCATAGCTCTAAGGAAAAGAAACTGCTTAATACCTTTCTCAAAGGTATTAATTTGCGTGTCTGAATGAAATGAATTCAATTAGTTACTAGAATTTGAATTCAGCTCTCCGATTTCTAGTTCCGAGCTGATATCACTGCACCACAAAGAGTGGAGCTACCAACCTCAAACCACTTGAGTAGGGAATAGATTTTTATTCTCGTTTCACTACTCATATATAGTCCCATTCTTTATTAAGTACTGCTTATTGCTCGATCGTTTCTAAAACTAACACTTTATGTGTCAAATTATTTAAAAAAACTAAATATTTTTTAATTTTATTTTATATGGTATGTGAAAGCTTTTAAAAATGAAACAAGATAAAATAAACTATTTTTACTGTTGTTCATTAATAACAATTCTTATTATTATTCAATACATTTCTCAACAATTTTAGATGATTTTTTTTTAACTTTACGTTTTGTTTTGTTTTGTTTGTGGAATTACGAAGAAATAGCTAGAGAACTTGCGAAAATCGGCAATATAATTACCTTTCTTTTTAGATACTGACCAAATTTTATCGGTTTTTCAATCCGCAGAAATTCTGTATTGTTAGTATAGCCCAGAATAATAACGTTGAAAAGAATGGTAGAGAAAATTTGCAATACATAAATTGTTTTGTTTTGTTTCCTGATGAAACAGTGCAAAATAATGGCCAACCGGTGTTGAATATTTTTCCGTTCCCACTGAAAAAAAAAAACGAAAAAACGACAGTATAATTTCGGTATTTACAAAAATTCTCAATTTTTTTTTTTAATAGAAGATTTGTAATTTTTTTTTTTTTTTTTTTTTTTCACTGGAAACCTTTGCTTAAATGATACTTAATAGGTTTAATGTTGGTTTGGAATGCAGGCAGTGATTCTTAGTACAAAAGTGGATTTCTACTTTTTTACACTGCAGTTATGGCACATGGTTTGGGGAAGTACAGTGTCAGATCAGCTTCAGGGTACCTAATCTCAGAAGGGCCCTGTAAACAACCTTTTTTAAGTGTTTAAAAATGTCCATTTTTGTGATAGAACCAATGAGTAAGGTTGATCTTTACTTATGCTCAAATTAATTAATGAACTACCTACTTCAGAGGTTATTTTCTGGGGGAAAAGTAGAAAGGAGACGTCAGTTGAAATGAAAATTTTATTCTTTTCAGAAATATGTGGTGCAGTGGATATCGGCTCGGAATGAGAAGCCGGGGAGCCGAGTTCGAATTCCAGTTGAATCCATTGTATTCACTTACGCGCAAATACCCTTGGGAAAAGTATTAATCCGTCTCTTCCAGTTATGGGTTAAATAACAGGACAGATTGGGTTCTATAGCCTTGGCTGGCAACCAATCTACCGCAGAAAGCAATGGCAACCTACTGCGGGATAATCTTCTGCCCAGTCAGTCATGTCTCTTTCGAGACATGATCGCCCAAGCGTGTATCACGTATGGCACTTAACTGACTGACTGACTTTGGATGAGTGTGATCACGACGGAAAGGTCTCCAGTGTAGAGATGGTTGTGAGAAATTTCTTGGTGATCATCTATTGGAAACCTAGGTGATAAAAACGAACGAACGAACTAAAAAACAAAATATATTTTATGTGATCTAGAGAGTGAGTCCGTAGGTGTTCGGTGTAGCAAAATATCTATGAATGGAACTTTGTCTGTGTGTCTTCGTTACCTATAGACTCTGAAAGGGCTGAACCGATTTCCTTGTACACAGTTGTACTATAAACAAGTATTCTTGGCTAGGTTTTTTTGTGTCGAGGTACCCCCGATAAATATCGATAATCAAAAAAATCGGGTTATAGAAGGAGTGGTCCGATTTTAATCAAATTTGATACACTCATAGACAAAGATATAAGAAACGATATTCAGAAGTTTCAAGGTTGCAGTTCTTACAATAGTGCAGAAAATTTGATATCGATACCAGGAAATCAAAACTTGACTTTTTCATCCATTCATTTTTCTTTCAGTCTCCAGTTTCGCTTTAACTGGAAACAATTATTGCTTTTTATTCTTTCGTGCCAACGTCCAAAGCGTCTGAGCTCCAGGACCATGGATTAGTTTTAAAGCTTTTATTACACCCGAGCAACGCCAGGCTATACTGCTGGTTCGTTTATAAGGCGGATATTGGTAACAGATTGGATAGATATCCGCTTTGGTTTGTTATTCGAAAGATTGGAAGTTAGCACTTGATAGTACTTGTCAATTTTTGATTAGATTGACACTAATCTACTGTGTTTTTAGCGGTCCTAAGCAAGGCAGAAATATTATTAGCAAATGACCTCTTAACTATTTTTTCACGGGTCACGCATGTCTGGTTTCTCCGCTGTAGCGTCTTTTGTCGTCACTTTCGCTGTACCTTCTTTTTTTAGTCCAGATGTGTCGGCTTCTATCCTTTTGACCGAGCTTCGAGACTCTGGTACGAACATTAGTTTCGGCTGACATCAAAAGTCTCATTGTGTCAATTTTTTTGATTGGCCAAAAACTATTTTATTTTCCTGCGTTCCTTTCTTTTTAACTTTTATTTTTTTTATTTTTATAATGTAAGTTACGCGTGGGGCTTCCCTGGTTTTTGTTACATTCCAGGCATAAATCATTAGGCTATGTTCCTGCAAACATCCTGCTTTTTCGGTCGGGTTCAGTCTTTTCTTGTTCTTCCTCTTTTCGTTTTAGGGTTGCCTTCTTGGTAGTTGTGAGAAGTAGAGAAAAATAATGATTTTAAAGGAAAGCACAGCAAATGCCTTATTTAATCCTTTTTTATATATACTAGCAGGATAGCCCGGCGTTGCTCGGGTGTAATGAAAGCTTTAAAACTAATTCATGGTCCTCGACCTCACTCTTTGGACGTTGGCACGAAAGACTAAAAAGCAATAGTTGTTTCCAGTTAAAGCGAAACCGTAGACTGAAAGAAAAATGAATGAATGTAAGTCAAATTTTGATTTCCTGGTATCGATATTTTTTTCATCGTAAACTGAATTTTGAAGGCTAAATAACTTTTCTGAGTAAATGGTATCATAGCTGAGGCTAAGAACTAGAATTATACCTACTTAGAGCCAAACCCAAAGCAAAAAAACTAAAATAAAAGGGCTGCAAAACTGATTTTGATCAGACCCGGTATCTTGCCTTTTATATATATATATATATATATATATATATATATATATATATATATATATATATATATATATTATCAATTTTCTGCAACCTTGAAACTTCTGAATATCATTTCTTATGTCTTTGTCTATGAGTGTATCAAATTTGATTAAAATCGGACCACTCCTTCTATAACCCGATTTTTTCGATTATCGATTTTCGATATTTATCGGGAGTACCTCGACAGAAAACATAGCTAAGAACACTCGCAGATGCTTATTGTACAACTGTATAAATTTTCAAGGAAATCTGTTCAGCCGTTTCGGAGTCTATAGGTAACGGTTACACTCACAGACACACAAAGTTCCATTTATAAATAAGTTTTATATATATGTTAGTTCTAAAGTAAGTTATTAAAACTAAAACAACATGAAAGGAAACTAAACCCAAGGTACATTTACACATTTATTACAGGCCAGATAGTCAACAAATATAAGACAAAAACATTTACATTAATCGGAAATATTTAGAGTTTATAAGACTCACCAAAAGGTGGTGGAATTAGCGTTCTTGTAGCTCAACTCATGTTGGAAATTTTCAACGCTACCGTTCACCTCCTTGTCCAAAGGCTCACTCCCAATCCTACACTGTCCAAGGGCAGATTACCCCTTTCCGGTCCTTTTTATTTTTTGTCCCCACACACACACACACACACATATATATATATATATATATTATTTTTATCTACAAATATTCCCCACCAAAAAGCGGAGCTAGTAAACGGAAAGAAATTCTAAAAATAGAAGTATAAACATTTATTTTCTTCCTGTCTTACTTTTATTAATTTGGCTACTATTTTCATTGCTAATGTTATTATCCGATTATCGACAGTTTTGTTCATTGCTGTTGATTTTTGCTTGCTTTATTTGTTTTACTGGAATTTTTAGTTAATTTTTAGTAGGCCAGTTATAAGGTTTTAAGCTTTAATTGATACTTGTGTATGGGTTCCATAGTTGACTGTGTCAGAACTTTGTAGGACATTGTATAGGGCGCTTCTAAAGGTTTGTTGATTCTATTAATCCAAAGAGATACTTTGTCGCAGGAACTCAGTGATTTTGGAATTGTTGTTTTATACCCACTGTATGGAATTAAAAAAAACATACATAATAAAAATTTTCCCAAGAGTGGATATATCTTTGTAAAATTTGAATGAACATTTGTCTTCTGCAATCGTCGAGTTTTTATAGTTAGATAATTGCAAAGATACAGATCGGGCCATTCGGTTATTAGCAAGCGTTTTAGATGAATCGGCAACACTTGTATAAGATTGGGATATTAAAATTTTTGTATCTGTGAGAGCAGTATAGGGCATATTTGCAGAAGATTTCTACTCCCGTTGAGAGAATTCTTTTCGTTCCTTTGTAGTATTTTTTTTTATCAAAAGACGACTTTGGAGATTTGGGGCAGCTGACTTTTAAAAAGTAGAGTACCTGATAGAATAAGTGTTATCAGCCCAAGTATAAAACCTCCGACTCGTTTGGGCTGGGAAAGGCGGGACGATAATTTTGTGATATTTGTATTTGTACCTTGTGTTTATTTTGTTTCCATTTGCGTTATGGTTTACATGTCCTAGCTGGTTCTTTGTAGTAGATATGTGCTTTTCATACTTTTGAATGAGGTGCAAAAGTCATAGAGCCACAGGTTGCTATTAATTTGATTTTGTGTAGAAGGTATTATTTTGGTAATTTTCTTTTGACTTGAAACATGTACCAAAGACATAAGTTTGTTGGATAATTTTTCTAATTCTGCTAAGGGTATTTCTGTCCGAGCAGCTATGATTGACGCTAATTGTTGAGACCGTTCCCGAAGAATTTTGCGCCTTACAATTTCTTCGCTCACGCCTATACGTGTGGCTATAAACAACACGTTTTGGAGATAAACTGACGGACGACAAGATATTGAAATGTTTTCCATCAGCTTATCCTGTTTAGTCCTTTCATAAGCTGATAGAAGAGATTCTTTTAAATTCTCGTAATATTTTGATTGTACTGTTAGGCGCTTATCTCCCTTTTGGTCGAGGTAGGTCACGTGACAGCCGCTTCCTGACGTCACTCCCGATAGTGACCCAAGCGCTTGTCATTAGACAGTTCGTAAATAGCAACCAAACGAGAAGGTTGTTTGGGTCTAGGCGGATCAGCCTAAATCAGAAGCTCGATGGAACATAGATAAATCCTGCCAGGTATAACTGGGACAAACAGCTTACAAGCACATGGTCACGTCCCGCTGGGACATAAGAAGAATCTGACCCTCTTAAATGGGGAGTCATAATGGTTTTCTCAGACCATAAGTAACTTCAACTATATGTAAGACCTTTCCTTTTGTTCCTCCTTATACTTTGTTTTGCGTTATGTGATATGAATTTCTCCACGTGTGGACACTTGTATATATATATGTAAAATCCTGTGTATGTCTTAGTATAGAGAAGTCACTTCGAAAACAAGCGTTAATTCGTTTGATTTTTCCCTTTCAGCCTTCCCGTTACACTGGTGACCAACACGCGATTTATTTACCTAACCCACGTGGAAAGGTATACTTACAGCACAAAAGATGAAGGTAAATTTGAATCTACGTCGCTTATGACGGTGTCAAATTTTGCATACTTGGATGTAATTTCCTGATAATGAACCGACCCGACATGCTCGTTTCCATGAATTGGGGAGGTTATATATACTAAACTGCCGCATTTGCGTTTCTATTGACATGTTTGTTTTGTTTTTATGGTATGTTAGACTGGGGATATGCGTTGTGGTGCAGTGGATATCGACTCAGAATGAAAAATCGGGGAGCCGAGTTCGATTTCCAGCTGAATTCATTGCATTCACTTACGCACAAATAACTTTGAGAAAGGTATTAGTCAGTCTCTTCCCTCCAGTTATGGGTTACATAAGAGGACAGATTGAGTTCTATAGTCTTAACTGGCATCCAGTCTACCGCAGAAAGCAATGATAACCTACTGCAGGATAATCTTATGTCCAGTCAGTCATGTCTCTTTCGAGACATGATCGCCCAAGCGTGTATCACGTATGGCACTTAACTGACTGAGACTGGGGAAAATAGATAGAGCAATAAGAAAAGGCAACGACTCACCATTTGTTTACTTTTTGATGGGTACCTCCACTCATTTTCAACACCTAACTTTTTATGGTACGGTAGACTGAAGAAAATAGATAGAGCAATAAGAAACGCCGTTTGTTGTTTACTTTTTGATAACGCCTTCTTGGTGATGACTTGTTTTGTTATCTTATTTCTCAGTGTGATGCTGCCAGTATAGTATGTGACCCACCCGGTTTGAATGTATCCTACCCCAGTACGAGTATATTTATAAGTATTTGGCCGTTTATTGAAACTATTTTTTTTTCTTACATTTATTTAATTTTAATTGTTACCAACGGTTCTTTAACTACCTGTTACGAGATATATTAAAACAACATCCTTTACTTGAATAAGCATTTCTGTAACTGTCTTTTACCAGACAGTTATAAAACGCTTTTTAAGGTCGGCCACATACTATACTATACTGGTGACAGAATTTTGTAGGTCACATTCTAAAGATATGCCACATACTATACCGGTACCACATTTTGTTTATATGCTGAAACTTTGAGTTTTTTTCTTTTTCCTGTGGATTTTTGGATTGTCTAAAGTTCCGATGATTTCAATTTGTACGATCGCGTCGGGAGGGCATCAGTATGGCGTTGAATGTTATCAAATCAGGGCCACCAGTGTGGATATTTTGAAAGGATTTTCTTACTGTAAACTTTGGAATAAAACAAACTGAATTCCAAAGGACATAAAATAGATTCTATATTTTTAATTTCTTTAGAGTGATGAGTGTGTAGTAAAATGTTCATTTGTAAGGCGGATATTGGTAGTTGCTTGGAGAAAGTCGGATAGTGGTAGTTTTGAAGACAGACTACGCTAGGGGTAGCAGTAATATTAGAAATTAGTCAGTATTAATGTATTGTGCTTTTTTCCAATTCTAAGCAGGGCAGAAATATCATGAGCTGATAACCTCTTAACTACTTCTTCATGTATGGCTGGTTTCTCTGGTCTATCGTCTTTTGTCGTCACTCTCGCCGCCCCATCTGCTGCTAGCTCAGAGGTGTCAGCTTATATTCTTTTGACCAGGCTTTGAGATTCTGGCGTGAACCTTCTTTTTTGGTCTGACATCAAAAGTTTTTTTTTGTGTGTGTCAATTTTTTTCATTGGCCAAAATTATTTTATTTTTTCGCATTCCTTTTTTTTCTTTTTCTTTTTTTTTTTTTTTTTTATAGCAGAAGTTATGTGTGAGTCTCCATGAATTTTGTTAGTTTTAAGGTATACATTAATAGGCTCTGTTCTTGCAAACTTTCGGCGTTTTTTGGCCAGGTTCAGTCTTTTCTTCTTCCGTTTTTTATTTGAGGGATGTCCTTTAGTAGAGAAAAATACAGAAAGAGAAGTTTAGAGAGAGTGAAAGAAAGAGATAATGGCCTTAAAAAAAAGCGCAAATACCTTATTTTAATCCTTTCCATTTTTAATTTATATATTTTATATATATCTGCAGTACGACAGCAATAATATGTTCAATTTTTCTTGCAATAAAGTTTGTTTTAGAAAGTAATTAAAAGTTCTTAATGTAATGTGAGCATGTGCGTTGTGGTGCAGTGGATAACGGCTCAGAACGAGAACTCGGGAAGCTGTTCGAATTCCAGTTGGAATCGCTTACGCGCAAATACCCTTAGGAAAGGGTATTAATCCGTATCTTCCCTCTAGTTATGGGTTAAATAATAGAACAGACTGGGTTCTATAGCCTTGGTTGGCAACCAATCTGCCGCAGAAAGTAATGGCAGGATAATACTGCAGGATAATCTTCTGCCCAGTCAGTCATGTCTCTTTCGAGACATAATTGTCCAAGCGTGTATCACGTATGGCACTTAACTGAATGTTTTGTGAAACGTTTGAACAGACTTACATTATGACGGTCAGACATAATGTAACCGAATTCGTAGTCGTTAGTCGGTGGTTGCTTAATGTTGTGTGCTTGGACAAGGCCTTAGTCGGCTGTTTCTGGCTGGCTCTCTTTCACTCTGTGTGTGTACGTGTACGCACGCACGTGGTGATCAAACTGGTTGTGAGCATAATAAGCAGTGGGCTTCTATTTTTTCTATTATTATACCCGTAAGGAAAAACGAAATCTAATTTCACATAGCGGTGTGAATTTTTTTATACAAGGTTTTCATTAATTAGAAAATAATGTCACACAGACTCGCGAAAATCTTTTTCTTGACTCTGCGGGAGTGGTGAAAGGAGTTATTATTGCTATTTTCTAAATGGTCAAAAAATAACACGTGGTAGGTCTACGACTACGCCTGCAAGTATTTTGGCGATATTATTTTTTTACCATTTCACGCCAAACAAAGCAGGACCATCACTAGTGCATGGGTTGGGGGATTACAGTGAGAGAAAAAACAAAATACAAGGGATGTCAGAAAAGTATAGAAGGATGGGAATAGAGGAAATAAAAGATGGTAATTGATCTTACATTTAAACTTTTGAAGATTGTCACTATCAGGAAAAAAAAGCAAACGTAAGCGAATTCCACAAACGGGTGGTGCGAGAAAAAAAAACTATTAGAACAAAAGATGGTGTTGGGTTTAATATTTCAACGGAAAAAGGATGGGACCTTTATGCCAATCTAGTAGTTCGTGTAAATACATGTTGTCGGAGAACCTGGTAAAAATCTCGCCATAACCTGGTAAAAATCTAAACTTATTTATAAATGGGAATTTGTGTGTGTGTGTGTGTGTGTGTGTGTATCCGTTACCTATAAACTCCGAAACGGCTGAACCGATTTTCTTGAAAATTTACACAGTTGTACTATAAGCGTCTGCGAGTGTTCTTAGCTAGGTTTTGTGTCGAGGTACTCTCGATAAATATCGATAATCGAAAAAATCTGGTTATAGAAGAAGTGGTCCGATTTTAATCAAATTTGATACACTCATAGACAAAGACATAAGAATTGATGTAGTCTCGGCCATGATACCATTTACTTAGAGGACTTATTTAACCTTCAAAATTCAGTTTACGTCGAAAAATCTTATTTGATATCGATACCAGGAAATCAAAATTTGACTTACACCCATTCATTTTTAATTTTCTTTAAGTCTACAGTTTCGCTTTAACTGTAACCAACTATTGCTTTTTAGTCTTTCGTGCCAACGTCCAAAGAGTCTGATCTCCAAGACCATGGATTAGTTTTAAAGCTTTCATTGCATCCGATCAACGCCGGGCTATATTGCTAGTCTCGTCATAAAAGTATTTTCCTTACCACGAAAATACTTTCAGAAAAGACGGAGGGAAGCCGCATCATGTCGGTGAGAAATTGACTGCCAAGTCAGAATCCTCCTTTGAGGATTGCAGATGTTTTTGGGGATTTTATCGAGAACTCTAGTGGGATAGGAAATTAAGAATTGAAATCAACCATCTTCACTTTTACAAAAATTCATAATAACGTGTGAAATCCTGGTTTTTCCCAAATAGAAAAAGGATTGACCATGTGCTTAAAGAAAAAATCGAAACCAGATTTCGCAAGTAGGTGTTAAATTGATTTTCTGACCAATGGGAGCGACTTGCTAGACTTGAGGACTTAGCGATCCAGTGCGGAATTAAAAAAAAACTATATAAATGACCTCGGCGTCAGTCAAGACATTCACACATGGAAGCAGCATAGATGACAAGCTAAAATGTAACGGGAGAAGCTTCAAATGACCCTGACATTTGTCCTCTTTCCTTCTCGTGTGCTGATTCATTTTACTTCTTCTTCTTCATCCAAAGACACTCCTAACAAACACATACATACGTACGTACGCATGCATATACACTTTCAACGAATTCTTGATACCCTAAAAATTCTCATTGAACAGTAACTCAAACTACTACCTATTCTTGTTGTTCTTTCCTTTTAATAAATTTCTATTTTAACATACAAAATGTATATTTTTATTCTTACACTAAATCGGACCACATAATTCCACACATTCCAACCTGTCGACAAACAACCTTCTGATGAAACTTTCTGATAATTCTGATGATAATTCGACATAAAACTTGTAAGCTGTAGGGAGTTCGGTTAAGTATGACGCAAGGGCCGAATCAAAGAAATATTAACCATCTCCCTATAGCTTCAGAATATCAAGATGAATAAAGGAGCACCCAATCAGATATGGCAACGGTATTTAATGGATTGATGAATGGTAGATGTAAAAATGTGCAAAATGGATTCTAATGTTACGTTCTCTAACGAAGTAAGATCGTACCCTGCTTTGATAAACGGAAGTGATCTTCAGAAGTTCCAGACGCAAAATGACAAAATGCGTCGCCGCGCAGGGGGATCCACGCATTGTTCCGTCTATTTGATTACTGAGGCGTGATCGCCGAATCAATTTGACGGCCAATCGCAAACTCTCCCGCAGGACAAAAGAGACTGCTCGTTTGAGCCACTCCGAAGATATAAAAAAGGCGAAGAAATGACAATTCGGCAGTCTTCCTCTCTCACCCGCTAAGGAGGAATCGTGTCGCTATTACCAACAGACTTTCGGCACCCCATAACCAGACTTCAAACCCTAGTTAAGTGAATCGTTCTGTTTGTATATATTACTATAATCTATAATCCGTTGTATAAATATTTTGACATGCCTTCATCTTCTTCCACTTTATTACTGCCTTCGTTTATTTAAAAAAAGAGAGAAATAAATATTTATGTGTATATTTCTCGCATCAAAAATTGTCCTTATTCTTCATTGTTGAGTTGTCTGAATCCGTTTTGCAACCATACGTATTTTTACGCCCACAGCACGTATATTTATTCTGTGTAGATATATAACACTAACAAGAAAACTTCCTGGCCCGACACAATGACTCAACCTTTTTAGAAGTAGTTGTAGCTACAGATTCGATGTAGTTATTCCATTTGATGTCGTTTGAGAGAGTGAGGCGCAATGTGTTGCCCTCTAGGAGACTGGCTTCATCTATTCTGAGGCCAGATAGGAAAGTTTCTCTATGGTGGTTAAAGGAGAGCAACTTCATCTTGGAGACATTAAAATTTATGAGCCATTGCCTTATCCAATTCAATCAGTTACCCATTTTTAATCAAACAAATCTTCTGATAGCATTTTATTGGTTGGAAGATATAATTCCTAGTATAAATATACAAAAGTCTCAATTTAACAAGACCAACACAACCTCAGATAACAAATCGTCTCGTTAAAAGGGTTTAATTCAAGTGTGGAAAGAGAAAATAATCCCAACTTAAAAAAAAAAAAAAAAGAGAGAACCTTTGGTATTATCTCAATCTGAAATGGACATTCAGTCGTGACAATCAACAAAGCCTATTGACATAAATACATACGAATTAAAAAAAAAACAACTTTTCAGTGGGTTTATATAGGGGGTATCTATTCTTTTCCCGTTTGTAGTGGGACTCCATTCTAGTGCAGGGTAGTTGTATATTGTTGAAGATTAACGGAATTTGGCCTTGTGGTAGATAGCCCACTATAAGTCATAAAATGATTATAAAATCAAGAAAAGCAAATTGAGTTGAAAAATAACATTTTATATAGACACATATCAATTAATGTTTTTACAATTGAAGTAATACTTGAAATATAGGTCCAACGGAGGTTGAAATGTTGATGGCAATAAAATGCTGAACGAGAATTAATGTTTAGGAATGAGGGGAGCGCTTTGAATAAGGAATGTTTTTGATGTAGTCGCTCCTTAGATCAGTAAGTAGTTTTGAGGCAGGGAAGAAGGAAAAAGAGGTAAGGGAGGCGAGTGTAGTAAGCCACTTGACTTTCGGTCACGGGAGCTACTAATTTCCAGTTCGCGAATTTTATTTATCAGCCAATGGGAAGCCCAGAATCAAATACAAGTGTGAAATCCCAAGTGATCTGCTGTGATCCAAAAAGAAGATATAAAAAGCGGATACAGAAAGCTTCGACAGGCAGACCGACTCGAAAAGACTCACAGCAGATCACTTGGGATTTCACACTTGTATTTGATTCTGGGCTTCCCATTGGCTGATAAATAAAATTCGCGAACTGGAAATTTAATATTTAATCAATTTTTAGATTTCAACCGGAACATCTGCGCGGAGCTGGCGGCGCACGGACGACTTTTGGTCATTTTCTTTTTGGTCGTGAAAGCGCTAACATCCGGTCCATCGCTTTTGCTCGGTATTACCACATATTCACTTTTTAGAGGCATTTAACATAAAAGTGTGTTTTAATTTTCAAATCTTAAAAATATTCTTGGAATTTTTTAAGCAGTACAAATATTTCATAAAACTGTTTTAAATTTAATTATTTTCGTACAAATACTGTAAAAATACTTCTAATAATTAATAAATTTTAACACTTTCTAAGCACTAAGGCACGTTATTGTATTATTAAAAGTTTTCCAAAACGAATTATAGTGTATAAGTGTACTATATTATTTTTATTTACTTAAAATAAAAACTAAGAACAATTCCATGACTTCCTTTTCACCAGCTTTTTAATGTGCGTTGTGGTGCAATGGATTTCGGCTCGGAAAAGCCGAGTTCGAATTCCAGTTGAATTGGTATTGTTTGTATATACACTTTTGGAAAAGCTAATCCATCTCTCCCCACCCTCTAGCTATGAGTGGAATAGAAAGAAGACAAATTGGGTTCTATAGCCTGGGTTGGCAACCAGTCTGCTGCAGAAAGAAATGGCGGGAAAATCTTCTACCTAGTCATTCACGGATTGAAAGCGTGTGTCACATATAGCACTTTTTAAAACTGATTACGAAAAGATTATTATTTTAATTCCATCTTTTAAGCATCTCATATTCATTGATAATTTTTTTAAAAATGCAAATGTGAGGATTGTTTTATGTGATTTTAAAAAATGTTGATAATTTCTTTAAAAATTTAAGTGAAAAATAAAACAACAACAAAGAACAACTACAATTTCCATTGCAGTAAAAGAATCCAAATGAAATATTTTAACTGATTATCTCCCTTGATACCCGCTCTTAAATCTGACAATTTATGAATATTTAGAAAGGAATTCCTCGCTATATTTACAATTTAAGGAATCTTTTTAAACTCTTTAATATATTTCGCTGTACTATTTCATAGGTGTTAGGAAAAAAATCGGGCGAAAAAGCGAGAACGGGTAAGTTTCATTTTCGCGTATTTCTTTTCTTTTTTTTCTTTTTTTTTTTTTTGGTTTTAACTATCATACCAAAAAAAAAAAGAAAAAAGACACCAACACAACACGACAAATAATGTCACCTTCTCGACAAAGAAAAACGGTGATAAGAGATTGCATAAAAATAAAAACAATAAAATCAATTATAATGGCCTGATCAAACTAGGAATGAAGCGTGCTGCGTATATGAAGTAAAATTGTTGTTTTTTTAATATGAAATTGTATTGATTTATTTTGTTTCGAAATGTTTTAAAATAAAAATAAAAAACTGAGAATAGGCATCTTGTGACTGAGTTGTAAGATTTCGACAAACTTGTTAGGATTTCTCTGTCAGTCTCTGTACAATTTTTTTAAAATTACACAATGAGTGAATGCTATCGAAACTGTAACAGAAAAAAAAATCTTAACGAACTATCCAAATATATAGGTACCCCTCCCCGCAAAAAAGCGATAGCTAACGTTTTACTTTTAAATTGCATTTTTTTTTTAATAAAAAGAAAAAAAAAAAAAAGAAAAATCTGATTTGAAGCTCTTGAAAATGATGAAAAAGTCTTATTGCCAAAATAATGTTTAAATGAAAAGTTACTACTACTAATGGCAAACGTTACGGACGCAGATCGTTTTTGGCGTTGCAAGACACATTAATTTGGAAATTCTTGCAAAAATCAACTAATTGTTTGATTTAAATTAAACTTTCAGGACTTATTCAGAAATGAATGAAATTGTTTATGCAATTATTACTTTTAGAAAATTTTGGTAAAAATATTTTATTCTTTTTTTTTTTTTTAAACATCTGTTCTCCCTCTAATTGCATGAAACTTATAGAAAGTTATTAATATTATCTATACCACTTTTTAAAACTTTTTTTATTAGTTAGCAGGACTCATTGGGGAATGCAAATCATGTCATTTTTTTTTTAAATTTAGAGAAACTTTTAATTAATTTTCTAAATGATGTGAAGTTTAGCACTAATCAGTCGCTAAGCTTGTCCCTACTTATTCTCAGTGACGAGTTATATAGGCTCTCTTGCACTTATGCAAATTAGGCATATTAATTTGCCAGTGTCACTACATTTCCCTGAAATATAAAGGGTTGTATACCTCTTAGTTCTTGTACTTCTTCTCGTGATAGTTTCATTACTTTGCTTTACTTCTCTCTCTCCCGTATTTCTTTCTCTGGGAGACCTACATCTGTCCCGCACCCCGCTGTAATCATCTGCATAGTATTGTAATTGTATTATTTGATCTTCGTACGAATTTTCCAACTCATTCTGGCCCACTTAATCCTGCACTACTTTATCTTCTGATGTTTCATTCTGTAACGGTTGTTCCAATGTGAATGAATCATTACCGGACGGAATCGTATCCATTTCTTCCTCATTTTGTTCTTCATATTCACCGTGGGTCTTTATTTGATCTGCATGGGCGAATATACTGTTTTCTCTATTTATTATAGTTGTATTGTGGCGTTTTTGCATGATAAATTCTGCCCTTTCCGGATTAGCTTCTTTGTTCTTTTTGTACCACATTTTTTCATTTGTGGAATACGACATCGTTAGCAGAGCTCTAATTTGCTTTCCCATTAAAGCTGATGGGCTTTCTAGTCTTCCAGCGTGTGGTATTTTGTGATAGCTTAAAAAGCAGGCTCAGTAGAAAAACTACTTTTTCTTTTTGCTGAGAGCATGCTGTTAGTCCCTTTTTTACGGTCTGCACCATTCTTTCTGTTAACCCGTTCAACTGAAGGTGATATGGGATTGTTTTTTATTTTTAAAAATTAAATTTAAAATTTAGGTATCAAGAATGAGCAGAGGTACCTAGTTATTATTAAAAGGAAAGACCAAAGTATTTTTTATTTGATTCAATTTTTTTAATTCTCTCTAGCATGCTCAAAATTTTGGTTAAGAATTTTGTTTTTCTTGTGTCAGTCAGGACATTAAAATTTTACCATCTTTTGGTAGTAAAAACACATGGATTTGTAAACTCTTGCAAAAGTCATATTTCTTACAAATACACTTGTTGAGAAAATAGAAAATTCTCAACAGATTTTAAATTTGTTATAGTTACTGTACTTATTTTCTGATAATATCATGTTTGGATGTCTGTATTTATAAAAATCAACAAGTTTTTACACACATAAAATGAATTCAAAATTCTTTTGACAATTACTGGAATGGTGGTCATTGATTTGTAGTGAGCTTTTCTGTTTATGATTAGTAAATACAATTTTAATTAAATAAAAATAATATTTGACTGCTACAAATTAATACAGAATTTTAAGATATAAAAGTTTATAAGTTATTTTATTTAAAACTTAAAAAAATGAAAACAATTCTTGTGAAACTTCATTATTCATCAAAAAATATTTTTCTTAATACAATAGTATCCATAATAGATTCAATTCATAAAGCAATCAAGATGTTTTTTTAATTAAATAATGCTTTAGTTCTATTGCATTTTTTATTTTATGAGTCTGAGCAAATCTTTTGTAACTGAGAATCTTGTTTCACCAAAAAGATTTGATGATTTAAATCTTCTAAAGACTTGTCCTTATAACTACTAAGCAGTATGAAAATAAGAGATAACATGTAAAATAACAAAATATATATATTTACAAAGATTTTCTGAAAAACAAAGGGTTAAAAAAAATAATTGCATTCATTTCTGAACAAGTCCTGAAAGTTTCATTAAAATCTGGTAATCAACTGATTTTTGCAAAAATTTCCAATCTGTTTTTCACTGCCAAAAAAATGCTCAGATTTCCAAAATCTAATTTATAGTCCTGCATTAACACCAGAAAAACATTTTTTTAACCTGAAGTTCTAAAAAGGATAAAAACGAATTAATTTTACATTTGAAAAATCCTTTCATATTTCATCATGATAATAACACAAGGGTTTTGATATAAAATTTTGTTTTATGCACATTTTCATGGTGTATCCTCTTTTTTTAGCAAATTTTTAGAGATACCTATATAGAAACAACACCAATTACAATGCTTTCTTGACTGTTCTATCTCTTTTATCTTTCTCATTTGAATCTTTTAGCTGAAAAAGTGACTCGGAAAAAAGACTCTACACCATTATACTTTTGCACTTCCCACCTTGACTCAAAAGTATATCTTTACTCCTTGTGCATTAAAATTTGTATTATGACATTTAAACTGTAAAATAAGGCAAGGGCATGTTGAGGTTATGGGGAAACACTTAACAGATTGTTCTCTTAAGAATTACAGGCTAACAGACAGAGAAAGAGATGGGTGAAAACAATAAAACTGAGTAATGATTATTAGGGCCCACTGCACAGCATTTGGTGCACAACTTCTGGAACAAAATATGCCAAGGAAATCTCTTCATAAGAGACCAAGTTTTGTTGACTACTGGTTTACATTTTGCTTTTATTGACATAAGACAGTTGACAAAAATTCCGATCTGAACAAGTTACAGGCATGTCAAGCTGTTTTGATGCTAATGGGAAAAACCTGGATGTAACTGACTTTGACAGGCATGTCTGCACTCAACTTAGCACTTTTTTGCATCTGTACTAACATGTGTTCTGGAGACTATTATGTTTTCAATCAAGATGATATAAATGTGTTTTTAATTTAATACAAATTCAATCTGCAAGGTAATCGATCCTGATTTAATGGTCTGCCTTCAGTCACTTTCCCACCAACATGATGTGGCTTCCCTTCTTTCTTTTCTCCAAATATTTTCATAGCTTCTGCTCTGAAGAGCTTCTTTCCCTGGTGCCCTGACCTGACCACATGAATTTACTCATGCTACTGGATTGGCATCAAGGTCCCACTGTTTTACCATTAAAATAGTCAAATGTAACCACTACTTCTACTGAAACCATTTTTTTTTTTGTTTTTTTTTTTTGCACTTCCCATCCCTTTAGTATACTTCCCTGATAGCTACAATCTCCAAAAGTTTAAATGCAATGTCAATGGCCATCTTCTACCTCTCTAAATCCCATCCATCTCTTATCATTTTTTGGCATCCCTTGTACTCTGTTTTTTCTCTCACTGTAACCTCCTGTGCACCAGTGCCTTGCTTGAGGTGTAATGATTATAGAAAATAAAAAATTGAACAGGATATAAATCCTTGGTGATTAGATGCCTAATTTTTTAATCTTTCAATGCACATAAACTCTACAAAAAGAACAAAACAAAACCTTTTGTAAGAATAAAGCTACCCCTACCATCATACTGTTCACTCCTTGTTGTGGTGTGATGGCTTGAGTACCTCCGTGACCCAGAGAGCTATTCCAGCATGAGCATAAGCTCTTGATAGGGCCACCCAAGCTAGACAGGTTGAAGAGTAGAGGTCAGATGAATATGGACCACCTTGCCTGGAGGATTAAGGGGTTTGCATAGGGTCAACATACCTATCTGTAAAAAAAAGACTAGTTACAGAAGCATTGACAACAACCAGCCCAGGACAGAGTGCAATGATAAGGTGTTATTGATGGCCTATGTTCCACTCCAAGTGATGGGCTCAGGAGTAGCTACTCCTGCAGTTGGATATAAATCAAAATACAGTCAAATAGAGAAAATGAAAAACATTTAGTGTGCTGTAGTAAAAGCTTTGATCAGCTTCAGAGCTGGGGTTGGGCAACAAAAATTATTGTGGTTCAAGATTATTGCGATTATCAAAATTCAAAAGTTGAACTCTCTTTGATCTCTCACTAACTTGGTATCAATGGAATTAAACAGATCCTTGCTTTAGCTTCTGTGTCTGTCTCCTAAACTGGTAGTCTTTTGTAGTCTTGTCTTCTTTCTCCACTGTTTTTCTTTAACAACACTTCCACATGAACCTTGAAAACCCTCACCAAAGAAAAAGAGGGTATCTGGGTAAAATTCAACTTAATAGTCTGCAGTAATAATTGCCAGGAATAGAATTACAGAAACCAGCCTGTAAGAATCAGTAGTTTTACTTTTGTTTTTTTTTTGTTTTTTTGTTTGTTTTTTTGTTTGTTTTTATTGCGTCTTCTGTATCACCAACATGATAGGTTTTGTTATGTTTTAAAAAGTTTCTTAATACAAAATTAATACTGCCTTTTACATGATTTTCATTTAAAGTTTGATTGGGAGATTGGCAGTTTTGATGAGTGTTGAACCACCTCTTAACTGCTGCTGTGTCCAGGTTCACCTTGACCTAGGGTGGTAGCACCTGTTAGAGCTCTTACTATGGACAAATAATGAACACCAAAACAAAAATTAACAGTATATTTTATAAAAAAATGACCCATAAATTATTAACTTTTAAATAGCCCATAATTAAAATTATGGTCATATAACTCAACAGAACTTTGACCCTTACAAGTTTATAGCAAAATGACAATCATTGCAACACTAAAAAAATATAAAAGTACATTTTTTTTAGTAAAATTTACATTTTATGAACTACAAATTACATCTCTAAAAATATACCTTTACCTTGAAGGTATAAATTTATGTACAAGTAGTTAAAAGCATAGAATTGCATATGGTATATTTAAATTTCAGCATTGAATAACTCATAGAGGTTGCTGTGCCATGAAACAAATTCAACCAACTTTATCAAAAACAGTGATGACTGGTTTGGTAACGTCAAGGCTGCGGTATGTTTGGTTGTTGAAATTTAACAAGATCTTATGTGGTTGTTCACGATCACCTTCTCTGGCCTGTGATGGTACCCTGTCTTGATGACTTGAAGTCCAGTGCAGATTGGTACTTATGTAGGAAATACCGATTTATACATGCATTTCGTTTAAATGCTTGAATTTTTATAAATAATATTTTCTACTCATTGATTCTGTAGAAAATAATTACAGTGTTTTGAAAATATTTTTATACAATTTAATTATTCATAAATAAAATTAAAAAAATCACTCATTTGAGACCCAACATTCTTGAATGCATACTTGATATATGTCAAATTAAAAAAATAAATTCATTTTTTATAAATTGATATTTACATTTTTGATATGAAGCTAAGCTGATATGTGTCCTTGAAAAATCTGAACAAGTGACTGTGCTTTAAAGCCAAACAGTCGTAGCATGCTAGATCAGACATTGGCTCCTCTTGCAAAGTGAGATGCAGGTTTGCATTCTACCAGAGGGCACGTTTTCTTAAGTTTCCTCAAGTATGCAGGTTAGTTGACAAAATACTGTTTACTTAAAATGGAGCCCTTACTCAAATATAGGTATCCACTAAAGATAATGTTTCATGTTTTGTCTCTCTCTATATATATATCTGAGTAGGTACAGAACGAAGAAATAATTTTTTTCCCGTCCAAAACATTAATTTAAAACAGTGCTCGATATATAATGTACAGAGTTGTGAATATTTATTATAAATTATGTTTTAGAACATGTACATAATTCTTTCTATATGTGTCCTCTACAATCATATGTTTGTTTCAATGTTGGGTGTCCAACATTTCATTAGGAGGAATAAGCAAGAACTGAAATCATCCGCTGTCTATATTTGGTTCATTGTTGTTGACAATGAACCAAATATAGTGGTTCATTATCAACTGCTGTCTAAATTATGCACATGTTCTAAAACATAATTTAAAATTTAAACGAAATTATATGGAAATTTACAAAACTGGCATTAGCTTACATATTTGAATTGTATTTTTCACATTATCCACTCAAATATGATTATCTGTTAAAAAATAGTCTGTTTTATAAATTAAACAGTACATTATAATTTCCACTGGCCTAAATTGTTTCAGAAATCTTATTTGGAAAACAGCTATCTTCCTGCAGTATTTGTTAAAAGATAATGTTAAAACAGATAAAATAAAATTCACATACACACACACACACACACACACATATATATATATATCGTTTCCATAAGAAAAATACCACACTAATAAAAAGAGTAAGCAATTTATTCAGAAGAAAAATTCTTGAAAGTGCCGCCATCCAGTACTACCAAAATATCAAATTGCATCCCAGTTTTTTTCCCAATCTCACCTTTTCTTATGGAAACGATACTCAAACAGACTAACATACATAATAAAATATCTATATACCGGGTCAGGTTTCAATCCTGGGTTAGGAAGCAACCAGAGTCTAAGCCATACTGATGAGCTGTAATACAGTGAAACAGATTTGTCTGCGGATGACTATAGTATATATATATATATATATAGAGAGAGAGAGAGATAAGAAAAACCAAATGTCTTGGTAAAACCAACAGGTAACTTGCCAACAGACCTAACACATGTTGAGAGAAAATCTCAAAGAAAGAAAGAAAAAAGAAAAGATGTATTTGTTGCATCAATGAAAGCATCAATTTAGTCTGAAGTTCTAAAGGATGAAATGCATTACACAGTAACTTTGTCCACTTTGTGATATATTTTCCCCTAAAAATATCTGTATATAAGTAATTTCCTATGTTTATTGGATTGAAGAGATAATCCTAGCTGGTGGCAGTATTAGCAAGTGCCAGAAAAGTATGCTACAGGTTGACAAAAACCTTGGAAGGGAAATTGGGTTGATGCAACTGTTTTAAAGCTACTAGTGGTTGTGCTAGCATGAAGTCATATGTCCTTGTGACCAAGGGTTAAAGCGTACTGGCATTGTAAAGTCTACTCATCATAGTTGCAGTATAAATCACAGGTTCGCTCAGTAGTTACTATTTATCCAAATGTTGTAAAGATCTCAGACTTTCTTGTGAGTTTGATAAATCTTTCTCTTGTGCAAGATATCTAAACAAAAAATACAGGCAAAAGGTCAAATCACAAATAGAAAACCAGCTTACCCATATTGATTGCTAGATAATTGGTACTTAGTCTCAAAAATCAACAAAAAAAAAACTTACTAAAATTCATTCAGTGTCAAAAATAAATGATCAGTCAGGGGTGACATTTCTATGATGGTCAAATATGAAAACCAGTTAATTGAAGGGGATGCTAGTAACTGACTAATCAGCAAATGCAAATATGGACAGTTACTAATATCAACTGCTTAAACAGGAAATGGTGGTATTAACAATTTCTTAGCAATTTGTCAGCTGGTTACTTGGCAAATGCTGGGATTAGAAAATGTCAATATCAGCTATTTATTAAACTGCTAATCAGCAAATGCTAATTTTAGCTATTTCTCAGCCAGTTAATCAGCATATACTGGTATTAGCAATTTGTTAGTTGGTTAATCTGTGTGGTATGGAAACGTCAGCTATAAAACATAATGGCCTCCAAACAAATATCTCTGAAGTGACTTGTGTTATCTGATTTAAAGGCCCAGAATATAACTAAATCTCTTGGACTGACAGAGAAAAAAAAATGTTAATTATTTTCTGTTAAGATTATCTAATTCCATGTAAATAATAATAGAGTGAATGCAATTGTACAGACTTTATTATAATATAAAGCAAACCAATATTTTCTTTTTTTTTCTTCTTAACAGATGTGCCTGCCTAGTGGAAAATTTGTTATCCTATGCATGGCTATTATTTGAAAATATGAATTTTTATCAGTCAAGTTGTTATAGCTGAGCTTAATTAAAAAAAAAAACAGCAAAAATATACAAAGGAACTATTTTTCACCAGAAGTCTCTGCACCTTTACTTTCTCTTTGGATCATAAAATCCCCATGCAAGCGCACATTGAAAACCAACCACGTTCTTGTGAAGTGGTTGGATCTTTGTCATCAGAAAACATAATTTTGAAAAAGCAAACAAAAGCACATGCCGGAGAGAAACCATACATTTGTGAAACCTGTGGATCTGGTTTTACAGAAAAATCAAATTTGAAAAAACATATACGAAGACACACAGGAGAGAAACCTTTTGTTTGTGAAGTATGCGAATCAGCATTTTCACAGAAGTCACATTTACAACGTCACTTGCAAACACACACAGGAGAAAAATCTTACTTCTGTGAAGAGTGTGAATCTGCATTTACTCGGAAGTCACATTTAAAACATCACCTTCGCATACACACGGGAGAGAAACCATATATCTGTGAAATTTGTAAATCTGCTTTTTCTGACAGATCAAATTTGAAAAGACATATGCGAATACACACTGGAGAAAAACCCTATTCTTGTCAAGTATGCAATTCTGCATTTTCACAAAAGTCACATTTAGCCTATCATATACAAACACACACTGGAGTGAAACCATATTCTTGTGGATTGTGTGGCTCTGCATTTTCTCGAAATTCACATTTAAAAGATCACATGGCAACACATGCTAGAAAGAAATAATGTTTGTGTGTCAAATGTGTATTTTTTGTATCAAAATAATTTTTAACCTTTTCCAGACTGATTTTCTAAATTTGGCACTAATTAAGTAGATTGGTCCATTTACATACATGCATATATTTCTAAAATAATAGATTTTTTATTTATTATTTATTCTGACAAGTTTTATCTTTTTAAATGTTATTGCTGTGGATGCTCATATTTGAATATTCATGCCAGTAGACAAATGGTAAATATTATTTGCTATGTCTAGTGTTGAGACCAATCTTCCCACCAGAATCATCAACCCTACCACTCCAGAAATTGGAGACATCAGTAAAATTATTCTGGAAAGGATCAATAAGCAAATCAGAGCCTTGGATTCCTACAATGGACCAATACAACTGATGTCTCCAACTTCCTTTTAACTTTCTAAATAACCATGAATTTATTTTCTATTTTCCAAAATAAATCATTTTCACCATTTGTTTTAAAATATCACCCAAAGAAAAACAATGTTCTGAAACATGAAATTTTTTTGTGTAGTGATAAAATGATTTATAACCCATTGTAATAAAAATATTACTGTATTAAGCTCTACTTAGTATTGAGTACTTTTTTTTATAAAAGTAAATACAACAAACAGTAATCTTTTAATCTATCTGTTCTTTCACTTTCTTATATAATCTTGATATACACGCAAGTACACACAAATTTTTTTTCTAGTGTTAATAAAACAGTGTTCAATGTAATATAATGAAGCTATGAAGTATATATTAATAAATGTGTATTATCCTACAACTATAGCAGGACTTAAAGTTTCATGCACTATGAAATCATCAGATGCGTATTATGAATTGATTATTTCTCGATATTTTGGTTCTCATATCGTTCATATTCCAGATAAATTATAAATCTGGGAAGCCATTTTTTAATTTATTAAATTTAATTTCTTTCATACTAAAGCTTAAACATGAAAATGGAAAGTAAGATCATAAAAGTTAAATTAATATTAATGGGTAAATTTTGTTAGGGACAGATGTGTACTTGCTGTTTAAGGGTGATCACTTGTAGTTTATTATTTTCAGTTAACAAAAGACATCAAAAACATATTAAAACAATAATGAAATAGATTAAAAAATAAGTAATAATAGTAATAATAAACTACATTTAATAAATTAAGAAATCAGAGGCCTAAGAGAGAAAAAAGAATAGTAAAAGATTATCAGGAAACAGAAACATTAAGAAAAGGGGAAAATAATCACTACATTCTTACACGAAGAAAAAAAATCAACACCTTATAGTGGGTATCTTATTTATTCCTTTTCTAGTTGTAGTAGGATTCCGTTCTAGTGAAGGGTATACCGTTGCAAGTTAACAGAATTTGGCCTTGTGGAAGATAGCCTACTATAATTCATGAAATGATTATAAAATCATGAAAGGCAATTTGAGTATAAAATAACATTTATATATATATATATATATATATATATATATATATATATATATATATATAAATTAATGTTTTTACAATTAAAAGAATACTTGAATACAAGTCCAACAGAGGTTAAAGTGTTCATGGAAAATAATAATGCTGAAAGAGATAAAATGGCTTAGGAATGTGGAGAATGTTCATTTTGAAGATGCCACTTCTAAGGTCAGTAAGTTGGTTTGTGTGGAATGTCTTTGAAGAGGTCACTCTTGAGGTCAGTAAGTACTTTTGAGACAGGGAGAAGGAAAGAGGTCAGCATAGTAGCCACTTGACTTAAGTCAAGGGGAGGCACTGGTAACTCTATCCTATCAGTCCTTCTGTCTGATGATGCTTTTTGTCTCCGCTTTCCGGTCTCACTTTTGCTCGGTCAGTATCACCACAACCTACAAAAAAAACCTGCATAAATTATTTTTTTAACTTAATATAAAAATAATGAAAATCAGCAGACAATGGCTAATATCCCCTGATAAGTGGACTGAATGATTACTAAAAGGTTTGTCTATGAAACTCTGGAATCAGGGTGCTGAATATAAAATCAATTAGCTAAGTCACAAATTTTATATTTGCATTAATCCGACACACACACGCATTTAGTGTAACTTAAATTCTTTCACACACAAACATCCCACAGTCAACATACAAATACTACCAAACAAGAATATAAATACTCACTAGACCAACAAACGGACACACATTTTTAATCAAATCCCATATAAACCAACAAGAATTACGATTCACAAACACTATCTGACTAGCAAAATATGTGAGGTCTATTTCACCAATGAAAAACAAACACAAAAATACCTGAATATTCCTTTCTCCTTCATATTTTATTTCTAATGAAGCTTAAATAAGAGTTGGGAGTAATAATCAGTTTTTGAATAACGATAAAAAACTAGACATAAACTACATTTTGTCATGTATCACTCCAAGACTATAACCTAAATCTAAATCTATCTAATCTAAACTTATTTATAAATGGAATTTTGTCTGTGTGTGTGTGTGTGTGTCTGTTACTTATAGACTCCGAAACGGCTGAACCGATTTTCTTGAAAATTTACACAGTTGTACTATAAGTGTCTGTGAGTGTTCTTAGCTAGGTTTTGTGTCGAGGTACCCCTGATAAATATTGAAAATTGATAATTAAAAAAATCGGGTTATAGAAGGAGTGATCCCATTTTAATCAAATTTGATACACTCGTAGACAAAGACATAAATGATATTCAGAAGTTTCAAGGTTGCAGTTCTTACAATAATGCAGAAAATCGATTATTTATCCATATATATATAAGGCAAAATGTTTGTGTGTGTGTCTGTTTATCTGCCTGTATGTCTGTATTTTTTTCAGCTCTTATTTTAGTTTTTGATTCGAGTTTGGCTCTAAGTAGGTGTAATTATAGTTTGTAGTCTCAGCCATGATACCATTTACTCAGAGGACTTATTTAGCCTTCAATATTCAGTTTACAACAAAAAAAACTTATTTGATATCGATACCAGGAAATCAAAATTTGACTTACATCCATTTATTTTTCTTTCAGTCTACGGTTTCGCTTTAACTGGAAACAACTATTGCTTTTTAGTCTTTCATGCCAACATCCAAAAAGCTTTCATTACACCCGAGCAATGCCAGGCTATACTGCTAGTTATTTAAAATTGTACACAGACTTTAGAAACTCTCTTTAGAAACTCTCTCTCTGTGTCTGTATATGATATAATATATATATTGTATATCACTGAAAATAATCGGCAATTATAAGAGGTTTATTTTTCAAAATACTTAGTATGTTTTATGACAAAACATTGTCAACTCCAAAGAAATGTAAAGCCTGTTCTGTATTAAAAACATTATAGCCTGATAATATTTAATCTGAGATTGATTTTATATATTTATGATTTCACCATTATAAAAGGTATTGGTATAAGTTTTTAAAAAAAAAAAAAAGTGGGTGAATAAACCCTGCTAACATTTCCAACAATTGGATAGTTATAATGTCACTCATTCTGATTCAGTGGCACATACTCCTCTATGACTCATTGAAATAATTAGATTCCTTTGTAAAGAAGGGCATATGTCTGGTTGTTCTCTCTGGAAAGAGTTAAAAGTATGTAAATGTAGAGACCTCATTTTGTGGATCTGCATTTTCAGATAACAAACTGTTGAGATTAGATGTATATTTTTTGCCTGTGCCCATGTCCACTTTTTAAACACTGAAATTTTATATTCTATTAACATGAATATAATTTGTTTTTTTTTAAATTCCTACTTGAAAACTCTAGAGTACACATCAGAAACATGCATTCTTGCTGCATTTATCGAATTACTCTTGCCTGCTTTTAAAGCCATGCATGCACATGAGAGATAAAGCCATGCATGCACATGAGAGATAATGTGTTATTGTGTTTGTACCTGCATTTACCCTCTCAAAAACACCTGAGAGAAACTTTTGTTTTTCTCAAGAATTTGTATCTATACATTTCACATTCTAATTGGAAAATGTTTGTGGTATAAACTCTTAGGAACCTAATAGAAGGGCAGGACATTTTTTTTATTTTGCACACGTGTGTGAAATTTCAAATGTAACTAAAATATATCTAAAAAAACAAGATGAATAAAGACAAAAAGAAAAGTTATCTTAGCTGGTGCGTTTCATTTTCTGATCAACATTATCATGGCAAATATAAGGACATTATTTTGCAACAAGTATTTACTCATGTGCTTTTATGATCATTTAAATAAGTTGTATAGACAAGTTGATTTATTTTTTAAGTTTGACATCAACCATATACCTTGGACTTCTTGCACTTTTTGATAAGATGAGGATGCACGAATGAACTTTTGATATTTTTTAATATAATTTATGCAAGATAATATTTAATTTATGCAAGCTTTTTCAAATATTAAGTTGTTCAAGGGCTTCTTTGCATGTTACTTACTATCTTATGAGAAAGTCCAAGAGATCCAAGGGACAAGTGTTACAGTAGTGGTTCTGAAAAAACACATCTTTGTTTAAATTATAAATTTTCAACCTATTAAAAGATTTTACTGACCCCTCCCTCTCATTGACTGCATTTTGAGAAAAATTCCAGCCTCTCCAATTGCCACTCCCCCTCCTACACTCAACTGGAGTGTGCCTTTTGAGGCCTTTAGGCTAATGAAATGATACCCACTCACCTCAGATGGAGCCACTCTCTAATTCACCTGTGCATGTCTAGAATATTTTTGCTCATGATTTTTAACCACATTTACAAAGCTTGAAGTAAACTTATTCTTTAAATAAACTTCAATAGCTATCTTTTTGTTTGTTAATAAAAATATTTAAGAAATACCACTATTTTACAATTATTTCAACACAAGCATATTAAGAAAACAAAAAAAATTTTTTTATTACCAACATTATAACTAATCTTGAAGGGCCCTAAGCTGCAGCCTATACTAGTCTATAGGATAATTCAGCCCTGTCTCCCACCTTCTATTAGGCTCACAAGAGTATTAATTTGGATTTTTCTTTGAGGTCAATTTTAATATAACTTAAAATTAAAATGTACAATGTTTAGAAAGTGTTATTTTATGTGAATTTTCTTTTTTTAATGTCATAATTGCCAATGTAACAACAGTTTTCTTAAGAATTTTCAACTAATGGATTTGTATTGCATAAAGCTTTTGAAAATAAACAAAATATTCGGTAGCACCCTTGAAATATTAAGCTTTCAAATGTGTATTCATAATAGTCTTATTACTTGGTCTCTAAACATGAGACTATTTTTTTTTCTAGTGGGGGTGTCTAAACAAAAATTAAAGATTTTTATTGAAGAATTCAAGTTGGTGGAGTTAAAATGTCTAATGCCTGACCATATTTCTAAAACTTTAAGAATGTTTTGTGTGAGAAAATTGACAATTTACAATGAGAATAAATGTTGGTTATTTAAAACTGAAGTGTTGTTTTACTGGACTTCATGTATTTTTCTTATGAGTTGTGTTTTTTTTTTTCTTTAATTGCCCCACATATGAATTTCTTTGTCATCAACATGTTTAAATGTTCTACCAATAATAATGATAATAATAATAATAATAATAAATGTTTCTAGTACCAGTGTTAGGAAATATTATTTCGAAGCTAATTCAAGCATTATGTTCTCTTCTTAGCCAATGTTAAAATCAATTTATAAAGATGGCCAACCTATCTTTCAAACCAACTCTGTAATTTATCAGTTTAGATGTCAGTATGAGGCTGACTACATAGCATGCTGTTGTTTGGTGATGCCTAGGGCCAACATCCTGATTGTATGCCCTTAAGACTCAAGTGGGGTGGTGCTACAGGGTCTATTACTGAGAATGTGAGAAAATGGACTTGTGGCACTATAGGGTGTTTGTACAAAGTTAACAAAGACAAATTCAAAAACTAAATTTTTATTTCACTCTTTGATTAGATGCCCTCTTAATATAGATGTCTGGGGCCGTCACTCTCTGCCCTCTCTCCCTTTCTGCATGCTTCTGCTACATAGAACTTAATCAGCTAGTAAAGAAGAGAATCACCCAACATGTACCAGCATGCATTAGGAAAATGTTGACATGAAAATTGGCATAAGTTTTCTGATATATCCAGGTGTGCAATATTCAAATATCTTCAGAATTGAAAATGTGTATCTTCCTTCCATAAAGATATGTTCTCAGTACTGAGTAGATCATGTCCTCAACAGGAAACAAGGAATAAATCTCTACTCCTGTTCAAAATACTAGGTTCACACTCCTCTCTGGTCTTTTGAGCAGGAGTAGAGGTTTATTCCTTGTTTCCAGTTCCTTCTAAAGTCTACTTAAACTCTATACTTCTAATTTTACCCACTAAATTCTGAAAACTTATTTACTATTTATTTTTTTATATTTTTTTTTTACATAATAGTAGTAGTTAAGTTTGTGTGTCTCTCTTTCGTTTCATACTCCTCTCTGGTCTTTTACAAAAGAGTAGAGGTTTATCCCATGTTTTCTATTTAAGATTTGGTTTTTGGTTCCTTCAAAAGTTTCCTCTTTGTCTTTAACTGCTAGCAGCCTCTTATTTCTTAGTAGCATTATTGCCTTGCTTGACTTTAAAAGTAAACAAAAAAGTATCACTCAAACGTCCTTCAGACAATTCATATTAAATTGAGACAGCCATCTTTGTGCAAGCAAAAAGAATCATTAGTTCTCAGTGTAATCTGTTTATAAGTAAACCTGTGCCAAAATATTATTAATATTGTGTACTTCTTATGCTCAAGTTTTTTCTTTCTCTATATTTTTCTTAGTGTTCACAATGTTTTAATTTCTCAACTGAATTGTAATAAGTGATGTAATATATTACCTTGAAAATCAAATGTATTTGACAGATACATCTGGCTGTAAATAAGGTTAACAAAAGTAACAACTAGCTTGACAGGGATGGACCAGTGGATATGATTGACAGATAGATCAGGCTGTAAATAAAGTCATCAAATGACAACCTGGAAAAGCAAAAATGCTTCAGTGAAGAGGCTTGGTTGTGTGAGAGTTTCAAAACTAACCCATTAATGCAAAAATTTTATTTTTTTTATTTTTTACAAAAAATCTTTAATTTGTACAAATTTATTTAATACTAAACATATAAAAAAAATTCATTGCATTATTCTAAGAAAAAAATACATTTTTAGTTTATACTTGTATTTTTAGTTTAAAATTATAGAGCATGGTATATTTGAGCAAAATTGCTTTCATACATTTTCTTGGCTTTATAGAACAGAGCATTCATATATACAAATATGAATTAGATATAAGTACTACTTACCAAAAAGTTTTTGCTTGAATGAATCTTCCTCAAGATTTTCACTTTGTACTGAAAACTGAGATATTAGTGTTGCCAATATACATCAGACAATAGGTGATATATTTGAAAGACACTTCATTCTTTATGACTAACCAAAGATATTGCTGAAATATGGTAAATTATCCTTCTGCTCCCCCCCCCCAAGGACCATGGGCGCTAATGAGTTAGTCTAGAATTTTAGCTGAAGAAAAAGAACTCTCGCTGGCTTCCAACTTCCAATAACTTCTTTGTGTGCACAAACTCTCTCTGACTGTCCTCCTGCTCTGCACAAGTATCATTGTCAAAGAATAAAAATATAAGATTATAGTTTTATATATACATGTTCCTCATTATCTCCAGTGATAGTGTACAATATAAACAATTTGGTGCACAATGACTTGCTGTTTTTTTTGTTATGTTTTATTTAAAAAAAAAAACAGGAATAATAAACCTGGTTACCATCTATGAAAACACTAGACAGTCATGGTATAACAGATGACACCAAGGAAAGGTAGTTACCTTTTGATTTTAGCTTGTGTGTATTTTGCTCTTTTGTATATTATAGAAAAGTTGCTAGTTAACAAAAAAGGAAAAAACTTAAACAGCATACTTTTTCTAATTTTGCTCAGTCTGATCATGGAGTTGAAAAATGTGGCTTGTTTAGTGACAAACACATTAAGAGGCAAGGGTTTTTTTTGTTTTTTTAACATACAGTCATTATATAAGGAAGATGGTGGGTATAGGAGTGGAAGGATATACAGAGATATTTCAGACTTGTATGCTTAGTAGAGGAAGACAAATTTGAGGTGGCTCTCCTTATAACTAGAGGTACCATTGGACAATATATCTATAGAAAAATGTCTAATAACCCACAACTTACATGGAATGAGTTAAAAAAAGTTCTTTAGGAGAATACTACAGGATGGTTTCTAACTCCAATGCTCAGTTAGTTGAGTTAGCAAACATTAAGCAGGGTAGAACAGAAAAAATACAGGACCACTTACAGAGTTGTATGCCTGGCAGGGAGTGCATACATGGGGTTGACAGGAGGAATGAAGTCGCTATAAAGCAAGTACTTAGATTTTTTTATAGAAGAGTTAGGGAAGTGAGATATGAAGATGGCAGTGATGAAGGATGAGACACAAATCTTAGAAGCTGCCTATCAGAAAGCTCTATCTGAGTTGAAATGGAAAATTCAACTCAATGCATACTCAGAATATGAAGACGAACATATGGAGATTTTGCATTCTCAGCAGCAGGTTCTGATGCAAGCTGTGAGTCCTGCTACATCGAAAGATAAGTTTAGGTAAAAAGAAAAGTGATAATGGGTTAAAAGATAAAAATCGCAAGCAGGAAGGTGCAAGCATGTTATTAGCTGTTGGAATTGTGGTGAAGAAAACCATATGGAGAGATTTTGTGAACGACGAGCCCGGGACATAGCAGAGGTCTGTTCATAAGACACCCAACGAGCAGAACAAGCTGGTACCCATGCACATACCTCAGAAAAGAAAATCAGTTTATTCCTTGTAAATAGTGCTGCAGGATCAAAGGGTGTTCAATATCCAAATTTACCTGGGCTGAGCAGGGAGATTTCCACGAATGAGATATATCTAGATCTGGAAGCAGGCGAAGTGGTCTGTAGTTAAGAGACAAGAACTTGGGACAGCTTGGGAAATTATGAATCATGGGTCCATTTTTGTTTTTGTTTTTTTGACTAAGTTAGTTGGGAGTTAGGAACTGTAGGTTATACAACTAATCCTCCAAGCAAACCACATTGCCCATCATCAACAAATAGAATCAGCCCCTTTTTTATTTTATTTTTTGTTGTTGTTTTCTCAGTCAGACTTTGAATGACATGTACTGCAAATAATGGAAGCTTTTCTGTGTTCAAACATAATATGTTTGAAATTAAGAAATTAGATGTGTGCCATTGAACTCTAACAGAGGCATGCATGGTGTTAATCAAAGGTCATTTACCCAATGTCAATTTGAAAATTAGGGTGTGGTTATGCCTATGGTCATACATTGAGATGTCTACTGGTATGATACAATGCGAAGAAAAACAAACTTTTTAACATCACTGAACTTTCTTCTGATGCGTGTGTTCTTAAAAAAAATAAAATAACACTGTGCATTGAGGACATTATAGGAAGAGTATAATTGTCGGAGTTGCCAATTTTAGCACCCCAATTTTATATTCCTAGGTAAAAAAAAAATCATTTTTATTTTTTTTGTATGTTATCTAATTTATATGTTTGATTATTATTTTTAATCAATTCTCACATTTAAGTTGATATTTGGTTTTAATTAAACAGTATATTCATATATATTTCTGCTGGCCTGATTTTTTTATTAGAAATTTTGTTAGGAAAATGCTTGTTATCTTCCTAACAAAATTTTTCATCAATAATCAGGCAGGTAGCAATATATATATATATATATATATATATATATACTGTTTAATTAAAATCTGAATATCTACTGAAATATGAATATCAATTGAAAATAATGTTCAAACAAATAAATTAAATATGTTGGTTGTTAATTCTATTTCATTAATTTTCGGAACTTTCCATTATATATGTGTGCGTACGTGTTTTTGTACACTTGCCTCAATTGTGTGGGGTAGTAAGAGTGATAGAGAGATGCACTTAAAATGTTCACATGTGAAAATTTTGAAAAATGGGATAGCAAGGAGTGTAATATATTACCTTAAACAGCAGATGTAATTGACAGATACATCTGGCTGTAGATAATGTCAACAAAAGTGACAACCAGCTTGAAAAAGATGAACCAGTGGATGTGATTGACAGATACATCTGGCTGTAGATAAATTCAAGTGACAATCTGGAAAAGCAAAACTGTCAGTGAAGAGGCTTTGCCATGTGGGTCACATAGAAGTTTTTAGATTATCTAAAGTCTAGAATTTTAACTGAAGAAAAAAATCTCCTGCTGGCTTCCAACTCTCAACAGCCCTTTCATGTGCACAAACTCTCTACAGCAGCTCACCTGCTCCATACAAGCGTCACCATCGAAGAATTAAAATATATTTTTATATATACATGTTCCTTGTTATTTTCTAATGATCTATCTAATCTAAACTTATTTATAAATGGAACTTTGTCTCTGTGTGTATGTGTGTCTGATACCTATAGACTCCAAAATGGCTGAACCGATTTTCTTGAAAATTTACACAGTTGTACTATAAGCTTCGGCAAGTGTTCTGAGCTAGGTTTTGCATCGAGGTACCCCTGATAAATATGGAAAATCGATAATCGAAAAAATCGGGTTATAGGAGTGGTCCAATTTTAATCAAATTTGATACACTCATAGACAAAGACATAAGAAATGATATCCAGAAGTTTCAAGGTTGCAGTTCTTACAATAGTACAGAAAATTGATTTTATATATATATATATATAAAAGGCAAGATGTTTGTGTGTGTGTCTGTTTATCTGCCTGTATGTCTGTATTTTTTCAGCCCTTTTATTTTAGTTTTTGCTTCAGGTTTGGCTCTAAGTAGGTATAATTGTAGTTCTTAGTCTCAGCCATGATACTATTTACTCAGAGGACTTATTTAGCATCCAAAATTCAGTTTACAACGAAAAAAACTTATTTGATATCGATACCAGGAAATCAAAATTTTACTTACATCCATTCATTTTTCTTTCAGTCTACAGTTTCGCTTTAACTGGAAACAACTATTGCTTTTTAGTTTTTCGTGTCAATGTCCAAAGAGTCTGAGCTTCAGGACCATGGATTAGTTTTAAAGCTTTCATTACACCCGAGCAACGTCGGGCTATACTGCTAGTAGTATATAACAGAGGTACAAAAACCAGTCAGCTGATTCTATAAATTTCCTTTTCTTTTGTTTTTTGCATTACCATTTACTGTACATATAGTTTTCTTTTTTCTTTTCTAGTTTCCTCATTCTTCTTTTTTTTTTCTTTTTTTTTTAATTTGTTTGCTTTTATAGCATTGAAAAAATTTAAAGCAGGAATAGTCAAAGAAAAAGAACTGAAAATAACAATTCTCACTAACTACAAACTCTGAAGTAGTTTAAATAAAGATCTATCAAATGAATTTAATTCCTCATCTTTTCAGCCATTGTACTCTTTGGCCATCTTTAGGTGTCTGTCATACTCAATAAGCTTCTTGGAATTTTGAACACAATCATTTATTCTTTAGGGATTTGCATGCTTATCAGTCAGCTATGTGCTATACGTGATACACGCTTGGGTGATTACGTCTCAAAAGAGATATGACTGACTGGGAGAAGATTTTTCGGCATTAGGTTTTCATTACTTTCTGCAGTAGACTGGTTGCCAAGCAAGGCTATAGAACCTAATCTGTCCTGTTATTTTTTTTTTTTTTTTTTTTAATCATATCACCCCGAGCCAGTAATGCCACTGACGTGCAGGGGGCTATGTAAAAGTGAAAAGATTTGAAAAGAGAAAGCCGGAAACCACATCCTAAACAGGAAACAAGGGATGAGCCTCTTCACCTGTTCAATAGACATGGGTGGAGAACACATAGCTGGAGAGAAAAGCAATGGATTATTACCTTTACCAAGGCTATTTATGCAGAAGTGAATGCAGCAAATTTGACTGGAATTTGAACTCAGCCAGTCAAATTTGTTGCATTACCTTATACGCAAATAGTCTTACATCACCAATCTTATTTACTTTTGTATTGTATATGTGCTTCTTTATTTCAGGTTGACAAATTGATTTAATGAGTTCAATCCCTGTATTGGTCATAATGAAAAGTCACAGGCAAAGTAGATGCTGCCACATCCACTCTGGTGTTCCTGCTATATATTTAGAGATTCTTGAGAAAATCCCAAGAATCTAATGTTATTGGTTCTGCGCTGGTATCTTTGCTTCAGTCACCTTCTCACCTTTTAACGAAGCTTTCCTTTGCCTTTTCTATAAATACTTTCATGTTCTGATGAATTTTCCTCAATGGTACCTAGACTTTCATTGCATTCGCGTATGTGCAGATATCCTTATGAATTTATCTCTTCTCCCTCTAGCTATGGGTTAAAAAGCAAGACAGATTGGGTTCTATAGCTTGGCAACCAGTCTATCGCAGAAAAATCTTCTGCCTAGTCAATCATGGATTGAAAGAGAGATGATCACCTAAGCATTTATCACATATGGCACTTAACAGACTAACTAAATTGGCAGCAAGGTCACCTCATTTTGCAGTTGAATTATCTAAATGTAACCATAAGTTCTATGATAAAAGCTTCTTTGCTCACACTTCTGATTTGTAGAATTTCTTTCTTTCCAACTTTGATATTCAAACATTTAAATGCAATGTCAATCATTATCCTCTCTCTCCTTCTCTCTACTTAAATTTTGTCTTTCCTCATCTAAACTTATTTATAAATGGAACTTTGTCTGTGTGTCTGTTACCTATAGACTTCGAAAAGGCTGAGCCAATTTTCTTGAAAATTTACGCAGTTGTACTATATGCTTCGGCAAGTATTCTTAGCTAGGTTTTGTGTTGAGATACCCTCTGATAAATATCGAAAATTGATAATCGAAAAAATCAGGATATACAAGGAGTGGTCCAATTTTAATCAAATTTGATACGCTCATAGACAAAGACATAAATGATATTCAGAAGTTTCAAGGTTGCAGTTCTTACAATAGTGCAGAAAATGGATTATATATAAAAGGCAAGATGTTTGTGTATGTCTGTCTATCTGTATGTCCTTTATACAAATCCACAATTTTTATCCGATTTTCACCAAACTTCACACAAAATTCTTTAGTCTGAGCTCCAGGACCAGGGATTAGTTTTAAAGCTTTCATTACACCCGAGCGACGCCGGGCTATACTGCTAGTATGTTATAATCAGCAGATTGTTGCAATGAAAAGGAACTAACAAGGATGAGAATTTTAACAGAATGTATTGATCAATTTTCAGAATATTTTTTTTTTTATCATATCACCCCAAGCAAGGCGATAACGCCACTGATGCACAGGGGGCTACATAAGGGTAAAAATAATGGAAAAGAGAAAGCCGGAAACCACATCCTAAACAGGAAACAAGGGATGAGCCTCTTCACCTGTTCAATAGATGTGGGTGGAGTGTGAATCGGGTGATAGTTTAGTCTATCTACTCCAATATATACATAATATGTGAAAAGGTGACAACATTGTTGATATAGACGTTCTTTTTTAAACTTTTCTGCCTGCCATCAACATGACTGATGATAACGTCCAAGTGAGCAACACTCTACGAATTCTTGGCCTCATATTTTCCACATTTTCCTATTTTTATATTTTACTACCAGGAATGTTGGTTCACTGTGTGGTGCTAGAAAATTTTCTTGTCTGAATCCATTTTGCTCCATTTGACTGACTAGGCAGAAGATTTTCCCGCAGTAGATTGCTATTTTTTTCTGCAGTAGACTGGTTACCAAACAAGGCTATAGAAACCAATCTGTCCTGCTATTCAACCTATAGCTAGAGGGAAAAGAAATTAATACTTTTTTGGGTATTTGTGCATAAGTGAATGCAACAAATTCAGCTAAAATTCTCACTGATTTCTCATTCTGAGCTGATAAACATTGCACATCCAATTTATTGGATGAAAAAGAAATAGAAAAAAAGAAAATATCTGTCATCTGGCAGAAGATAAGTATTTTCCTAAGACTTCTCGAATATTCAGGCTAGTGGATATATATAAATGTACTGTTTAATTATAGCAGTGGTCAGCAACCTTTTGGAGAGTGAGGGCCAAAAAGCTATGTAGAATCATGGAGGAGGACCAAACAGCTATAGCTCTCGTGTCATGGAGAAGAATTGTGTTATTAAATATGTGAATAAATTTTCTATGTGTTTGAAGAAAGCAAGGATTCAATATAATTTAATATCTGACAGGAATTTTTAAAAAATATTACATCTTAAAAATAAATGTTTCATAAATCAGTTGAAAACACTATTTTATATTCATTTAAAAGTGCTAATTTTGGCAATCCCTACAAATAAAAAATAAAAGTAAAGCACATTCTCTAGGAAAAAAGAAATAATTTTTTTAATTTCGACACAATATGTTCAGACTATCAACTGTCACTTTGGTTTGGTATTTATATCGTGTCTGTCCAGAGTAAGGTAGCGGGCTGGACAAGATTCCCTCAAGGGTCGGGGGTTGCCGCCTGCTGAGTTATAGAGAAACAAATTATCTGCTCAAATACAAGTATTCATTAAAAGTAATGTTCAAATAAATTTATCTAATGTATGCAAATATAAAAGTAGACATTTAACTCAACACTCAAAGGTAAAACACATCTTAACAATTGCATTTAGAATGAAACACTGTTGCCTCTTTGTGAATTACATTTACACTTTGTATCTTGAATGCAAGCAAAGTCATTTTGAAGAAATTAATGGATTTTACATTGGTAGTTACTGCTTCATACTCTGATGGGGATTATATTTTCTTTATTAAGCTCCTTGAATTCATAACCTGGTATATAAAATTCACACACATGCAATAATGTTAAATTGTAATGATGTTTAATGCCAAAATTGCTTTTCTTTTTTTTTCTTTTCTTTGTTTTCTTTTCTTTGTTTTCTTTTCTTTTTTCTTTTTTTTCTTTTTCTTTTTTTTTCTCTTTTTTCTTTTTTCTTTTTCTTTTTTTTCTTTTTTCTTTTTTTTCTTTTTCTTTTTTTCTTTTTTTCTTTTTTTCTTTTTTCTTTTTTCTTTTTTTCTTTTCTTTTTTTCTTTTCTTTTTTTCTTTTCTTTTTTCTTTTCTTTTCTTTTTTCTTCTTTTCTCTTTTCTTTTTTCTTTTCTTTCTTTTCTCTTTTCTTTTTCTTTTCTTTCTTTTCTCTTTTCTCTTTTCTTTTCTTTCTTTTCTCTTTTCTCTTCTTTTTTTCTCTTTTCTTTTTTCTTTTCTTTTTTTTCTTTTCTTTTTCTCTCAGTAGTTTACTAGTGAAAAGTCATTTTAAGCAAGCAGATTTTTTTGTCATAATGTGCTTGATATCAAAATAGGATAGGATGCTAATACGAGAATTAATGTGAAAAAGCTTATCACTAGGCTAAACAGTGTTGTTTCAGTCATGCCAACTTTAAAGTTTTTAAGGAAGAGAAAAAGCAAATGACTCTGAAGAGTGAAGACATTACAATAATGTGAAGAGTGAAGATATTACAATAAAGTGCACACAAAACTTTGAAGTTGGCACGACTGAAACAGCACTGCTCTGCTTAGTGACAAGCTTCTTCACATTAATTATATATATAAAAGTTTCTTCTTCCAACTATAATATCCTTTTATATATATATATATATATATATAGTCATCCACATACAAACCTGTTTCGCTGTATCACAGCTCATCAGTGTGGCTAGTGTTATGAGGATGCATTTTATATATAAAAAATAATATTAATAATGTCTAAAAAAGGTTAAAAATTATAGTAAGGGATTCTACTGAGTTCTATTATTACAAAAAAGTTTTAATTCATGAAGTCGTTGTTAAATAAAGAAATTAGGAAAAGAATGTTTTGAAAGATCCTAGAATATTCGATAAAAATCTAAAGAATTCAAGATGATTCTAGAAATATGCAAATTAGGTGTTAGCCTCTATAAAAATAGGTTTTGAGAAGAGAGTAGTTGTTAAAAGGATTTACTGAGATTATCAACTGCTGATTCAGGATTTGTACTAAAAGCTGCTGACAAACTAAAACCTGAAAGAGAACCTCATGAAACTAAATGGGTAAATAGAATTTTTTGACTCTTTCATTGACCAAACTAATAATTATTCTTTATATACACATTTCAGGATTTCCAAAAAGTATAGCACTTAGACTACTTCGCTAGCTTAACTGGGTAAAAAATACTTGACTCACCTTCCTTCCAATTCGTAACACTTACCTGTGACACTTGCCAGTATTAAACTCTGTTTCTGTTTTGAATGCAAAAAATTTAAAATTTTCTATATATTTTATTTGGTGTTTTTTGTAAATTAAATATTAAATTTATATAAATTATTTAGATCTGTGTTTTGGTCAATCATTCTATAACACATAACACTAGACACATTCACTTGCTTCTGGCCAGGATCGAAACTCGGCCAATTTGGTGTCAGTCAAAGTTGCTACCCCATAAGCCATGGGTGCATGGAATCAGAGAAGGGAAATTTTAACATGTTGTATATAAGCAGTGTATACACACATACGCCAGTTACCAAAAGAACTCAATTCATTTCTGAAGAGTAATGCATATATTGCAGAAGTGGAAACTGTTTTTAAAATTTTCTTCTCTAGAGAGCTCAATTGTATATATAGTGTCGTAAATTAATAAATATATGCATAGGAGGAGGGTGTACAGTATTATTATTCAGGTCTTAATAAAACAGTGCTCAATGTATGAACAGAGCTGTATTATATATATATATATATATATATATATATAATCCTACATCTATGGCACAACTTGCATTGTGCAATCATCAGATGCATATTTCAAACTGACAGTTTAATAGACTTGAATTTAAGTTTACTCACTGTTCATGGGAATTATATATAATATCCTACATTTTATGCACAACTAAGTTTCATACCGAACATGTGAGCAATGATGGGGTTTTGGAAAGAATGGCATTGAAAAGAAAACTAATAATGAGCATCAGGAAGAGACAACTGAAGTTCCTGGGACATGCAATGAGGAAGGAGGGCTTGGAGAACCTGATACTGACAGGCCAGATAGAAGGTAAAAGAGACAGAGGAAGGCAGTGGATAACATATTTAAAGGGCCTGATCAGGAGGATGACGGAACGGGGGTTGCGTGCAGTAGCAGGAGAAAACATATTAAGAGCCACCAGTGATAGGGAGACGTGGAAAGCCATGATCGCTTACGTCCTGAAAGGATAGGGCACATGGAAGAAGAGTTTGGTGCATTTTTCAGCAATCATCAGGTGTTTATCATCATTTTATATATTGATGTGTGTATATGTGTATACCCAAGCACAATGAATTTGCACAATAGTATCTGAAAAAAACCCTACATAAAATATGCCTAGAGGAACTACAAAAAACACTACAATAAAAGGATACCCACTGATAAACAAGGGTTTCAAACTGGCAAAAGAAATACCATTAGAATCTCTCAAAAAACACAAAAAACATGAAAAAGAAGAAACCATTCTCACACAACAAAAGCAACCCAGAATTATTTTCAAAGATAAAAGACACCTAGAATTACTCAATTGTGAAACATAGTAATTCTGGTTTCTGATTGAACAGAAAATGACAAGCAGTAGTTTATGACTTGTGTCATATTTCTTATCACTAAAAAATAGAATCACACACACACACACACACACACACACAAAATTGGATCAAAACCACTGAAAACAATCTTGAAGAAAAAAGATGAAAGCAAATTTCTGAGAACCCCTGATGGTAATTGGTCAGTGATCTTTAATCTTATATGAGACTGGGATTTTTTTTTTTTTTTTTTTGTCTATTTTTGTGAGAAAGAGGCTGAGATTTTTTCATATAAATTCAATCAAGAGCACACTCTTTTTTTCATTTTGAACACAAAGTTTGTTTCTTTTTTTAATTTTTTTTTTCTGAAATTGTATGAATAAAAATATAAATAGCATAAAAAACAATGATTTTTCTTTTAAATTATTAGATTTTATTTCATTTTTTAAAAATGACTTAGAGCCTAGGCTAAAAATCATGCTAAGACATGTAGGTACCTCCACTGGAGTCCATTTTTTTACCTACACTTAAAATTAAATTGAAATTTTAAAAATAAATAAGTTATCTTCAAGCTTTAAAATTAGCTTTAATTGACAGCCAAGAGATTAAATTTAATAATTCTAGTAAGCAAAACATACTGGTGTTATTTTTAACCTAAATTATATTGATTCAAATCTAAAATTTTAATTTTTTTTAAATATACCGCCATTTTTGATTGAATGACTCATAAATTTTAAACAGTAGCCAATGTTCTGTTTTTAAAAATCTTGAAAAAATAAAAAAAACCGCACTGGCAGGTTATTAAAGTCAAATTTGAATATTAAAACTTACCTTTATCTATTTTCAATCAATTAATAAATGCTTACTGCCAGAAATTTACAAAAAAAAAACAAAATTAATTACGGTAGTCCTTTTCTTTGTTATGTAACTCATAGAGGTGACGAAAGATGACAGCTACCGGATGTTGATTGATACGCAGTGTATGGCGACCAATCGTGCTAAAAAATTTTAATTTTTTTTTTTGGTTTTTAACAAATAGTGAAATTACAAATTTAACAATTTCAGCACTTATATATTTTATAGAATTTTAGTTTAGATTTATAGCCAGACATTTGAATATGCTTTCTGAATAAATAAAAATTTTAAAAATTTAAATTTCTTTTAAAATAATTGTAATTTAATAAGAAACAATGAGATTTTAAAACAAATTTATTTTGGTAAGTGTAAATAAAATGTAACCAGACTTTTCATTGTCGTTTGGTTTGTCCATTTAAAAAAAAATTGAAAGAACATGTAAGTGGGGGGGAAAAAGAAAGAAAATTCCCCAAATTTAATAAAAAAAATTGTCACAATCTTAAATTTTTCTGAATTTTGAAATGAATGCCTTTTCATTTTTTTTTAAATTTAGGTATAACAAAATCAGAAGACTTACTTGTTAATTATTTTTTTCGTGAGGGGGTATTTTAGACAAAAGTGCGAACAAATGTTTGACAAGTTTGTCTAAAAATCTCAAAAAAAAAAAATCAAGTAGAAATTTTTATAATGGTTAGTTAGGTAATTCCCAAACGTATAAAAAGTTACCATTTATGATAATTCTTCAAATTTACAAACTTTTATCGTGAATATTTTTTGAAGTTCAGTTATGAAAATGTTTTTATTTTCTTGAACTGTACTGTAGTGTTCAATACATATCTTTTTTTTAATTATCATGAATTACTTAATGCACCTACGGTCACAATTTATTCAAAAATTAAAGATTTTAAAATAAAAAGATACTTTTAAATGTTGATGGAATTACTTGCAAACAGGCTGTTAAATTTTAGAAACGTAAGATTGAAATTGCGTTATGTTTTGCCAAGGGGAATAACCCAGAACGCTTGTTAACTTATAGAATCATTTTGACCCATATGGAACACCGTACTTTATAATATTTGAACATCGTACTTTATAACTTTGAACGTATTTGCACAAATAATTAATTCATTTTTTTCTGTTTAAAAATATTTTTGGTGAAAATTTTTTATTAATTTTTTTTTGTTTTATAGACAGTATAATCATCAATTCTTAACTAAAAGGAAAAACACATACAGTTCTTTAAAAGATTTTTAAAATATTTTTAAAACTTTATACATTATTTATAATAAAAAAATAAAAAAATGAAAACAATTCTTTTATAATTTTATTAGTAATCAAAAAAAAATTTTTTTTTTCAGACTATAATGTCCTTAATTTTTATTATTTATTCCAGCAATTAAAAGCTTATCAAAAAAAATTATATCAAAGTTTTATTGCATTTTTTATATTTCTCTTCGGAGCAGATTTTGGTATCGTGTATCATAATTTTAAATAAAAAAAGTACATGATTTATATTTCCCGATGAGTTCTGCGTTTAACTAATAAAACAAAAAATTCCAGAAAATTAAAATTCATTAAAATTTCATGAATTTACTTGAAGGGGGGGGTAACAGACTTTAAAAAAAAATTGTTTTCATCAAAATTTTAAGAAGGTAATAATTTCAAAAATAATTTTATTCATTTGTTAATGAGTACTGAAAGTTTCATTAAAATCCGACAAATATTTTATTTTTGCGAGAATTTCCTAATTAATGTGTTCGGAAACCGAAAAAGTGAGTGAAGAAAAAAAAGTGACGTAATCAATTATAACATAGACGTAATATTTTTAAACACCCTAACTTCTAATCAAAAACAAAATTTTCTGACCAAATTTCGAAAATGTTAAAAGGGATTAAAAAATTTTTTAAAATAATTAAAATTTACTTTGATCTTTCCTCTTCATAATATTATAAACGTTTTGGATAGAAAAATTTCCTTTATTAGGTTTTTAACCTTTTTAAACTTTTTTTTATGATGGATTTTTGTGACGTATTGTATTATTTTTTAAATTTAATTATTTAAGTAGCTATTTATTTTGTTTGTTTACACAAGTTTATTGTGTTCATTCATTGTTTTTTCTCGTGGATGGTTTGTCTTTGCGGACAACAACTTTGTTTATAAAAATTTTATGAAACAAAAAATAAATAAAAATGCAATAATCTAAAATGTATTGAATTGCAATTAAGTTCCGGTTAGAACCGCACGCAATATCCTACCATTGACTGTGAAATGAGCCGAAAATCACCAATGTTACTATATTAATCATTATTTCGGAAGCTGTTATCAATATTTATTTACTTTGGAATGATATACTGACTGAGATTCGAATTCACTATAATCGACTGCAAGACTAGTTTTGTTTTTTTAAATGACACTATTTTGCAGCAGGAACAGAATGATATATAACACCGTCTGTTCGTTATCATCAGATGAAGCATCTTATTTCTACATTTATTGAAACAGATATGTATAGTTAGCTGATAGATCCTAACAAAATAAAATATTTATAGCCTATCTACCAGAAACGAAAAATAAAAGCGAAGAAACAACTTTCGAATTTTTGTGGGTCCGTTTGTCTTTTTTTTCACACATTTGTTAAGAAGGTAAGTGTGTTTCGTTTTTTATTAATGGTTCGTATGTAAGTAAATTTTATTGATAACTGAGCCATAGTTTTTGTTTATCTTCTGTCTGAATCGTTTGTTTTGTTTTGTTTTGTTTTGTTTTGTTTTTCTTTTCTCTTTTTTTTTTTTTTTTTTGAGGTGGGTGGGAACAGGTACAAAATATTCGGAATTTTTTTTCTAAATGGTTCGTCAAAGTATTTATAAATAACTGAGCCATATTCTGATTTTGTTATAGTTCAGTCAAAACAATTTTTCAAGCACAATATTACTATATTATTCACTATTGTGTATATATGGGTTTCTAATTCCTTTTTTTTTTTTAAAGATATATGACTTTTAAGTTTTATTATTCCAAAAAGGAAATATATAACGAATTAATTAATTTATGTATTTATAAATTTTTTCTATGTTTAAAAAAAACAAAAAACGAAACATCTTTTCTCGTGTGAAATTAAAAGGAATTTTTTTGTGTAATTGTGTGTGTTTTTGTATGAAGTAGTAGAGAGATGGTTGAATGTTTATTGTTTATTAAATTGGCCTTGTGTCAAACATAACCGAACTCCCTACAACTTAACGTTTTTCTGTAATCATCAGAAGGTGGATTTGTGGAAGAATGAAGGTATTTTTCGTTTATGTTAAAGTACAATTTATTAACAGAACAGAATAACATGAATTTGTAAAATGCTAAAAGAGAAAATGTACGTAGTTAATCAATTTTTAAGAGTTAAATGTTCAAGGTTCTGTGTTTTTTATGGCTAGCAAGAAAGTAAAAAGGAAGGTCAAACAATAAAGGAAACTTTACTTGGATGTTAGTTTTTAGGTGTCAGTTGATGTATCTTGTTGTTGTCATGGTCTTTGTTGACTGCGAGAATGTTGACGATGGAGAAGAAAAGGTAAAGGAAAATAGCATGAGTGTAGAAGGAGAACGAATGTGTGATGGAACTTTATGTCTGGGTCAGAGGCTTGAAATTTCCTTTGTCACATTTTAGCGTGTCCTCTCTAATTTTCTTTGTGTTTTTATAGCCATTTAGTTTTTCATACTAAATTGTTAACTTTTCTCTCAGTTATTCAAATCTCTTCCTGCCATTGGTTAGAAAATTAATTTAACATCGAATTGCAAAATCCGGCTTTGTCTTTTTCTTTCAGTATGGGGTCAATCCTTGACCTATTTGTCAAAATTAGGATTTCACGTGTAATTGTGAATTTTGTAAAAAAAGTGAAGAAGAGAAAAGAGTTACTTTTAATTTTGTGTTCACTACATCACTTCCCTTCCCATTTGACAGAGGCTGCTTTAGTATATGAATAAGTTGTAATGGTATCTGTTGTTGCTTTTTTTTTTTCAAATAGTAGTTTTCGTTTTGTTTTGCTGTTCAGTCATTGTGGGTTGAAATTTGTTTCCATAATTGTTGTAAATTTTGTTGTTAAACAGCTTGTGTAAAAGCCATAAGAATTGGTATGTTTAGTTATTTTTATATCAAAGCTCACATTAAAAGTAACATAATACTGAGAAAATAAAATGTTATTCAAAATGAAACAAAATAAAGAATTTCTTTAGAAATCTTTAATATTTGAAGTTGTTAGCAGCTTGTTTCAGAAAAAGTAGTCAAACATTAAAAATGGTTCATAGTTTCGATGTTGAGTAGAGTTTGTTGAAATTCCACTGTTCTCCTTAGAGGCTGATGATGTATTGGCACATAATTTGAAATTGGAATTATTCAAACGCATGGGACTTTAAGATTCGAGGAATAATCAGGAGAAAAAATGTGCATATTCAATGGTTGGACATGAAGTAGTATTCAAAAGTGTCAAACAATTTGACAGTGTTGCATGAATAAAAAGGGTATATTTTGAGGTACTTAGCTTCAGAATTGAGTTTATTGAAGTTTTTCATTTGTCATTAGAGGTTGATATTGCATCAGCATATAATCTAATAATGGATTTATTCAAATGTGTTAAGGTCTGTCTTTTTATCTTTTTTCTGTCCTTTCTTTCTTGTCCTGTAGACAGTGAGTTGCCATTTTATGTAGCGATGCTTGAGTGTTTCATGTTGTGAGTGGAAGGTTGATTTGTGTGTTTTGTTGCATTGGATGGTCACTGTTATGTAGTTTTTAGAATTCCTTTATGTGTTATTCGCGAGGTTATTATTTATGTAGAGATGAGCATTCGCTTGCAAAGTCTTTGTGAGGTTGCCATTGAAGTAGTAGTGAGACGGTTGAAAAGATACTATTAGATGGATAGAAGCTAATGTTATTGCAAGTTGTTCTTGTTGATAAAACATGATAGAAGGTTCTCTCATTTGTGTATATAAATGTTGACTTTATTTTGACACGAGAAATAACATCCAATTTTGTAGAGTGTGAAGAGTGTTTTTTTGTGTGTTGTTTGCATTTTTGGACGTCAGTGTTCACCAGTACGGGTTCTTCCACTGCGTGTTCTTTGTAGGGTCACCAGTGAAGTAGTAGGGAGATGGTTTAATGTTTATTAAATCGGCCTTATGTTAAACATAACCAAACTCCCTATAAGTTAAATCATTAGAAGGTGGATTTGTGGAAGAATAAAGGTATTTCATTTATATGTTAAAGTATAATTTATCAGCAGAACAGAATAACATGAATTTGTAAAATGCTCAAAGAGAAAATGTATGTGGTTAATCAATTTGTAACAGTTAAATGTTCAAGGAGAAATAGCAGTAAAGAAGTTAAGTGAATCAAGAGTTCTAGTTGTAAGTAGCAGTATGTGTGTATGCAGAAAGCTTAACAGGTTACTAATAAAGTCTGTGTTCCTTTCCTTTTTTATGGCCGGCAAGAAAGTAAAAAGGAAGGTGAAACAATAAAGGAAACTTTACTTATTGGATGTTGGTTTTTAGAAGTCACTTGACATATCTTGTTGTTGTTGTTGTTGTTTTCTTTGTTGGCTGCAAGAATGTTGAGGATGAAGAAGTAGTAGTTAAGAAAAATAGCACAAGGGGGAAAGGAGAACGAATATGTGTTGGAATCTCATGTCCTGGTCAGTGTTTGAAGTTTTTGTCACATGTTGCTGGTGTATGATATCGCTGCTTCCATCTCACTGACTGATTCTGACTGACTTTATGTTTTTATAGACATTTAGTTTTTCACACTAAATTCCTAACTTTTTTCTCAGTTTTTTAAATCGCTTCCTTCAATAGGTTAGAAAATTAATTTAACATTTGATTGTGAAATCAAACTTTGTCTTTTCCTTTCAGTATGAGGTCAATCCTTTTTCTATGTCAAAATTAGGATTTCACGTGTAATTGTGAATTTTGTAAAAAGCAAAGAAGAGAAGAGAATTACTTTTAATTTTGTGTTCACTACATCAACTCCACTTTTTCACTGAAAAGAAAAAAGGATGATAAAAAAAAGGCCTCAACCCCAAACTTAATACAAAGATTTTAGCATCAAAATGTTTGTTATTATGTGGAAAGACCAAAGTATTTTATTAATTTTCTATTTTAATCCTTTCTAGCATGTTTGGAATTTTGATTAAAATAATTTTTTAAAATTTTATTTATTTATTTTGCATAAGCAATCAATGTACATAGGTACTTCCACTCAAGTTTTCTTGAAACTTTTTAGTTTTAATTGAAAGCTAAATGATTACATTTACTATTTCCAGTAAGCAAAATACTCTGGTGTATTTCAAACAGAAATTGATTGAAATCTAAAATTTTGAGACTTTTTATTTTTAAGTTTTCCTAATTTTTCAGTCATTTTCAAGCAATCAGCACATTTGTAAACAAAAGTTTATTCTTAGTTTTAAAAATTTTACAAAAATAGAATATACATCTGTGACACATTATTTTTAGAAAATTATCAAATTTAAAGTAGGTACCTTCATTAAATTGCTGAAAAAACAGCATAGTATGAAAAAAAAGGTCCCAACCCAAACTTAATTAAAATGAACTTTTTTTAACAAAACGTGAATCAAATGTTATTAAGAAGAAAGATCAAAGTATTTTTTTCAATTTTTTAATCGTTTCTAACAAGTTTGAAGTTTTGGTAAAAATCTTGTTTTATTTTCGTTAGCAAGGAGCCAAATCATTACGAGAGATTACAATGGAAAACGTAATATTACATAACTCACTTTTTTTTCCAGTAACAAACACGTTAATTTAGAAATTCTTTCAAAAATCAAATAATTGTCAGATTTTACTGAAACTTTCAGGACTTATTCACAAAGGAATGAAATTATTTTTGAAATCATTATTTTAAAAACATTGGTAAAAGTAATTTTTTTACATCTGTTAAAAAAGTGGGGGTAACAGATGTAAAAAATATATTTTACCAAGAAAAGGGTTTTGAAATGCACTTATGATGTAGACTAAACATTGTAATACTATTGTCTCATTCCCAGATAAGAAAAAAAGATCCTTCACACAAACAAAAAAAGAACCAATTATGATCAATATGCAGTGCAAGTGCAAGAGTCTCATGCTTCCCTGAAATCTACGATATGGGACCTCCCACTCTACTATATCCCAATTTCTATAAGGTCAGTCAGTTGTGCCATACATGATACATGCTTGGGTGATCATGTCTCGAAAGAGACAAGACTGACTGGGCAGAAGATTATCCTGCAGTAGGTTGCCATTACTTTATGTGGTAGACTGGTTGCCAGCCAAGCCTACAGAACCCAATCTGTCCTGTTATTTAACTCATAACTGGAGGGAAGAGATAGATTAATACCCTTCCTAAGGGTATCTGAGCATAAGTGAATGCAAGGCATTCAACTGGAATTCGAATTTGGCTCCTCAATTTCTCATTCCGAGCTGATATCCACTGAACCACAGCACACATTCCATAAGGTAGTATTCATATAAAATAAACAATTTTGACGTAATTCTGTACAATAATGGATCATATGCAATACAGATGAACAATTCAGCTAGAAGATTTAATTGGAGATGTAATAATAGATCTTTTGTATTAATTAACTCAGTGGTTTATAGCAATTTTTAACAAGTGATTTTTCTTGTTAAAAGTTTTTTGTTTTGTAAGCAAAACAAATTTACAGATTTGAAAAAATAAAGAAAAGATCTTAGAATGATGTCAAGATTCACAAAAACTTTTCATCATTTAATAGTCAGTGGTGCTTAGCTTAGTTTGTAACATATATAAATTTAGGTACAAAAACAAATGTTGATAAGATAACAAGAGGCACAAAGCACTGTTTAGGGCCTCCCAATCAGGCCTACCACTACCAGGTTAGGAGTAGTGCACACTATGTACAATAGTGAAATATCATAAAGTGCTAGAAATGTGTTCAATGACTAAGCTGGAGATGCAAAATCTTCTGTTTCCAGCCATGATGGAATCCAAACATATTTACATGGTCTTTTGAGTGGTAACTTATTTTCCACCATACAACCTCTTTTCTAGAGACACAACATCACAAGCCTGTTTCTGTTTGGTGTTAGGTTTTTTCTGTTGTTAGCTTCCAAAACTGAATTAAAGTAGACATACATGAAAATGTGGCTTTTGGTTGAAAGTGTAACCAAGTTAGTCATTTTTCACACATAATCATTGCTTTTATTTTTTTTAAATCAGGTATAGGGACTGTTGAACTTCACCATGCTCAGTGTTATTATCATCTTACTCCTTCTACTATTCAACATTTTCCAACACAGTTATAACTTGAACAACACCCTCTATAACTTGAACAGTCATTGTGATAATTCAAATATATGTTCTTTGTATGAAAACAAGGAAATTAACAAGAATGAATTGATATGGTTATCAGCATTTTTAGCAAACATCAAGTACGGCTTTTCTAAATTCTCAAAACACTTGTCTGAAACTTAAAATGGGTTTTAGTTTGGATAACCAAAAATGTTAAAATGATTTCAGTTTTTCTCTGGAAAATCAATTTTCTTTTGTTTTATTTTTAACTAATGTTTACCAAATAAAAGCTCAAGAGCCACTAAAGGTAGAAGGTTACTGTGTGTTGTTAGTATAAGAAAGAGCAAGAAGTGAATTCCTTGGGGCTATGCAGAAAAGTTAACAGCTAACTCTAGACTTGAAGAAGTCAAGATTTAATTAGTGATTATATTTTAGAGTTCAGTTGAAGACATTGGCAGTATAGTGAGAAAGTAGACTTTAGAAGAAACCAGAAACTCAGTCCTAAATTGGAAATAAGGAATAAACCTATTCTCCTTTTCAAAAGACTGTTGAGTGAACTGGATGATAGGTATGGATAATCAAAGACTATTCCATTACTGCACAGATATTATTTGTTCCTTAACATAAAACCTTTGATCTTAGACCTGCCAGTTCACACAAATAATCTTGTCTTTTTTTGTTTTTTATAGGTACTATTCTAGTTGACATGTAATATTTGAGGGTCTGAGGTGTAAAGTTATTGCTATTAGATGAATTAATCAGATTAATATTTCTATCTTTGTTGTTTTAGTCACTATGTTCCAGATATGTCATGACTGCTTGTTTCTGAGCATGTAGGTTTTTTTAGTCCCATTTGTGTTCCTTCGACACTAATTGAGCCATCCTGTAGTTTATTCCAGTTGAATTACTTGCATTTACTTACATACAAATACCCTTGGGAAAGGTATTAATCCATCTCTTCCCTCCAGTTATGGGTTAAATAATAGGACAGATTGGGTTCTATAGCCTTGGCCTGCAACCAGTCTACCACAGAAAGCAATGGCAACCTACTGCAGGATAATCTTCTGTCTAGTCAGTCATGCCTCTTTCAAGACATGATTGCCCAAAGCATGCATCACGTATGACACTTAACTGACTGACTGTAGTTTATGCTGCAACTATGCTGAGTGAAGCTTACAGTTCAAGTATGTACCCTGCCAGGGCCAAATGGGATATTGAATTCAGATTTGTTCTTCTTCTAGACTGGTTGCTAACCATGGCTAAAGAGTCTAACCTACATTGTAATTTAACTTTTAACTGGCTGGTGGAAGGGGAAGAGATGGGTTCATACCTTTCGAAAGGTGTGTGCAAATGAATGTAACATGCTTAACTGGAATTCAAACTTGCTAATTTCTTATTCCAAACTCATAACCATTGTACCATCTGCATATCCACTGTATGTCATATTAATTTGTTTTTTCTCATTCTCCAATTATTCACTAATTAACAAAGAATATAATTTGTCTGGAACAGTTTTTGCAATTACTAAATATTGGCTCTATCTGAGCATAGCCATGGAATCCACTGATTAAAACCTAATTGTCATGACAACAAGTATGAAAATGTCAGTTCATGTTGTAATTTATTATTGGTACTTTAATGTTTAATTTCTACAATCTTATTAACTAGTGCAATCATATTATAAGAATATTTTCTTTTTTCTTCAGGCTCTGATGAGAACAAATAAATTAATGTAGAAAATCCAGAGTATTTCAAGTATGGATCTCCAGCTCCATGAAGATAAGATTCTAAGAATAAAAACAGAACCTCTTGGAGGGAAAGAATATTATTGTGAGGTTTGTGGATCTATCTTTACTAATAGTTCAAATTTAAAAATACATGTACAAACACACACTGGAGAGAAACCATATTCCTGTGAAATATGTGGAAGTTCATTTTCACAGAGTTCAAATTTAAAGCGGCACATTCAAACACACAATCAAATAAAACCATATTTTTGCAATGTGTGTAGTGCTGTGTTTTCTCAGAGTTCAAATCTGAAGAGGCACATGCAAAGACATACTGGAGAGAAACCATTTTCCTGTGATATTTGCTCATCAGTATTTTCAAGACGTTCAGTATTGAAATTGCACCTGCGAATCCATACAGGAGAGAAACCATTTTCCTGTGAGGTTTGTGGGTCTACATTTGCAAGAAGGTCTTATCTAAAAATACATATGAAAATACACACAAATGAAAAGCTATATACTTGTGAAGTTTGTCACTGTACATTTTCAACAAGATCCGATTTAAAAAGACATAAGCAAACACACACTGGGGAAAAACCATATTCTTGTAATGTTTGTGCTTCTGCATTTTCACAAACTTCACATCTGAAAAGACACATGCAAAGACATACAGGAGATAAACCATTTTCTTGTGAGGTTTGTAATGCTACATTTTCACAGTCTTCAAATTTAAAATTACACATGCGAAAACACACTGGAGAGAAACCATATGCTTGTAATATTTGTGAGTCTTCTTTTTCAGCAAAATCTGATTTAAATACACACATCCAAACACACAGTGGGGAGAAACCATATTCGTGTGAAGTATGTGGATCTGAGTTTTCAGTGAAGTCTTACTTAAAACGGCATATGAAAAAACACAAAAGTAGCATTTACTCATAAAAATGTTCCACAATAGAAAAAAAAAGATGATCCACTTTTGCAAAAAATTTTTTTTTCAGTAAAACTTCACATTGTTTTTATTTTCTAAAATGTGCCTTATAATTTTTTTCTTTCTTTTTTAATTTAAAATGACATCCTGGTTTGCTGTGTAAGTAACTCCTGTGAATAAATGTATCTTCTCATTTAAATGTATTCTTTTCATTTTTCTATACTGCTGGCTTTCAAAATTCTTAATTTTGAGGATTTATTGGAAAAGATTTTCTCAGCCTTTGATAGTCAATGATTTTGCTCTTTGGAAATGTTTCTAAATTTATATATTACATTCCACTCTTTGTTTTTGTCAACATCAATCACTTCCAGACATATATGTTCTGAAAAACATGTAACATGGTAATTTAACAAAATTACTTAGGATAAGGCAAAAATGTTGTCAAAAGGATATTTTTTAACATTATGATTACCATATTTGTTTAACACTTTAGAATTTTACTAAAGCTGTAACATATGAAATAGAATTTATTTTTCTTGAATTGAAAACAAAAATAAATTTATGTATTGAATGGTTTATTTACAAGATTATTAATTTATAATATTAAATTAACCATAACTATATCAACATTAAATTTTAGGTTATTTTAGAGTTCCATTTTTTAGCTTGTGGGCTGAGAGTTAATTTTTTTTTTTTTTTTTTCCACTTTTTGGAGGGTTGTTTTGTACATATTTTGGTGGAGAATTTTGTTTGTTTTGTTCTTTCAGGAAAAATGCCACCCACCCTCATATAATTTTAACAAAATTCTGAAAATAGTTTTCAAAAAAATCATAATTAACAAGGGGGTCAAGCAAAAAATGTATTTTTGATAGTTGTTTTTTATTTTATTTGCCTTATCAGTAGGAAATTGGATGTACACGCCATCTGTTGAGACTCCTTGTGGTTCATGTTGGCAAGTACGAGTTGTTTCTCATGTGTTTGGTATAAAATTTGCTAAACATTTAAAATTTCATAATAATCACAAATATTTGTTGGGAAATAAAGAAAAATGTCACGGTATAGTCACTGATTTGGACTTGCTAGTGCAGTAAATTAATAAACCCTAAAATATTTTTTCCCAAGAAAATACCGAGTGCATGTTAGCATATAGAAATATAGTGGTTTTAACTCTTCTTTTAAAAACTTTATTTATAACCCAAACTCCCTCTAGAGTCTCATAGAGGCAGTGGCGATTGTGGAACTCTGAAGTGGGGGCACTTAAGGGCCAAGATTTTTCTTGGGAGAAAGAGGAAAAATCAAATAATGTTTTCATTTTCATACTACACCACTATCATGTACAAAACTTAGGAATGAGTTTGAGTATAAGTATGTTACTTCACTAAATTAAATAAAATAACTTTTCATTCATAGTAGTCAAATTCTAATCTATTCTTGCACTCTTTTCCACTCTCAAGCTGTTGGAATGCAAGAGAAGTTAATTTCAAAACAAAATGAAAGGGTTAATACTCACATCAATATGTTCTGAAGAAGGAAAATGCTGAAGATCAAATCCGATCAAAATCAGAGACTGATCAGTTTCATAAATTTTTGAAGCTTATAAAAGTGGTTGGGCCAACTGAGGAGCCAGCCAAAATTTGAGAAGGCAGGAGCTTGGCCCCTTCTGGCATCTCCATAGAATTGCCGCTGCATAGAGGCCTAAAGGCACTACTTAGACATCATAATCCACCAGTCAGTCATTTTTACCCATATTGTGTTTAAGCCTTTGAGGAAGTCTTAGACAAAGCTGCATGAAATGTCCTCAGGAGTGAAGGTGGATGAGTTACATGAAAAGTAAAGAAGGAAGTGATTTTTGGAACAAACAACTCTTACTTTTAGAATTAAAAACATAGTTTATTTATCAAGAGTTACAGTGATCAATTTAACCCTTCTCAATTCTGCAATGTAGGTATCAGTTTCATTCCACTAGGGAGAGATGTTGAGCTGTGCTGTCACAATAGCTGTTTAAAGCTGCCTGATATTTGTTGGTGTAGGATCTTATTTCTTCATAAATTTCATTTTGATTGCGAAGAAAAATGAAAGAAAAAGATATATCAAAGACACTGTCTAGTTTTAGTGAGAAAAAGAAAGCATATATTTTAAACTACAACCAGGTTTGTTGAGCAGTTTTTCTTTGACTAGACAGCTTCACTCCATGCACTCTGTCTGCATTAACCTGAACAGAACCAGGAAATGGCCTGGTATAAGTTCACAAAGAAACTATGGCTGGAAAACTCTGTCACAGATCTTGCTATTATTCATACCATGAACTTTTCAATCACTAAATCTCTCACACAAGTGGTGGATTTCTTTGTGCATTTCCCCATTAACCCTGATGGAATCACCTCACTGCTAGGTCTTTGCTTCACTTCTATCTCTGACTCTTGCCATGCCATGCAGCTATGTCCTCTTGGCAAATCTAACCATGCCATAGTTTCTGTTAATATCTCCTTTCATTCCCTGTCCTTCCAGGAACCTCCTACCAGCAGAATATCTTACTACTATCAAAGAGTGGACAGGAAGTCATTCTGTGACTTCCTTTGTTATATACCTTGGAACAAAGTTTTTAGTCTCCCTGTTGAAGACTTCACCTCCGAGGTCACCTCCAGGGTGAAAGCCGACATCAATGCTTTCATCCCTGTCAGGAAGTTTCAACTTGTCCATTCTTCCACTTGGTTCTCTCCTGCTTGATCAGCCATCATTGCCCACAGGAATCACTTCTTCTGGCTTTACCTGAGTGACATGTCTAACTATAATAAGCACCTTTTTGTCTCTGTTTGGAATAAATGCAAGTTTGTCCTAAATGATGCTAAGCTGTTGTTTGCTAATAAAATGAAGTAATGTCTAGAATCCCACAAGTTTGGCTCTAAGGACTACTGGCAACTCTGCAAAAGTGTGCTAAACAGCAGCAAAACCTTGATCCCTCCACTACTCAATAATGTTGAGGGTCTCGCATCCACAGAAGACAAGGCTGAATGATTTGCTTGCATATTCTCTTCTGACTCTACACTTGACACATTCAGAGTACCCATGCTCAACTTCTCTCCTAGAACTGAGGCCCAACTGAATGATGTATATATATATAACCCTTTCTTTGGTCTGTAACATTATTTCTAAGCTTAACTCCCATATTGCAAGTGGATGTAATGGAATTACAGCTATCGTCCTTAATAAATGTGCCCTTAAAATCTCTCTTGTCCTCTCCAAACTATATAACTATTACCTCACTGCTTCTTGCTTTCTTGATTATTAAAAGTCATACTCTGTAGTTCCTGTTTTTAAAAGCTCTAAAGTACCCTTCAACCTTTCTATCACCCTATCGGCCTCTTATCGCTTTTTGGCAAAGTGTTCAAGGCTATAATCAGTGCTGAAATAATTCAACATCTCACATTCAACAACTTATTTTCTGACAAGCAGTATGGCTTCCACTTTGCCAGGTTTATCACTGATGTGCTAACGACCATCACCGAATACATATATCAAGCCCTTGATAAGAACAGCAAAACTCAGGCTGTTTCCCTAGATATCTCAAAAGGGTTTGGCAGGGTTTGGCATGCTGGCCTTCTATGCAAGCTAGAAATTGATGGTATAACTTGACATTGTTCAATTTAATCCAATCATTCCTGTCAAATCATAAAATGTGAACGTGGATGTCCCCTAAATCTCTATCCTAGATCCTACACTTTTCTTGATATTCATCAATGATCTTCCTGATGTAATCAGTTCCCAAGAAGGCATCTATGCAGATGACATCACAATTAACTCCTGTCTCAATATGAAATCTGCCAGGGCTGATAAATTAAACCTCACTTTAACTCTTGGAAAGGACTTCCAATCTGTGATTTGTTGAGGTAAAAAATGGCTTGTAAATTTTTATGCTTTCAAAATGAAACTGTTTTCATTTAAACACCGTAGAGAAGCTTTCCTACCTTTCATCAGTATTGATCACACTAATCTCCCTGAAAGCCATACACTGCACCTCCTCAGCCAATATCAAGTGGAATGAATGTATTTTCATTTAAACACCATAGAGAAGCTTTCCTATCTTTCATTAGTATGGATCACACTAATCTCCCTGAAAGCAATACACTGCACCTCCTCAGTCGATATCAAGTGGAATTAATGTATTTTCATTTAAACACCGTAGAGAAGCTTTCCTACCTTTCATCAGTATGGATCACACTAATCTCCCTGAAAGCAATACACTGCACCTCCTCAGCCAATATCAAGTGGGATGAATGTATTTTCATTTAAACACCATAGAGAAGCTTTCCTATTTTTCATTAGTATGGATCACACTAATCTCCCTGAAAGCAATACACTGCACCTCCTCAGTCGATATCAAGTGGAATTAATGTATTGAATCAATAGCTGCATCTACTGCTAAGATGGTTGCGTCACTGTGCCGAGCCAGCAAGTTTTTCTCATCAGAATCCATCTTGCACATTTATAAATCTACCATTTGTCCATGCATTAAATACTGTTGTCCTATCTGGTCAAAAGCTTCTGCTATTCATCTCTAGGTTCTCGTCAGAATCCATCTTGCACACTTGTAAATCTACCATTCATCCATGCATTAAATACTGTTGCCCTATCCGGTCAAATGCTCCTGCTATTCATCTCTAGGTTCTCATCAGAATCCATCTTGCACATTTATAAATCTACCATTTATCCATGCATTGAATACTGTTGCCATATCTGATCAAATGCTCCTGCTATTCATCTTGAGATTCTTGACAAGATTCAAAGGAGGATCCGCAATGTAATTGATCCCAATTTGGTAGCTCAGTCTCTCTCATCGATGCTTCATTCCCTAGTGTCCTGCCCTCACAAACTTACTCATGCAACTAGATTGGCAACTAGATCCCACCCTTTTGCCATTAAAATAGGCAAATGTAACCACCACTATTCTAGTAGTTCCTTTTCTCACACTCCACGCATGTGGAACTTCCTTTCCCATGCTTACTTTCATGATAGCCACAATCTACAAAGGTTTAAGTACATCAATTCCCATCTTCTATCTCCTTGACTCCAACCTCTCTCTTACCCTTTCTTCATCATCATCCCCCGTACCATTTTTCTCTTTCTCTCTTCCCTTTTCTCTCTCTGTAACCCCCTACACACTAGTGGCAGTATTGCCTTGCTTGGGGTGAAACAATTATGAAAAAAAATTAATATCATACAGGAAGAAAAGTCTCAAAATTGGCAACATAATATTGCCTTGGTGAGAGAGACAAGGAGTCCCTTTTCCCGACAGACCACTTTCTTGTATTTTAAATTTTAATGCATGGATTCAGCTGGCATTGTGTGGGTGTAGGAAAGTGTCATTTGGGACATCTTCACAGCTACATTTGTTTTCTCTCACCACAGACAAACAGATCAGATCTTTCCTTCGGTTAATGAGTAATTCATTATTGTCTGACTACATCTCTTCCGTTTACATGGTGGGAGGTGGGGCCACTCAAATCTATGGTTGTGTAACTAGCTAATCCCTGTTGCAGATGCCTGATTGGGCACATTTGTGGTATGGTTTAAACCAGGGTTTTTCAAACTTTTTGACTTACAGACCCCTTCATTCAACAACAGCTTATGACAATGTAAACACTGTGGTCTGTTAGCATTAGATACACTTTCAATGAATCCAAAATGAATATATTCCACATCATACTTTCTTAATTTGTTTTTTGAACAATATCTTCCGTCTCTATAGCGGATTCTGTGTTGATTTCATCATGAGGTTTCCATTTTAAAAATTTATCCATGGGTGATACTTGCACCCTGAAAAAAAAGTAAATTTGAACATCAAGCTCTTGCATGTGTAAAATAAGTTTTTGTATAAATAACGTTGATATGTAATGGGCGATAGTGCAAGCTTTTGTCATTTGATAACATTAAAAAGTAAAAATAAATATCCAGACATTAAAAATTGATACTTTGAATATCACGTAATGAGTTAATCCACTGACCCACTATCTTATCCTTGTGGACCCCCTGTGGTCCGTGGACAACAGTTTGAAAATCCCTGGTTTAAGCTGCAACTATGTTGAGCAGACCATTTTCTTGGAAAAAGCACATGATCAGTTTCTGAACAATGGCAGCACACTCAAAACCTCAGTCATCATTGACTTTCAACTTCATGCTAGCATATTCATCAACTGCTCCTAAATAGTTTTGTCTACTCAGTTTCACCCACAAAGTTTGGGCCAATCCATGATATAGTTTTCAGGCACTTTTCAAAGTTGCTTCACACTGGGATTATCTCCCCATGTTGATGACATCAGGAAGTCACCTTTCTGATAAATCAACCACAATGAGATTTGAACCCCAGATCTCATGGGCGGAAAGTGAACATTTTAATCACTTGCCCATGTGTCCCAGTTGTATAGCACTTCCACTGTTTTATGTTACTCTTTTTTATTCCCTTTGTAATTTAGGTATTTTTTTTTTATAGTTGTCACTGTTTTTGACCACTTTTTCTTAGCCCTTACTTATCACTGGAACTGGCACAATAAATCACAAACTCAGAGCACATGAATCCTATCCATCTTTTATCCTTCCTCATTATTCCCTGTACTCAGTTTTTTTTAGCACTGTAACCTCCTATGCACTAGTAGCAGTCCCATCTTGATTGATGTGAAATGATTAAAAAAAAAAATCACGGTTCTTAATATGACTGACTAGGCAGAAGATTTTCCCATAATAGGTTGGCATTTCTTTTTGTAGTATACTGGTTGCCAATCAAGGCTATAAAACCCAATCTGTGTTGCCATTCAACCCATAGCTGGAGGGAGGAGAGATGAATTAATACCTTTCCCAAGCTTATTTATTCATAAGTGAATATACTTCTGCTCCCACCAAGACAAAATATTATGACGACTCCTCAGCTAATCCCTATTGGTGATGCTCTGAGCAATTGTATTTTAAATTGGTCTCATCTTTCTTATTGGAAATTTTGGTGGGCAGGATTTTGAGTATATTGTTGCCATTCTTGGCTAAAAAGATTTAAAAATAAAATACCTAAAATTATTCATTTTATGAAAGACTCAAACTGACTTAGCCACTTACATTTTATTTTGAAGCAATGTATCTAATTACAGCTTTTCTTTTCTTTTTTTCTTTTTTACTGGAGTTTGCATTCTCATTTTTACTAAAAATAAAACATTTAAGTTGTCAAGTATTGTACTAAAACTATGGTTCCACTAGTTTATTTAAACATTTTTCTTTGACTTGTAAAATCAAAAGCAAGTTATCTCATTGTTTTTATTTTGATTTGAGCTTCAATTGAATAAGGCAGGATTCTAAGTAACTGTTTAATTTGGAATCCCTTTTCACTGCACACATCCAATTCAAAACCATTAAGAAGCAAAGGGTGCAAGATAAAATTTAATTGAATAATGATACAAAATCAGATCACAAAGTCTGCACGGTTGAAGTATGGATTTAAACAATTGTTAAATTTATTAGTTTATTATTTTTAATTTTCTATGCATAAAAAAAATAACTGAATTTTTTTCAGAGGAAGGGATATAAATCAGATAAGAAAAGATCAATTACAGCAAAATTATTTGTATTAGTTGTATATATTATTTTTGATTTTATGATTATGAACAAAAGTCAGTTAATTTTTTGTGAACACTTGCAATACTAAGCCTAACCATAAACCTAAATTATATATATAATTTTCAATCGTCAAATTTGCTTTCGTTTGTTCTTTAATATGGTAGCAGCAGTAGCAATCTCCTGTAAGTCAATGTTATTTGTTATAACCCTTTGGTATTTTTACTACATTATAAAGTCATTTTATGAACCAGTAACAAACATTTACCAAACAATTTTGGTATGCTTTTGAATATTCACTATACATGTGGATGGTGGAAAATTTTTCCATGTGAAAGTGGGCAATGATGCGGCAAAAAAAAAAATGGTTGAGCACCCCCTGCTGTGGTGGGGAATTCAATTATCAACTCTGACAAGTATGAGTAGCATTCAAATATTTTGTGGGGAAAATCAAATTAAAATCATTTTTAAAGTATAAGCTTTATTTTTCCATATAAACTCCATCAACATCAAGGCATCTAAACGATGATGCCAAGCAATTTAAACAATACTGGAAGAACCGAGAATTTAACCAATTCACAGCAGTCATTTTTATGTCATTCATTGTCATACCAGATACATGCTTGTGTTTGGGTGTTCATGGCTCTTTTGGGCAAACCTGAAGAAGACTACCACTACCTTTAAATTTGTATTTTTTCATTTATTTTTTACTTTTTTCAGTGCAGTCTTATTGATTATTATATAAAGTTTCTGATTATTAAATAAAATTTTGAAAAATTTCAATATTTAAACAATTTTAGGGGAGCTCAGTTTCTCATAGAACGTTATACTAAATCGATTCTCCATTTTGGAAGTACTCACGTTGGGGTCGCTTTGTTTTAGTTTTTTTTTGCGGGGGGGATGAGTTGTTGCTCTTGTTTTTGTCTTTTTTAAGTTTTCTTCAGTTCTTATGATAGCATCTTCCTCAGAAACTCCAAGAATGGCTTTATTAAACAATTTTGCAAAGGATTCAGTTGCTGAATATGCGCAAACAAAAACATTAATTGCACAGGATTGATTTACTATAAGGTTGTATGAAAAACTTTTTTTTAAATATTGAAATTTTTACAAATTTTTTTGTCAATCAGAAAGTTCAGGGTTTAATCGATAAGATTGCACTGAAAAAAGTAAAAAAAATATTTAGAATCAACAAATTTACAGGTGGTGGTAATATCGTATCGGCTAGTGGTTCCAAAATGGAAGATTGATTTACTATAACGTTATATGAAAACTAAGCCCCTCCCCCCAACCTAAAATTGTTTAAATATTGAAATTTTTCCAAATTTTTTTGTCATTTGGAAAGTTTAGGGTGTAATCGATAAGATTGCACTGAAAAAAGTAAAAAAAAAAAAATGAAAAACAAATTTAAAGATGGTGGTAGTCTCCTTCAGGTCCGCCCTCTTTTGATTCATAACTGACCATCTGCAATAGATTGGTTGCTACCTGAGACTATAGAACTCAGTCTGTCCTGCTAGTCAAGCCATAAACAGGAGTAGTAGAGAATTGCAATAAACTTGACTGAAATTCGAACTCAGCAAACTAAGATTTCCAGTTATAAAATAAAACATCAGAAGGTGCAAAATCAACACTAAGCTAAATGTCTAATGATTTCCCATTGAAATTCTTGCAATGGTTGTATTTTTTTATAAGAATAGGAAGAGCCATTATCGGGATGGAAAAGAGTTCTCTGCTGAAACTTACCATCCATGGCCTTAGTGCTTCTTTTTTTTTTTTTTGCTAATTTTTTTTCCTTAAATTTACCAAAACATTTTCATAAGATATTACTGTCCTTTTCACCTCTAAATAGTCAAATTGCAAAATGTCTTCAGCATCGCAGAAAGCTGTCATCATAAGCTTTCTTCCTGACAGATTTTTTTTTTTAAACAGGATCTTTTTCTTTTTTAGGTAACCATTGCTTTGACTTTAGAATCATACTGGTAAAACCAAGCTCCCTCTCCAGTTAGAATTCACCTTGGAAAGCCTCTCATTTGTTTAAAATTTTGTTTCCATCTGTTACTGATCTGAACACACCATATCAGTAACTTACTCAGAAAAAGTTTGCCCAACTTTACTGAGATATTTAAGACATTAGCTATTTATTTCTGTTGGTTTTCCTTAGAACAGCATCTGCTTTTTCCTGATTTTAATTATACTAGCAGTATAGCCCGGCATTGCTCAGATGTAATGAAAGCTTTTATATATATATTATCGATTTTCTGCACTATTGTAAGAACTGCAACCTTGAAACTTCTGAATATCATTTCTTATGTCTTTGTCTATCAAATTTGATTAAAATCGGACCACTCCGTCTATAACCCAATTTTCTCGATTATCAATTTTCAATATTTATCGGGGGTACCTCAACACAAAACCTAGCTAAGAACACTCACAGACGATTATAGTACAACTGTGTAAATTTTCAAGAAAATTGCTTCAGCCGTTTTGGAGTCTATAGGTAACGGACACACACACACACAAAGTTCCATTTATAAATAAGTTTAGATTAGATAATGTATTTCTTGCGGGCCACCAAAGTAAATGTTGTCCACATTCCTTGTCACAGTCATTTTTACCTCGACATTATCTATAAGTATTCTTGCTTATTTTCAAAGGATTCTTATATCATTTTGTATTTATCAGGCTAAAAACATTGCACAAACATATGAAAGGATCAAGATGGCTTAGGGATTAACTACTTGCATATTAAAGAAATTGTGATGAAGACCTAGATGAGGCTTTTAAGAAGTGACTGAAGCATGACAAGAGACTTAAAGTCAGGTCTAGTTTGAAGGAGATTAGAATTTTGTATTGCTTTGAATTAATTAGTTTACAGCTACATCATGTTGAAACACCAGTTACCATATGATCACCACAGTTAAGCACCAAGCCTAATCAGTACTCTTTGGACGTTCGCACGAAAGACTAAAAAGCAATAGTTATTTCCAATTAAAGCGAAACCGTAGACTGAAAGAAAAAATGAATGGATCTAAGTCAAATTTTGATTTTCTGGTATCGATATCAAATAAGTTTTTTACGTTGTAAACTGAATTTTGAAGGCTAAATAAGTCCTCTGAGTAAATGGTATCATGGCTGAGACTAAGAACTACAATTATACCTACTTATGGCCAAACCCGAAGCAAAAGGTAAAATAAAAGGGCTGAAAAAATACAGACATACAGGCAGATAAACAGACACACACACAAACATCTTGCCTTTTATATATATATATATATATATATATATATATATATATATTTTAATCATATCATCCCGAGCAAGGCGGTAACGCCACTGACGTGCAGGGGGCTATGTAGAGTGAAAAGATTGGAAAAGAGAAAGCCGGAAACCACATCCTAAACAGGAAACAAGGGATGAGCCTCTTCACCCGTTCAATAGACGTGGGTGGAGTGTGAACCAAGTGATAATTTAGTCTATCTACTCCAATTAATATATATATTATCGATTTTCTGTACTATTGTAAGAACTGCAAACTTGAAGCTTCTGAATATCATTTCTTATATCTTTGTCTATGAGTGTATCAAATTTGATTAAAATTGGACCACTCCTTCTATAACCTGGTTTTTTTCGATTATCGATTTTCCATATTTATAGGGAGTACCTCAACGCAAAACCTAGCTAAGAACACTCACTGAAGCTTATAGTACAACTGTGTAAATTTTCAAGAAAATCGGTTCAGCCATTTTGGAGTCTATAGGTAACGGACACACACACACAAAGTTCCATTTATAAATAAGTTTAGATTAGATAGATCATTAGAAAATAACAAGGAACATGTATATATAAAAATATATTTTAATTCTTCGATGGTGACACTTGTATGGAGCAGGTGAGCTGCTGTAGAGAGTTTGTGCACATGAAATGACTGTTGAGAGTTGGAAGCCAGCAGGAGATTTTTTTCTTCAGTTAAAATTCTAGACTTTAGATAATCTAAAAACTTCTATGTGACCCACATGGCAAAGCCTCTTCACCGACAGTTTTGCTTTTCCAGATTGTCACTTGAATTTATCTACAGCCAGATGTATCTGTCAATTACATCTGCTGTTTAATGTAATATATTACACTCCTTGCTTAGAGCCAAACCCGAAGCAAAAACTAAAATAAAAGGGCTGAAAAAAATAGACATACAGGCAGATAAACAGACACACACATATGAACATCTTGCCTTATACATATATATATTTGAAAAATATCGGACCACTCCTTCTATAACCTGATTTTTTTCGATTATCGATATTTATCAGGGGTACCTCGACACAAAATCTAGCTAAGAACACTCGCAGATGCTTATAGTACAACTGTGTCAATTTTCAAGAAAATTGGTTCAGCCATTTCGGAGTCTATAGGTAACGGACACACACACAAAGTTCCATTTATAAATAAGTTTAGATTAGATTAGATTATTAAGACTTGTTTCACTAAATCATAATCTTTGTGAAAAAAAAAAAAAAAAAAATCTTACAATCTAAAAATATTTTCTGGCTTTTCCTGCAAGATAAGCTGTAGAAAATGAATCAAACAACCAAATAAATTAAATACTTGAAAAGTCCTCAAATCCACTGGATTGAACCTTGGGCTAAGATGGACTTTCATGCCTGCAATAAGATGTATCAAAAGGATGTTTTTTCATGACACTACTTTTAATTTAACTACCCTCACTCCTCACCAATGTTTCAAAAAGTGGTGGTTAGAATTGTAATAAATCCTAATATGAAAGTGAATTTGTTCTTGAGAATTTACAACAACAAAAATAATACACACTTTATATTTACAGCATTCTAAAAACTAATACATGCATTTACCAATTTATAGATATAAATGTGAAAATTTTTTATTCATAAATTCATACACCTTTATTAGAATATATGAAGCAACTATAAGGAAATCCTTAGGTAAATGTTCGTTTTAGGTGCTGACGGCTTTCCCCCCTTCAAATTTATCCAAAATAGCATTATTTCTGTGCAAATGTATATGCTGAACTCAAATCAACAATTAGTTATTGAAGAAACTTACTTTTTTTGAAACGAACTATATCTTGCACTTTTTCTCTCCCCTAACTCTCACAAAGTCATGTAATTAACTGCAGAATGACGTTCTACGTAGGCAGCAATTTTCTGTAGAATTTTGGTCGATTTTCTTCCTTTACTGAAACTTCCGGTGATGTACTTCCTGTCATGAAAGTAATAAGCATAGAAATACAATAGCGCATTATTTTAATTACCGGAAGTACATCGCCGGAAGTATCAGTAAATGAAGAAAAATTGACCAAAAATCGCTCACATACGTAATACGTCATTCTGCAGTTAATTACATGACTTTGTGAGAGTTACGGGAGAGAAAAAGTGCAAGATATAGTTTGTTTTTTATGGACATTTAGATAAAAAAAAGTAAGTTTCTTCAATAACAGTTGATTTGAGTGCAGCATATACATTTGCACAGAGATAATGCTATTTTGGATAAATTTGAAGGGGAAAAGCCATCAGGACTTACAACGAATATTTACCAATCCTTATTTACCATTTGATAAAATTTGAATTAATTTGTATTAATCAATGTTTTGCCAACCATTTCAATAAACAATCTAATCAATAGTGTTTAGTATTTCTCAAGAATAAATAAAATGTATAAATTCACTTTTATCATGTGTTTAGGTTTTATTAAAATTCTAGTCATCGCTTTTTCAAACAAACATTTCTAAAGAGTAAAGGTCCATGTTTACAGTACTTTGTTAGATATGTGATAGACAGAAATCTGGAAAACAACAAAAATTATTATCATTTATTTTATTTTTTCAGTTTACATCAATATTTTTTGCATAAAATCTGTGACTGTAAAAACAAAAAAAATGCTGAAGACCATTTCTCAAATAATTGTTTGTTTTGCAGGTGAAAATGAAAATTCTCAATTTTCATTGTGGACTTTCATTCAGATTTTGGCTAAAGAATAAAACTTGTCTGTCCCTCTTACAGGCACCAGGGAATAACTAAGTGCTGCCTGAGATAAGACAGTAAGCCCTTTTTTTTTTGTTGGAGATTGGGGAAGGCATCCATACTTAAGACTTCTCATTACTGTAAATGTTATACTTGGTGGACACAAGTGTTTGAGTAGACATCCGTTTTAAAAAAAACAGAACTGATGTTTAACTGGCATTAGTGTTTTGAGAGTGGGTAAGAAACAAATGTGCCCTTTGTGAAGGGTTTGAACTTTTGTCTCCCTCATATATACTTATTGTGCATTTGTAAATTTTTTTTTTTTTTTAAATGTGAGGGTAGTACATGAAGTGAAATTAGCCAAACTTGAATTGCAGGTAAGTTTGTTACATTCACTTTTGTACAAGGTATGAATTCATATTTTTCCCACTCAGCTATGGGTTAAATAGAAGGGCAAACTGGGAGAAATAAATCTGAATTCAAAACCAGGCTGAAGAGGGATGCATTCCATCAGGCCATTTTACCCTAGACACACCACTACTGTTATGGCTGCAGTACATGTGGTGCACTTATGACCTTAATGGTTTATGGAACTTGTAATGTGTAATAAAAAAAACAACTTCAATTAGTTTGAAAATACAAACCAAAAATATGCAAGAAGCCATAGTCTTGTAAAGTGTGTGGATCTTCATTTTCTTTCAGGTCCAAAGTATTATATTTAAAAGACATCTGAGCAGAGATTAGAATTTTTCTGTGGATCTATGGAATTTCATGTTTTTTAAACATCATTTGGGCCATCTTCCCCAATTTAGTTTTTCTGAATCAACAAAGAAAATCTTAAATTTTTCATATTTCACAATAAGTTAAATTTGTAACCATTTAACATAAAAAAAAAACTTAAAAGAATTTTAACAAATTTTCAATTATGTTTCATTTTTAAAATAGTGCATTGAGAAGTATCCTAAATTGCATGTATACGTTATTTCAAACTTCTTGATATTGATATATAAAATTAAGTAGATATATGAGAGTCAACATAATATTTAGGGGGATTTTTTCTTTTCAAATTAACATTTTCATAAATAAAAGCATAATTTCAAAAATAAATACTAAAAAATTTAATCTTCATTGATATGAATTTCAGATTTTTAAAATGTACAGAAAGTACAAAATATTTGATTTTGAAAAAGCACAGACATTTTTTAAATGTAAATGAAGATATTTTAAACACATTTAAATATATCTATGAAAAAGTTAAAAATAGGTTTTATATAAGATTTTTTTTCTAGAATCTTTTCCTTTCATTAAAAATTAAAAAAAAAATATTAAAACTGACTAAACTCTAACAAATGAAAATTATCTCTTCCTTTTCTTCTTTGTTTTTGATCAGGTGCCCAAATTTGAAAAAGATCCCACTTAAATTTCAACCAAAAATGGAATTTTTTTTATTCTCATCTCTGCTTGAGGGAATTCATGACTGTGAGGTTGGTGGATCATTTTTTTCTTCTGGTTGTTCAATTTATAGATGAAAACAAAAACTTCACTGGAAAATTTCTTTCTTTCTTGTGAAGTTTAAAGTTTGGCTTCTCTAAGCATAACCTCCTGTAGTGTTTTCAGATTTAAAAAGACACATGCGAACATCCTCTGGCAAGAAACTATATCAAGGGTTGACAACCAGAAGTGCCCATGTCAGAGCTCTTTAAAAACTGTTTGTCTCTATGTGGGCAACGTCACTTAACTAATGGACTCTCACATTTCATAATTCTCTTAAACAGTCTATTCAGATAGGATATATAAAAACATTGGGCTGACCTAGCCCAAAAGACAAGCAAATGTTTGGACTTCACCCATTTTATGAGGGGAAAACCCCGGAAATATATAAAGGCATTTTCTTATGGTACATTGTATTTTTAAGTAGTCACAGCCTAATTGTCGCTCAGTTTTGATCCTGTTTAAATTAAAAGTATGATTTTACAACAAGGAAACATTCAAAGAACTTAATTTTAAGTATCATTTGACAACACACCAGAAAAATATATTTAGGGGTTTTCCAGCCAGCAATTATAAGAGGTTTACCTTTCAAAATATTTACTAAAATATTTGGTGGCCCAATCAAAGGCAATCAGTCTAGAAGGATGACGACATGCTGTAGTATGGGTACCCTAAAAACACTACAATGGGTCACAGAATGTTTGCATATATTTTCTAAGCTTAACTTGCAAAAGAATCTGTTAAAAGATTTTGTTGCACCAAAAGGGGAGGTCTTGTTTGCCTTGAAATAATCTGTAAAAATCATTACATTGACCATTGATGGGCAACCACTGAAACCATTGGGACTAATAAGAAAAGCACAACTACTTTGGCCACCAGATGCCAAATAGTATATAGAGAATGCCAGACATTATGAAGATTGTAAATTTAATCTTTATCAGGTTGAATATGAAGTAAGATATGTAAATACAATTTCCAAAGGACAGATTGTAAAGTTTGTGGATCAGCATAAAAATTTCAAAAATTGCATTTTTAACAATTTCATATATTTTCTGCAAAATGACTACATTGAGTGTTAGTGCATTTCAGAAAGCTAACCTGATTGGGAACATCACATAAAGACTTTACAATCACATATGAGTTTCCAAGACAAATTTTAATTCAATACCAAGCTTCACCTTCAAATCAATGAGTTTTCATGTGAAGCATTTATGGAAACACTGTGAAATGCATAATCATCTCATATTTAGATATAGTTTTAGTGCAAAGAATTTACCACTTTAACAAAGCAGGTTGACATCAAGTTTCAAGAGGACACAGTTATGTCTTTACTCATTGGAGTTTATACAAGTGTGTGTGTGTGTGCGCGCAACATATGAACACAGATTTGTCAGTTGCAGGTCACACATTGTGTTGTGGAGGGGTGGTAGTAGAGAATAAGGATTCTCACTGGCTAAAGGGAAGATCTGGTATGTTCTCAACTTACCCCCAGACTGTGTCAAGTGAATAAATAACCAAATATATTGGAAACAGAAATCATGTTTTCGTTTATCTCCATAGTCTTATTTCATCTTCCAATTCTTTTGTACACTAGGTAGGGCCTTTCTCAACTTTCATTATCACCAACACAAACTAGAATTGAAACATATGGACTGATGCCCTGTCAGCTGGGGCTTCAGAATAATCCAACTGCACCCCTGCAGATAGGTATCCCTCCCCATGGTGTGCCCTGTGATGCCTGGGGATAGAGTTATTGGGACTGAGTGACCCTTTACTTGGGTTACAACACTCCACTTTGGTCCTTATCTTGATTAGATTGGTGATTGGAGAAATCTGATCCAGTCAATCAGCTAGTCATGTCAAGCCCTAATTATACAAATTTCAGTAGTTTTCCAAATAAAAACACCAAATAAACAAAAACAATTAACATCAGATAAGTATAAGAAGGCAGTTCAGGGGTCAGTCATTATGGAAGAGCATGGTCACAACACATTTGTTTCTCTCTGACTTTCTCTTCATACTTGGGTGATGGAACTTAAGGAAGAACAAGTGCTTGTGGCTAGACCTCCCAGAATTAAGTATACCACTCTTGTATCCCTGCCATACCAAGGTGAATGGTTTTCCGTACTTGGCATTTCCCATTCACCAGGTAGGGAGCAAGTATCTGTATCTCCCCCCAATATAAACCTACCAAGGCATAAGTTCAGGAAGCAAAGAGGAGAAAATACCAGAAATATTACCAAGATATATAATCTTGAAATCTCTGGAAAATTCACCTCTGACAAAAGGAAAAAGTACAACTATTACTTTTAAAAAAAAAAAAAAGGTAAAATTTTGATAAAATATTTTTTGTTCTAACTCAAAATTTAGAAATTCCCCAATATCGCCCACCCACATCAAACTCTGAATGCATCTACAGGAATTGCAAAAAGCCAAGGAGTTTTTGCACTTTGAAGAATTTAAGAAAGAACTAAAATGGCAAGGAGTGATGGATGTAAAAAGAGCTACAGTAGAAAAAGGAAGAAAAAAATAATACAAATATTAACATTTAATATGGCCAAAATACCTGAGAAAATTAAAATAAGCTACACCACAGAGAAATTAAGCTTTTGAGATGCTACAACTGCCAAAAATTATCCTATTTCTGTGGCAAGCTTATAGCAGCCAGTATGATTCATTTAAAAACAGTTGGGCAAAAGCCGATGAAATGCAAAAAATTGACCCCCCTCAACAAACTGTTGCGTAATTGCTAGAAACAACTCTTCTCATACACACAATAAGTCAGTTGAGACATTTGACCTTCTTTGAGAGCGTCATAGAAGGGGAATCACTGAAATGAAGAAAATTGATTCCATCCTCCAACTTGAGCAAACTTCCAGTTAAAAAATATATTTGACTGACCAAATAGTCCTCTACAAAATCAAGTGGAGTCAATGACGATTTACTTAAGTGTCGATCATTGAAAGCAAAAACTCAAGCCTAAGAAGGAGGAAACGATTTTGGAAGTAATCCTCAACAAATCCCAGGTCAAGAATAACAGGAAAAAAATTATATTCTATTCCTTACAATGGCTGTTCCAGTTAAAGAAATGAAGTACATGATGAACAACCTGATAGAAAACATTTCTAAATGGAAAATAATTAATCTTATACAAAACAAACATGGAGAGAGAAACAACCATTGCTTGAGTTTAAATACTCAAGAAATAATGAGAGGAAGAATAACTCTATAATAGGACATTTTTTTTAGTTGTTCTTAATTAGGTTTCATGAACTCCTTAGGATAAAATGATTCTAATTCACAAAATAAAATGTTTGTTCACATTACTCATTGAAAGAGTTAGAACTCGTAAAACTTATGAATACATTCAGTGAAGAAAAACTTTTGAAAAAAAGACGAATTAGTTGTGATGTCTCTCCTTAAACTGTTCTTGTGGAAAAAAGGCTTTGCTACAGTTTTCAAATGTAAAAGATGGAAAGAACTGAACTTAAAGATAAAAATAAGTCATCATAAAAAGAAAACATAAAATGCTGGAAATACAAAAGTTATTTCCACAAGAAAATAAGATATTAAATATTATATATATATATATATATGTATAATATTTAATATCTTATAGAACAAGAGAGAGGGAAAGAAAAAGTATGATTTCAGTAGATTGACAAAAGCTGTTTTTTTTTTTTACCTTGTACTCAGCTCGCATTTGTTTCTATATTTAAATACTTTTACTTTTAAAGTATTTTATGTGTAATTAAAATTACATTGCACTTTATATTTGTTTTGTAACTATTGGTTTTTCTTATTCATGTTTTTGACTCAGTGAGAGAAAATACACTATGGTAGTGGAATCCAGGTCATATCTTTGGCAATTCATTCACTTTTCTTATTTCTGTTGCATAACACAGCCTAGAACTTTGCTGCAATTTAAGCAACAAAAGCACAAAAAATAATTAAAGAAACCAAAAAATAAAAATGCTGGAAAAATGCATTAACAGAATCAATTCGGCTACAAAAACAAAATCTGTCTGGAATATAGACAGACTTTCTAGAATTTTCATAAGAAAATAGCAGGCAAATGCCAAACACACACACTGTAAGATACCTTGATAAATAACTCTAAAGATATTGCTGACCAACTAGCCAAAATAATCTCCAAAGTTCAAACAAAAGGCAGAAAGACAAAAACCAAACTTTAAACCAAATAATGCAGAGAGAAAAAGCTTACCATTCATTCTAGAGGAACTAAATGAGTCTTTAAGAAAGCCCGCAGTATAGATGTGGGTTCAGATGATATCCACTACAAATTCATAAGACAGTTACTCAAAAAATTACAACTGTTATTAAAAATGTCTGACAAATGGCAACTTCCTAGATAGATGTAAAGACAGTCGTTTGTCATCCCGAGTCCAAAACCTGGAAAGGATGACACAGACTCTGAAAACTAGACTGATATCATTAACCAGTTGCCTATTTAAATTATTGAGATAATGATCAACAGGTTGACTTGTTAACTGTAAGCTAAAGGCTTAATCAGTGATTTTTAATGTGCTTTAAGGAAAAATAAAAAGAAACACCATGGATCATTTAATAAGCCAAGAAATCGTTGTAAGGGAAGCCTTTAAGAAGGAACATCTCTCAATAGACTTTTTTTTGAGTTACAAAAAGTGTACAACATGGAAACTTGATATTTTGAGAGACCTGCATGAACTGGTCCTGACTAAATTCATAGAGAACTTTCTGAAAGACCAAAGATCTGAAGTCTAGGAATTGCACTATAAGAATGACAAAATAAAGAAGGCTTTTGGAGACCCAATTCTGCACAAAAATAAACTCCATAGTTAAATCCCTAAGCCCAGGAGGGAGACGCTTCTTATTATGTCAAGAACTTTCTAATAACGTACAGATCTCGACATATGCATATCATAGAAAGACAACTCCAACAATGCCTCAATAAAATACACAAATAAGCCACTGAAAATGGTTTTATCTTTTCAAAATAAAAAACTAAATGCCTATATTTCTGCAAATTAAAAAAATTGGACTGTAGTGGAACAACACAAGTTCTTAGGCATCATCTTTGACAAAAAAAATTTAACTTTCATTCCCCATCTAAAACATTTGAAAATAAAATGTAACAATGTCCTCAAAGTTCTATATGTAGTGGCCCATACTGAATGGGAAGCAGATCAACAAACATTAATTATACAGATCACTACTTTACTTTGGATTATACTAGTTTCATATATGGTGCAACCAGAAAATCATACATAATGCAACCTATCATCAAGGCCTTTGACTAGTACTTGGGGCTTTTAGGACATCCCCAGTAAAGAGATAATACACAGAAACTAATGAAATACCTCCACATTTAAGGGAAACTAAACTGGCACTACTGTACTACGTCAGAATAAAATCATACCCAACTGACCCAGCAAAGAATATCATACAACCTTATGCACTCTGAATAAAATCCATTTCTGATGGGTTATGGACCAACTAAACTCTCAAACATACAAAAAATGATTGCAGCTAGTATTCCATCATGGATATTCAAGCAACTTGCTTCAGGAGATTAGAAAAGAAAAAAAAATATATAGAAACTATTTTCACTGCAGAAACTTATGCAATCAAGCTAGCTCTCAACATCACAGAGAAAAACCAATTTTTTTTTCAAACTCACGATCCATCCTAATGAGTTTGAAGTGGGGGAGAGCAAAAAAAACGACCTACACATTATCAAACTATTATGAAAAATGTGCATTACTTACAAATTTAAAGACATCAAACTTTGTTGGTTTTCTAGCCACATCAGAGTTGAAGGTAACAATAAAGCAGACTTCACTGCTAAATTTGCTTTACATATGGATGTAGACCAAAATCTCATGCACTGATTTTAAGGTCATTAACAAATATATTCAAAAGGAATGACAAAAGTGCTGGGTAAATAACACACACAAATTCAGCCCAAACTAGGAGAATAGAAGTTGGCTTTTAGAGAATCTCAAAACAAAGAAGAAATACTGGCCTGTTTATGTACTGGCCATATGAAAACAACCCATTATTCCACTGGTAAGAAGGAAGTTCCATTTTGACAGCTTCTTCTTTCTTTATGTAACAGACTCAAGAGCACCCTCGATCAGCTCTCTACAAATCTAGGATCAGTTATTTATCCTACATACAATCTGCACTTCTTACCTCTTTCTCTTATGTGTATGTAACATTCTACCTTGAACTATAGAATTTTAAAAATATGTAGGATTAAAGTGAATTTAAATTCTAGTTACTTTATCTTTCTCAATCCCAATGTATTATATGTGCCCCAGGAAATATTTATAAATAATCTAACTTGCTGGAATATTTAGTTCTGCCCCTAAAAACACTCCATTTTTTGTTTAAAAAGCAGATTAGTTGTTCCTAATTAGGTTTCATGAACTCCTTAGGATAAAATGATTCTAATTCACAAAATAAAATGTTTGTTCACATTATTCATTGAAAGGGTTAAAACTCGTAAAACTTATGAATACATTCAATGAAGGAAGACTTTTGAAAAAAGACTAATTAGGTGTATCTCTTTAAACTGTTCTTGTGGAAAAAAAAAAAGGCTTTGCTACAGTTTTCACGTGTAAACGGTTTTTCTCCTAGATATGTTGTTATCCTTTAAAATAAAAAGTACTTCCATGGAAACTGAATAGCAGCAAAATTAAATCTATTTTACATATATATATATATATATAGAGAGAGAGAGAGAGAGCATATTCTTTTAAAGTAGTAATATCAAGAGATTTTGCCACACTCTTTACTTGTAAAGGGAGATTATCCCATATATTCAATCATTGTTTTAAGTAATCATGATTAGAAAAAAAAAACTGCTACACACTTAAAAAATGAATTTTCTCCAGTATTTTTCTTTATATCATTTCTATTCATTTTTTTCAGGGCTTTGCCACATACTTTAAAGGAAAAAGGCATTCTTCCTGGCATAAACATTTGGTGTTGCAAGTGAATTTTTGAAAGAAAAAATTCTGACACTTTACAGAAGAATGAAGTCACTCCAGTGTAAAGTGTCATGGGTTTCTTTTTCAAGAAAAAGCTTTACAACAGACTCCATAAAAATAAAAAATATCAAGTATCATCTTTACAAAGTTTTAGAAAATGTCCTTTTAGAAAAAAGGTTCTGCCACACACTTCACAGGAAAATGGTATCTTTCCAGTATATGTTTTCATATGTCGTGTTAAATTGTCTTTCCAAAAGAAAAAAAAAAAATCTACCACGCATCTCTCAGGAAATTGAAATCAATCCAAGATGGATTATAAAGTCAGTTGTTGTTCCAAGTGATTTTTTTTTTTTAAGAAAACAAACTCAACTTCACTACTGCAATAGTAAGTGAAGAAAGATTGTCCAGGGTTTTCTTCTAATTAGATTTATGACATATTCTGGTCAATTGGAAAGAAAACATTAGATTTCATGAAATAAGCCATTGAAAGACAGTGCAGGTACAGATTGCCAGGATACACTTTTGAAGAGATTTGCTGTTTATATATGAAAACATTACCAGCCAAGATTTTACATAATTTTCTAAATCATGTGAGTAAATTGAGAAGCTCAGAAACAGTTCAAGAGACTCATATTTTCAAATATAAATGTTTTTACAATAACAACGCCATATCTCAAATCTTGTTTCTTTATTATCAACTCCCTGCTTAAGCTTAGCATATAAAATCCACATTGACAGTTGGTTAAAAAAAAAAAAAAAAAAAAAATGAATATTCCTAATCCAGATTTTTATCTCAGCTCAGGACCTTAACCAATGCTGTAGATGATAAAGATGCAACTACAGGCCTTCTAATCTAGTTTATATAACATCATACTTCCACAATTATTTCTTCTCTTGCACTTCTTGCTTTTTAAAGATCAAAGTTATGTTCTGTCTTCCTAATCCCTGTTCATTTTTTTTTCTATCTCTCCTTAATTAGTTTTTTTCTTTATTCATATATTCTTTCACAGTAAACCTTTTATTGCCTTGCTTGGGATGAAAAAAATGTTTTAGCCCCGTGTTAATTACCTCAGATTTCTGAAAATGGATAGTCTCCTGGTTTGAGCCAACAACTAGCTGAGCTATACCCTCACTGAGTCAGGAGAGTAGTAAAAGAGAGCAAAAGAAATAAGTTGCCAACTAAGAATTATGAGTACTTAAAAAAAATTTGGGTTAACAAAACCCATCGTGTGACTAATGCAGTTTTAAATAAAGTGGGTTTCATTAAAAAATTTTTTTATAAATTCCACACTGAGACTTCTTCCATATTTGCGCATTTTCTCAGCACAAATCCACTGACAACCTGGAAAGAAATAAAAAGAAAATCTTTAGCAAATGTGCCAAGACAGTACTATTTCAGGTTAACAAATCATAGTGTATCACAGATATAATAATTTAAAGAAAAAGATATTTTATTACAACTTATCTTTGCTTTTTATCACTTTTAGGTCAAGACTTCCCAAAGTATAAGTGAAATATTTACTATAAAAATGACCCATTTTTTTTTAGAGGTGGGAGAGGGGGGGATCAATATTTACCCATACACTAACAGTTATTACCAAACTGGGTGAAAAGAGATGGTTTTTGCATTCCTCAAACAGCCAATCTCCCAATCAGATGTCTTGCTACTGGATATAGTTTACTATCATACCCAGAATTAATTTTAATTGAAAAGGATTTATCAAAAATTATAGAATGTCACAACTATACTTCAATATACTGCTATAAAATTCATTTGATGGACAGAAGATTCATTTTGGCTAGGATCTTTGCAACATCAGCATCCTATTAATATTGTCTGTCTCAATTTTAAATTTTGTTCATTTGCAAAACTGATACAATACAATAATGAACTATTCTGTTTGATCGTATAGAAAAAAAGGGAAGGTGGATTTTCAGTGATTGAACAGAAGATGGAAATGTTTGACAATGAAAGAAATATAGACAAACTTTTTTCATGAGATGATTCAGACAGTTGTCCGCATCTTTGTTGCCATATTCATAACATTTTGGCCATTTCATGCACTGTCCATCTTCAGTGATTGGAATTTCAAACTGAAACCATTATTTCATTTCCTGGGATAAATTGTTCTAGTCCTACGAGTCATATCTTTGGATGAGTATCTTCATTTCATTCAACTAAGTTTTTGTTCATCTCTGCTGTAGCCAAGTAATGTGTCCTCAAGGACATCAGTGTATAAATTTTGAGGACTCCTAGACAGAATATCTCAGTAACTTTTTTTATTTAACCAGAGATCATATTACAATTTTGTTGATTGTAATTGTTTTCCTTTAACACTCCATATTACTGGTTCCCATACCATATTCATTTCTATGCTTGGCTGACTTAGGAGATTTGTGTGGCCTGATTAAGTTTGTTTTTTTTTTCCAGTGGTGTTCACATGGAGCAGGGATTCCCTTTTCTTTCCATGTGGTCAACTATGCCTGATTTTTCTATTTCTTCATATTACAGCCTTGTGTTCTTGCAGCCTTATCTTAAGGGTGCCGACCGTTTCTCTTTTATTTCTTACCAAAGATGCATGGGGTGGCATACGCACAGTTCTTAATGTTCTCCTCTTGGAGGTCTTACTCAGAAGAGGTGTCTGCAAAGTGTTGAACCACTTTTGAAGGTTGTTCCAATGCTATATGGATAACAGATCTTTTGTATTTTTTTCCCCAATAATCCCTTCACATAGAAAACAGTCCTGGTCTGTTACTCTGAATGTTGTTATCCTCTCGCACCCTTCTATCCCAGTTTTTGGGAGCATCTGTCATGTATCCAGGATAGTTGTTATGCTGTAGGGTACTGCTTATATTGACCATTTCTTGTTCGTATATCTCTGGGTCAAAGTTGTTAATTTAAAATCTTGTTTGTACCCACTTCTTAAAATAATGACCAGCATTCATATTTATGATTGTTATTGGAATATTTTTGTTAAGTTCAAATATTTCATGTTGTGATAGAGGAATTTTATTGTCATAGAATCACCATGAACTTATTCAATCATTAACTTAAGAATTAAGATTCATCAGAAAATTCAATTAGGAAAACCACAAAATTTTCTAGTTTTTATCATTTTATGGAAAGGAAAAAATTTTGCAGTAAGTAAAAATTAGAAATTGTTTATTTCTGGAATTGGCCACAAGGTAAATAAAATTACAGAAAGTGGCTAATAGTGATCATTCCACCTTTTATTAATTACAACACCAATAAACTTTAAAGTAAAGAAAAAACACTTAATTATAGATTACAAATGATTATTAGTTCAACTCCCTGTCTATGCTAGGTTAGAGATCAACATTGGTCATAATAACAATAAAACAATTCTTTAGTACCAGGGCTGGTGTAAGGGTTTCGTGCCCCAACACCAAATCTATGATATATCTCCTCCATTACATCTCAATTTTCGTAAGGTCAGTCAGTCAAGTGCCATACATGATACATGCTTGGGTGATCATGTCTCAAAAGAGACAAGACTGGGTAGAAAATTTTCTTGCAGTAGGTTGCTATTACTTTCTGCGGTAGACTGGTTGCCAACCAAGGCTATAGAACCCATAGTGGAAGGGAAGAGAAGGATTAATACCTTTTCCAAGGGTATTTGCATGTAAGTGAGTGCAGCAAATTCAACTATCCACTGCACCACAACATAAAGTAGTATTCATATAAAATACAAATGTTATTGTAACCTAATTATGTGCAATACAAGTGAACAATTCAACTATAAAAATTGAAAATAAATACAATGTATCTAAATAAAAATTAAAGACATGATATAATATATGATTCCATCATAATTAAAATAATGTTTTTTTTTTGTTTTTTTTTAATCATCTCACCCCAAGCAAGGCATTCCACTGCCACTATTGCGCATGGGGCTACATAGGGGAAGGTAAAGAGAAGGAGTGGTTAGACATAGGGAATGTCAGGAGGAAGGTGACAGATGAGTAAGGATAGCGAGGATGAGGGTCGGGCAGATGGGAAGAGTGCTTGATAGAATGGGAGCAGATTAGTGTGTTAGGAGGTGTCTATTGACCTTACATTTAAACTCCTGGAGATTGTAGCCGTCGGGGAAGCAATCGTTTGGAAGAGAATTCCACAGTCGGGAAGTGCGAGGAAAGAAACTGTTGGAGTAGAAGTTACGGCTGCATTTTATCGGTTTCACTGTAAAAGGGTGAGATCTAGTTGCTAATCTAGTATCTCGTGCAAATTCGTATTTAGGATCTAGTTGCTAATCTAGTATCTCGTGCAAATTCGTATTTAGGGGGCACCAGTGATCTAAGTTCATCGGAGCAGAAGCCGTGAAAGTATTTATAGAAGAGACACAGGGAAGCCACGTCTCGCCGGTGGGAGAGAGACTGCAGGCGGTCTGCCAAGTCGGTATCTATCACATTACAGACCCTCCTCTGAACCTTATCGAGAAGCCCGAGGAGAACAGCAGGGGCACTCAACCAGATATGGCAGCAGTATTCAATGCACGGGCGGATGGTAGATTTGTAAATGTGCAGGATAGATTTAGACGGAAAAAACTTCCGGGCCCTACACAGAGAACCGACTTTCATAGCAGCGGATTTAGCAATGGATTCGATATAGTCATTCCATTTGAGGTCCGCTGAAAGTGTGAGACCAAGGAGGCGTAGTGTTTTACTCTCTGGGAGGCAAGCCTGGTCCATGCTAATGGGAGGTAGGTGAGATTGTCGATTGTTTTACAGCAATTTAGCAATTTTTCTTATAAATAAGGTGAATAATGTTAACACATTTCACTATTTTTTTTTTTATTTAGCATGTTTTATTTTAGACTTAGCGAGAGCAAAATAAATTCACAGATTTGGAAAGAAAAAAGGACCACAGAATGATGTCAAAAATGTTCATCCTTTAATAGTCAATTGTGCTTATTTTAATTTGTAACACAGATAGAAAAAAAAAAGAAAAGAAAAGCAAATGTTGAGATGATAGGGAGGGCTACAAAGCACTGCCCAGGACAACCAATCAGGCTTGCCTCCCCAGTCAGTGGGTTGTGCATACCAGCCCTGTTTAGTACTGATGGTTATTTGGTTTGCTTAATAAAACAAAGCATCATTAAATTCTTTATGTAACAGAGCTCAAGATTAACAATCAGTCCTAGAGAACGTACAAAACAATAACTTGGATATGCTGGTTAGGTTTTTACTGATGATGCTGCTGAGATGATACAACATTTTTAATTTTATTTATTCTAAAAACAACTAAATTTGTAAAATAACAATAAATTCTTATCAATAGTGATAAACACACACCACATAAAATTCTTCAAAGTTTTTGATTAATGGATTTGTTCTTTCTTTTACAGATTATTTAAAGTTATAAAATATTTTTAGATTGTAAATTTTTTGGGAGATAATAATGATTTACTAATACAAGTCATACTGATTAACCCATAGCTGGGAGAAGAGAAGAGGTGGATTCAAACCTTTCTCAAAGGCATTTGCACATAAATCAATCTAACAAACCCAGTTGGAAATGGAACTCAATTTTCCAATTTCCAACTGTGAGCCGTTATTCATTACACCACCCAGATGTCCAAGCTTACAGCACCTGGTATTCCCAAGTAGTCATTCATCTTGGTACTGACCAGGCTTGACATTGGTTAATTTTGGTGATTGTATGAGAACTGGTGTGACATGGCTGTTAGTCTAATTATTCAAAGAGATTTAACTGAAATATTTAAATAAAAATAAAAATGTGCTTTTTATAAAAATTAGTGTAAAATTTAACTATTTTTGTTTTTGTATTTATTCATTTTTAAAAGTAATATTTTTTTTAATTTTTGTTACAACCTGTACTAATTACATTAATAACAAATTTCAGATGAGTGATTGTAAAACATGAAGACTACAATTTAAAGATTAAATGAATCATATTTATTTGCTAAACATTTGAATGTTTTTATTATGCTACTAACAACTAGAAAGGATGACAAAGTAAAAAATATTAGTACATTTTAATTCTGAAACCATTTAATTTTTTTCAGGATGGTTCCAGGATGATGGTGAAAAATGCCATATAAAGTTCTTATAACAAGAGGAAACTAAATTTTAAAGAATTAGAGTTCTTACAGGATATGACAAAGTGCGCATGTTGATATCTACAGCTCATATGATAAAAACAGGCTTTAACTTTGTCCACTCCATACACCTATTTCCAGAATACTTCCCCCACAACAAAAATAAAAAATACAGGGGCCCTAAAACATTTTTTGGCAAACCAGAAGGTCTACATATTTTTCACAGCAGCCATTGACACACTATAAAGCCAATACTTAGTTTACCCACACATACACAAAAAAAACAGACCAGTCTAGCATTTGCAATATAACCCCCACAAGCAGGCAAGCTTAACCAGATCAGCAGCAATACCAAGGTGCTTCCATCAACATTAACTGAATGTCATCAGCAGACTTACCCTTGATTACTATAATACAATAATTCATGGAATATTTCTCCCACAAGTCTATCCCCTCACTTGATTATATAAACATGTTGGTTTTCTTTTACAAGTCTATCTCGACTAATACCTTATGTTATATACCTCAAACAAACTCAGTCTTCCATGACTGACCTATGACATTCCACACAAGCAAATAAACTTTTTAAATCATGAGAAATAAAATCTCTTCCACTTATCCGAACCACATCTTATCTCCATTTTTTGTTTTGTCATTTACAATTTGTTTTTCTTAACAGTAAAGTTGCTGCTACAATTAAGAATATCTATTTTGTAATCTTTGTTGGCAAATTCATAATAGCAGTTTGGAAAAACAAATGAGAAACAGAAAGATTCATTTGTCACTAATAAAATACAATGAAAAAAATTATTGTTCTGTGTAATTATTTTGTCAAAGCTAACATTAATAAGAAAAACTAATCTTGTATTAAATGGTTAAAAATAATAATTGTTACAATGAAAGATAAATCCATATAAGCAGGTAACAGCCACCATCAAAAAAGTAATTATGGACATTTAGAAAACCATCAACACTGAAGGACGAACCAAAAGAAAAACTAAACAGAAAATAAAATGGAAAAATAAGAAAAGAATATTTCAAAACAATGTGGCCTAAGAGAAAATAGTAAAAATCAAGTTTCCAGAACATAAACAAACATAAAAATCAAAGCTCATTACTAATCCTACATAGAAAAATAAATTTCATCTATGCTAACTACAATTACATCATGACTCAAAAAGCTAAACAACTAATCTAAACATTTATAAATGGAACTTTGTCTCTCTGTGTGTCTGTGTCCATTACCTATAGACTCCGAAATGGCTAAACTGATTTTCTTGAAAATTTACACAGTTGTACTATAAGCGTCTGCGAGTGTTCTTAGCTAGGTTTTGTGTCGAGGTACCCCCGATAAATATTGAAAATCAATAATCGAAAAAATCAGGTGATAGAAATAGTTCAAGGTTGCAGTTCTTACAATAGTGCAGAAAATCGATAATATATATAAAAGGCAAAATGTTTGTATGTGTGTCTGTTTATCTGCCTGTATGTCTATTTTTTTTTCAGCCCTTTTATTTTAGAACCAAACCCAAAGCAAAATCTAAGTAGGTATAATTGTAGTTCTTAGTCTCAGCCATGATAACATTTACTCAAAGGACTTATTTAGCCTTCAAAATTTAGTTTATGATGAAAAAAACTTATTTGATATTGATACCAGGAAATGAAAATTTGACTTACATCCATTCATTTTTCTTTCAGTCTACGGTTTCACTTTAACTGGAAACAACTATTGCTTTTTAGTCTTTCGTGCCAATGTCCAAAGAGTCTAAGCTCCAGGACCATGGATTAGTTTTAAAGTTTTCATTACACCCAAGCAACGCTGGGCTATACTGCTAGTGACCCATAATCTAAATTTAACAAAGTTTATTTAAAATACTAAATTTTAGAGCTAAGTATACAAATAAATGAAAGTAATAAACTCAAAATCAGGCTTATAATTCTCATCAATATTCAAAAAGCCCCTAAAACAAATAAAGCCAACTCAAACCAATTCTGGATTACAAAATATGGAAATGATGCTTAAAAGACATCTCTTTGTCTGCTCATAATGAATGCAAGCGTGTCGTAAATGATGCAAAGTTATTGCTTACTGAGAGAAGGAAACAATGTACAGCGTCTCACAAATTCGGTTCTAGGGATTACTAGCGGCTCTGCAAGAATGTGCTGAACAACAGAAAACTCCTCAATCCCTCATCTATTCAATGAATTCAACAGCAGACAATGTTGAATTCTTTGCTCACAAATTCTCTTCCAACTCTACACTTGACTCATCTAGAGTACCCACACCCAATTTCCCACTTAGGACAGAGGTCCAACTGAGTGATATATGCATAACCTCATCTCTGGTTTTGAACATCATTTTAAAATTAGACTCCCATAAGAGCTGTTGTCCTAAAGAAGTGTGCCCCTGAGCTGACTCCAGTCCACTCCAAACTCTACAACTATAATTCATGTTTTCAAGAACTCTAGTGAACTTTCTGACTAAGTTGATTCTGACCATTTCTTCAGTTTTTCACTGTTTGTAACAACTCAAGTTGTATTTTTTATATTTTCTATTAGGCTGCATATATTGACACAATACAGTGATATTACAGACATCATCATAATAAAGCCACTGTTCTTTTCACTGTGTGGCGATTATCACCTTTTGGTGATATCTTTTGGGTATTTTCACAGAGAATCTAAATATTTATGGCTGCTCATCAATTACTGCTACAGGAAATTAGATGCTATTTCATGAAAATACATTGATTTTATATTAAACAGAGCTGCTATCTTTTAACCACCATAGATAATCTCTCCTATCTCCCATCATCTAGTCTCACTGAAAACAATACACTGCATCTCCTCGGTCTAACTCTCTCAGCCCAACCCAAGTAGAATGACTACATTAAATCAATAGCTGAATCCACTGCTAAGAAGGTTGAGTTGCTGTGTCAGTCCAGGAAGTTTTTCTTGTCTGAATCCATCTTGCACATATACAAATCCACCATCTACCCGTGTCTGGTCAAGTGCTCCTGCTATTTATCTTGGGGGTTCTCAAAAAACCCCAAAGGAGAATCTGCAATGTAATTGATCCGAACCTGGCAGGTCAACTCCAGTCACTTTCTCACTGACATGATGTGGCTTCCTTGTCTCTTCTACAAATACTTTCATGGCTTCTGCTCTGACAAGCATAGCTCCCTGGTGCCCCCTCTACATAAATTTACTTGCACTACTAGACTGGAAACTAGGTCTAACCCTTTTACAGTGAAAACAATTAAACCTAACTGCAACTGCTACTCTAGCAACTTCTTTTCTTGCACTTCCCCCCTGTGGAACTCCCTTCCATATACTTGCTTATCTGATAGCTACAATCGCCAAGATTTTAAATGCAACATCATTGATTCCCATCCTTTCCCCAACACCCCCTGTATTTTGTTCTCCTCCCTTTCTGCTCTACTCTCATGCAGTTCTTTTCACACCAGTGTTCCCATTCTTCCCTTACTCATATGTTTTTTATATATATATATATATATATATATATATATATATATAAAACAGCGACTACTGTAAACTTTAAACTAAATAAATTGAAAGCAAAGTATTTGGGGACTTTTGTTCTAGTTTGATGTGAGGAACTAGCTACCAATGTTTGTAAAAATACTTTTAATACACCCTTTATATATATATATATATATATATATATATATATATACACACACACACACTTTTCCCTCCTGTCATGCTCATGGAGAGAGACAATAGCAAGGTAGCACTGCCTCAGCTATTCTCTTTATTACCAGTTATTAAAGCTCTTAACAGTGTCTTATGTTGTCAAGTAGTAAAGAAAAAAAAGAAATATATATATATAAAGTGTGTGTTTTTTTTTACTTATGTTTTAATAATACTAGGTACATCAATATACATGTTGCTGTCATTTTAGATGGCATATCGACATAAATATTCAACAGCATGGGCCTACTCATATTTAGAAACACAAAATTCACATAGTGATCAGAGTTATCATAAAGGCATAATTGGTTTGTTCTGTTTTATGGCTTCTCATGAGTCATTTAAAATTTAAAGCTTTTTGTTCACCCCCACCTCTCATTCATATGGTACCAACAATTTATTTTTCATTTCATGCACCCCCCCCCCCATCATATGGTATCAACTACTTTGTTCAGTTTAAATATCAGTTTTCTTAACTGTTAGGTTTCTCTTTTTTGGTTTAAACCCACTCTTTTGAGAAATGATATTATATCATTTATCCATCCTTCCTTGCTCTTTGAAAGAGTTTTCCTATTTGGAGCACCCAGTCAAAACATGTTTTAGAGTGTATGCAGTTTTGTATGTTGGCCACATAGCATAGTCGCATAAAGTTACAGTTAGTTAACTTAAAAAACCAGCATACACAAACAGAATTAATACAGAAAACACATTTTTTCTAAACTAGCTTTATACGTGTATATGAGCTGTTCTGAAACCAAACTATTTTTCTACAGCTATATCTACTCACTAGTCATGAAAAAAACAAGAACAAGATGACTCCAGAAGTTAATCAGTCACTCATAACACATGCCAAGCGGAATGTCAGTAGTTGCTACAGCTGCTTTCACATATGACAACTCATATTACTTGTAGAATTTCATCAGCAAATATTTCTGCACCTTAAGAAAACTTTTTTTTCTGTTCCTGATACTGCAAACTTTTGAAGAAAGACATTTACCACAAAAGACTACTTCCTCGTACCAGTGTGAACAAGGCAGATAACTACTATGATGTGCTAACTTTTGCATTACAGAAGTTTAATATATTTTTGAACTGTCTATCAACTACTTTGTGTGTCATTTAATGCCATAATTTAATTTTCTTGGGAGATTTGAAATAATACAAATCTGATATTTGTTATTCTGCGTTCACAATTGAATACATGGTATATCATACACAGCTTTTGTGCATATATATGTTTGTGTGGACAAGATTACTATAGGCAGTGATATGTGTGTTTTACATGGGAGTTTTATTGAAGTCATATTTTGGACTACAGTACAAGAAATTGTAGGATGTTATACGAATTAATGTCCTGAAAGAGTTTTTTTTTTTTCATGTTGGTTGATGCAAATGCAGACATGCACGAAGTGAATAGCCATCAATTTAATAAAAAAAGAACACACACACACAAAATGAACAATCATAATTTTAAAAAACATAAACATAATTATTTTTTAATAGTTTGACATATGAGATGTTCAAAGAAAAGCTAAAATTAATTCCAATAATTCATGTCACATGAATCAGTTAAAAGCAATGAAAAAATACAAGTGTTGAAGGATAAAACACAACTAAATGCAGACCTGGTTGTGTTTCACACTTTGTGTAGCATTCTACATCATTTGGAGTTCTACTACATTTGAAAACATTGAATTACACACTAATTCCCATTGCTACACATTTCAGCTATTGAGACAACTCATGGTTTGTGAATATCACAAAAATTCTTAACTGCTGCACATTTCTTGTGAAGTATAATGGTTTTATTGAACAGAACTACAAACAGAAAATTAAAAAAAAGGCTGCACATAATAGCTTTCATTGCACAGAACCTAATGATGTTGACATTTTTTCAGTTCATCTAGTTTAGCATTCAGCTTCTCTTTCAATTTCAATGTCTATCAGCTTGTCCTTTGCAAATCTTCACAGAGCATTAGATGTTGCAATAAGTGTGAAGTTCTGAGTCTACTCAGCTTTTCTCTGACATGAGCAAATCTCATCAACATTTGCTTTTTTTTCCTAACTACATTTATATGTTACAAATTAAATTAAGCATGAATGACTATAAAAGGATAAAAGATTTTTGTGCATGCTGATGTCATTTTGGGTAATTTTGTTTTTCATTCTAAATTCTTCAAGTTTTAACAAAAAATTTTCAAGGATTGCCAAAGAGTAAAGGTAGTTAAAATAATAATAGTGGTGTCAAGGAAAAAAATCATCCTTTTGCAGTCATGAAGGTTAAAGATTGTCAGAGTGTAACACTATTTAAAGTAGGGTTTTCTACCGATCATTTTGAAAAATGATTTGGTGCACATGTGAAACTTTTACACTGATATTCACTCATTCACTGTTCAAAAATTCTATTATAATTTGTCCCTTCCTCTGTTAATTTGTATGACCATTATGCCCTGCCAATACCTCATAAATAATGGAAAAAAGGGAAAAGAAATTACTTTTTTCAGTGAGAAAAGGGAAGAAGGAAAAGTTAGAAAAGCTGTCCATTTCAAATTTTTTTCATTTGTTCCCACTTTTCCAGCATTTATACCTATAAATGTTATTGCAATATTTTGTTAAAGTTAAACCCAAAGGTTTAACATTACAATAGAATTTCTATGTATATTTTATTGTTATAGACTCACCATGAGCTTATTCAATCATAATCTTAAGAATTAATACTAATCAAAAAATAAGATCATGAAATTTCCACAGGTTAAAACTAGTACATAATAAAAAATTTGAAATTAGTAATCTTCCTTTAACATGTTAATCTGGAATTTAGCCAAACAAAATCTTTTTTTCTACTATAAACACAATACACATGGTATGTATGTATATTTTGAAAATAGGCAATCAACAATTTCAGTTGTCATATTTGAATATTCAGCTGATCAAAATGCATCATCAATAGCACATTTCATATTAAAGGCAAAAAATTTTGAAAAATTGTTGTCCGGCATAATCTAAAATATTAGACCTAAATACAATATAAAGAAATACCAGTTTCTTCCTTCCATATTACATAAGTCCCCAGTGGCTAATATATAGAGAGAGCTCAAAGAGTAGTAACACATGGTCTGATGATCGCTTATAGCATGAAACTATCAGTCACCATGCAGTGTGGATTTCTATGTCCACACTATTAAATATGTCTATAACTTTGAAAAAGAGTCGTTAACATATACAAAATAATTTGAACAATCAAATTTCTCCTTTGTATAGTTGTTAACACATTTTGGATGGCCCATTCTTTCAACATGACTAGAACAAAAACCTCTTTCAACCACAAGTATCAATCATTTTGTTAACAAGAAAAAAAATATACAAAGAAAATATTTGAGCATCCAAGCAGTGGAGTCTGACCAAAAAGTATCAGAACTGTTGCTATAGTAACAAAGCTAAAGTTATGTAAAGTGAAGGCACTTGGCAGTCTGATTTTGTCCTCTGTAATGCATACACACTAAGTTATAACCTCACTTATTTCCAGTGCTTGGAAGGAAAGTGTATAGAGTTTGGTCGTCTCACTACACCAGTTTCCATCAGTGACCCTGGCTTGTACAGTAATTTTTTGTTTAGAACAATATTCCACAGGTTTAACAATTACATATTCCCCAGGACATTTTCCTCTTCAGAAATCAAATCCTACTTGTCAGGAACAAAATTTCAAGATGTTGAGGATATCCAAGAAAATGCAATGAGGGACTTGCTCACTATTCCAAAAATGGAAATCCAGGAATGCTTCCATCAATAAAGATGATGCTGGATAAATTGGTTTGCTTCAGAAGGGGACTACTTCAAAGGAGATTAAATGCCAAATTAATGTGTGCTGTAGTTTTATTTTATAATACAAGTCACGATACTTTTTGATCATCCCTTCTGTGTGTGTGTGTGTGTGTTGTGAAGAAAGTGGATAACGGCTTGGAATGAGAAATTAAAGAGCCAAGTTCAAATTTCAGTTGAATTTGTTGCATTCACTTCTACACAAATATCCTTGAAAAAAAAAAAAAAGCATTAATCCATCTCTTCCCCCTTCAGCTATGGGTTAAATAATCTTCACTAACCCGTACTGCCAAGTGTGTCGAGTACGGCACATCCCAAAATGATGGACATGAAACAGTGAAAGTCATCACAGGGAGAGGTTTCTCAAACGAAAGTGAAAAACTCACGAATGTCTATTATGTTTAATCATGAGCCATTCTAAACTGTCATCTTTCTGATCAGAGTTCAATTAATTAACATTTCTTAGAAAAACATTGCCATGTAGGTAATATCAGACAGATTTTAGTCAACAATACAATAATACTCACTCATACACAGTAAAAAGAACCATCAGATATTGGAGGCCACCTACATTAAATTAAAACAACCCACACTTAATAAAATCACGTTTAAATCTGGTCATAACATGTTACATTGCATTTAAATATATGGTTCTGTTAACATTTCGAGCTCTCACGCGGTGTGATGTCATAGAACCGCATTACAAATTTACGAACTGCATTTGCTAATTGGTAACTTATCATTGCTTAGCAAAGTTTTATGTCAACACAGGATAAAATCATTTTTGATGGTGGATGTTTTTATGTTAACATCCCTGTAACCTCTCTGAAGATGGCTCATGTGAGCTAAAAGCTTAGAACCAACTTAATAAAAAATTATCCAAATGTTGGAGAATTTTTGTCTTTATTGTCACCTGAACTTAAAACCAAAATACGATGTTTAGAATGGCTCATGATTAAACATAAGACATTCATTGTCTCTTATATTTAACAGTATATATTTGGAAAATTATCTGCTGCCTCTATACAATATATATATATATATATATATATAATCTGACAAAGTTGCAAAACTGTTTTTCCTGTGACACATTTTATCCTACTCCATTAGACTAAAATGATGTTTATGCTGATATGATTACATATGCATATGCACATGAAAGAGAGAGGATGCTGAAAATTTTTTTTTATAAACATTTCATTAAAACTGAATTTGATTATACATTTTCCATTTGTCAAATTTCTTAAAAACTTGGTCAGGATTCTTTATTTTGAACACATTGTCGATGTAAAAACACAGATAAACTTAAAAATATAAACCTTATACCTTCAACTCATTCTGAAGGATTGGATGAGGATTTTCCTTGGATTCATTTCAGAAAAGGCTATAGGAATTTAGTGCTGTCAAGCCATTCTGAAAAGGAGATTAGGATTTACCATTAAGTTGGTGCAATATATCTGGGAAAAATATATTCAACTTTCAACATGAATTAAAAATTATAAAGAAAAGATACAGATCAAATATTAATGACCTCTTTTAAAAGTCACTAATTTCTTTCTTCTTTAATTCATGACAAATGCCTGCTTAATGAAAAAGTACTATGATTCATTATTTAAGCATAACACACAAATACACATTTCTTTTTTTGGATATGATGAAGCCTAGAAAGACGCAACACATAATCAAATCTAGTTTCAATGAAACATGTTCTATTTGCCAAATTTCTTAAAAACTTTGTTAGGATTCTATATTCTATTTTCAACGCACACAGTTTTTCATTATATATGTCAGATTAAATAAAATGCAAAAATTGTGTCTGCTTATTTTTGATAATTTCTCGATGTTCTCAAGTACTTTCAATCTCCTTCAGAGATCATCTTCAGAGGTGTAAGTTGTGGTAACAAAAAGTAAGCGCAAAACTGTGTTGCTAAAAATGGTAAATTTTCTTGCTTCAAATATAATGGTTGACAAATTGCTTAACATTCACTAGAACGTGAAACTTATATAAAATGGAATTTTTTATGTTGTAATGTTATGGTCATGCATCTGTTAAAGCAGGAAAAAACTATATTTGAAGCAAGAAGAAAATTTACATTAATTTTTAGCAACACAGTTTTGCAGTTATTTTTTTTGTTTTTTTGTTACCACAACTCACACCCATGAAGAAGATTGAAAATACTTGGGAACATCGAGAAATGTGTAATAAAATTATTTGTCTACATTATAGCTCATTTCTTACATCTTTCAATTATATGCGAAAGATTATCCATCAGTATGAATGAATTTTTATTAAAAATAAGCAGACACAATGTTTGCAATTTATTTAATCTGATATGTCTAAAAGAAAATTTGCTGCCTAAATACACAAATTACATATATATATATATATATAATTATTGTAATATTTTTATTATAAGTAGTTATAATAAAAATATTTTACCTTGCTACACAAAAGTTTTCATGTTTCAGTACGATAAATTTACTTTGTCAGGTGATGGTTGGTAACTGGTGATAGGAATGATTATGGAAATTTAAAAACAATTCATAACCATTTTTTAGACAGTTAAAGAGGGTGCATAAAAACAGAATTAAGAATATTCTTGTAGCTAAGTTCAATTAACCAAGAGAAAGTTTAATCTACGTCAGATGGGGGAATAAGGTCAGAGGGTGAAGGTGCGTGAGTTATTTTAAGAGCTCAGGATAAGCTAGTTCTTGGCATTGTCAACATTAGGGACAGTTGATGATGGTCAGTCAGTTAAAGTGCCATACGTGATACACGCTTGGGCGATCATGTCTCGAAAGAGACATGACTGACTGGGCAGAAGATTATCCCGCAGTAGATTGCCATTGCTTTCTGCGGTAGACTGGTTGCCGACCAAGGCTATAGAACCCAATCTGTCCTGCTATTTGACCCATAGCTGGAAGGAAGAGACGGATTAATACCTTTCCCAAGGGTATTTGCGCATAAGTGAATACAATGGATTCAACTGGAATTCGAACTCGGCTCCCCGGTTTCTCGTTTCGAGCCGATATCCACTGTACCACAACGCACATCCTGTTGATGATGGTATGGCTACAATAAATGTGACATGCTTGTTACAGACTGTGGTGATCTCTTTGTAGAAGGTTTTTTTTTGGGGGGGGGGAGTGTTGAAATAATTAGAACTGGAATATCTATATAGGATGCTTATAATGCTAAATAGATGGCAAAATAGAATTATTTAAGTTAAGTAAAACAAATAAAGTTATTATCAGTGGATGGTAGCCCATTATATATTAATGAAATAATTGTCACACATAATTGCTTTTATAGCAGAAATTTTTTTTAACTATACTTTAAGGTGAAAGATAGACAATGTTGGCAAGTTACTGTTAATTAACTTCTTTGATTTAACAGAGGTTTCTTAACAAACTTGTTAAATTTTTCCTTTGAACACAGGAAATGTAACTCATGTAAAGATTTACAAGTTCTTGTTACTTTTTAGTGTTTTCCATTTTACCATGGTGTTTTTGTTGACTTCTTTTAAGTGCCAAAAGTATTTAGAAAGGAAGTTTTTTTTTTTTTTTTTTTAAACACGTTGCTGTTGAAAGATAATATATGTTGATACCAATTAGTCTTAAGGAATTCTATAATAGAAATAGTTCATAGGTAAACAATAGAGTCAGCTAGACACCTATTTTGTAATAAACACTCATTTGGATTTCTACAATTTAATGTGTTAGTACCATTATCTTTTGCTATTTTAGAATGGTGTTTATTACTTAGGTTTTTGTATTGGTTTAATTGTTTTTTTAATGCTTTTTGATGATTGTTTTTTCCAACGTTATACTTACAGCTATAGCTTAATTTAAGTGTATTTTTTTAAAAAATCTTACTAAGTGGATTATTTCTAGAAAAGTGTTTCTCTACTAAATTGAAGAATTTCTGCCCTTAACTTAGTACTAACCATTTGGTTAAATGGGGGTGTGTACTAAATGATTTTTCCGTTTCCGATATAGCTGATGTCAAGGTATTGTAGCCACTATTTTTTAGGATAGTGCCATAAAATTTACTGTTTATAAAAGATATCTTCACTAGAAGAGTTACTGCTTATTCTATATTCTATGGAGGAGGGTATGTGTTTGATTATGGATGGAGGGTGATTAGAATTTGGGTGGATATATGTTGGATTTGTGTTTATTTTCATGTAGGATTGGTATGTATTATTAACCAGGTCTAGTATAACAAAGGAAAATCTACTTTTTTTTAGATTTGTGTTAAAGTAAATTAGGAAAAAAAAAAGTGGATTTCTTTGATGTTAGACTAGATCTATTTAATGCTACATACCAACCCTACATGAAAGCAAACACAAATCCAATATATAGCGATGTAAAATGCTTTTATTATAACTACTTATAATAAAAATATTACAATGATAATATATTGCTCTACTTTGTATTGAGCACATTAAAGAACTAATTGCTATGAACTGTGGATTTTTACTATTTGTCCTTACTCTAAGATTATATATATAAGTAAAGAATACCTAGTGAGCCAGACAGACCTACCTAGGTTTCACCTAAACGGATCGTCAGGGAAAGCTGGCAAGGTGCTAATAAGATAGTACCAAAACACAACAGCTCTTGTGTTGCAGCAAGTTGTTTTTATTATAAACTTATAATAAAAATATTACTATATATAATGCTCTACTAAGTATCGAGCATTCTTAATAAAGTAAATCACTACAAACAATGAACTGCCAACCCATTAATTTGTACTACTTCTAATTATATATATATATAAAATAATTATTATTAACTAGTTTTTTATTAATTAGTTATTGGTCAGAATTAAATTAGACCAATATACAGTTGTATTAAAAAGTGCTCAATACATACATAATGTAGAGCTTTTAAATATTTTCATTTAAAAATCAGTTGATTATGCAACCTTGGTTTCAAGCTTTTGATATCTTCAGGTATTTTATAATAACTAATTCTCCAACACTTTTTTCAAATGCACAACAAGAATTTTCAGAATGCACAACTGGAAGTTTAAAATAACTGAAATTTCAAAATAAGGGAGGATTTGTTCAAGAATTGTAAACACTTTCATCTGGGTTAATAATATATTTTCTGACATGTTTACATTCAGATATTACTTTGGACCTTTCATTTAGTAACCTTTCTTGTTCTGAAAATAATATTATGGCTAACTTCTCTTCTTGGAACAATCTGCAGATAGCACCACCATTGTATGGTCTTTTTTTTTTTTAATATGCTCTGTTATATCAGGGTCTTTGTCATTTTTTCTTTTAATTTCCACACATAATTAGCTACTTTGGTACAATTTTTAAGGCATTCTAGCTTGAATGTAGATTTGTGATTATACCAATGATTTTTAAAATTTCTATCAGTACAGTCTAAGTATATTTTTCTCTGTCCATCTGTATCTTGTACTTCTGCTTTGTAAATGACTCCTTCTGTTTTACAAACCCTGTCAAGTTAGCATTTGTTTTTGTCTCTGCAGCTACATTTTTCATTACCAATATTGTGCTGCACATTATTTTTAAAATTCTTGCCATTTTGCTTTTTTATGTAATTTTCTAAATTACAAGTACAGCTGTAACTTAATTTAAGTGTATTTCTATTTAATATTTTACATAATTTCAAGTTTTTAATGAAGTGTTTATTAATTTGACAAAATATTATATATATATATATATATATATATATATATATATATATATATATATAACAATACAAAATATTTGTGATTTGCTACAAGTAGCCATGCAGGTGAACCAGTGGCAAGGTATTAATGCATGCATTGAGTGGTATAAGAATACTGAAAATAAAAAAGATTTTGTGTTTATCAAATATGATATATGCAATTTCTATCCATCCATAACTGAAAAGGACCTCAGTGTAGCACTAAATTACGTCAAGCGGTTTATTAATATTGAACTGGACTGATTAGATGTTATATCTCACTGCAAAAGATCAGTGTTGTTCATGGAGGTGAAGCATGGATAAAATCCAGTTGCAGTGACTTTGATGTCCCCCAAGGATTTCTAGATGGAACGGAAGTTTTCGAGCTTGTGGGCATCTATATTGTAAGTAAAATAAACAAAATAATCTACATGAACAACCATGGATTGTACAGGGAAGATGGCCTGATAGTTGCACATGATAACAAAAAGGCCAATGATATAACTAGAAAAAAGCTTTTTAAAACTTCAAAGAATTGAACTTTAAAACTGCCCAATCCCTTGATGTTGAGCTTAACCTCATTGATGGCACAGACTCACCATATATGAAGCTAAATATGGTTATCAGGTATGTAAATACAAAATCAAACCATCCCAGATCTATAATTAAACAATTACCAAAAAGAGTGAAGTGTAGCATTTCCAATAATTCATCCACAGTCAAAATTTTTGATTACAAAAAGGTTATTTATGAAAAAGCACTAAAAGAAGAGAGGCAAAGCACAAGCTCGGTTTTCACTCCCATTACACAGCCTAAGGATGGTGAACACTGTACATAGAGCATTATCTACACAACTGAAGTCAATGATAAAAATGAGACTAAGAAAGTATATATCTGTGGTACTGAATGGCTGTTTAAGAAACAATATTACAATCATACTGCTTCATTTAGATTGAAAAGTCACAGGAATTATACCAAACTGGCAGACTTTACGTGGAAATTTAAGAAGCAATATGGCAAAAATCCTTGTGTGAGGTGGTGTATATTGAGAAAGGTTTGAGCTGGGAAGAAATTTGGTAACATTTGTTGTAGTTTGTGCCAGGAAAAGAAGTTAGCCATTATGATGTACATGAACAGAAGTGTCTTGTTGAATGAAAGGACAGAAATTACGGCTAACTTTAGGCATCATAAGAAAGATCTCTTGGGTATTAATGAACTTAGATGAGCTATTTGCATTTTTTCCCTTCCTCCCACTCTTTGAAATAAGAACAGAATTCTATTGCCACCTCCTACCCCCCCAATCCCCTTTGAGAGTTTGTGTATATTTGGAGTTGTGTTTTGGATTTTTTTCACCATGTACCTGAAGATACTTCATAGTAGAAACCCAGGTAGCCTGGTGTTAAACCTTACTTATTAAGTGTATATATATATATATATATATATATATATGCATTACTCTTCAGAAATGAATTGAGTTCTTTTCGGTGACTGGCATGTGTATACACTGCTTATATACAACACATTAAAATTTACCTTCTCTGATTTCATGCACCTATGGCTTGGGGAGTAGCGACTCCAACTGACACCAAATCTAGTTTCAATCATGGCCAGAAACAAGTGGATGTGTCTAGCCACACTGATGAGCTGTGATACAGTGAAACAGGCTTGTATGTGGGTGACTAATATATATAAACTTTGTCACTTGTATGAAAACAAATTTTCTTAAATTCAACCAACAGGGTCTGTTTAATTTTTTTTTATAGTATTTTCTAATTTTGGAATAAGATGTACATTTAAATCATAATTTTGAATTAACTATCCAAATTTTATTTTCAAGTTAAAAATCATTATAATGCCATATATGTAGTCCAGAAGTAAAAGAAAGATGATGCTAATGGAATCAATAATTCTTAGATCAAATCAACCTAAACAATGAAAAAAGATCTTTGTTTTCAAAAACAAAATCGCAATACTGACACAGAAGGATACATGACTTATCCTATAAGTTTCATTTCAACAATTAATGCTTTGCAATTTCTCTCTATACTTTGTATTACAACAGAGATTACAATAATTTTTTTTCAGTAGTACCTCAATAAAACAATATTTACACTATATAAAAACACAGAGAAACATGATATGAATTTAGGCAAAAACAGTTCAAAAGTATGCCATATTTGAATTTTCTATAAAAATGTGTCCATTGGAGCTAAATGCCTGAAAATTTGAAATTTTACTAATTTGGAGATAAGGGATCCAACAAAATAGCTTTTTTCAATCTAATATCAATACTTTGTCATATATGTATTTTATTTTGGAAAATTTTGTTACATTATATAAATTCATCAAAAACAGAACAGTAATAGCTACAAAACTTAGAAAATTGTTTTTACAAACAGAAAATAATACTTTATAACAGTATTTTAAACTTTCAGTTTCAAACTGAAAAATTCTTGTAGACATTGTGAGCGGCTCTCCTGCATTTTCTCTTCTAATGGGGATTTGCTGACTGAATTTATTTACTTAGTAGTCTCTCATATGGCTAATATTTTTGGAGCGCTACATATCCAGCCATCACTTCAAGCTGGCATTACATCAAAATCTTATCTGAAAACAAATGTTAATTCCACTTATGCAATATCATCTGACAAAGATCATTGGAAATAATCATTTCTATTCCTTGTTAAAGTTAGGAACTTTATTACAGCACTGAATAGAAATAAAATATCAGTGGAATATCATAATGTACTTCAACCCAATGTACTTCAACCCACTGACCTTGTTGCTTGTAACTAAAAGTCACCTGAGGTGGTTCTTCTTCATCACAACTGCTTTTTTTTTTAAAGCCAAGGTAAGTGCAAACAACAACACAATGTACTATATTGGTGTCACTGAGGGACCATTTAAGAAAAGAAAAAACAACCACAATCTTTCATTCTCCAACAGAAAATACTTGAACACCACTACACTAGCCACATACGTATGGCATATAAAAGACAGAAATATTTCACCAACAATAAGCTGGAAAATACTGAAAAAAAGCACCTGCCTACAACAACATTACAAAAAAATGCCTACTTTGCCTACATGAAAAAGTAGCAATTATATCTCATACCCCACAAAAGAACTTACTAAAAATAAAATCAGAACTAATTTCCAAATGTAGACATGAAAATAAATACCTATTATCACAATTTATACCAAACAGATAAAAAAAAAGGAACCACTGATACCATAATCCTATCAATTATTCTCTAGTTCAAACTACCACCATAATAATTGCATTTATTGTTATTATCATTACACCACCATTACTAATCACTACTACCGCTTTACAATAACTATTTACTACCACAACTGTTATTATCATCAAATATTACTATCACCATATTAGTCTGCAATCATCATTAACTGACTGACTGTTCAAGGCTACTATCAATGCTGAAATGGTTCATCATTTCACATCCCATAGCCTATTCTCTGACAAGCAGTATGGCTTCTGCTTTGCCAGGTCTAATGCTGATATGCTAATGGCCATCACCAAATATATATATCAGGCTCTTGATAAGAATGGCGAAGTTCATGCTGTTGCCCAGGATATCTCAAGTTTGTCTCTGGGTTTGTCATGCTGGCCATCTGTACAAACTACAGAAATATGGTATAACCGAATGTTTATTTAATTTAATCTAAGCCCTCCTATCAAATCGTGTAATGAAGGTTGTTTTGAATGGGCATCCTCCAGATCCTTTCATACGAATGTAAGTGTCCCTCATTGTCTCTAGCCTACACTTTTCTTTATCTTTTGATTTGAGGAAGCATATTATTCTAACAAGATCTCTCAAATATTCAGGCTGATATATGTAATAAATGAATACACTGTTTAATAATCAAAACAGAGCATCAACTCAAATATGAATATTCATAAAAAACAATTATACAAATAAATTAAAAATATATAAATATATACTTCCTCACCTTAAACATTATTTTTAGTTGATAACCTAAATTAAATAGATGCTTTCTTGATTTTAAGCAGTATTTTATTTCATCTACAGACCTAAATATATATAAAAATCAGTCAGTCAGTCATTTAAGTGCTATACATGATACATGCTTGGGCGATCATGTCTCGAACAAAATATGACTGACTGGGCAGAAATTTTTCTGCAGTCGATTGCCATTACTTTCTGTGGTAGACTGGTTGCCAACCAAGGCTATAGAACTCAATCTGCCCTGCTATTTAACTTATAGCTGGAGGGAGAAGAGATGAATTAATACCGTCCCCAAAGGTATTTGTGCGTAAGTGAATGCAACAAATTCAACTGGAATTCAAACTCTGTTCTGATTTCTTGTCCCAAGCCAATATTCACTGCACCACATAAAATACTGTTTAAAATAAAGAAAACATCTATTTAAATATGGGTATCCACTACAAATAACCGTTTAAAATGATAAAAATATGTTGGATTGATACATAAAAAATGTATTATTTCTTTAGAAACATCTGGCTACTCAATTCCAAGCCCACTCATTTGCCTGGGCAGCAAGCAAATCCCTATTGCAGATGCCTACTCAAGCAATAGAGCCTGCCTGCAGGCATGTTCCAAAGATGCTGTGCTATTATCAAGAAGTCACCTTGTTGACAAATCAACTATGATAAGATTCAAACTTGGGTCTTATGACCAAATGGTAAACGTTCTAACCACTTGTCCACACAGCCATAACTATTATATATATTTTTAAATTAAGGTCAGCTGATTACCATGGTTCCAACTTTTCAGTATCATCATGCGTTACTGACTAACTGATTTCTTAACACATTATTTAGAACACACAACAGGAAGTTGAAAACAACTTATTTACAAAGCAGAAGTACAAGATGTAAAGGGACAGAGCAAAGTATATGTGGGATATATCGAAGGCAAATTGAAAAAAAAAAATAGTAGAACCATAAAATCGTCATTTAAGCTAGAAAGAATAGCATAAATACTAATCTAAGCTAGAGTATATTGAGAAAAGCCAAACCTTACAGCAATAGTGATATATCTAAGGATATATATATGTTGAGTTTGTTACATTAATTTACATGCAAATACTGTTGGAAAAAGGTATGCATCCAACTCTTATAAAAGTAGAGAGGTAATAGCAGGACAGACTGGGTTCTACAGCTTTGAGTGGCAACCAGTCTAAGAGAAGGACAACTCTAAATTCAAAGCCTTCAACTATATGTTAAATAACCTCACTAACCCACAAATGGTCCCCTGATGACATGGTCAATCAGTGAGGGGGTTCCTTCAATAGGAGTGAGAGTGCTTTAATTTTGGATATATAATTAAATTAAACATACCTGATTGATAATAGAATAAGAACAGGTAGGAAGAGTGTCTTTAATCTAACATGTTTCATTTTAATAAGCTTCTTCAGAGATTATTTAGACAAATGACAAAAAACATTTTTGTTTTTAAATTAAAAAAAAATACCTGACTGTATAGCATGAACTGTTTTGAAGAACTGTCAGATTTATTTTCCTTTTTAATATCTTGCCTAAGAGCATATAAAGTTGATTATTTGCCTTCCCTGTCAACTGGATGTGGGGGAGAGTATAAAAGGTAAAATTAACAAGAAATATTTTCGAAAGAGGACAGAAGGAAAAGGTTGAGTTTAAGTCAATGAAAGCTACGGCCATAGAGCAATGGTAGAGTGCTTGTTTATGGCGTGAGAAGCTGTGTTTGATCCCCAGCTGGGTCAAACCAAAGACTTTAAAACTGGTGATTGACACCTCTCTGCTGAGCACTAAGCAACAAAAAGAAGGATTGAGGGTAAGTGGAGAAATCCAGGAATAGGAGTCATGCCCACCACTACTGCAAGGTAGCAGTGAAAGAAAAGGAAGCCTTTAGGTCACCCTTGACTTAGTGGTTGACCATTAGTAAGTTAAGTAACTTACTGTCTACTAAAGTTAAGACATCAAAGCAAAAACATTAGAAGTATTGGTTGAGAAAACAAATTCCATCCTGCTTATAGTACAAGAGAGACCATTTTGAGGGAACAATGTTTGAAGGGAACCTCAAGATTTAAACTAACTTTATTGTTAATTATCTTTTACTCTGTGTGTGAGATAATAGTTATTGGCACAGGAAATGGAATCAAGAAGCCAAGTTCAAATTCCCGCTTAACCAGTTTCATTTACCTTTATACTAATGCTACGCAGGGCAAGCTTGTCTTGCTAGATCAGTTACAACTGAATAGTGAGTTCAATTCTCATTAGGTGCACCATATTTTTTACCTTGTGCCACAACTAAACTATACTCAGAAAAATCACCATGCTAACACCACGGGAAATCTATAACCTCTCCTCCCAAATATGGATTAAATAATGAAGTAGACTGACCTAGCCTTAGGTGACAGTCAGTCTAGAACAAAAACTGAATTCAAAGCTGTGGAGAAATACTACTATTTTTCCCTATAAGTTATGGTAGATAACAAATAACGAAGAAAAGGAATCTATGGCAAGCCAAGGTCGCATGTATCTTGAGCGGATATTAAAAAAATCAAGAATTAGAATAAGAAACAGCTAACAATCAAAGTTGGGTTTACTATAGTGTATATTAGATGAGGCACAAGGTCGAGATTAAGGAGTATCCAGTGAGGATCAAACTCACTTGTAACTGATTAAACAAGACAAGCTAGCTAGCTATCCATTTTTTACACCACGCCAAAGTCCCAAATTCAGTCAATTATAATTTATAATTTTAAATTATATCTCAAGGGTGGGATGGCGGATCAAATATTCCATTTTTTTAAAAATTATAGATTAAAAAAGGTGATTTTTCTAAGCGCAACTTAGACGTGGCATAAGGCCGAATTTATGGAGCATCCAGTGAGCATCGAACCTACTACTCAATTGTAATTATAGGCTAAAAATGGGATATACTTATTAAGTTTAGAGTGAGGGCACAGTGAGAATATTTTAGTTGGGTGTAACTTTGATGTGGTGTATTAACAAGGAAGTTTTTCTCACTATTTCATTTAAAACTTGAGTAACAAGTTCCAGCATCACTAGGTGCTCCTTAGTTCTTTGATTTTGTTTCACATGTACATCTACTATTTTGCGTAGTGGGAGCACGGAGACCTTGGTACTAGTGTGGGGGAATAGGAAATTAAGAATTTAAAAAAAAGCAACCTTCATCTTCACTTTTACAAAAATTCACAATAAGTTATTAAGAATACAAGTTTTTAAAAAATCTAGGGGAGGCAATTTAATATGTGATTGTGGAGTGGAGGCTAAAATAAATAAAATAAAAAACTGTAATAAACATCTCAATTATGACTAAAAAATTCATTACCCCCCCCCCCCAACTGTTACATAATTTTTGTAATTTGTTTTATATGTATATAATATAATATAGGATATTACTAAATGGCCATCTTAGTCAGATCAGTTTTTTTCTAGAACATTTTTAGCAGAGAAATAAATAAATATTCGATTTTTTATTTTTTACAGGTTTTTATTTTTTACAAGTTGGGTGGATAAATCAATTCATTGACGCCAGAGATAGTTATTTTTTTTTTAATCCCAATGTTAAACTTACTTCCAATATCGCTATCAGCAACAATTTTTCTTTTTTAATAATTAAAGGATGGTTTGTTTTAAATTTAGGCTACCAACAAGAAATTCAGTTCATTTATTTATTTTTAGTAGCACTTGGCTTTCAAGTGCAACACAAATTAATTAACGAGCATTGTAACAATTTGTGACGATTGCTTTTTTTTTTATGGACACTCACAAACTCAGTTACAACAAAATAATTTATAAATATCAAATTTTAAAACAAATTATTTTCATTTCTTTTTATCCGGACAGTATCATTATTTTTCTGAATTTTTTTGTATAATTTTTTTTTAACTTCGAAGAGAAAAAAAAACACAAACATAGCTTTTAAAACTAAAAGTAAAAATAAAAAATCTCAACTACGTTTTCTTTTTTTCAGAAATTCTACTTAAAATTAAAATATCTGATGAAATATTGACTTTTAGATATTTTTTATTTTTTATTAGATTTGATAGTTTTCTTTTAAATGACCATATCGACTGTTTAAAATAAAAAAAAACACAAAAATACTAACAATTCATCGCCCAATTAACTTACACTTAGTCTAATTTGGAAAGACTTGTTCATAAAATCAATTTTTGATTAATGAAATTTGTTTTCAAATATGTCGCATATTTTTCTGCAGTTAAAAACTAGCTAGCTAGAGAAAGGTATTCATTTTTAAAGTAAAATATTAAAAATAAAACAAAAATACACGGAAAAAATATAGATAACTTGCCCTTTTTCTTCCTTCTTCAAAATCAAAATCTGCCATTGAATGTATATTTTATCCTTTTTAAATTTACTTGCATGTGCCAAAAAAGAAACATTTTTTTCTATAAACATAATGAGTCAGGGTAAATAAACATAACTCATGTTAAAAAAAGAAATGCAATTCCAACAAGGAAATACAAATAAAAATAAACTCCCCACTAATAATTGATATCAAGAAAAATTTAATAGGAATTCTGAATAATTGGTAGATAGTTGATAATAAAATTCCCCCCCCCCAAAAAAAAGAGTGAAAATTTTCCTAAAATTAACGTCAGGACAAGTGATTTAAAAATTGGAATTCGTACAATTATTGAATTAGACATGAATTAATTTTTGTTTTGTATTCGTTACTTACCGCTTTTCCCTTTTCGTCTCTTCTGTCTTCATGAGAAATAGAACGTTAAAAGAATGAGGAATAATAATTTAAAAGTCAATAGACTGCAATATGATTTAAAACTTTCAGAGATAAATTCTCTTTGAATCCACAATTAATTCTTTGCCACGATTCACATTTTTTTTTTTTTGGCGAAGGTCAGGGGAGATAATATAATATTTTGTTGGAGAAAAAATCAAACCAAAATTAAACGTTTCTTACAATTTTTATATATTTTTTAAATTTTAAATTATCATTTTGTGAACAAATACAATCATTAAATATCAATAGAGAATTTCTCAGATTTTTACAGCAGAAGAAAAGTGGTACATGTACTGCTTTCGTACGACATTTTCTTAAATAAAAGATGCCTAGCTCATATTCAGCTACTTCAACATGGAATAAAATTTATTTTATGATTTTAGTTTTATTTTTTATTTCTTTAACTAAATAAATAAAAGAAATTTAAATTCTTAAAACTGGAAAATTACCCTAACATAATTTTTTCCAAAAGAATTAATTCGATTTTTCTTTCTATTTTTAAACAAGTGTAACATCCTCCTCAAAAAATAATTTTTCTAGCTTATTTTTGCATATGCAATTTTATATTAAAAATTTTTCCTTTAAATATATTAACTAATTATTATTCAATTAATTTGGTTTCTCACAGCAAGGTTAACTATAGAATTAACAGCTTTTAATGTGCCTCTACTATAAAGAAATGAAAGAACAGCTAGTTTAAAATCCACATCAATTTCCAAAAATCTTTTCACTTTGGCACTGGAATTTGCCACACATTATTCAGACTTAACTAAGGGTGAATATGATATTATAATGACCATTAAGACATCAGTTCTTATCCACAATCAAGACCAATAGATAAAAAATAATTTTGGTAACAAAATTGACATTACAATGGATGCCTTAGACTCAATATTTATTTTCGTAAAATATACAAATTATGGCACAAGGTCGAAAAGAGGGTGGTCTTCAGTATCTATCCTATACCTAGCTAATCACTATCACGACCTAATCACTCATTACAATTTGCACATTCACCACAAGAACTCATCCATCACCTCTCAATCCTTTACACACCACAATACCACATATTTACAAGGGACACCTAAAAAACAGAGAAATAAACCCATGACAATAAAAATGCATACAATAATATATATATATATATATATATATATATATATATATATAAGATTTAATGAAAAATGAGATGATGGGAGGGGATGAACCCAAAATACACATTATAATACAACATAATTTTGAAATTAAAATTAAACAATGTTAGTAAGACCTGTCCATCCCACAAAAAGAGTGGCTGCTGTATTTCGCCAAGCGGCGAAATCAGGATGCACACTCACTAAGGGAATGGGGGAGGATAAAATAATTAATGGAATGGGAAAATCAGAGGCTGACCCAGACAAGATAAAAGAAGGCCAGAAAAAAAATAGGGAGGTTGGGAATCTCGACTTGGATCATAACAAAAGAGAGAGCCGGGTTCAGGCTAGGAACCCATTCATTCACATTAACTAGGTACACAAGAGAGAACTACCTTAACCAGGGGGAAGGTTCCAAAGGAATCCACCGATCCAACTAGCAGATCTAAACGAGAAAATCAAGGATAGCCCTGTTCACGCGAACCAGGCTCACCACATGTACCCACCTTTTGCTGAAGGCTGTTGAAGTCAAACATTTCCAATCAGTTCTAATCTTCATTTTGAGCTAGTGCTCAAAATATGGGGTCAGATCCTGATGTGAAAAACGCTGACCTCGCAAGACTTCCTCCTTTCGCGTCGTCCATATCACCATTGGAGCTGTGGCCAGCAGCAACAGAAACACCATACACTTCATCCCAGAGAACGGGGGCGACACATTATCACAGATGAATGCACGATTAATGAGCATGAGCTTACACGGCATGATATGATCAGTCAACTCACCGACACAATCCCATAGAGGGCGAATCTGTGAACAATGGTAGAAGGCGTACAAAGCCGTTTCTTCCAAGCCAAGGTTGCAGCATTCACAATCTGGCAAATCTGCCAGGCCCTATATGAAAAGCTTGTCATTAAGGGACTACCAATTCCAAGCCAATCGCCAGGTAAATGAAAACTCAGAGTTGCTGAGATAATCGGCACCTGGCGCCCAAGACCAAAACACCCCTCCACTAACCCACAAGAGAAGACTCTCCTAGGCTGTGAAAGGTTACTAGACCATGGAATGGCCCACAGAATGGCCCGTGGATGCCTTAGACTCTAGGGAGTCTTTCAATCTCATTGGTTTATTTGCTCTATATAATCTCACCACACACTATGACATTAATACACATGACACAGGGTTATATAGAGACGATGGACTTATGATAGTACAAAATTCCACACATTTTAAAACCAATAAAATTAGAAAACTAAACCATAAAGAATTCAAAAGTCTAAATCTAAAAGTAATAATTAACATTAATTTAAAATTAGTAAACTTCCTTGATGTAACACTGGACTTAGTAAATGATATTTATCTACCATATCTAAAACCTAATGAATATCTATTATACATCCACCCAAAGTCTAACCACCCCCTCCCCAAGTATAATCAAGCATGTACCCTCCTCCATAGAATATAGAATTAGTAAAAACTCTTCTAGTGAAGAAGTATTTTATAAGCATAGAGATTTTTATAATAATGCACTAAGGAATAGTGGCTATAAAAACCTTGAAATCAAATACATAAAAAGTATGACTATAACAGGAAAAATAGAAATAAAAAAATCATTTGGTATACACTTCCTTTTAACCAAATGGTTAGCACTAAGTTAAAGTGGAAGTTTCTCAATTTAATTGAGAAACATATCCTTTATAATAAACCTCCAAGTAAAACTTTTGATAAAAATACCTTAGATTATGTTATAGTTGTACAAATAATCTAGAAAAATGTTATAAAAAAATCATAATAATAAAATCTTAAATCAGTATATAAACCAAAGTAACAATAAGTATCAAAATAATGAAAATAACAATAATACAAATTTATATAATTGTCGAAATTCTAACAACTGCCCACTGGAAAATAGGTGTATAACAAATTCTATTGTGTACCAATGTACTATAACATCAAATGAAAATCCAACTATTAAAAAAGTTTACATTAAATCTACTAAGAACACATTTAAGCAAAGGTGGTATTTGTATTTAACTTCCTTCAAAAACAACACATACCAAAACCAAACATCCCTTTCTGCATATTTTTGGAAGTTAAAAGATACAAAGAAAACTCACAAAGTAAAATGGAAAATTCTAGAAAAAACAAAAATCATTAAGTCATTCTATGACATCTGCCCTCTGCGCCTGAATGAAAAGCTGCAGATTTTAAGGTTCTCTAAAAATAAAGTACTATTGAATCATAGAGATAAATTGATGGTTTTATGAAAATATTTTTCTCTAAAATTGAATTAATTACAATTGTCCATTTATAACTTATGATTCAATATAACTTAAAAATTATTTCACTAAAAACATCACCCACACAATACTTCATAACTACAATATACCTTAGTTCACCATAATTAGTTAATTCTAATTCTAACCTAAACATAACAGCCCCATTAACTCATGAGGTAGTACAAAATTAAATTTTTAAAAAACCTGAAATCCAACCTGCTGTTAAAAATTATTGTCTACCCATTTAAATAATGTATGTTCCCACTATGTATCTTACCCAGACAAAATTAAAAAGTGACATGCCATGACATCAGGCTACTCTGTTGCTTTTCACGACCAAAGATACTTTTAAGACCAGATGGTTCAATCACAGGTCTACATTTAAAATAGAAAACTTTAAAAATTGTACAAAATTGGCTGGTCACATGTGGAAATTGAAATTAAAATATAGAAAATACCCAAACATAATGTGGAGGATAAAGAAATAGCCAAGCCTTACAATGGTAGCAAAATATGCAGACTTCACCAAGAATAAAATTTAACTATTATGTTATTCCCAAACAAAAATGAATTACTGAATGAAAGAACAGAAATTATGACTAAGTGTAACCATACCATAAAATATCTATTAGGGTCATACAACCATGGATGAAAACATTATAATTTCTTCTAATTTTAAAAATTGCGCGTTATAAAAATTCTCTTTACATGAGCATTCTAAAAGAAATCCTTGATGTGTGAGCATTCTTAAAAAAACAGTAAAATCAGTTATTGCAATTCACCTGAAGACAACACATGGTAGATACCTAGGTCATGTAATAACTCATTTACAAATGAAGAATATATATATATAGTAAACATATAAAAGACTTAAACTTGATTTAACTGGTTAGAGAAACAAAAAAAACAATGAATATTTTGGCCTGATTTCCACTAAGTATATTCAGTAGAGACCCAATGCAGCTGATGATCTTATTTATAACATAGCAACTTTAAACTATGAAAATAGTAGCATAATGCTATGGGGCTGTTTCACTTTGCCCAATCCTGTGTAAATTGTCTGTTTGTAAGGTATGACAAAGAGCCAACATGTACTACCCCTGATCCTCACATAAAAGAGAGTCTGATTAGGGGTGCTTTTTTTCTACCTACATTTATATACTTTAAAAATTAAATTAAGTGAAACTGACTATAAAAGTATGATAAATTATTGCGAATTTTGATGTCATTCTGGGGTCTTTTTCTTTTTATCCAAATCTGTGAATTTGTTTTGCTCATGCTAAGTCTCAAACAAAAACAAACACTATATAAAATTCATTATTTTTTTATCCATAATGTTGAATGTGTTAAAATTATTTAACTTTTTAACAATAAAAATCTCAAGTTGATGTTAAAATCTGATGCAAAACATTGCTGATTTATTTAAGATGGAATGATCTGTTATGATGTGTCTCTAACTTGTATTCAGATATTTATTTTCAGTTTTTCTAGTTGAATTATTTCACAGATATTGCATATGATCCATTATTGTACATAATTAGGTTACAGTAAAATTTGTATTTTTTATGCATACTACTTTATAAAGTACAGTAGAATGGGGGCTCCATATCAAAGATTCAGAGAGAAGGAAGACTCTTTCACTGACTCTAGTATGATGAATAGTGACAAAAACAGAAATTTTGGAGGAAATTCTCTTCAAGCCTGTAAAATGCTAGAAGTTTGAATTGAAGTTCATATTTCATGCTTCTGAAGCAATTAATAGTGTATGCCACCACTACTTCAAATGAGGGGGCTTACAAATATTATGTGTGTGGGGTTTTGTTTCTAGTAGTAAAAGAAAAAAGCTTAACAAATTACTGTAACTTTAACTATCTAGCTCTAAATTGTAAATACTGAAGAAGAATTGGGAGTAAAACAAGTAACAAAAAGCACACTTACATTATTTGCATTGTTCAAAATGTTGTCCTCATCTTTATTGCCATATTCATGACGCTTCAGCTGTTGTATGCTCTAATCATCTTCAGATGATTGGAATTTTGGTTATTTCAATCAGATTGGCTAAAAGAGTTTGTTAGATTCAATGACTTGACCCAAAAAGTTGTGAGTTCAATACTTGGCTACAGTAGTGATGAACAAAAATCTAGAAAGTTGAGTTAAAGGCTGAGAACTAAGACATAACTAGCATTACTCATGGAACAAGAACAATATACTCCAGTGATCAAAATATAGGGTTCTGTTCAAAATTCCAACCACCTGAAGAAGGTTGGATCGTACAACAGTTGAAACATCATGAATATAGCAATAAAGATGAGGACAACTGTTTGAACTATGTAAATAATTACAACAGTATATGTTACTCCCTTTTTTTATGATTATGTGTTAGTAATAAATTTACAAACATGTTTTGATTGGAGTGTGTTAAATTGTGATATGCAAGAGTACATCATTTTTTTAGTATTATGTATATTTTTGTTAATGTTAAAGTTCCCAAGTTCAAAATATCCCAGACTTTGCACAACACATTTTACTTTTAAAGTAGTTTTTTAGCCTTCTTAAGAAAAATAATCTCAAAACTCATCTAGAATACACCACTAAACATCTCAAAGCTATAGGTAAATAGCAGAACAGAGTCCTATAGCCTTGGAGTGTCACCAGTATAGTAGAAGAAAAATTGAATTCAAAGACAGAGTGGTTGACTGGTCAGTGACCAAAGCGGCTCCCCAACCAGACCTTGGTCTGGTGAGAAGGTTAAGTGGAACTCCAGCAGCACAAAAAACAAAAACAAGATCTTTTAAAGGTTGGATGAACACCTCAGAGTCAACAGCTATCAACACCAACTATTGGCACAATAGCCCCACCAATTCACAATTGATGAAGTGTGTTGAGTATAGGTACATGTCTGAAGACCCCTGGGAAAGAGTTACCTGGTCATAAGAAACCAAAATAGAACATTTTGACACAAACACAACACAAACAATGATCTAACCTATGCCATTGCATCTGTAAAACACAAGCAGCAACATAACAGTATGGAACTGCTTCAATTTTTCTGATCCTAGAGAGGTTATCTGTTAAAACAATGCCAAATACATAGAAATTCTAGTGAAAAATCTCTTCAAGTCTGCAAAAAGCCTGGACCTTGGGTAAAAATTCATATTTCATCGGAACAATGATGCCAAGCATACATCTTAACCAAGTCAGTCTTTAGATGAGCCAATTTCAAACCTGGGCCCTATATATGAAAAAAAAAAAAAAAAAACAGGAGGAGGGATGTGAAAATTGCTCTCAACATTTTTGGGCTCCTGAAACTTGAACAAATATGGGAGATCCTTCACAATCAGCAACAATAGATTCGAGGAGGCAGCTGCCAAAAGATAGGCTATGAATAGATTCTGTTGATCTCAATGGGTTTGAGCATGTTGAATGCTAAAGGGTTAAGTACAGAAGTAAATTGTTCTTTTTTTGTTCTTCTGTCCACATCACTTAAAAACCATTACAATCCCAAGCATACATCTTAATCAAGTCAATAATAAAGTCTAACAGTTTCTTTTCTTGCATTTCCCATTTGTGGAACTTCCTACCATTTGCTGCACTTGATGTAACCTCGCACAATTGCATGTTCACCACAAAATTTTACCATTTTTGTGGTGTATCTTGCATGGTTTCTTCCTCTCATTGGTTATCTTAGATATCCTCTTGTATTAACACTATTCTACATTGATCACTAAAAAATCATTTTTTACCATATTCCAGCATCCCATGTTAGATGTGTTTTGATTAATTCAATCTTCTATTCTGATTTTTATTGTTGAATTGTTTCCTTGCAACTATGGGCCCATTTGTTTTTTGTAATACACTGCATTTTTAATTTATTTGCTTAAGCATTATTTTTAATGGATACTCTGTTTTATTTTGTTTTGTTTTTTATAATTAAACAGTATATTTATATATATCTACTGGCCTGAATAATTAAAATATCTTGTTAGGAAAATATGCGTCCTCTGACAGGATTTGAATCTGTGTCCCCTAGACCTAAATGAAAACGTCAATTGATCAGAAGCGTTTTAGACCACTCAACCACAGGTTTTTTGCAGTTAGACAAAGCTCAAGTTAAGCCTTTTAAACACATAATTTTCCTGATTTTTCTGCTCTGTTTTTGTATTTTAATGTAAACAAAGTCAATTTATTTTACAAAATGTTACAAAAATTGATTAACCCCTATATAGTTTTAATTTATTTGTTTAAACATTATTTTTAATGGATAATGTTTATTTTAAACAAATAAGTTAAAGATATGCTGGAGTTAATCCATTTTTGTAGCATTTCGTAAAATAAATAATCTGCATGTTTAATCAATTGAAATCTCACTGTTAAGACTGCATTCAATCCTCATTTGTCTAGCTGTTAATTTTCAGTTGTCTGATTGTTCGTTTTCAATTGTCTGGTTGTTCGTTTTCAATTGTCTGATTGTTCGTTTTCAATTGTCTGGTTGTTAGTTTTCAATTGTCTACTGATAGTCTCACAATCTTTCTGCAGTAAACATGGATAAACATGCGTGCAATAAGACAAAATGTCAAAAAAATGAGAGTTTTTCCCAAGGTGTCACCTTTTTTAACTAGCTTCACTCCTCAGCTATGTTTATTGTTTTAAAAAGTAATGATTAGTACTGAAATAAAACCTAAACATGATGAAAGTAGATTCATACATTTTTTTGAGTTCTTAAGAATTTACAACAAAAATATTAAACACTATTTATTAGATTGTTTATTTGCAAGAATAATTTTATATTTACAACATTCTACAATTAGAACTAAATTCAATGCAATATTTATCATATACCAATTTATAAAGAAATAAAAGTGTAAACAATTTTGTCTTGAAAATATACAGTGGCAAACAATCATGACATTAAGGGAGGAAATTCTCCAGACTCGTTGCATTCATAAAAGTATCTGTTTCCCTTGAGGAAAGGTTTTTTGGCAAATATAGATAAACATGCCTGCAATAAGACAAAGTGTCAAAAAAGTGACAGTCTTCCCTATGGTGCCACTCAGCAATATTTATTGTTTTAAAAAGCAATTATTAGAATTGGAATAAAACATAAACACATTGTAGTATTGTATGCAAATGAAGAGCCCAGCATATATAGAAAGTACTTGGAAAGGCAAGACAGATAAAGCTTGTTGTCACAGAGGACATGAAGAGCTGTGCTATGACTACTGCTACTCACATTGATATGTGAAACATGACAATGGTGTCACCGATAAGATCCATGATTTCACTGGGCAACTCAGAACATGTAGAAACATGAATGAGAAATTTTGCAGCATTTGCAAGAATAAAGAAATTAAAAGAATCAGATTGACGGAGGAGAAAATGAGATAACCAATTTATTTCTTGCTTCAGTGGGATGTGAAACTGAAGAAAATTTTGACTGTATTATCCAAGTGAGTTAGAAGATGCATCACATACAAGATCCCACCATATCACACACATTCTAATGGCATTGCAGAAAGAATGGTACAAAACTTGAAAATGGGATTGAAAGCATTCTCACCATTTATAGAAAACATAGAAGTGTATTTACCAAAAATACTTCTCAGTTACAGATCTATTCCACATGCAGAAAGGAAACTGTACCCGTTGGCATTAATGGGAAGGCAAATCAGAGCCCCCATAACTGTCCTTTGCAAAGAGAGAGAAAAGGTGTGGTATAGAAAGAATAAAGAGACGAATCCAGAAAGAAGCAAATTTCTTGAAGCAAAAAGGACACAACATGGCTATATTGGAAAAGAAGGGACAAAATATACTGGCACATACAGATCAGTTCATTAAGCAAAGACAAGTTCATGAAGCAAAGACAAGTTCATTAAGCAAAGACAAGTTCATTAAGAAAGACAAGTTCATGAAGCAAAGACAAGTTCATGAAGCAAAGACAAGTTCATGAAGCAAAGACAAGTTCATGAAGCAAAGACAAGTTCATTAAGCAAAGACAAGTTCATGAAGCAAAGACAAGTTCATTAAGCAAAGACAAGTTCATTAAGCAAAGACAAGTTCATGAAGCAAAGACAAGTTCATTAAGCAAAGACAAGTTCATTAAGCAAAGACAAGTTCATTAAGCAAAGACAAGATGGATGATGTGGAAATGGAAGGTCAAGAACAAGGCAGAAAGTTATATAAGTGGAACAGAACAGGAAATGGAAGAAGGAGATCGATGAAGGGGAGGAGGAAAATGAAGAGAGACTGAGATCACCATTAAAGAGAAAACATGAGTGACAAAAGGAAGGACAGTACAAAACTGATTAAGAGTCAGTCAGTTAAGTGCCATGTGTGATACACTCTTGGGTGATCATATCTCGAAAGAGACATGACTGACTGGGCAGAAGATTATACTGCAGTAGGTCGCCATTGCTTTCTGCAGTAGACTGGTTGCCGACCAAGGCTACAGAACTCAATCTGTCCTGTTATTTAACCCATAACTGGAAGGAAGAGCTGGATTAATACCTTTCCCATGGGTATTTGCATGTAAGTGAATGCAAGGAATACGACTGGAATTTGAAATCGGCTTCCCGATTTCTCATTCCGAGCCAATATCCACTGCATTACGACACACATCCACATATGTGTAGTAAGAGTAGTAAGAGAAAAAACAAGGATTCTGGGAGGTGTAGTGTCATATGCAAATGAAAAGACCAGTATATAGAGAGAGTACTTGGAGAAGTAGAACAGACAAAAGCCTGTTTTCACAGAGAACATACAGAGCTGTGCTACTACTACTGCTATTCACACTGATATGCAAAACATAAAGCATAAAAGTGGATTTATATGTTGCTTCCTTGAGAATTTATAACAAAAATAATAAACACTATTTATTTATTAGATTGTTTATTTACACTATTCATTATATTATTGGAATGGTTGGCAAAACATCAGCTAATTGCCAGTTTATTCTGACTTTATGAAATGATAAATAATAAGGATTTCCTTTTAACTGATTCACATATTTTAATAATTTAATAAATGTTTATAATTTTATAAATAAAAGTTGTTTACACAGTTATTATTTTTTTATAAATTGGTAAATGATAAATATTGCATTATTTTTAATAATATTAGTTTTTAGAATATTGTAAATATAAAATTATTCTCTGTCTTTTTGTGGGCATGTTATTCTTATGAATAAATAATTGTGATGGTTAAGTTGTTGCCATTTTATATTTTTAATTTTTCACATGTGCATAGTTTAACTTTGTTTTGTCAACTGCACAGCATAGAAGGGTCAGTCGGGCACCATCTGTGAGAAAAAGAGGACCATGATGCAATTCACTCTGCCAGAAATATGGAAACTACATGCTGTACTGCTTGGTATTAATGCCTGAATCTTTAATATAGACATTTCAGTGCGTTTGGGTGACAATATGAGAAAAGTGGAGAGGATTTGGAAAGAGTTGGATGAATCTAATGGTGATTACAAAAAACATATGGCAGCTTAAAAAAACTCACTCTGTTCATTCTGATAAGAAAAGAACTCCTAGATTTGTTGATGAGAGCCTCAGACTCAACACAGTGGCCTACATTAAGTGTGTTAATTCCCAGGGTCAATAGGGTGGCTGCTGGAAGACTATGTCTGGCAAAAGAACTCTGTACCATGCCACACAAGCAGGATAACCCAGTCATGGTAGGGCTGTCCTTGATAAGACATTAAACTGTTTATGTACAATCCATAGAAAAATTCAATTCACAATGGAATTTTAACAGGGCTGTAATTATCATTATGAACTTTGGCGGACTTGAAGGAGACTACCATCACCTTTAACTTTGTTGTTTTTACTTTTTTTTTTTTTTACTTTTTTCAATGCAATCTTATCAATTACGCCCTAAACTTTTTGAATGACAAAAAAAATTTGGAAAAATTTCAATATTTAAACAATTTTAGTGGGGGTTCAGTTTTTCATATAACATTATAGTAACTCGATCCTCCATTTTGAAACCACTCACCAATATGACATTACCACCACCTGTAAATTTGTTGATTATCATTTTTTTTTTACTTTTTTCAGTACAATCTTATTGATTAAACCCTAAACTTTCCAACTGGCAAAAAAAAATTTGTAAAAATTTCAACATTTAAACAATTTGGTGAGGTGCTCAGTTTTTCATACAACATTATAGTAAATTGACCCTGTGCAATTAACATTTTAGCTTGCACATATTCAACAACTGAATCCTTTGTGAAATTTTTGAAAGCCATTCTTGGAATTTCCAAGGAAGATGTCATTGTAAGAACTGAAGAAAACTTGAAAAGGACAAAAACAAGAGCAACAACTCGTTCCCCCCCCCCAATAAAAACAAAGCGACCCCAATGCAAGTGTTTCCAAAATGAAGGATCGATTTACTATAATGTTGTATGTGAAACTAAGCCTCACCTGAAATTGTTTAAATATTAAAATTTTTCCAAATTTTTTTTGATAATCAGAAACTTTATATAATAATTAATAAGACTGCACTGAAAAAAGTAAAAAAAAAAATGAAAAACAACAAATTTAAAGGTGGTGGTAGTCTCCTTCAGGTCTGCCCGAAATTGAAATGAGCCAACAAGATGTAGCAAGAAGATCAACAGGGCCTGGCCCAAATAATAAAGAGAAATGTATCTTCAAATAAATCCGACTGAAAAAACACTTCTCAAAGGAAGCAACTTACCCATTATTCTGTCTTGAAGACAGACTAGACATGAACATTTGATCAGCCTCATGATGACACGCTTCTATTGAAAAATGATACGGTTCAACTGAAGTAACCACAAAAATGATACGGTTCAACTGAAGTAACCACAAAAATGATACAGTTCAACTGAAGTAACCACAAAAATGATACAGTTCAACTGAAGTAACCACAAAAATGATACGGTTCAACTGAAGTAACCACAAAAATGATACAGTTCAACTGAAGTAACCACAAAAATGATACAGTTCAACTGAAGTAACCACAAAAATGATACGGTTCAACTGAAGTAACCACAAAAATGATACGGTTCAACTGAAGTAACTACAAAAATGATACAGTTCAACTGAAGTAACTACAAAAATGATACGGTTCAACTGAAGTAACCACAAAAATGATACAGTTCAACTGAAGTACCCAAAAATTTTTCCTTTTTAATCATGCACACACTCATTAAAACTGTTTGTCAAAGACAATTATTTCGATAAAACAACCAAACTGTTGTATTTTCTTTACCAAGACAATGAAAATTAATCTTCAACTAAAACAACCAATGATGTTGTATAACCTGGAGCCAAGAATGATGATTATTAAACTGCAAACAAAACAACATATATGTTGCATACCTTTTGATAGAACAATGATTATTAGTTTGGAGACAGGGTCTCAAAATTTGTTATCTTCTCTCTTATAAATCACTTGCTTTTTTCACGCTGATAAAACAAGGATATTCTCACTTAATAAGATGATGAACTTAACATGTATATATAAATAAAGACATACAAGATTTTCTTTATTCTTCAGGTGACATGGCATAGAGCAGGAGATGGGGCCTGAGGTGTCAGCGCGCATGCATCGAGCCAGCCAGAGGCTGTGCTTGTCTGCGGTTTTCTGTCTCACTTGGTCTGACTTCCAATTTCAACTCCTGACTTTCATAAAAACACACTTCTCAAAATTATGCACCAGCTCAGATAATTTACAACATAAATGGGGTCCAAGACAATGAAACTAAAAACATAAATAATAAAAGCTGTGCCATGCAAATTAATACAAATGACAAACGAATGGGTAATGTCATTTTAATTGGTATCACTGATACTTGAAATATCTTGACATGGGTAGAAAATTACATTTTTTCTTTAAGAAAATTTATTGTCTGCAGATAGAACATAAGCTGAAAATCTATACTTAAAAGGGGCATAATTCAATTGATTTAACAAATTTACATGAGTCTTAGAATAATACAAAATGGTGGATGCTTATACATGCATTCACTAGTAATTAACCATATTAATGCTGAATGACATATGATAGTCCTATTATTGATATTTCAAAACCAATAAAGTTATTAATCAATAATTCTAAAAAAGTTAATTGCCAAGTAAATACCAAACTATTAAGGGTAAAAAACTGTTTTTGATCAGTTGAATTTGTGGAAATACTTTGTGGATTAATTTAAGTACCACCACTCATTTTCAATACCTAACTTTATAATTGAATTTTTAAAAATAAAAAGTTTTTTGAAACTTTTATTTTAGCTTTAATTGTAAGCTAAATGATTAAAATTTATTATTTCCAGTTAGCAAAATACTCTGGTGTATTTCAAATAGAAATTATATTGATATTTTCAATTTTTCAGCCACAAAAGTTAATTCTTGGTTTTAAAACTCTTGCAATCTGTGATGTTATTTTTGAAAAATTAGCAAATTTAAACTTAAATTAATCTGATTTATACAAGTATTACTCATTTATAGCATGAAATTTAGAATAAAATTATTTCTTAATCACGAAGGTGCAAACTAAACAAGGTGTGAATGATGGATTACAATCAAATGGTTGACCAGAATTGACATAATTGTTCAAATGAAACCAATTCTTTTATCAATACAATATTTGGTATATGTCCATGAACCAATTCTTTTATTAATACAGTATTTGGTATATAACTGTGAAATCAATTCTTTAATTAATGGTTAATTAAAAAATTGATTATATGCTTATATCCCAAATATTGTTAATAAAAGAAAGAATTGACTCATACCAAATATTGTATTTTAAAATGGCACCATGCAATGGAAGACTGCATTGTAAAGACATGTTTTAATCTACTCCATATGACAAGCAAGGTCAGCTACGACAAGCAGACATCAGAAAAGATCAATTTAAGATAAACGTATCTAACCATTCTCAATCTTTAGACTTCATTCCTTCTGAAATGGTAATTACTGCTAAAGGAATATATTTAACAAATTTTCACTCCTTCCTTTTTCATTATACGATGCATGATTTATAAAAGTATGCCTTTAAACTATAAATTTGCCTTGTTGTTTGTTCCTCTTGCTATGACTTATATGAGAAGTCATTAATTTTCCCATAGTTTTTCTTCCACTAATTCATATTTATTCTAATTGATAGATTCAAATATTTGTATGGGTAACTTCTTGGTTGATAGCACAACACAACAACAGACTTAAAGCATTTATCAATTTTTATCAAATGTTATGGTTTTAATTTAATTTTCTTTTTTAATTCCCAAAACATTTGACTGGAATGAAATATTAGAATGGATTTTAGTTTGAATAATTTTTTTTCAAAATGGTCAGATAATTTCAATTTTTCTATTTAATTCACATGTATATAATCATTTTCTGCATCTCGTCGAGAATGAGTAAAAGAAATAATCTTTTGGTAGGTAATCAACATCAGAAGGGGGAAAAAACTTATATGAAAATAAATTTTATCATCATCAAGAGAGTCTGGAAAAGTTTGAAGAAAATCTTACACATTTATCTACATTAGAACAGGATTTTTTTTTTTCAAAAAGTAAAGTAAAAGTGAAAAAGTGAAGTAAAACAAAATAATAGAAAAAATATATAAAATAATAATTATAAGTAATTTAAATTAGTAAAATCTTAGACAATTTACTGAAATAAAACTACACTAAAACAATTAATTATTAGAATTTAATAAATATTCAGTCAGTCAGTTCATGTCTCGAAAGAGACATGACTGACTGGGCAGAAGATTATCCCGCAGTAGGTTGCCATTGCTTTCTGCGGTAGACTGGTTGCCGACCAAGGCTATAGAACCCAATCTGTCCTGCTATTTGACTCATAACTGGGAGGAAGAGACAGATTAATACCTTTCCCAAGGGTATTTGCGTGTAAGTGAATACAATGGATTCAACTGGAATTCGAACTCGGCTCCCCGGTTTCTCGTTCCGAGCCGATATCCACTGTACCACAACGCACATCCTAAATATTCAGTACTTATTGAAAAAAGAAAAATATGCTACATTAAAGGTTACATTCATTACAAATTTTGGGGATTTTTTGTGTGATTGTAAAAAAATGTAATTAAATTGAAAAAGCTTTTTTGTTTTTCGTTCCAAGACAAAAAAGCAAATCAAATCAACAACATTTACTTTTCTCTATTGTAAGACTTTTGTTACTTTATATGTATATCTCTATTTAAAAAAATAATAAAAAAGAAAAATTACTAATGACACATATTTAGTTAAGTGCCATATGTGATACATGATTGGGTGATCATGTCTTGAAATAGAGATGGCTGACTGGGCAAAAAAATTTCCTGCAGTAGGTTGCCATTACTTTTCGTGGTAGACTGGTTGTCAACCAAGGCTATAGAACCCAATCTGTCCTGTTATTTAATCTATAGCTGGAGGAAGAAGTGACAGATTCATACCTTTCCCAAAGGTATTTGCGTGTAAGTGAATGCAATGAATTTGACTGGAATTTGAACTCGGCTCTGCAATGTCTCATTCTGAGCCAATATTCACTGCACCACAATGCACATCCATATAATAATCAAATAAAACTAAAAAAAATTCATTCCTCATTCTGAACAAGGAAACCTCAAAGAGACATGGGAGATAAAAATTAATATAATTTTCTGTTTATTTTTAAAAATTAATATCATTTTTCATTTATCTTTAAATATTAATAGCATTTTTGCTTAATTTTAAAAATGAATATAATTTTCTGTTTATTTTCAAATAGTAATATCATTTTCTATTTAGTTTGAACTGAGAGCATTCAAACTGAAAAGAAAAAAATATTTACTTTAATATTTTAAAAGATTATTTTGAACAGTGAACAAGTAAAAATGAAATCTAGAACTTCATTTCAAAAAAAATTCAAGGAATGATTGGTTCCCAGAGTTGTTTTTGATTTTGGTAAAGTTTAACCACTGTCTGGCAAAAATGTTTTACAAGTCTATGGAAGTTGCTAGCTGTATGCTAAGTCTTCAAGAATGCAAGTGAGTGCTCATTCCTGTTACAATATTGCTGCATCAGCCTCTTTAGTGTAATGTAATCAGTACATTCTTTGAGTTTGTAGGTACCTAAACAAAGAAAAAAGCTATACTTAATTTCAGGGGCTAGTGCAAGGGTCTTGTGACCCTACCCTGAATCTATGATACAGAGCCACCCACTATACTACATCCTAATTTTCATAAGATAGTTGTCATATAAAATACAAATTTTATTGTAACCTACTTATCTAAACTTATTTATAAATGAAACTTTGTGTGTGTCCGTTACCTATAGACTCCAAAATGGCTGAACTGATTTTCTTGAAAATTTACACAGTTGTGCGATAAGCATCTGTGAGTGTTCTTAGCTAGGTTTTGTCTTGAGGTACCCTCGATAAATATCGGAAATCGATAATTGAAAAAAATCGGGTGATAGAAATATTGGTCCGATTTCAATCAAATTTGATACACTCATAGACAAAGACTTAAGAAACGATATTCAGAAGTTTCAAGGTTGTAGTTCTTACAATAGTGCAGAAAATTGATAATATATATATATATATATATATATATATATAAAAGGCAAGATGTTTGTGTGTGACTGTTTATCTGCCTGTATGTCTGTATTTTTTCAGCCTTTTTATTTTAGTTTTTGCTTCAGGTTTGGCTCTAAGTAGGTATAATTATAGTTCTTAGTCTCAGCCATGATACCAGTTACTCAGAGGACTTATTTAGCCTTCAAAATTCAGTTTATGATGACAAAAACTTTTTTCATATCGATACCAGGAAATCAAAATTTGATTTACATCTATTCATTTTTCTTTCAGTCTACGATTTCACTTTAACTGGAAACAATTATTGCTTTTTAGTCTTTCGTGCCAACATCCAAAGAGTCTGCACTCCAGGACCATGGATTAGTTTTAAAGCTTTCATTACACCCAAGCAATGCTGGGCTATACTGCTAGTGTGCAATAATAGACCATATGCAATATAGGTCAACAATTCAACTAGAAAAATTGAAAATAAATACAATGTATCTAAATACCAATTAGAGACATGTCATAATAATAGCTTATTCTATCTTAAATAAATTGACAATGTTTTGTGGCAATTTTTAGATTTTTCTTGATTAAATGTTGAATGGTTTTAAGACATTCAACATTATTGATGAAAAATAATTAATTTTTGTATTTTTTCAAGACTTAGCATGAGCAAAAAAATTCACAAATTTGAATGAAAAAAACAAAAGGCCTCAGAATAACATCAATAAACATAGAAATTTATTATCCCTTAATAATCAATTGTGCTTAATTTCATTTGTAATACACATAAATGTCAGTCAGTTAAGTGCCATATGTGATACACACTTGGGTGATCATGTCTCAAAAGAGACATGACTGATTGGGCAGAAGATTATCCTGCAGTAGGTTGCCGACCAAAGCTACACAACCCAATCTGTCCTATTATTTAACCCATAACTGAAGGGAAGAGATGGATTAATACCCTTCCCAAGGGTATTTGTGCGTAAGTGAATGCAAGGAATTCAACTGGAATTCAAACTCGGCTTCCCGATTTCTCGTTTTGAGCCGATGTCCACTGCACCTTGATGCACATAAATGTAGGTAGACAAAAACAAATGTTGATGAGACAACAAGAATCACAAATTACTGCTCACGGACCCCAGCAGTCATAGGAGTGTGTCAGGGGTAGTACCAACACCACCTCTATCTCGGTGTTGATGGTAGTATGCACTGGCCCTGCTGACAGCTTACCAAACTGAGATATTTGCCCAAATAGAAAAGACTCATATATGTGTGCTTTTCTCTTCCTAAGCACTTATTTGAATCCATGACAGAACTTTAAGTAGTTAAAGGTCAAATTGATTAATTTCCAAAGATAAAGTTTTTACTTTTTTTCTTTTTAAATCATTTCACCACAAGCAAGACATTAAAACCACTAAGATGCAGAGGGGTTACTGAGTGTTAGAGAATATAAGAAAAATATACTATTAAGGGTAAAAGATAATAAATTCTGCCTTATGAAAATTGAGTTGTGCCCCCCCCTATATCATAAGTTAATGCATCTATGTAAATTGTTCACCTTGTTGTGTGGGAATATGTAGCATTGACCTGGTCTAGGGTGTATGAAACATACAACAACATAAATATATGAAAAGTTCAAACAAAACACAAAAGTGTTTGTACAAAAACACTTGTGTGTGTATATATATATATATATATATATATATATATATATATATATATATATATAGATTGTTTATCTATTTGGTTTCTGGTCATAAGATTAGATTAATGCACATTAGTATTAAAAAGTGTTCAATACAATTATATTGTAGAACTTTTGAATATTTTTCATTTATAAACAATTTATTACACAAACTAGGTTTCTACCATGGGTGGTGTCTTCAAGCGATTTTCAATAACTGATTTTATCATTTACCATTTTTTTTTAAACGCTCATGTGGCAGGGAATTTTTGAACGTGCAATTTTTAATTTTCATCCATGAGGTTCATACAACCATGGATGAAAATGTCATAATTCCTTGTAATTTTAAAAATTGCGCATTCGAAAATTCCCTGCCACATGAGCATTGAAAAAAAAAAAACACTGTTATGTAACCATTCTAAAAAAAAAAAATGTAAACGGTAAAATCAGTTATTGAAAATTGCCTGAAGACACCACTCATGGTAGAAATACAAATGGAAAAAAAAAATATATATATATATATATATAAACATGCAGTGTAGATATAGAAGAATCCAAAGGAGTATCCTGTGCATAAAGTAGTAAGATAATATATATTAATATATATAAATATATTCGATAGCTTTAATACATGGTTTACATATATCTATATGCAAAAGACTTGGTTCCAAAAACAATATAAATTTTATTCTTATCTATTCTGGTTCTTATGAACCTAAAATTTTGTTTTGTTACTGTAACTTCATGTCTATGGCTATATCATATTGAATACACCGGTTCCCGTCTGATCACCAAAGTTAAGCAACATTGAACCTGGTCAGTACTTAAATGGGTGACCATTTGGGAATACCAGGTGCTGTAAACGTAAGGACCAAGAATGGTCCACCAGTTTTCCAGGTTTGGGGGTTGGGTGCAGGGCTAACAACCCTGCCCTGTAAAAAACAGTTTGTTACAGAAACAGCAACAAAAAGTTGCTGCCCTATGCACCATTGGGTGTGACGGATAAATGATGATGACGATGATGATGATTGCTGCCCTATGCACCATTGGGTGTGATGGATAAATGATGATGGCGATGATGATGATTGCTGCCCTATGCACCATTGGGTGTGATGGATAAATGATGATGACGATGATGATGATTGCTGCCCTATGCACCATTGGGTGTGATGGGTAAATGATGATGACTGTAACTTCATGCAAAAAGAGTAAGATTGACTTTCTCACTTAACAATGTCTCCTGTTGGTCTCATCAGATCCAGTCTGTTTTCATTATTATATCATCACTATGAGATTGCTTTTCCTTTATCACTTGCTTATCACTTTTAGGTTCAATATGTTATTTTAATCTATTGATGCCATTGTCTGTATCTCATTTTAATTTTAAAATATTTGTCAGTTTTACATAACAATTGGATGGGACCAATGTAAGGGGCTGCCAGAGGTTTACACATTTTGTTTACTCTTAACCATACACTTTTACTTAAGTATGTCAGGAACATATTGTCATGATTTGTTTACAGGCCTATAATCTTCGTCTGTTGTAATTCCTTAACAAACTTCTGATTATCTATATTATTATTAGCATCATCGACAAGCAACCGAGGAATCATTATATGCATTCCTGTAACTCTAAAGGGTGAAGTATTGGAAGAAGTAGGTGTGGCATGCATACCTATTAATATTATTGGAAGGGTGTGTCCACCCATGATTATTAATGCTGTCTTAATTGTTCTATGTGCATGTTAACCCTCTAGGGCCATTCGTATCATATTTGATACAGTATTTCCCTATAAGGAAACATTTGGTATTTCCCTATAAGGAAACATTTGGTATTCATTGACTGAGCAGTCAGTACTGCTTTCATTTGAAATTTATAAAATATTTCTCTTAAAAAATTTTTCAGGAAAATATTTCTTTCAAGGCTTGTTTTCATACTGTATCAAATATGATACGAATGGCCCTAGGGGTTAAATCATTCTGTTTGTTTACAAATCGTAACTAGTCATGTGCAATCTATAGAAGCCAATTATTGAGGCTATCTCTGAAAAAAAATTCACTCTCAAACTAAGTACCACAATTGGTTATCACATGAAGTGGAACGCCCCAACATGTGATCCATGTGTGAATGGATACATTGGCCATAGATTGTGCTTTTATATCTAGTAATGTTTCTGCTTTGATCCACTTAGTTGTGCAGTCAATACAGGTTAATACATATCTGTAAGAAGTATTGTATGTTTCATAACGTCCCCTTGTAACAGAGAGTAAACTAACTGTATCTAAGTGAACCATATTAAAGCAAATAGCAGGCAATTCAATAGGGTAAACATCAGTTTTAGTATGTATAAATTTTGCTTTTTTGGCAAGTTTCATTATGCATTTCTTTTATTGTCACTTCATATAAGGCCCCAAAAATCTTGTTTTAATAAGTTTACATGAGGTTTTAATTCCTGGGTGTGATATTGCCTGAATACTATTTAAAATAGATTTTCATAATTCACCATGTATATATGGTCTGGGAATACCAGTAGCATTATTATAGTATATGGAACTATTATTATATGTGGTAAAATTGTATTTTTTAAATCTGTAAATTTTTGTAATTTAGGGTCCTTAAGTTGTACAACTGGCAAATCACATAAATCTTATCATAATTGTTAGGGTTTTATCAAGACAAGTAATTAGTTATAATGTTTTGATTTCCCATTATATGGCCAATATCTAATAAATATTTTGTGAGAATGTCTAATTGTGGCTGCTATCTGACTTAGCAAGGTTTAGATTATGAAATTAAATTCAATTAAAAATAAAACTTGTTCTTTTTTTTATATGTTTAAAATATAGCATAGCTGAATATGCTGCATAAAGTTCCTTCAAATATTGAATACCTAAATTGCATTTGATTTCCTTTTTTTTTAGAAGCTAATTAGAATTAGTTATCCTTCTGTTTTATGTAGGGCTTCACTAGTTGCATAATTGCTATCAGTGATCAACTGATATACAGTACAGTCAAATTATTAGCAAGCTAAAGACAATATTTTGCTGATTCTGCTTTTACTGCATATACATATTTTTTTCTGTTAATGACATTACTATGTCTGCAAAGTTTGAGATTAATTTTCTATAAAAATTTACAATGCCTAAGAAACAACAAAGATTTTTACTGTCAGTAGGGGAAACTTCTGTAATGCACTAATATTTTGTCTAATACCTTCAATGCTAAGATTATAACCCAAATTATCAACTGAAGTCACAACAAATGTTCACTTTGTTATCGAAATTTTTAGATTATTATCATGTAGGAATTTTATAAGTTTTTATAAAAACTTATAAAACATCTTTGATGTGTGCTGAAGAATCATCACTGAAAATAAGAATATTGTCAATGCATGTAAATACATAGTCAACATGTTGAAAGGTCTTGTCTATGCATCATTGAAAAGTGGATGCTGCAATCTTTAGTCACAAATGGCACATCTAAACTTATTTATAAATGGAACTTTGTGTGTGTGTGTGTATGTGTCCGTTACCTATAGATTCCGAAATGGCTGAACCGATTTTCTTGAAAATTCACACAGTTGTACTATAAGCGTCTGCGAGTGTTCTTAGCTAGGTTTTGTGTTGAGGTACCCCCTGATAAATATGGAAAATCGATAATCAAAAAAATCGTGTTATAGAACGAGTGGTCCAATTTTAATCAAATTTGATACACTCATAGACAAAAACATAAGAAACAATATTCAGAAGTTTCAAGGTTGTAGTTCTTACAATAGTGCAGAAAATCGATTATATATATATATATAAAAGGCAAGATGTTTGTGTGTGGGTCTGTTTATCTGTCTGTATGTCCTTTATACAAATCCACAATTTTTATCCGATTCTCACCAAATTTCACAGAAATATTCTTTAGGCTGAGTCTGAGCTCCAGGACCATGGATTAGTTTTAAAGCTTTCATTACACCTGAGCAACGCCAGGCTATACTGCTATTATTTATATACGTGCAATCTGAGTGGAGAAATAAATGCTGTTTTTTTTTTATACCATCCAGGTGCATTTTGATTTGATGGTATGCTGATACCAGATCGATTTTGCTAAATCTTGTTTTGTTGGCTAATTTATCAGCAACTGAATTAACATTTTGGAATGGATATGTTTAATGTACAATAATCACTGCAACATCTAAAATTTCCATCTGGCTTTTTTTTACATGGAGGAAGCTAGCCCGTTCACTATCAGATGTTGGTTGGTTGGTTGTTTTGTTTTTATGGCATATCAACCTCAGCAGGTCATTTATTGCCAACTAAATTTTTATTTACTTATTGCTCTGTAACAATTCATTGTTGTTTTTATATAAGTTTCGTGTCTAGTAACACTTTTTTCTTTTCAAGTATCAAGATTCATTGGGATTTGTTTTTAAGGGCAGGGTCCACAAGTCCTACCCTGTTATTTAACCCATAACTGGAGAGAAGGGACGGATTAATACGTTTCCCAATGGTACCAGTGTTTAAGTGAATGCAGGGTATTCAACTGGAATTTGAACTCGGCTCACCGATTTCTCTTTCTGAGCCGATATCCACTGCACCACAACACACATCCGTCACTATATGCTTACAGCACCTGGTATTCCCAAGCAGTCACCCATCTAAATACTGACCAGGCTCAACGTTGCTTAACTTTGGTGACTATCAGATGTATTGGCACCATTGCTTTGCAGTTTTGAAAATTCTCTCTTTACTGCCTGGATTTTCTCTTCTGATAGACATCTTACCTTGACCAAAGTAGGAGCATGACTGCCTGTATCATTTCTATGGTATACTCCTACATATGTGCTTGCTGGGTTGGTATGTGAAGATATATTCTTGGTTCCTAAATACTATAAACTGTAGAAAGACAGTAGGTAAGTGAAATATATTAAAACATTACTAACTTTACCTTTTTATGTCTGTCAACAAGTGAGTTAGGGAAAGGCAAACATAGTAACAAATAAAAATGCCAGTTGGCAAATCTCCCAATTTAAAAATTGTGGTTTTCATTTCAACTAAGCAATTCCATTTTTTGTCTGCTTTTCCATGGAAAATAAACCCTTCTAAATATATATATATATATATATATATATATATATATAGCAAATAAGAGCCATAAAATATATTATGCTATATATAGCAAATAAGATATATATATATATATTATTATATTATATATATATATATTATGCTATATATAGCAAATAAGAGCCATAAATAAAGAAAAAGTAATATTATTAAAAATAGCCTGGCAGGAAAGGAATCAGCAGGAGCAGTAAAAAAAAGGATGAAAGGAGTCAAGTATAACAGCAAGGCAGCAGCAGTGTCAGATAGAAAGGCAATAATAATAGTAGGGTTAAGTTTCCGAGTTGTACATTCTGGATTGTTTCACTGGACAACAGCTTAAAGGATGACATTTTTGGTGTGGGAATTTGGTTTCATAGTAATGGAGTTCAATCACTGGGCCAGGCAGAGCAGTAGACTCAGTGGAAACAAGGCTAGAAATACTAAAAGAGAACAAAACTTCTTTAGGTATGTACAGCAGGAGGACAATCTACCTGTGAAGACTAAGCAAATTCCTTGAAGTTTTCTTGAATTGCAGACACCTGAAAAAAGGATGGGGATGGCCAAAATGTTTTGAGTAAAGATAAAAATTAATACTTTAGTTCAAATGTAAATAATGATAACTCTACATCTCAAAAATTTAGACAGGAATTGTAGACAATGTGATTTAAAATATCAGAGAAATTATTGCCATCTGAAAAATAACATTCACCACTTTATGGACCATTTCAAATACAGGTTTTCTTTATTTTGTAAAAATCTTTTCTGAACATCACAACCTTTTATAAAAGAAAATATTTGGATTTTGCAATGAAATAAAAATGTTTTGGTATCATTTCAGAATTTCTTACATCTGGCAGTACTAATTTTGTGATATTTGGCCCGTGTAGAGAATTTTCGTTAGCTGCAAGAAGTATATACTTTTAGTGCAAAAGTAATATTATATCATAGGAGCATATGTTCTTCAAGGATAAAAACATTGTGTAAAATTTGCAAGTAAAACAAAAACAAAGGCACACACATACATACTTTCATGTTTTAAATTAGATACATTTGCAAAAACAAAAAATATAAGAAATGAAACGTGTAGAAATGAGTGACCAAGTAAAATGTCATAACAACAGACTTTTGTATAAATATAAATAATAACTTCTCAACTCAAAAATTCAAACAAAATGTGATCAGATGATAGTAACAATAAGGATGAGGACTTTTGCACAAATGTAAATGATTATAACTCCTGATTCCAGAAATTTCTGTTCAATTTAAAATACTAACCTATGAATTTCAAAAATATCATTAACCTCTTTATGAATTATTCAAAGAAAATAACTTATTTTATTCTTTCTTTTTAGAATATCATATTTTTTTACAGAAAGTAATAACTTCTCATTTTGCAGTAAGTCAAAAATATTTGGGAATCCAGTTACATTTCAGAACAATAGTAAAATTTCTATAAATATTTTCATGACTTCTGCTCTGATGATCTTGGGTCACTGGTGCTCTCTCCACAAGAATTTACTCGGGCAACCAAACTGGCAACATGGTCTCACCTTTTTACAGTTAGATCAATCAAATGCAGATAACAATTCTATTCCAGCAGCTTCTTTTCTTGTGCTTCCTGTCTGTGGAACCCCCTTCCATATACTTGCTTTCCTGACGGCCATAACCTCTAGGAATTTAAATGCAAAGTCAATTTCCATCTCTTATCCTTTTAACTCCAGCCCTTTCTACATCACCCCGTGAATCTTGTTCTTTCCCTTTGTCTCTGCTTTCACAACTGTCTTCACTTCTTTCTCTTAGCCTTTCTCTTTCACCCATTGTAGCTGGTTTGTCTTTGTATTCACTCTCCTCCTGCCTAATATTTCAACTTTCTTATATAACCCCCTGCCCATCAGTGGCATTAATGCCTTGCTTGGAGTGAAATGATTAAAAAAAAACTATTTTAAGCTTCTTAAACCTGGCAATTATATGAGCTGAATGTCAACTTTAACTATTTATTACTTAAATATGAAATTTGATGGCTGCTGTAAAGTATTAAAATACTTTTAAAAATTAAGTCATAAAGTATATAATTCCTTTTTATGTAACAGAAAGTTATGGTTACTTTGCCTCAGTAAAGATTTTTCCTTAGCTGTATACAGTCTATACTTTTAGTGTAGAAGTTATATTCATCCAGGTGAGAATAAAAAAAAATTATAAAATTAAAATGTACTACAAGAATTAAAACATATATTTTCATAAATCCTATATTACATACTTTTAACGAAACAAAAATTTCTACCAAAATGAAATGTTCGGTGGAGAAGATTGACCAAGTAATAGCATAAAGATATCTACACAAATATTAACCCCATAATTTTAACTTAAGCACTCTTTCATCAGTTATTAAATATTAAAAAAGAAAAAGAGAGATAAACAAATTTTAAAAGAATATGATTTTTCTCTGGGATATGATTACTTGTATTTGTAAATTTAAACAATATGCAAATGCATCACCAAAATCTTTACAATTATAAAGTTTTGCTACTAGTATGGTTTTGTATATGTTGTTTCAAATTTGTTTGCAGTGAAAAGGTTGATCCACATATTTGACAAGAATATGTTTTTTCTCCAGTATGAGATTGCATGTGTACTTTTAAACTTTCACTTTCAAAAAATCCAACACCACAGATTCCACAAAAATATGGTTTCTCTCCAGTATGTGTTCGCATATGTCGTTTTAAATGTGAACCTTGTGAAAATGATGAACCACATACCTGACAAGAATAGGGTTTTTCTCCAGTATGTGACCTCATGTGTACTTTTAAATTTCCACTCTCTGCAAATGCAGCTCCACAAACTTCACATGAATATGGCCTCTCACCAGTGTGTATATGCATATGACTTTTTAAAGTAGAAATGTGTGAAAATGTTGCTCCACATGTCTCACAAGAATATGGTTTTTCTCCAGTATGTAATATCATATGTATTTTTAAAGATCCACTTTGTGAAAATGTTGCTCCACAAACTTCACAAGGATATGGTTTCTCACCAGTATGTATATGCATATGTTTTTTTAAAATTGAACATTGTGAAAATGATGCTCCACATGTTTCACAAGAATATGGCTTTTCTCCAGTATGTGATCTCATGTGAACTTTTAAAGATCCACTTTGTGAAAATGCAGCCCCACAAATTTCACAATGATATTTATCACCAGAATGAGTTTGCATATGTCTTTTTAAAGTTGACATTTGTAAAAATGATGATCCACATGTTTGACAAGAAAATGGCTTTTCACCAGTATGAGATCTTATGTGTACTTTTAACTTTCCACTTCGAGAAAATGCAGCACCACAGTCTTCACAAATATATGGTTTCTCTCCAGTATGTGTTTGCATGTGTCGTTTTAAATTTGAATTTTGTGAAAAACATGATCCACATACTTGACAAGAATATGGTTTTTCACCAGTATGTGATCTTATATGTACTTTTAAACTCCCACTTTCAGAAAATGCAGCACCACAGTCTTCACAAGAATGTGGTTTCTCTCCAGTATGGGTTTGCATGTGTCGTTTTAAATGTGAACAGTCTGAAAATGAGGATTCACATAACTGACATGAATATGGTTTTTCTCCAGTATGTGATCTGATGTGTACTCTTAAATTTCCACTTACTGAAAATGCAGCTCCACAAACTTCGCATGCATATGGTTTCTCACCAGTGTGTATATGTGTATGCTTTTTTAAAGTCGATCTGTGTGAAAACGATGCTCCACATATTTCACAAGAATATGGTTTTTCTCCAGTATGTGATCTCATGTGCACTTTTAGAGATCCTCTTACTGAAAAAGAAACACCACAAATATCACAAATATGTGGTTTTTCTTTAATTTGCTTTTGCATTTTTTAAATGCACCTTATACAATAAAATGGATCAATGAATTTGACAAGAAAGAAAAAAGAAAAAAAGGGTCTTCAGTTTGTATTTGACTGTGTATGTTTTTTAAATTAAACCATTGCAAAAACTTTAGTCCATAAATTTTTCAAGTATATCATTTTGTTACATTATATCTCAAGTTTGAATTTCTGTAAATTAAGTTCCATAAGCACTGTATGACTTCTCCGTGTTTAGGTATATTTTTAAATGTAAGCTTTGTAAAAAGTTATGATCGACATACCTCACAAAATGTAGTTGTTTCCAGTTTGTTAACGTGTAATGATTTTTCAAAGTTGAATATTTTTAATTGCTAATATTACACATAAATTTTCTCCAGTCTAAGTTTACATATTAATTTTTGTTATTTCGAAAGGCAACATTACAGATATTTCTCTTTGTGCTATAACGATAATCTTAAAATCTGAATATGTAGAAAATTTATGGAATACATAGGTTTGCCTATTGTCCAGTTCACGCTCCCTACCCGGTTTTTTGAACAGGAGTAGAGATATATATCCCTGGTTTCTTGTTTATGACTGAATTTCTGGTTCATTCTAAATTCTACTTCAACTCTATATGTCTAACGTCTTCACCTAAACTTTGAAACTTATACTATTATTAGGATTTCCGGGTGCTTCTTATGACTTTTTCTTTCAGTTGCCCCCTTGTGTCTTAGAGGCATTATCATCTTACCTGAGTTGAATTAATTAAAAAAAAAATTTGCAAAAATTACAAGAATTTAGTTGCAAACTTGAAATTAGATTGTCAATTTTCACACCGATATGAGTGTGTAAATGCACACATATAGAATTGTCAAGTCAATTTTCACACCTATATGACTGTAAATGTACATTTACAGAATTCACATCAACATTCTTATTTTTATTGTCTGCATATATTCTGCTGAAAATTGATGAACAGATTTACAAAAAAACACAAGAATGTATGAATTAACTGGCATGTCATTTTAGTAATATCTTAGTGCTAGCGGTCAAGAAATGCACATCTATCAACATAAACCAAAAGAGTGAAGTTGATTTTTACTGGGTATTTCTTTTTAAAATCTGAAAAAAGGCACACACACAATCATTCATAAGTCCTCCAGTGTGTATCCTTGCATGACATTTTATACTGGAATTATTTGAAAACACAAATCCACAGGAGTTGAAGGGATTTCCTTTTATTAATTACTGGTTTTATTATCTAATTTAGTATTTTGTCATGTCTTTTGAAGTGAGAACAATGTTCCAATGAAGATCCATAATACAAAATTCTTTCATAGAACCTGTCAATAAAAAGAAAATACAATTAAAGGAAACTCAAGAGATTTATTTCTATAATAGTTTTTTCAAGAGCAATGCTTTAAAAGTTCAAGGAAAATATATTTAAGACTAGAAACTGCAGAAAACCGTCATTTACTTAAACCTTTAGCAAACTGCATTGTTAATATTACTTTCCTTTCCACTTCATTCTTTATAAGACCTCTAAATTGCAGTATCCTTATTGTTAAATTCACTCAAAATTGTTTTCTCTTGTCATAGCAGGATATGACAACACAGTTATGAAATTCAAATACAGTATTGTTCAAGGATCAGTCAATTTCAGTAGCACCATAAACTTTTTGTACAGCAATTGAAGTTACATAAGTCATTTAAGTGCCATATGTGACACTTGCTTGGGCGATCATGTCTTAAAAGAGACATGACTGACTGGGCAGAAGATTTTACCACAGTACTTTCTACCATTACTTTCTACAGTAGACTGGTTGCCAACCAAGGCTATAGAACCCACTCAGTCCTGTCATTTAACCTATAGCTGGAGGGAAGAGATAGATTAATGCCTTTACCAAGGGTATTTGCTAGTAAATAAATGCAATGAATTCAACTGGAACTTGAACTTGGCTTTTCAATTTCTCATTCTGAGCCAATATCCACTACACCACAACACACATGAAGTCACAGAGTAATAAAGGTTAAAATAAGGAAAATGGTATTTTTAGATGTAATACAACAGTAGTCCATCTTGTTTAATTTTGTTTATCAAATTATTTCAAGGGATTTTATTTCTATCAAGTCATCTGATAAGTAATGTCAAATATAACCTTGTTTTAATCTTTGAGAGGGTGCTGAAAAAATTCTTTGCATGACTCAGTTTACCAAACATCTTAATTCATTCTGTAAGGCTATTTTAGTCAGGCCCTAAAATATTTTTAACATCTCCTCATATCTAGAATGGCCACATTTTCTTCATTTCTGCTCCTCTTTTGAAAATAGGCATCATCAATCTCCAGCACTTTGCATTATTCATTAATATTACTTCCTTTTCACTGAAATTTTTTTCAGATTGAAGTATCCCTATCATTTATTTCAGTTAAGCTTGTTTTAGTTGTTCTCATAGCAGGATATGATAACACAACTGTAAAATTCAAACATACCACTATTCAGTAATTGGAGTCACCTATAGTGACAGGGAACTCTTTTTGCTTGGAGAACAAAATCACCTATAGAATGCTGTTTTGATTACACAGAAAACGTTCATATTTACCTAAAATAGAAATAAGCCCTTAAGGCTGGTAAGAAGTTCACATACTTGTTGAACAAGAATTTATCAATTGATTTTATATGATTTTCAAATTAAAAATTCAATGCTGTAAATACACAACCAGTTATAAACATTTCTTCTTAAATTAACTGCATGGAAAGGTGGAATTTTCTCTAGTCTTTAGTTTCACTTTTTTCAGAATTTACTCTCAGATTATAGCACTTCCCACCTGTGGAATTCCCTTCCATTTACTTGCTTTAATCTTCAAGAATTTAGATGTAAAGTCAATAGTCATCTCCTATCTCACTAACCTGCATCCTCTCTCTCATGCTCCTTCCTGCGACCACTCCACTCTCATCAGTATTCTTATCCTTCTGTTACCTACTTCCTGACACCCCTTATAACCTGTCACTCTTTCTCATAACTTTCCTCCTATGTAACTCCCTGCAAAACAGTGGCAATAAAATGCCTTGCTTAGTGCGATATGATTATAAAAAAAAGATTAGCACATTTTATCAAATCAGTCAATAATATTCAAAATCTGATGAAAGTGAATAATATTTTCCCTATTCTAAAATGCTTAAATGATAACAATACATGCTAACAAGTCACTTCATAAATAATGTTCAAAATTTGACAGCAATGTTTTCCCTGTTCTCAAATTCATAAATTATAACAGTACACACTATCAAGTCATCCCATTAGTAATGTCTGAAATATAACAATAGATTGTGTAATAATAAAGGACATTCCTAATAATAATAAAAGCAATGTTAATGAATAAATTCCAATTAAACATAGATTTTTTTATTTCTTTTAAGATTTTTCTTTTTGCTTAAGTTTCATAATGACCTCAGAAAGTTTGGTAATATTTTCAAGTTCTATGTCTTTGATATATTTAATACATAAAATGAAACTGACAGTATATATAACTATAAAAATGACCAAATATTTTTGTATCACTTGAATATGCTTCCCACTAAACCACTTGTGGATGGTGTGGTGATACTGAGCAAACCAAGAGACCAGATGTTTGCCCTCAGAGATCCAGAAAGAAAATGACCAAAACTGGTCTTTGTGCACCTGGCTCCACACATATATTCCAGCAGAAAACCAAAAACTAATAAATATCAAATTCCTTTTTGCGAGCATACGCAAATTTTATTTATCATTCAATGGGAAGCCCAGAATTAAATATGGGTGTGAATTCCGAAATGACCTGCTGGGACCCACAAAGATGAAATAAAAAGCCGACACAGAAAGCATCGCCAGTTGAGAAAGTATGAGAGTAATTAGCATTAGTCCCTTGACCTCGTCAAGCAATCCACTATGCTCACCACCTTTCCCTCTCATCTTCTTCGCTGTTCCTGAGCTACTTACCTGACCATCGGAGTGAATACATCAAAGACATTCTTAACTGACAAACGCTCACACATACATACACACAAACTCTTTTCAGCATTTACTGCTATGAACATTTTAACATCTTTTGAACCCATTCTAAAGACATTACTTTATTTGTAAAAAAACCTTAATTGATATCTGTGTATATATAAATGTTGTTTCTATACTCAATTAGATTTTCTTGTTTATACCCCCCTTATAGTGGGCTATCTACTAATGAGGCCAAATTCAATTAATCTGTTTCAACATATAACCCACTATAATGGAATATGTTGAATTAATCACTTTCAGAAAATGGGTGATATTAAGATACTTTTGAAATATTCAAGACATTGGACTTCAACACAAAATCATTAAACATTTAGTGAATCTTGTAAAACCATCAACTAGAATGCATACTCAGATAAGAGTGGAGTCATACTGGAAGAGAATTAAGATGTATCGCTGTGTGATATTTTGAAAGGAACAACCTACAATAATGTGTATGGCCTGATAGATTTGGCAATAATCAATTTTAAAAATTTGTTTGTATATGATGAGTGATCAAAATTTCCTTTAACTTTTAAATAAATAAATGGCAAATTCTGTTTGCCCATCTATATGTCTGAAAGCCCTCTAACTCAGGCAGCACTTGCTCTACATAAACGTTATACCTTTTTGAAATCAGGATGATACAAGGATTGAAAATTTGCCCTTCATCTGGTGCTTGAATGTCCAGCATTGGGATTTGTGTCCAGTTGAGAAAGAAACAGTTAAAAATTCAAATTTTTAAATAACTGAAAAAAAATCAGTGATTTTAAAAGTTTTTAATTCATATTGAATTTCAAGTAACACAAAAACTTTTTGAATTTAATTGTTTTTTTTTTTAATTTAATTTGAAATATATCGAAAACTTTGTGAATTGAGGAAATCAATTTTATTTCTTCAAAATGCTAAGGAATAAAAGTTAAAGTGAGAGGTTTCATGACATGAGGTTTTAAAGTTCCACAAAGTTTGTAATTTGAAGAACTCAAATTTTGGCCTGAACTGGAATTTTAGCTTGTAGCAGCCACAGATCTATTTCCTTTCGCGAATCAGTGCCTCCAACGGGAGATTCAGTCACTCACTAACCAATCAACTGGCAGAGCACATTAATTCCTTCTTCCTCTCTAGAACTATTTTCCTAGTCCATTTTGGTAGAACGGACAAAAGGCAGAGAGCCATGAGCCAGCGGGAGAAACAGACGCCTCTCTCACATCGCTGCCACTGATTTTCCTTGGAACACTTTCGCTGAAGAAGACGCTGCCGCTAGCTTCGCACACTCTTCCTACAAACCAAGTACCAGCGAACCAAATGGACACTTACATACTATCACTCTTGTACGTCTACTAAGAGAATAAACCATTCTTTGTTGTTGTTTTAAAAGGAAGTTTCGTCATTCATTTGTGTGCCTAAATATATAGTGTTGGGGAAATTAATCATTTCCCTTAACCCTATAAGCTCAAATCAGTCTTTTGGCCAGAATTGGACTCATAGCCTGAATCAGAGTTAAAGTGAAGTTTTAAAATTCCATGGAAAGAATTGAGGAATTCAAAGTTATTTCTTCAAAATTATCATTGCTGTTTTCTAAGATGAACTGGAGGTTTGTTCAGTTTTGGGCCAGAGGCTCAATTAGCCCTGTATGGGAGGTAGCTTTTAAAAGAGTGCAACTTCTAAGCTAGTTATTATTAAAATGAATTAATCCTTACATCTTTCTTAGTTTTCTTAACTTGAATTATGTTGGTTTACAATTTGTTACCTTCTCTTACACTGATTTGGCAAGATGTTTATTTGTTAAAAGTTAGGACTTGGCGGAAGCATTTCAAATGGCCACTCTAAATGTTGAAGTGCTTACACTTTCTTCTATATGTGAAAAACTAGATAGCTATCTTCAGAAGTTTGGGTTGGTTGATTACAACATGGCAAAGTTTTGGGGGTAATTTAATGTCAAATTTTTGAATGGGTTATACAGTGATAATCAAACTCACTCTCTAGGTAATAGTGTACCAGACTAGCTTTACGCTCTATGCCAAACCATCTATTTAGCTTAGTTTTTAATGATTTAATAAAATAACTTTCAGAATAGAAGAAACTAATAAAGGATAAACAAAAAAATAAATAAATAAAATTTACTTGCTAAAACGAAAATGTTTTGATAAAATTTTAAGCATATTCATTCCGTACTTGTTTTCCTCTCCAGTCTTTAACTGAAGTTTTACCAATCTGAAATCTATTAGCAACATCCTAAGAGCTCAGTGTCAGAATCACATCCTGATGTCTGTTTTAATAGCTCAGGGAACCAGATGATACATTCAAAAAGACTAAAAAAAGATATTGTTACCGAAATTACTTAAATTAAAAATTTAGTGTAAACACAAACATTGGAGATGGGATTAATTTCCCTAAAATCCACTATTTATCCTTTTTTTTGTATTCTTCGATATCGTCCGATATGAAATAAATCGTTTAAAATTGGCACTGAAGTACAATGTCATGTTGACATGGATACCTATCTTGGGAATTGAATAGACTTAATTTTTTAAAAAATAGAAATAACATAAATGTCGGTAAATTTAAAATATTAAGTTTTATGTGTTTTATGGACAATTTTTAGCGAGTAATTCACATTTTGGGAAAAAAGATTTTGCATGTTATCGCCATTAGTAAGAAAGATTGGAGGAAATTCCTACACAAACTTTGTTTACATTTAAACGAAAAATAGTTGTTAAAATATTAGTTAACTTTACTTTGAAAAGGTAAAAAAATGAAAAATATTCGGAATAATTTTAGATTTCAATTAATACATTTTTTTATCGATACATTTTAAAAATTCACCATTAATGAACTAATTATTGGAATTTGTAATTAAACATTCAATGTATAAATAAAAGTGAAAAAACGAAAATTATTTTTATATTCCAAATTTCAGAAATTCTCTTCAATGCGATGTGACAATTTGAAAAGCAATTTTCTCATTTCACCGAGACCAAAAAAAAAATCATAAAAATTAAATCAACAACACTTACTTCTCCTTAATGTAAGAATTTGTTCCTCTCAATTTAAAAATAAAAACAAGATAAATGAAAAACGTTACAAATTGAACGAGTCTAAAATCCAATCGTAAATTCCGAACAAAGACGCAGCAGTTTTTAAGACAAGGGAGATAATCAATATGAAAAATAAATTTTTGTTTTATTTTTTTTAAAAAATGTGCAGTTTCAATACAAAAAAGAAAAGAAAAGAATTGTTTTAAATATGAATGACCATTTCGAATTTGTTGTTACAGAATTAATTTTAAAACCTTTTAACATTATTAAAGAAAAGATTATTTAGAACTGGAAAGAAGCGAAAATAAAATAAACTCAATTTCGGTTAAAAAAATTAAAAATACAATATAAAAAAAAACGGAAAACAAATACAAACAAAATAAGTAAAAGAAAAAAAAAGCCTTAAATATTCAGTGAAGACCAGAATTTCGGACGGGAAGTTTTTTTTTAATTTTTAATTTTTTGTTTTGTTTTTGTTTTTTCCCCTCTCATATACCTAAAAAATTGTATACTAACTTTTTTAGCAGTCTCCATACAATTCTTAAAACAAAATCGATAAACATTTTTAAAAACTTAAATGTTTTCTTTGAAGTTAAATTGGTAAATAAATGTTCGTTTTAGGTGCCGACGGCTTTTCCCCCTTCAAATTTATTCAAAATAGCATTATTTCTGTGCAAATGTATATGCTGAACTCAAATCAACAATTAGTTATTAAAGATAAAGATTAAAGAAATTTCCCTTTTTTGCTTTGAAAGTCCATAAAAAAAACGAACTGTAACTCTCACGAAGTCATGTAATTAACTGCAGTATGACGTTCTACGTAGATAGCAATTCTGTATAATTTTGGCCGATTTTCTTCCTTTACTGAAACTTCCGACGATGTACTTCCTGTTTGAAAGTAATAAGCGTAGAAATACAATAGCGCATTACTTTCATTACTTTCCTTTACTAGTTTACAAATAGAAAATATTCAAAAGTTCTACAATTGTATTGAACACTTTATAATACAAATGTGCACTGGTCTAATTTTATTATGACCAAAAACTGAGTAATTAAACAATATATATATCATGGATTCTCTCGCTGATTTCGATGTATGAGTGTCTAACTCAGACTGCCACACAAAGAATTGTTTTGAGTGGTGAAGGCTTGTGTAGCACCATCCACACTTTTTGGAACTGTTGATAACAAACAATCAGTGCAGAAGTTCGCCACAGATCGCATGAACAGCAGACCTCAGTTATTTAACCCATAACTAGAGGGAAGGGACGAATTAATACCTTTCCCAAGGGTACCAGTGCGTAAGTGAATACAGAGTGTTCGACTGGAAGTGGAACTCGACTCACCAATTTCCCCCCTCTGAGCCGACATCCACTGCAACACAATGCACATCCATCAATAAACGCTTACAGCACCTGGTATTCCCAAGCAGTCACTCATCTAAGTACTGACCAGGCTCAACATTGCTTAACTTCGGGGATCGAGCGAGAACTGGTGTATTCAACGTGATATGACCGTAACCTATATATATATATATCTTAAGAAAACAAAAAATCTATATCAGAATGAAGGTGAAATGGAAAATATTCATTAAGATTATACAGGTATGTAGACAAAAAGTAACTTGATACAAACTTGAGTATATTTGCATGTGTCTAGATAAGAATATTTGGAAAATGAAGATGCAAAATCTTTTCAGGAATATGGTTTCTTGATAGGATCTTATTTCATTTGTTTAACAGTATGTCAACTCCTTAAGAGTCATTTAATGTTTAAATTTAGTTTTTTGGTAGCTTTGAAGTAATAAAAATATGATATATGTTATTCTGCTTTCACAATTGAATACATGGTAGGTAATACTCATCTTTTGTACATACACATTTGTGTGAACATAATTACTAGAGGTAGTGATGTGTGTTTTATGTTGTAGCTTCACTGAAGTTATATTTTAAAATGTCACAAAAGCTCTATCATGTTGGTTTTGTTTAGCTGCATATCAACACCTCTATGAGTCATTTAATGCTGAAATTTAAATAATTTGAACACAATTTTATCGCTACAACTAAGTATATTTTGAATACAATACTATCACTTCAACTACAGATAAAATATATTACTGGTCATTTTTCTTTAGAAACCTACTGTTGATCCTTTTTTATATAAAAACATATTGCTGGTATTTTTACTATAAAAATGTATTTTTCTACTTTCATAGACTTTTGTTTGGAGGTTTACTGTTTTCTCATAGCTGAGACCCAAGCAGGTTCTACCACTCTGGGTTGTTAGCAATTTTGTTCCATGCTCTTTAAAAACCTTCAATCTCCCAATCAGAGACCTTGCTGCAAGAAGTAGTTTATTAACATAGCCATGACTACAGAATGTTATTGCATAGGTTCTTGTAAATTTCAACTTTCTGCATATCCAAAACTTTTAAATGATAGTTTCCTCTAGTATGAGTTTGAATATATTGTTTTAAATTTGACTACAGTAAAAATGATGTTCACATTTGACAAGATATGGTTGTTCTCCAGTTTGTAATCTCTTATGTACCATTAAACTTCCACTTAATGAAAATGCAACACCACAAACTTCACAAGGATGCACTTTGTTTCCGTATGTGGATGTACATTTAAAAGTTTCAGAAAATGATACTACTCATGATTGACAAGAATGTGGTTTTTCTCCAGCATGTGATCTTATGTGTAATTTTAAATTTCCATTACTTGAAAATGTTGAAAACATTCTTGGCAAGAATGTGGTTTCTCTCCAGTATGTGTTTGCATATGTCGTTTTAAATTGGAGCCTTGATCCATATTTCTGACAAGAATAAGGTTTTTCTCCAGTATGTGATATCATATGTATTTTTAAATTTCCACTTTCTGTGAAAACAGCTCCACAAACTTCACATGAATATGGCCTCTCACCAGTGTGTATCCGCATATGGTTTTTCAAAGTTAATCTGAGAGAAAATTTTGCTTCATATAACTGACAAGAAAATGGTTTTTCTCCAGTATGTGATTTCATGTGCACTTTTAAAATTCGATTTTAAGAAAATGTTACACCACAAACTTCACAAGAATATGGTTTCTCAGTGTGTATATGCATATCTTTTTTTAAAGTGGAATATTGTGAATATGATTCCCCACATGTCTCACAAGTATGTTCTCATATGCACTTTTAAAAAGCCACTTTGTAAAAATGCAGCCCCAGAAATTTCCCAAGTATATTTGTCCTCAAAATGAGTTTGCATATGTCATTTTAAAGTTGACATTTGTGAAAATGATAGCCCACATGATTGACAAGAATGTGGTTTTTGTCCAGTATGGGATCTCTTGTATACTTTTAACTTTCCACTTTGTGAAAATTTTGATAATGAAAGAAAAGAAACATTACTATATATATATATATATATATAAATATATATATATATATACACATTATATATATATCAGGAAATTAATTATTTGATTTAAATTAAATTTCAACACTTATTATTTAATAAATTAATTTTATGTTGAACAGATCATTATTTTAGAAACTTTGAGAAAATATTGGCAGTCAGATTCACACTTCCCATATATCGTGAACAATGGAATAGGTTTGTAAAATCATTGTTTTAGAGTAAAATAAAACAAAGAAAATCTTTAAAAATGTTATGCTAATGTAAAAAAAATAACTGCAAGCAAAGGTGAACATTGTAAAAAATTTTTCTGAATTATATCAAAAAATAAAACTCAATGTATTGCTGTAAGATTTTGTTGAGAGTTGGTGCTTCAGTTTGCATAAATTAAAACCGAGAATTAACTTTTGTTTATAAATGTGCTGACCGCTTAAATATGGGTGAAAAATTGAAAGATTAAAAAAAAAATTGAAAAATTTTAGATTGCAACCAATATAATTTTTGTTTGAAATACACCAGAGTACTTTATTTACTGGGAATAGTTTCAATTAAAACTAAAATAAAAGTTTCAAGAAAACTTTTTTATTTTTAAAAAGTCAATTCAAAATTTAGATATAAAAATGAGTGGAGGTACCTAAAAGACATTATTTGACAGGGAAAACAATCTATATTCAAAAAAATAAAAATAAAATTCTTTAAAAATAAATGAACACTTGTTATTTTATTGAGGCAATTTAGAAATTCATTGAATAGTAGTTTATAACAAGAGATAATTTGAAGAATCAAAATATGCAAAATGTAATAAATGCAATTTTCATTCTGAACATCTTTAAAGAATTTTATTTTTATCATTTTACACAGATTATTTTTTTTTTGTGCGTAAGTTCAAATGAGAAATAATTTTAAAATTCAATTCTTCTAGACTATGACAATAATCAATTTGACATGTTTTTTCATTCAATAAATTTTTATCAAATTTGTTTTTAGTTTAAGGAAGTACTAAACAAATTTGAAAATCAGTGTATCTCATTTCGCTGAAGTGTAAACATCTTTGTTTTTCATAGCATTATTGGATTTTGAACTGAAGAAAGTTTATTTGCAGGGAATTTTATTGCACTACTTTATTCAAAAGAAATCTGCAGCTGAAGCACACAGAATTCTTGTTGAGACTTACAATGGCCATACTCTGTTGGAAACAACATGGAGAGATTGAGGTAGACACACGCTTAAAAAATAGTAATTTTGATGTTGAAGATAAAGAAGGTATAGGATACAAATCCTATATCATCTAATAATTAACTGAAATGCAAAAAGTAAAATTGCACACCTGCAAAATTGGATTAAAATGACTGAAAACATTTTAAAAAACCAAACCAAGGCAAATTTCACAAACTGGTGTGAAAATTAAGATTGTGGATTCTGCTTGGATAAGAAATACCAAATTGAACTATGACCCAGGTCAAATATTCTTAACACCTAAAAAAATGGGTATGTGATTATATCCAATCACATGATCTGCTAAGTACTTATTCACAACCCTAGACCAGCCAAAGACAGTCAGATGAGAGCAGAGAGACGACACACTAAAATGTGACAAAAGAAACTTCAAGTCTAACCCAAACGTGTAAAGTTCCGGCACACATTCGTTCTCTTTCATGGCTGACCATCCCTACAAAGGCTCTGGCACACTAAAAAAGTTTGAAGATCAGAGAATTAGATGTATTACTTCATGAAGACTTGTGTCAGGCGCAAGCTGAACTTGCAGAATCATTAGGAGTTAATCATACAACAGTTTCAAACTGTTTGAAAGCATCAGGAATGATTAAAAAATCAAGGACATAGGGTGCCGTATAAGTGGAAGCCGAGAGGCTTCAAACAGCATTTTGTCACGTGTGAACAGCTGCTTCAATGGCAGAAAAAGGAAAGGTTGTTTTGTATTGTAGCATGACCATGGATGAAAAAGTGGATACACTATGATAACCGTAAACGTAGAAGATTGTGGGGTAAACCTGGCCATGCTTCAAGTTCGGCTGCAATGCTGAACATCCATGGTTCTAAGCTTCTGCTCAGCATTTGGTGGGATCAGTTGAGTGTAGTAGTTTATTATGAGATACTCACATGCGCCCATATATACTACACACACACACGTATATATATATATATATATATGTTATTACGAAAATGTGTGCCATTCGGCAGGATTCGAACCTACAACCCCTATTTACATAGGGGAAGATACCATTTGATCTGGCAACCTCTCTGAAATGTATTGTAATGTCAACAAATGTAAACATGCTACAGAAATTAACAAAAACCAAGTTTTGTTAAAATTCATTAATTTCCATAACATGTTTACATTTGTTGACATTACGATACATTTCAGAGCAGATATGGTTGTTTGCGATGAATCGAAAATTGTGTTATATAGGCTTGATAAAAACCTCGTTTAGACTGGAGGCTATTCGTGGTCGAGAAGTCTAAGACGTTGCCAGATCAAATGGTAGCTTCCCCTTTGTAAATAGGGGTTGCAGGTTCGAATCCTGCCGAATATATATATATATATATATATATAAATAAAACTTCGAAAATGACATATATCAGAAGATCATTTCAGCAAAATAAATTTGCGTCATCAGCAATCGTTTTTATTAACGAAAAATTCAAAAATTTTTCATACACCGGAAGTTCACTGAAAGAGAAAGAAAAGGAAAGAAATAAGAAAGAAAAGTGGGAGGGGGAGTGAAAAAAGTGAAAGAAAGGTATGTTAGAATGCAGGTGTACGAAATATTGTTTTAAAGGGTGGAAAAAGAGATAAAAGTGTGAGAGAGATAATGAGTTGGATTCAACTCGATCTGTGAAAGAGATATTTAAAAAATTTCGTATTTTTGTGTAAAAAAATTTTTTTAAAAAGCGAGTCACAACAAGGGGAGGGGGAAAGGAAAACGGGAAATGAGGAAGAAAGAAAAGAGAAAAAAAGGTGAGATGGGAAAAAAAATTTATACGAGAGAAGTTGAAAGAAAAAGTAGAAAAAAAACCCAGAAAAATCAGAAATGTGTGTTGGATATGCAGATGTTGCTTCATCAGTGATCTTTTTATTATTTTATCATTTCAATATTTTTTTAAAATTAATATTAATAATAATAATAATATATATATATATATATTATAAATTATGTTTTAGAACATGTACATAATTTTTTCTATATATGCCCTCTACAATCATATGGTTGTTTCGACGTTGGGTGTCCAACGTCTCATCAGGAGGAATGGGCAAGAACTGAAATCACCTGCTGTCTCTATTTGGTTCATTGTTGTTGTGGGGTTGGTTGGAGTTATTGATAATGAAGGAAATGTGTCTTCTGTGTTGACCGTTAGACTTTTGAAGAACTTGGTGTATAAATGCTAAATGGTTGATTAATGGCATTATCTGTTGGAATGTACGTTTTTATTGGTCGGGTATATGTAGAGGATATATATAGAAAAAATTATGTACATGTTCTAAAACATAATTTATAATAAATATTCACAGCTCTATACATCATATATTGAGCACTGTTTTAAATTAATGTTTTGGACGGTGAAAAAATTCTTTGTTCGTTCTGTACTCACTCGGATATATATATATATATATATATATATATATATATATATATATACTACATATATACATAACACAACACTCAATAAATTTCTGACCTAACTAATAAAACAACAGCTTTTAGGCAAAATTTGAATTTTCATCAATATAGTCTCCTTCTAGGGTATTACACCGATTCCAACATTTCTCTAATAATTCGATGCCTTTTTTGTAGAATGATTTGTCTTTGGCCTCAAAATACACCTAAGTTTCCAATATCACTTCTTCATTGAAGACAAATCTCTTTCCCTGGAGCATTTTTTGAGGTCTTCAAACAGCCAGTAGTCATTGAGGGTCAGATCTAGAGAATAGGGTGGATGCGGAAGCAATTTGAAGTGCAATTTATGTAGTTTTGTCGTCGTTGTGATTGATTTGAGTCATGGTGTGTTGTCTTGGTGAAAAATCATTTTCTTCTTTTTCATTTGTGGCCGTTTTTTGGCAATTTCTGTCTTCAAACACAACAATAATGCTATATAATATTCACTATTGATGGTTCTTCCTTTCTAAAGGTAATTAATGTATAAAATACCTTGCACATCCTAAAATACAGAGACCAAAACCTTGCCTGCTAATGTTTACATCTTTGGTCACTTTGGATGGCTTTCATCTGTGGTTGTCCACTCAGCTGACTGCCAATTTGAATCAGAATGAAGTGGTGGATCCATGTTTCATCCACTGTCACATATTTATACAAAATCCTCTTCTTGTTGCATTGAAACAGTTGCAAACAACGCTCTGAATTGTTGACTCACTGTTGTTTTTGATTGACTGTTAGCAAATGTGGCACCCACTTGGAATATAGTTTTCTCATTGACAAATGTTCATGCAAAATACTGAATATGCTGCCTTCTGATATGTTCAACTCCTCTGCTATCTCATATAACTTCAATTTTTGATTGGCCAAAAAGAGTTTGTGGATTTTTTGGTGTTTTTTGGGACAACTGCAAATTTTTGGAAACATGAATGTTCTGCATCATTTGTGTCTGTACAACTGCACCTAAAATCAACACACCACCTCTTAACCATTGTTTCCGATGGAGCAGAGTCCAAATAACACTTATCACTTTGCTTGAACAGTATTTTTCCATCAGAAAGCAATGCTTTATCAACACAAGAAATTCAGATTTTCCCAATGATTTAAAATTTTCAACAGTTGCTTCACTTAAATAACTAATTTGTAAACTAACAATCTAATTGAGCCCACATTTTGTCAAATGCCATTTGAAGGTCAGTACTTCATAAAAATCATATGGAGTTTTTATTAGTGGTGCCATCTATATGTCAGGCCCCGGGCTGATTGAGTGATGTGTTAAATATTGACATGGTAAAATTAGAAATGAAGTAAACTCAGATGCAGTCTTTACTATCCTTAAATGTTGTCATACAACATATCAGCTGAAAAGTCAGTCCCACAAAAATCAAAACGTCCAGATATTTATTAAAACTTTTTCACTCCAGAATGTATGTGTTTCTATACTTTTTCAAATCACAGTTAATAAAAAATGCAGACCAAATTTTACCTCCAATCAAAAAAAAAAAAATACAATAAATAATGATTAAGAATGCTTTCAGGAATGATTCAATGGCTTAAACTCACATGAGATTTTGACACTTCACAATTTACCTGGAATCTGCTGAAAGCAAGCCATGTTTGGGTAAGACTTCAACAATCAACTCTGAAATGTCAAGTGCATGCAGACTACAAAAGAAACCAGCAGTAGAAAAATGTAAGAATTACAGTGTAACCTGGATATAAGAGAGTGGTCAGGACCGGATAAAAATTATCTTATATCCGGGTTTGGTCTATTTTATATACATTACCACAGGCTCTAATTTGGGCCCACAGAAAACCTCTCTTATAGTGGGGTCTCTTATATCCGGGTTATACTGTGTAATAAAATCAGGTGATTCCACATTCTGTCTCAATAACATGCTACCATTCTGATTATCTCAATTACTGCATGTGTCATGCAGGGTTTTGGGCAAAACAACACATGACCCTTCTGTCTGAAATTCTGGACCCAGACGTTATTATTAGGACTATTATCCTCATCTTTGTTTTCATTATCATAACATTTCAGCCATTATACCAACCAACCTTCCTCAGATGTCTGTTAATTCAGTAACTTTAGGAGAATTTCAAACTGAAACCCTCATTGAATCTACATTGCAGCCCTTGCCCAAACTTTCCACAGACCAGTGAATAATGTTGTATTTCAATTCTCAATCTCATAGATGTTCACTGAAAGATGGGAAAGATTCTGCTGCTGGTCATAAGATAACAATATGAATAGAAATAAGAACACAAACCTGGTTCCTATATTATAAAAGAAAGGTTTTATTTAGGGCTTCATCTGCTCATCTCAATAGGTTGGTACTTGGAAAAACCTCTGCTGTTTGTCTAACAGCCCAGTTCTTCCGCTCACTCAACAATTCTTCTGGACAATGTTGGCTGGCAATAAAAACAGACAACATAGAATCACATGATGGCCACATCCATTTCCTGCCAAGGGTGGAACACAACTCTCCCTGACACCCCCATACAAATGTTAATATAGACTAGCAACCGGATATAGCCTATTTCTGTTTTTGCTGCTACTTGCTCTCCAAAAAGCCTTAATCCATTTCTTTACTTCCCATTTCTCTTCAGTCAAAATGGATGCCACTTAGAAGATCAAATTTCAAAAGAAACTATTCACTGGTCTAAAACAGAAATACTTGAGATAAAATGCCCTTTTTTCTTTCTAGGGGGGGGGCATCCATGGTATCACACTTGCAGATTAAATAAAGGATTCAGCTTGAAATTTCTTCTAAAGAAATTGAAAGATTGCTCTCATTCTGCAGTCTATAATTAGTAAAATCTCATTTTTGTCTTTATTTAGCACTGCTCAGTAATTGCTTGTTTTGTTTTTAATGAGTCTAAGTCTGTACTATCCAGACCAGGAACTGTAAAAATCTTGTAGAAGAAACAGCCAGTACTCAACTAGAATAGAAGTTGGGTTTGATTGACCAAAACACCACCAGGGCAAATTGGTAGGTGGTTTAAATAATAACCTGGGAGATTCCATTGTTACAGGAAAGTCTAATTTCAGTGTGTACATTGAGCTCCATAAATATTCAGCACAATATCTACACTCTTGAATGTTCACCTTCCTACAGGGAGACAAAAGGAGACAGCCATGTTGAAAGGTAAGTTATTTGACTTCTACAGGAACTGAACTTGCAATTACCGTATAACCAAATTCTGGAACAAACTCTTTAATCTATTAGGCTATTGTCCTGTGGAACAACCACCAAACTCTTAATGTTCTATCCTGCCTGCTGCTGATACTGAGACAAGAATAGTTGTCTAAATGTAAATAATGTATATAATCACATTACTCTTGCCTGTCAGCCCATTCTCAGTATATATCTGCTTCCCTGTGACAATGAGAGAATATCTTTTTCAGAAGATTTTATAACTATTTTTTGTGAAAATGCAGATCTAAAACACCTGAGAGGAATTAAATACTGCAATTGTGCATTCCTGTAATATTTCAAATGTGAATAAAAATAAAATACCAATCAATCATTTAAGAAAATTCAATTTCAACTGTGAGTCTTTATATGCTTTTGTAAATGTGATTTTTGTAAAAATGCCGATCCACATACATCACAAGAATGTGGTTTCTCACCTGTATGTGTTCGCATATGTATTTTTAAATGTGTACTTTGTGAAAATGCAGACCCACATACTTTGCATGAATAAGGTTTCTCTCCGGTATGAGTCCGCATGTGCCGTTTTAAAGCATAAGTATTTGAAAATGTAGATTCACATAGTTCACAAGAATATGGTTTGTCTCCAGTGTGAGTACTTAAATGTCTTTTTAAATGTATGTTCTGTACAAATTTTGAGTCACACACTGTACAGGAATATGGTTTCTCCCCAGAGTGTATTCGCATATGCTCATTCAGATGTGAATTCCTTGAAAATGCTGAGCCACATGTCTTGCAAGAATATGGTTTCTCATCACTGTGTGTTTGTACATGTCTTTTTAAATCAGAATTACGTGAAAATGCTGACCCACAAAAACCACATGAATAAGGTTTCTCTCCTGTGTGCATTCTTATGTGCATTTTTAAATGTGTACTCTGTAAAAATGCAGCACCACATTCATCACAAGAATAGGGTTTCTCTCCAGTGTGTATACGCATATGCCTTTTTAAATTGGAAATGTGGGAAAATGCAGATCCACATACTCCACAAGAGTAAAGTTTCTCTGCTGGGTAAGGTTGCATGTCACTTTTTAAATTTGAATTCATTGGAGTCTCTGATCTATGAATTTGTATTGTGTATTTTTTCTCATGTGAGTCACAGTTTATATCACTTGAAATTAGTTCTGTATTTAAATGAAGATCCATTTCATACTGGTATCATAGTCACTTTAGCCATTTTATTATCCATGACACTGACTAATCTGTGAACAAAAATGACAGAACATTAATGAAAAATCCTTTTTTAGTTTTTTGGGATGCTTTTATTTTTTTTTATTAAAGAGTCAACTCTAGCCAGCATCATTGAGACAATGCAAAAAATGCTTGAGTTGCATAGTAGGTACTTCACCAGAGCTATATACAGTTTTGAATTTAGAGTTTTCTTTCTCCTAGACCAGTTGCCACCCAATGCTACAGAACCCAGTCTGTCTTACTATTTACCCATAATTGGAAGCATTGTAAAATGATGAACTGTAACTTGGATTCAGAAAACAGTAGCAGCAGTGAGAATGTCCAAAGTGTCATTTACCAACCTCTAAACAGTGCCACATGACTCCAGTAATAAAGAATACAGTATATTGAGAACAGGATTTAAGTTTTCTTTTCTCGTTATTGTGATGTGTGGGTGGTTTAATGGATAATAGCTCAGAATGAAAAATCAAAGAGCTGAGTTTGAATTCCTGTTGAGTTCATGACATTCACTTACTTGACCTGCGAAAGATATGAATTCAACTCTTCTTCCCCTCCCCCAGCTATGGGTAAATAGTAGGGAGTGGCAACCAGTCTAAATTCTGAATTCAAAACTGTATGCAGCCCTTGCAAAGCACATAGTATGCAACAAAAAAAGATCGTTCACATTCTATTTAAAATTTGGTACAATTTTTGTAAAAAAAATTTCTAAATCTGTCTTTCTAAGCAGTAAAAATAAATTCAAATATCAAAGTACCAAAAAGATGAGATTTATTGAAAAAACAAAATTTATCTCTAAATTTAAGAAACAGAAAATTTTACATTAAAATAGAGTTGTGTCAACAAAATCAGATGGAATTCATGCTTAAAATAGGCTTAAGTTTTGGAATAATCTGAGTTTCATCATTTATAAGCTTGATGCAAAAAAAAACAAATAAAAAAATGTTACTTAAATCAATTGCTTACATTTAAGGATTTAAAGAGTTAAATATTTAAATGTATCACATATACACGAAGACAGGAGTCCAGACTATTTTTTGGTATTGTCTAGAACCATCCTGAAAATGACTAAAATCATAAAAAAAACAAAAAAAAATCCATCACCAAATCAGATTTTTTAAAAAGTTTGTTTTCATTTATGGGATGGATGTTGAGGTGTAATGGATATCAACTCCAAATGAGAAATCAGAGAGCAAAGTTTGAATTCCAGTCAGGTTCGTTACACTCACTCACATGCAAATATCCTTGGGAAAGGTAGAAATTCATCTCTTCTCATCTTCCCAGCAATGGGTTCAATAGTAAAACTGACTGGGTTCTGTAGCTTTGGTTGTCAACCAGTCTAATGCAGAAAGAAATGGCAACCTACTGCAAAAAAATCTTCTGCATTGTCAGTCATGAAGCGAAAGAGACATGATTGCCTAAGAGGGTATCATATATGGCACTTAACTGAAAGGTTATCATTTATAATTTTTAGTGACTTTAGTGATGTGGAGGAACAGTGAAATAATATATAGTGGCTCATATTGAGGAATCGGAAAATGAAGTTCAAATTCTAGTCAAATTCATTACATTCACTTATGTGCTAATACACTTGGAAAAGGAATGAATTCACTTCTTCCCCAAGTTACAAGTAAAATAGCAAAATAGCCCTGGGTGGCAACTGGTCTAGAACAAGGAAAAACTGAATTCAAAACCAGTCTGGCTCTGTGAAGATCTTTCCGAGAAAACACTGCATATGGTACTTCCTTCTTAACCTTTCATTTAAAGTAGTGTGGAATATAAGTGTCTTGATTATGTCATTATTCTCTCTTCAGGTTATACGTGATATCTATTTTAGCTGTTGCTGTTGTTGAAAGTCCTTAAATAATATGGTTTCTGCTAGAGTTCTTTCTTTGTGATTCTGTAGCTCTAATCCACAAAGTTAATAAAAAAGATTATCTTTGCTGAAAAATAAATGTTTCATTCATTTATATATATATATATATATATATATATATATATATAGATATAGTAAAATGGTAATAATTTTTGTAGATTTCTCAATGTGCCATATTTGGTAGGAATGAAAAATATTGAATTTTATTATTTTAGAGGAGGAGTTCTGTTCATAATATAAATACAGCATAAGATTGATCGCTGAACTTTTTACAGTTATCTGGATGTAGCTTCTCTGCATACAAAAAGAGATATTTCTTTACCAAAATATTTCTTTTAAACAAAGAAAAAAAAAGTTATACTTAATTAAATACCGAAAATGTACACAAAGTAATAAAAGTATATATATGTTTATTCTTTATTTAAGATAATTATCTTTGAAATGTTTGTGTATATCTTTCTGAAAAAGTCCTGCTCAAAATTTTTTTTTAATTTTTAAAATATTCAGAAAATTAAAAACATATGCTGATATCAATGATTTAAGCACAGTTTTAAACTTGGCAGTTGTTAATAACAACTAAGTCCAATAACTTTGTCAAGTCAGAGATCAGTTTTGCACTATAATCAATATTATGAACAGGACCAAACTTGTAAAATGATAGCAAAGAAATATTTTACAATTCTGACAAATGTCATGGATTGAGAAGCGTTTAACCAACAAAGATTTTTTGATGAAAAAGGTTTCCTTATTTTTTACAAGTAGACCAGTCTACTTATGTAGTCTCTACTAATCAAATGAAGAAGTGGTCATAGCTACAAAAATATAAAATATTATTACTATTGTCACAAATAATTATATGAACAACCAAATTTCATTGATGAGCAACTATTTATAGTATGAGAAAATCATTGAAAAAAAAAATGATATAGACCCTTTGATTAAAACTTATGAGAAATTAAACTTATATTTATATTTTCTTGTGGCATCATCATCAGTCCCATCTGCAAAGTCTCTCCCTACTGGCCCTGCCTAAATCACCCCTGGGCAGCTATTGGTCGTTGTAAAGGCAACTTTGAAAAATGGGGATATGCCACTGATAATGATCCCAACTGCCAATGCAGAGAGTTACAAATGATGGAGCATCTTCTAGTTCACTCCAATCTTGAAGATTCATGTAAACTTAACAACCATAAAAACTTAACATCCCCAGGTAAGGCCCTATGTGCAACACTGGATGGGTATAGTGTAGCAACTTGATAAGAAAAATCAGTCCCATAACTGGGTATGATCAGAGGGTCACTGCATAGATGAGCTCCTGACCAGCAACCTCCATATCAGTCAGTTAAGTGCTATACGTGATACACGCTTTGGACGATCATGTCTCAAAAGAGACATGACTGACTAGGCAGAAGATTATCTCGCAATAGGTTGCTATTGCTTTCTGCGGTAGTCTGGTTGCCAGCCAAAGCTATAGAACCTAGTCTGTCCTATTATTTAACCAATAACTGGAGGGAAGAGACAGATTAATACTTTTCCCAAGGATATTTGCACGTAAGTGAATGCAAGGAATTCAACTGGAATTTGAACTTGGCTCCCCGATTTGCTGTTCTGAGTCGATATCCACTGCACCACAATGCACATCCATATACGTGGGTTGAAAGTTGGAGGAGTATTTATTCATGTGTAGGATGTTTTGGCAAGTAAACCTGACAGAATCCATCTCTCTCTTGGTTAAATCACAGCCAATGTCGTTCAACATATGGTCGTGGATATATGGCTGATGAGTCCATCAAAGGAACCCAGTGTCATGGCTGCTGACTTCAATCTAGGAAGCCCTTTGCCCAGCAATGTCATGTTATCACAGCACTGGATGTATACACAGTTACAGGACCCAGTCTACCCTATTGTGCTAGATGGCTGATAGCCCTACAAGAAAGGTCACCTGCCCTTTAACAGGTGTTGTTTTTAATTTTGCTTAGTGGTTAGCAACCTACCTCACCATGAGTTGGGGAAACAATTGCCAACCATGCAGCAGATAGCTCTGGGTTACATGGTAACAGAGTAATCTGATATATAAAAAAATAATAAAAATATTGATGAGAAGTTAGTTTACCAAATGTTTTGTTGGAAAAATACAACCCGGTGTTTCAATTTGAATCCGAATCACTAAAGATAAATAAATAATTCAAAATGAAACTAAAAAATAAAATAAAATGCTAGGTACTATGTTGTTTATTCCAGTGTTGAAAATAAAACGAATGCTGAAAAGTTCTCAACACGACCAAGAAGGTAAGATAAAAAAAAACAAAAAAAACAAACAAACAAGGAAAAGAAAATACCTGGACTTTTAACTGCTTTTTATAATCACTCACGCGTATATAAAAAAAAAAAGGTCTAAAAATGAATTTTCAACAACGAGTCCAGTAATTACAAAAAGAGACAATAATAGAGAGGTTTTTTAAAAAAGAGAAAAATCAAGAAAAGTTTTATTATTCGTTTTTTCTTGTTTTTCAAATCATCGTAAATAATCATCCTACAAAAATCGTGGAAAGAAAGTGAAAGTTATACGAACCTCTATTTTTCCTCTGAGCTGCTCTGTCTTCCACAAAATAGTTAACCAGTAAAAGGAAAGTAAGACAACAAAATATTAAACAAGTAAACAAACAAAAATTGTGATTAAATCTTCTTTGTAGAAGTTTAAAGTGACGGTTTTGAGAAACGTAAAGAGTGATTATCAAGGGAGATAATCTTGGAAAGCAAAACAAAGTGGTGACTTTGAGTTAAAAATGTGTTTATGACACATTTTTTAATGTTAAAAAATTAAAAATGTTGAGCAATAATAATACGTCATTTTTCGTAATTACCAACAGTGATTTTGTAGTAATAAAATGAAATTATCCGTGTTGAAAATGTTTTCCTTGATAAAAAAAAAGTTGTTAACATTTTTTTAGTTAGTGAGTTTTTTACTTGATTTTTATTATTTTTTTCTTGCTAATTAACAAATCATTTAATTAGTCTTTATTCTTTAACGATTCCTAAAGAAAAAGCATTAGTTTGGGTATAAAATCTTTATTTAAATATATATTTTTTTCTTTTTTACAGATTAAAATTGAAAAGTCATTTTAAATAATTTAAATGTCTTTGAAGTTAAATTTTGTTTAAATTTGAAATTTTTATTTCAGTTGCAACCAAATTTAACTTCAAAGACATGTTATCACAACAAGAAAAAAGGCAAAAAAGGTGTTTGAAAAAAAAAGTATAAGATTTCTTTCGTGTGTGTGTTTTTACAGCTAAAATTTTTTTTGCCTGTGTAAGTATTAAATGGATGTGCATTGTGGTGCAATGGATATCAGCTCGGAATGAGAAATCGGGGGCCTTAATCCGTCTCTTCCCTCCAGTTATTAGTATAATAACAGGACATTGGGTTCTTGGTTGGCAACCAGTCTAATGCAAAATGTAATGGCAACCTACTGCAGGAAAATATTCTGTCCAGTCAGTCATGTCTCTTTCAAAACATGATCGCTCAAGTGTGTATCACGTATGGCACTTAACTGACTGAGTGTTAAAATTTTTATCTATCTCAGGATACAGTCCTTTCCTTGTAGTTGTTTTTTTAAAATGAAAAGAAATGTGATTTCTTTGTGTGTATGTGTGAGAAAGAGGTGAGGAGGAAAGTGTAAGTATCCCATAGCTTGTCAGGGAAAACAGGTGAATGTGTAAGGGAATTTTGCTTAAGTTGAGTGTCATGATTTGTTACTGATTGTCTCTCTTTCTGTTTTTTTTTTTTTTTGTCTTGAAACTTTGCTTAAATAATCTTCAAAGGGATCACAAAGCATGTCTTTGTTATTGTCGGTGGGAACACAACTTGATAAATATCCATTTACAAAGCATTAATTTATTAACTGGAAAAATGCATGATCCTCCGATGCAGAAGACATTTTAAGACATTTGACTGTCTTAGTGTTTATTTCTCTTTGTTCCACAGACATTTAAATTATTTAAAATGTGTTTTTGTTTTTTTTTAAGTCTGTGGTACTTACCCACCTAAGTAAAAATTAGCGAATGTATTATTTTATTGGGTTAATTTTACTGCCTGTAAGTCATATTACATGTCTAATATAAGTCTTTGATCTCACAATTTTAATGTTATTCTCACACAAACAGGGCACCTTGACGTGGTGTAATGGTTAGCAAGCTTGTCTTACTAGAATCATTACAATTGAGTTGTGAGTTCAATCCTCACTGTGTATGCCAAACTTTCGACCTTTTGCCACATCTAAGCTGCACTTAGAAAACCACCTCTCACAAACAGACCAGAATGTTCTGAGTTCCTGGAAACTTTAATTGGAGTAGATAGATCTATCTATTGCTCGATTCACACTCCACCCACGTCTATTGAACAGGTTAAGAGGCTCATCCCTTGTTTCCTGTTTAGGATGTGGTTTCCGGCTTTCTCTTTTCCAATCTTTTCACTATTATGTAGCCCCCTGTACATCAGTGGCGTTACCGCCTTGCTCGGGGTGATACGATTTTTTTAAAAAAAATTTTAAAAAAGAGGGAAGCAGCCTTTAAGCCAGTGAAACCACAAGTAAAGGTGTCTTATGCTATTACATTTGTGTCCAAATTCTAATACTCAGCTATTTTTTTAACTACGTTTCACCTAATACAAGGCCCAAGAGCTACTCAAAGTAGAAGGATACTGATTGAGGTTGTTGAATGAGTTAAGAGGAAGAATTAATAGGTGCAGTTTATGATGGCTCCTGTATTAAAATTTAATAAAAATTAAAATAAAATGTTAAGTTTAATTTTTTATTTTTTTTAATACCATCAGAAATGAGTAATTCATATAATTACATACTGTAGCATCATTGCAAATCAGTAGACGAGTATAAACAGAGAGTAACTGGAGAAGTATAGGAGGGAAAAACCCTGTTGTCACAAAGGACATGGAGAGCTGTATTACAACTACTAATAATGCACACAAAGAAATGCAAAACATAACACATACATTAAAAACATTAAGTAAAAAACTTAAATTCATATCTGAAATTGGTTTCATTCTATATTCAATCATGATAATAACAGCATGGACGTATTTTATGCCGATATATAATCAGGTTCAAATCATGGCAAGATTAATTTTAATGTTTGCTTCAGCATCAATGTAATACACATTAGAAATGACATTGGTTTTTATTATTTACACATCTCATCTAAACTTATTTAAGAATGGAACTTTGTCTGTGTATGTGTGTGTCCATTACCTATAGACTCCGAAATGGCTGAATCGATTTTCTTGAAAATTTACACAGTTGTAATATAAGCTTCTGCGTGTGTTCTTAGCCAGGTTTTGTGTCGTGGTACCCCCGATAAATATCGAAAATCGATAATCGAAAAAATAGGGTTATAGAAGGAGGGGTCCGATTTTAATCAAATTTGATACACTCATAGACAAAGACATAAGAAACAATATTCAGAAGTTTCAAGGTTGCAGTTCTTACAATAGTGTAGAAAATTTGATATTGATACCAGGAAATCAAAATTTGACTTACATCCATTCATTTTTTGTTCAGTCTATGGTTTCGCTTTAACTAAAAACAACTATTGCTTTTTAGTCTTTCGTGCCAACATCCAAAGAGTCTAAGCTCCAGGACCATGGATTAGTTTAAAACTTTCATTATGCCCGAGCAATGCCGGGCTATACTGCTAGTGGATTATAGTCCCCATCTTTGTTGTTGTTATCACAATGTTCTGGGTGTTGTGCCCTCCAGATTTTGTCAGTTTAATTGTCAATTCAGTTAACCTTCAGGGAATTATGAATTTATTATTTAATCTATAGGGTAGACTGTTTGATTCTGCTGTCCATGTCCTGGGATTTTAAATAATAAAAACCAATGTCATTTCTAATGTCTATTGCTTTGTTGTTAATGTTTGTGCTGAAGCAAACATTAAAATTAATCTTGCCATGATTTGAACCTGATTATAAAATACGTCCATGAGGTCACTATTATTATGACTGAATATAGAATGACTGAACAGTGAGTTCAATCCACAATGGGTACCCCATATTTTCAGTCTTGTGCCAGCCACATCAAAGTGATGCTAAGAAAATCATTATATCCAAGGATATCAACAAGAGAACAATCTATCCATAAGATTAAATAAAGGGTTCAGTTCGAAATTCCCTGAAAGGTGATTGAAATCCTTTATTTCGATCAATAGGGTAGATTGTTCTCTTTCCCTGAATCATGCTACTTCTGGATGTCTCCAATTAACTCAACTCTCTTTTTACCACTGCTGTAGCCAGATATTGAACTCACAACTATTTTGGATCAAGTCACTGGATCCAACCATCACTTTTATTTGCTGGGCTATATGTCCTTGAGGATATCTGCCTGAATTTTTGGGACTTATAAACTTAATGTCTCATTAACCAATTTTTTTACCAGAGCTCATATTACAATCTTGATGTGTGTAATTGGCTTTCTCTAGCACTCCATATTACTGGTTCTCATATTGTATTTATTTCTATGCTTGACTGGCTTAGGAGATTTTCTGGCCCAGCATATGCACTGATTCTTTAGGTTTTTATATTTTCCAGTGTTGTTCTCCAGCTATTATTTCAACTTCATCCCACAGGGTATGTTTATCTCCTTTTTCCATTTGTATGTGATCAGCTATGCCTGATTTTTTTTATTTCCACTTGTGTTACAGTCTTGCATTGTTCTTGAAATCTTATCTTAAGAGGGTGGCCTGTTTCTCCTTCATATTTCTTACCACAGCTACATGGGATGGTGTACACACAGTCCATGTTCTTCTCTATTGGAGGCCTTACTTGGAAGACATGTTGGACCACTTTTAAAGGTTGAATTGATGTTATATGGACCACAGTTTTGTAAATATGACAACCAAGATGAGGACAGCAGTTTAAATAACATAAAGATTTCATTTTGTTAGAACTTATCTTCCATTAACCACCAGCAAACCTAGAGAGAGAATATTCAAATTCAAGTTGTTACAATAATTAGTGAGCCACATTCAAATTTGGCTAATACTGTTATATTCATCTTTACACAAATACTGTTGAGAAAGGTAAGAATCCACCTCTTTATCCCACAGTCTTATGTGGCTCTACCATTGGACATACGTTGCTCCTAATTTTCATCAATGACATTCCTGATGTCATTAGTTCTCAAGTCTGTATTTAAGCTGATAACTCAAATATTCATCCTGTCTTCATAGTAAGTCTGATTGGTTCAATAAGATCAAATTGGCAACTGATATAAAAAAATGAACTACAATCTGTAGTTATTTGGGGTAAGAAATGGCTTAAAATAGTTAATTTTAACACCTCCAAAACCAAACTGCTTTTTGTCTGAGAGATCTTTTTCAACTTTCAACAACATGACTGATACTAACTTTATTGTGCCTTCTTGGGCTAATATTTTCTGCTGGCATTAGGTTTTTTGGATTTTGTTTTAATTATTTTTACCCTAAGCAAGATGGGAATGTCTCTAGGTTACAAGAAGTGAAAGTGAGAGAAAAGACTGAGTATATAGAGGATTGAGGAAAAGACAAAAGATGACTGGGATTCAAGAAGATGGTGTTTGATGTTGCTTTCAAATTTTTTAATGTTGTAGTTATCAGGAAAGCAAGTAAACAGAAGGGAGTTCCACAGGTAGGAAATGCAAGAAAAGAAACTGTTGGAACAGAAGTAAGGGTTGCACTTAAATATTTCAAAAGTAAAAGAGTGAGATTGAAACAATGGCTAGGTTTGCTGCTAGGTAAGTTTACTGTATTGTACTAGAACATTTTTCTCACTTTTCCCATTGACATAACATAGTTTTTTCATGCCTTTTCTGAAAATATTTTCATAGTAATTGTTTTGATAGGCTTTCCTTTTTGGTGCCTAGAATCTGTGGTGGATAAGAAATTAAGAATTAAAAGCAACTTTCTTCTTTGCTTTTACAAAAATTCACAATGACATGTGAAATCCTGGTTTTGCTGAATAGAAAAAGAATTGACCATGTGCTTAAAGCAAAAGTCAAAACCGGATTTCATGAGTAGATGTTAAATTGATTTTCTGACCAATGGAAGCAATTTGCAAGACTGAGAAGAATTAGCGATCATGTCCAAAAAAATTAAATTGCTATAAATGTTTCGGTCAGTGTTAGCCAGTCAGTCAGATGGTAACAGCGAGAGAGACAACACACTAAAATATAACGGGAGAAACTTCAAGTTGAGCTGGACATAAGGTCATGTTACACCTTCATTCTCTTTCTCCTTCCTTCTTTTACTTCTTCTCCATTCTCAACATTCCTACTCAACGATAACATACATACTTACATACACTCCACCCACGTCTATTGAACAGGTGTAGAGGCTCATCCCTTGTTTCCTGTTTAGGATGTGGTTTCCGGCTTTCTTTTTTCCAATCTTTTCACTCTTTTCTTTTCTTTTTTTTTTCTTCTCAATTGGAGTAGATAGACTAAACTATTGCCCGGTTTACACTCCACCTATGTCTACTGAACAGGTGAAGAGGCTCATCCGTTGTTTCCTGTTTAGGATGTGGTTTCCGGCTTTCTCTTTTCCAATCTTTTCACTCTTACGTAGCCCCCTGCTCATCAGTGGTGATACCACCTTGCTTGGGGTGATATGATTAAAAAAAAAAAAAATACGTGCACATAAACTCACTCTTGCAAGGACTACTATGAAATCTACCCTTAACTTCTTAATAATGTTTCTAATTGAACATTAACTTTTACAATTCATGTTATCCTTTTCTATCAATAAATTTCTATTTTAACATGCAAAATGTATATTTTTATTCTTCCACAAATCCACACATTCCAAACTGCTGATAACCTTCTGATGATAATGAATAAGCTGTAAGTTGTAAGGAGTTTGATTATGTATGACACAAGGCTGAATCAATAATCATTAATCATCTCCCTATTGCTTCAAATCTATGAATATAAGTACAGTACTAGATTGGTGACTATGTCTAATTTGTTTACAGCTGAAATTTTTCAATGTAAGTGTAAGGTCTATGCTAACAGTTTCTCCTCTTATTTGTGAAACTCTTCCAGCTTTTTGCTTTCCAGTCCACTTCAAAAATTTAAATGCAATGTCAATCATTATCTTCTTAATTTTTGTTCTTTTACTGTTCTTCCTCCTAATGTTTTCTTATCTCATATTATCCTACACTAAGTAACCAGTTGCATCTCAATGACTATTTTTAAATCATTTCACTTGCTTGGGGTGAAATAATTTTAAAAAGTTAAATTATATTTTGACCACCAACAATTTTTTTCTTCTTAGTTTTTCATAAACAAATATTATTACAGAAATTAAAAAAAAATTAAACTTAAACATTAAAGGTGGATAGTGTAATGGCTATCAGTGAAATCAGCACACTGAGTTCAAGTCATTTTTTATTGGGTTCACTTTACAGCAATACCCTTGTAGGGAGGTATGAATCCATATCACTTCCCCTCAGCTATAGGTTAAATAGCAAGATAGGTCTTTCCAGTCTTGTATAGCAATCAGTCTAAGCAAAGGGCAACTCCAGATTCACAACCATGGAGAAGGTAACAGAAAAATCACTCCACTATTTTTACCAAGAAGTTATTGCAATTTACTGATTTAAAAAAAAAAAAACCTGTGAAGAGCCACATTTATCTATGCCCTTGATAAAGATAAAAGAATACCAAGAATTTGTCTATACTTCTGAGAGGAGGTAGTATTTACATTATTTACATTGTTCAAACTGTTGTCCTCATCTTTATTGCCATGTTTACGATGTTTCGACTGTTGTACTTCTTCAGATGTAAGGACACATGGTTCAGTGGATAGAGGCATTGGTTAGTTCCAGTGTCTTGACACAAAGAGAGGTGAGTATAATACCAGGCTACAGCAGTGGTGAACAAATAGCTTAAGTTGAAGGGAGGTAACTACATGGCTGTCAAAAGTGGCATCACACATGGAATGAGAGTGATATATCCCAGTGATTGAAATAAAGGGTTTGATTAAAAATTCCTAGCACCTGAAGAAGGATGGAGCATACAATGGCTGAAACATTATAAATATGGCAATGAAGATGAGGACAACATTCCAAACAATGTAAATACCAGCAATATTCTTTCATTCTTCATTAAAAATATTTATCTTATTTATTTCTTATTAAAAACTTGTTTTAATAGAAAAAAAATCCTTATTCCAAACTTACATCTTCTTAACTTCAAAGAAGTTTTGCCAGTAAGAAAGTGTTTCTCTAACGTAATTAAAGGAAAATTTAATTGTAGCAATCAGGTTTCCTTTTTTTATTATTATTAATACTCTTGTTCACTCAATGCAAGGCACAAGAGGGTTGCAGATTATAAGGATGTGTAGAATAGAAAACAGTTGCTTGAATTTAAGAGGTTATGGTTGTAATGTTTGGGAAGCATCTTCTTGAGAATCTGTCCAAGAAATCAGCAACTTTTGGAAAGAACCTGTCAGAATGGAACTTCCATCTTACCAATAACATATGAATGGAATGAGGATGGTTTACTCCTGTGTTCAGGGCATAGCAGGTCTTAACTGTAAAGGTCTGAACTAGTGGAAATCTTCAATATAGTTTGTCAGAAACTTTTTCCATGAAAATGTTGAGAGTAGTAACAGGCTTGCAATGCTGCATCTCTGAGGAGGAGCTTGAAGGGTGGAACAATAGTTCATCACCTATAAGGCTGCATAAAGGCCTTTGAACTGAAAACTGGAAAGAGAAGATTGAGTAGTTCCAGGGCTGACATGAATTGTAAATCTGATCCTAAATTACAGGCAATTTTATGACAATCGACAATAGAGTTGAGATGTGAGACTTTAACACAACCATTTACTTTCCAGAAGTAGTGCAAAGGAAATGAATAAAGAAAAATACAAATACTTTTGGGATCAAGTGCTTCTTAGCTGGAAGATAGGGATTTATTTAGTCAGGCTGCATTCAAGAAGAGCCAGTAACATGATGTCTGTCAAGATGTAGAGAGGGAACAGTGAGTAAGACAGTTGAAATCAGAGATGGATAGAGGAGTATTCATCAAAGTTCCTGCTGACGAAAAAGGAGATCTCATCTTTTAGTCTGTGAGAGAAAACAGTAGCAGCAGTGAAGATATCTGAAATGTCATTTACCTACTACCAAACAGTGCCAGAAAAATTGAGGAATAAAGGATGTGGGATATTGAAAACAGGATTTAGCTTTTCTTTTCTCAGCCTTGTGATGTGTGGGTGGTGTAAGGAATAACAGCTCTGAATGAGAAATCAGAGTCGGGTTCAAATTCAAGCAGAGTACATTAGAGTCACTTACATGTAAATACCCTTGAGAAAGGTATGTATCCATCTTTTCTCCTTCCAGTACAGATTAAATAGCTAGGCAGACAAAGCTCTTTAGTCATGGTTGCCAATCAATGTAGGACAACTTTGAATTCAAAAATGTATGTGGTGTCTGATGCAGTGACAAAGATACCTTAATCAAGATCTTTATAAAGATTCAATGAGTGTTTCATCAAAAACAACTAATTGAACAAGAAAGTTTAATATTTGTCTATATTTCTGACATGAGGTATTGTAATTATTCATATAGTTTGAACCGTTGTTCTCATCTTTGTTGCTACATTCATGATGTTTTGATTGTTGTATGCTTCAAACTTCTTCAGGTGATAGGAATTTGAAACTGAACCCTTTGTCTCAATGACTCAGATAGATTGTTCTTGTTCCACAAGTCATACTACTTCCGGATGTCTTAGTTATCTCAATTTAACTCAACTAAGTATTTTTTTTAATAAACACATAATGGTGTGTAAATGGTGTTATAAATTTTGGAAAAATACATTTTCTAGGCATTTCTTTCATTTGCTCTCTCACCACATAATCAAAACAGTTTCTGAGCTTCTGTATTCATGACTTTTTCTTCTTGAGAATTAACAATGAAAATATTAAAGACTAATTTATTACAGTGTTTATTTACGAGAATAGTGTTTCACATTATTGCTACCAGTTCTCGAAAGATAAATAGTTTCATATGTTTAGGTCTTATTAAAAATTTAAAAACAGTTTTTACTATAGTAAAAATTGATGAGGAAGTGTAAAGGAATATCAAGAAAACTTTTCTTTTCACACCGTTTTTTTTATACTAGTATTTCCTTCATCTTTTACTATTTGCCATATTCTAAAGAAATAACTATGAAAACAAATTTATTCATAAGTTTATAAAAATGTCTGTGAATACAAAAATCTAAACTTATTTATAAATGGAACTTTGTGTGTGTGTGTGTGTGTGTGTGTGTGTATCCGTTACCTATAGACTCCGAAACGGCTGAACCGATTTTCTTGAAAATTTACACAGTCGTACTATAAGTGTCTGCGAGTGTTCTTAGCTAGGTTTTGTGTCAAGGTACCACCAATAAATATTGAAAATCGATAATCAAAAAAATCAGGTTATAGAAGGAGGGGTCCGATTTTAATCAAATTTGATACACTCATAGACAAAGACATAAGAAACGATATTCAGAAGTTTCAAAGTTACAGTTTTTAGAATAGTGCAGAAAATTTGATATCAATACCAGGAAATCAAAATTTGACTTACATCCATTCATTTTTCTTTCAGTCTACGGTTTCGCTTTAACTGTAAACAACTATTGCTTTTTAGTCTTTCATGTCAGCGTCCAAAGAGTCTGAGCTCCAGGACCATGGATTAGTTTTAAAGCTTTCATTACACCCAAGCAACGCCGGGCTATACTGCTAGTATTTAAATAAACACAAGTGGCAAGTAACTAATTATAAACTTTGAAAAATGTATTTTTAGGATATTCATTTGCTCTCGCCATATGAATTCACTAAAATAGGTTGAAGACATCTGGATTTATACTTTCTTTTTTCTTGAGAATTACAGCAAAAATGTTAAACAGTATTTTTTTTAGATTGTTTATTTACAAGAATAGCATTCAACTTTTTCACTGAATGTTCTCGAGAAAAAAAGATGATGCATAAATCAAGTTTCATATGTTTAGATTTTATTGTAATTTTAAAAACAATTTTTACTGTAGTAAAAGTTGATGAGAGAGCGTAAAGGAATATCGAGAGAAAAATGCTCCTTTTCACACCGTTCTTTTTTTTTTTTTTGCAAGTATGAATGTTAACCTTTGCCAAATTTATGAAAAGATTAATTTGTGAAAAAAAAAAAAATTTAATCAGGGAAATATTTCATAAGTCAGGGAAACACTGCTTAATTTTATGAAACTTGTAAAATCACAACATATAATTTCTAAACTTACTGGTCACTAAAATATTTTTGAGGGTGGTCTGAAAAGTTCATAAGCTGACTGAAGGAGAGATGCTAGATCTTAATTTCACCTATTCTTATTAATAACTGCTCAAAAGAGACATGATCACCTAAGTGAGTATCATGTATGACACTTAACTGACTGACTGAGTATTAAGTATCTGCAAAAGAAAGGATTAGCCCTCAAGGACATAGATGCTGATATGGTCGCTACATTAGGTTATGATGCTCCAAATTTATAAACAGTGCAAATGCGGGCAGCTGAATCTAAAAGAAGAAGGAAGAGTCTTGAAGATGGAACTGCCACCAATGAGGAAAACATTGTCTTCACCATATAGTGATGGATAACAGGTGATTTGCCATAAATCAATAGGCCAGTTGTATTAACATATCCTGTGAGAGAGTTGAGAATATTCTGCATAATCAATCTGGCATGAAGAAAGCTTTCTGTTTGGTGAGTGCCACGTCTTCTGACATTTTATCAGATGTGAAACAGCTCTGAGCACATAACAGTAATAACTGACATTGTTTGCAGTAGACCTTGCTGGTTTCCTTGAACAGCCTGACAGTAATAACTGACATTGTTTGCAGTAGACCTTGCTGGTTTCCTTGAACAGCCTGAGCACATAACAGTAATAACTGACATTGTTTGCAGTAGACCTTGCTGGTTTCCTTGAACAGCCTGAGCACATAACAGTAATAACTGACATTGTTTGCAGTAGACCTTGCTGGTTTCCTTGAACAGCCTGAGCACATAACAGTAATAACTGACATTGTTTGCAGCAGACCTTGCTGGTTTCCTTGAACAGCCTGAGCACATAACAGTAATAACTGACATTGTTTGCAGTAGACCTTGCTGGTTTCCTTGAACAGCCTGAGCACATAACAGTAATAACTGACATTGTTTGCAGACCTTGCTGAGCTTCCTTGAACAGCCTGAGCACATAACAGTAACAACTGACATTGTTTGCAGTAGACCTTGCTGGTTTCCTTGAACAGCCTGAGCACATAACAGTAATAACTGACATTGTTTGCAGTAGACCTTGCTGGCTTCGAACAGCCTGAGCACATAACAGTAATAACTGACATTGCTTGCAGTAGACCTTGCTGGTTTCCCTAAATAGCCTGAGCACATAACAGTAATAACTGACATTGTTTGCAGTAGACCTTGTTGGTTTCCTTGAACAGCCTGAGCACATAACAGTAATAACTGACATTGTTTGCAGTAGACCTTGCTGGTTTCCTTGAACAGCCTGAGCAATATAACAGTAATAACTGACATTGTTTGCAGTAGACCTTGCTGGTTTCCTTGAACAGCCTGAGCACATAACAGTAATAACTGACATTGTTTGGTGGTAGACCTTGCTGGTTTCCCTGAACAGCCTGAGCACATAACAGTAATAACTGACATTGTTTGCAGTAGACCTTGCTGGTTTCCTTGAACAGCCTGAGCACATAACAGTAATAACTGACATTGTTTGCAGTAGACCTTGCTGGTTTCCTTGAACAGCCTGAGCACATAACAGTAATAACTGACATTGTTTGCAGTAGACCTTGCTGGTTTCCTTGAACAGCCTGAGCACATAACAGTAATAACTGACATTGTTTGCAGTAGACCTTGCTGGTTTCCTCTTTGAACAGCCTGAGCACATAACAGTAATAACTGACATTGTTTGCAGTAGACCTTGCTGGTTTCTCTTGAACAGCCTGAGCACATAACAGTAATAACTGACATTGTTTGCAGTAGACCTTGCTGGTTTCCTTGAACAGCCTGAGCACATAACAGTAATAACTGACATTGTTTGCAGTAGATTCTGCTGGTTTCCTTGAACAGCCTGAGCACATAACAGTAATAACTGACATTGTTTGCAGTAGACCTTGCTGGTTTCCTTGAACAGCCTGAGCACATAACAGTAATAACTGACATTGTTTGCAGTAGACCTTGCTGGTTTCCTTGAACAGCCTGAGCAATAGTCAGCAATAACTGACATTGTTTGCAGTAGACCTTGCTGGCTTCCTTTGAACAGCCTGAGCACATAACAGTAATAACTGACATTGTTTGCAGACCTTGCTGGTTTCCTTGAACAGCCTGAGCACATAACAGTAATAACTGACATTGTTTGCAGTAGACCTTGCTGGTTTCTTGAACAGCCTGAGCACATAACAGTAATAACTGACATTGTTTGCAGTAGACCTTGCTGGTTTCCTTGAACAGCCTGAGCACATAACAGTAATAACTGACATTGTTTGCAGTAGACCTTGCTGGTTTCCTTTGAACAGCCTGAGCACATAACAGTAATAACTGACATTGTTTGCAGTAGACCTTGCTGGAAGTTTCCTGAACAGCCTGAGCACATAACAGTAATAACTGACATTGTTTGCAGTAGACCTTGCTGGTTTCCTTGAACAGCCTGAGCACATAACAGTAATAACTCATATTGTTTGCAGTAGACCTTGCTGGTTTCCTTGAACAGCCTGAGCACATAACAGTAATAACTGACATTGTTTGCAGTAGACCTTGCTGGTTTCCTTGAACAGCCTGAGCACATAACAGTAATAACTGACATTGTTTGCAGTAGACCTTGCTGGTTTCCTTGAACAGCCTGAGCACATAACAGTAATAACTGACATTGTTTGCAGTAGACCTTGCTGGTTTCTTTGAACAGCCTGAGCACATAACAGTAATAACTGACATTATTTGCAGTAGACCTTGCTGGTTTCCTTGAACAGCCTGAGCACATAACAGTAATAACTGACATTGTTTGCAGTAGACCTTGCTGGTTTCCTTTGAACATTTACAAATCCAGGATAATTGATGGGTTCATCACAATTGATGTAGTGGAAACAAACCATACTCACCTGCTTCAAAAAGGCCAAAGTCATTTCCTCTGCAGGTAAGGTGATAGCCTTAGTTTTTTAGGATGTGAAAGACATTGTGTGTATTGATTATAATCAAAAGGACTGCACCATCAATGAATAATACTGTGCCAACTTACTGAAGCAATTAGAAAAGGCTATCAAAACTAAAAATCCAGGAAAACTAATGAAAAGGTCTTATTTTATCAGAGCAATGCTCCAGCACACAAGTTCTTGGTTTCATTGGCTGTTATACGTAAACGTAGCTTTGATCATTTTCCTGATTTGATTATCATCAACATGAAAAAAAAAAAACTTGGCTGGGAATGAGTATCACAACAATGATGACATCATATCTGCTGCTGATGACTATTTTGAACAACAGGATGAACCATTTTCTTTGGACAGTCAGATGTAAGTTTACCTGAAAAGAAAGACGTTTTCAGCCCAACCTTGTATTTTAATAGCTGCAAAGAACTTTTTCAAGTACAAAAAATTTCTATTCAGTAGGCCACATTCACTTATGTACTTGAGAAAATTATGAACCCCCCCACCCCACATTTATGGGTAAATAGTAAGATAAACTAGGTTCTATAGCCTTTGGTGGAAACTGGTCTAGAAGAAAAACTCTGAATTGAAAACTGCATGTAATCCTGACAAAGCACATACATAAAGAAAGGATCATATATATTCTCGATGATCCCAACTACGCTCTAACTACATTTGACTACTTTATACTGCCTCAGAGGGGAATTGTTATTGATGAATTCTGTCACATTTTATGCTGACTGTAAAATCCACTATTATAAAAATAAAAATAAAAATCCAGTATTACATATTTTTATCAAGGTCAAAAGTTTTAAGTTTTAGGCAAGTTCATTTAATGCTGTTGATGACCTTTTTGACCAACTGGAGGAACAGTCTTCTTTGAACAATCAGATATCAGTTTACCTCCTAGTTCTTCTGATTTGACTACCATCTGTTCCCCAAAAGGAAAAAAAACAAAAAAAAAAACATTTAGCTGGGAACCAGTATTGCAGTGATAATAACATCATATCTGCTGTTGATGACTTTTTTGAACAACAGTATGAACAGTCTTTTTTTCAGCAGTAAGATGTCAGTTTAGCTGAAAAAAAAAAACACAATACAAAAGATAAAGTGAAATTAATGCATGCAAGATTTCACAGCTCTTGCATCACTCCTTCATAGTCAGCCTATGAACTTTTAAGCCCATCCTCATATGTTTCTGTTAGTCTCCAGAGAAACAAGTAGGAATTTTATTCAGAACTTCAATATGAGTGAGGTAAAAAAAGTGATTGAATTGGAAAATAAAAGTAAAATATTGTTTTGCTTAGAATATTTTTAGATGTTTCCTTTTTATTTATTTTATCTTCTGGCTTATAAAAAAAAGTACCCAAACAAAAAAATAAACACATTTTTCAGGTTTAATAATGTCTAAAATTATTTATTATTAGATTTGGACACTTCTGAAACCTTATTAAATAATAATTGTTTTAAATGAAATGTAAAGTCAGTCTACATTATCTGTACAATATACAAGGTCTGATCAAAAGGTATCAAGACTGGTGCCATAACAATAACATAAATGGTACTTCTGCTATTCATCTCGAGGTTCTTGACAAAATCCAAAGGATCTGCAATGTAATCAGTCCTGACTTGGCATCTCGACTTCAGTCACTTTCTATTCTGACTTTTCTACAAATATTTTCATGGCAACTGTTCTAACTAGCTTTATTCCCTGGTGTTCTATCTGTGTGAATTTAAGTGTGTTACTAGATTGGCATCTAGGTCCCACTTTTTACCATTGAAATAGTTAAATGTAAGTGTCACTTCTACTCCAACAGTTTCTTTTCTTGCACTTCTCACCTGTGGAACTTCCTTTCATTTACTTGTTTGCCTGATAGCTAAAAACTCCAAACATTTAAAAGCATTTTCAATTGCTATCTTCTATGTTATTGAATCCAATTCATCTTTTATCATTTTCAGATATTTTCAATACCCACTGTACTGAGTCTTTTCTCTCACTGTAACCCCTGCACAGTTAGGGGAAATGATTAAAAAAAAACTACAACACACCCTCATTTGGCATTTCATATCCTTCCCCACATCACACATTTTATCCAGCATTGAAGCATCTTTTTTGAGATAGCAAAGCATTCTCTTGGATTTCCTTGATATCTTGTTCCTTTCAAGGAGGATTTGAACACTGAAGAGGAAAAAGTTGCAAGAAGTAATTTTTTTTTTTTTTTTAAATCGTATCACCCCAAGCAAAGCGGTAACACCACTGATGTACAGGGGGCTACATAATAGTGAAAAGATTGGAAAAGAGAAAGCTGGAAACCACATCCTAAACAGGGAACAAGGGATGAGCCTCTTAACCTGTTCAATAGACGTGGGTGGAGTGTGAACCTGGCGATAGATAGATCTATCTACTCCAACTGAAAAAAACAAAAAAAACAAAGTGAGAAGATTGGAAAAGAGAAAGCCAGAAACCACATCCTAAACAGGGAACAAGGGATGAGCCGCTTAACCTGTTCAATAGACGTGGGCGGAGTGAACCGGGTGATAGATAGAGCTATCTACTCCAATGATCTGAGAAATATGGTGGGTGTCCGACCTAAAGAATGATGGTGCTTAGCCAAAACTTTTGCACAAAGCCATGGTCACTGGTGAAACTTCTGTGATGTAGTTAGATGACTACACTCTACACACTTTCTTCCAAGTACTGCAATACATTATAATTTAGTGTACATGCACAACAAGGCTTATTATCTGTGCCAAGTGGCTTCTGTCTGTATAATTCAGATCTGATACCATAGCAACAGAGCTGATATTATTTAATCAGACCCTATATAAACAAATCTGTCAACTATGGTCAAATTTTTATCACTACAGATGAAACAGTATATAAAAACTTTATCATATTATACACGGTGTCCCAGAATTAACTATTTCAGTGAAATCAGAAAATCTTTTTAAAAACTCACTTTTATTTTTGTTCATCATATTTAATGTTAAAAGTGTAAAAATTTCTAATTTTGTTAAGAATTTTATCCTAATTCTATTTTCAGAACCCTATTAATAATGAATACACATGAATGTATTTTTGTTGACACCCCACCTTACTGTATTTCTTTTTATGGGGTTGCATAAAAACAAAGGTTCATCACCAAAAGATCAATAGTTTAGCTGAACTTGAATGCATTCAATCAACAGTGCAGGAGATAACTCCTGAAATGCTTCAAAATGTATTCCACAACACTAAAGATCGATGTGAAATTTGAAGGGATAGATGGAGGACATGTTGAACATTTTCAATAAAGTTTTGACATAAGATTTATAAAACTATTCGTTTTCTATCATAACTGTTAAACATAAAATAATGTCATTTCTTAAAATTTGCCCAATTTCAGTTAATTCTTGGACACTCTATATACATCACTGATAACATATAATTAATAATTCAGATGAGTTTACAGGTAAAAAATTACCCCTTTACTACATGCAAAATATTTTATTCATTATATTGGGATATCATCAGATGAGATATTTAGCATAGTTTGGTATGTAGGGGTTCATCTTAAACAACTGATATAAGCTAAAACTATAAAATTCAGACAAATATAAGTCTCATTTTCTGAAAGATATGGCAACTATAAATTGCACAACACTGCAACAACTTGCCCTAAGTTTGGAGTGCATAAAATACATAAAAAAGATTTCTACATATTACAAAATTAGCAAAAAAATAGATTTATTTAAACTATATTGATATGAAATCTAATCATGACAAAAATGGAGAGTCATAAACTTCACAAGTTTCTTTTTTATTAGTATGAATTTGAATGTGCTGTCTTAAATGTGATGTTGTTGCAAATTTTGATCCACAAATATCACATGAGAAAGGCCTCTCTCCAGTGTGTGTTCGTATGTGCCTTTTCAGATTGGAACTGGAAGAAAATGCAGATCCACATACATTACAGGAAAATGGTTTTTCACCAGTGTGTGTCCGCATATGTTGGTTTAAATTAGACTTTCCGGAAAATGCAGAGCCACAAACCTCACAAGTATAGGGTTTCTCATCAGTGTGTGTTTGTATATGTTCTTTCAAACCTGATCTACCTGAAAAAGCAGCTCCACATATATCACAAGAATATGGTTTCTGTCCACTGTGTATTATTAGATGCTGCTTTAAATGTGAACCTCTCGAAAATGCGAATCCACAAATACCACATGAATATGGTTTTTCTCCAGAATGTGTTCGCATATGCATTCTCAATGCAGAACTGTCAGAACATGCATATTGGCAAATTTCACAGGAATATGGCTTCTCTCCAGTGTGTGTTCGTTTGTGAGTTTTTAAAGTTGACCTCTGAGAACTAGCATAACCACAAATTTCACAAGAATATGGTTTCTCTCCAGTGTGTGTCCGTATGTGTCTCTTTAGAGATGAAGTGTCCAATGATGCATATTCACAAATGTCACAAGTATATGGTTTTTCACCAGTATGCCTTTGTACATGTCTTTTTAAATCAGAACTTCTAAAGAATGAAGATCCACAAACTTCACAAGAATATGGCTTTATGCCCATTTCTTGACTCATCTCTGCTGTAATGAGTTTAAGACAAAGATCAGAATGCTTCAGAAATGTTATACTTACATTAGCACTGTCAGATTTTTAATTATAGAAATTCAAGTTCAATCTGAAAATGAAAAAAGATAAATGAAACAGTTGTTTACCATTTCACCACTTGAATTTAATATCAATATAGAATGTATTTTCCTTGTTAAAATCTGACTGTGAATGTTTATGAAAGAACCATAGAAAATGTAGTAATGAAAAACAGACTTGAACTATAGAAAAAAATTACCTAGAAAATGAATGCACAGATTACTATTCTCAGTCAAATTGAGCATAAAAATAACATTTCCATGTAAAATTACCCAAAAGTGATTTAACCAAAATGCTTAAATAAAAATAAAAATGTGACCTTTAAAAGAATTACAGCAAAATGTAACTAATTTCTTTTTTGCAATTTTCATTTAATAAAACGTAAATATTTTAGCTCTATTTCCTAACCATCCTAATGTTTTTTATTATGCTAATAACAACAATTAATGATAAAAGTTAAAATATTTTAGTTTTGAGATATTTTCTTTTCAGCACAAAGCTTTTATTGGAACAGTTCCAAGACAACGATAAAAAAAGAAATAAAGTTTGTCTATGACACCTACTTTACCAATATTTCCATTTGTTGGGGTAGTTTGCTCCATCGCACCCAGCATTTATTAATGAAAAAAATGGTCTTGTACACTGTTGGCTCATCCTCATTCCTTTCATATTGGTGAGGAGGAACTTCCAGTTAGACAGCTACTTTCCCAGAACTGTTGCATCATAGAACAGATTCATAACAGGATATTGATCACTATAATATTCATTGCTTCAAGTTGAGAGTTAACTGTTATCTATCCTGCATATCCTTATAATAAGCACCTCTTGCTCTTTTCCTGCATAACCTTAAAACAGCCTCATTCAGTAACCTCCTACCTTGAGAGGCTCTTGGACCTTTCATCTGTGGAAAGAACACATTTTTTTACATCACTTGAAAAACATTAAAAAACACCTCAATATTTTTTAGACCAGTCAAATCTAGAATAAAATTAATTTATGGTTACTAAAAATCAGAAAATGATTATATTTAATTAGAATCAGTAAAGGTTTTTTTTAATCAAAATCTTTTGATAAAATATAGCACAAAGAACTATTTGAAATGCTAGTTAAGCTTGATCTATGTGGGAAAAATATGAGAATAATCAAGAATGTATACTGGAAGTAAACCAATTGTACATAGATATAAAATGAATTCAATAAACACAAAAATAAAAAAGAGTGCAAGACAAGGAAGTGTCCTCTTACCAGATTTATTCAACATTTACAATGAGGTGAGCCTGAGAGAACTGGATGTTCAACCAGGATTTATTAATCTTAACAAAATAAGATATATAAATTCACTCCATTTTTGATACCTAAGTTTTACATTGAATTTTTAAAAAAAACAACTTTTTCTTGAAACTTTAATTTTAGTTTAATTAAAAGCTAAATGATTAAATTTACTATTTCCACTAAGAAAATACTCAGGTCTAAAATTTTGAGATTTTTTTAAAATTTTCAATTTTTTGGTTATTGTTTGAGCGATCGACACATTTGTAAACAAAAGTTAATTCTGTTTTAAAAATCTTGCAAAAATAAAATATAGATCTCTCATGCGTTATTTTTCAAAAACTATCAAATTTAAAGTTAAATTAATCTGATTTGAAACAAATATTACTTGTTTATGACATGAAATTTCGAATAAAACTATTTCTTAATCACAAGGGTCTGACTCATTGATCTTTTATGTAGGTGATAACAGCACCTTTCAATCTACAAGTATGGTGACCAAAAGTTGACATAATCCAGTTTAGCATTTTGTAAAGGGAACAACCCTTAAAATAGGTGACATTCTAATGATAAGCCTCTTATAAGTTTCCATAGTAAAAGAAAATGTGCAGTTTAACATAATAAAAAATTATGAATTATTTTAAAAATCTTAATTATAAATGATTTGTATAAAGCTTATGAATTTTGAATTTGTAAATAAAGTCTATTTTTAATGAATTAATAACCGAAGACACTGAGTAACAGAAAGAAATTTAAAAAGATGCTTGAAATTTTGAAAAAACATGAAAACAATTCTTATAAAAAATTCATTATTTGTTGAAATTTTTTTCTTCTTCAGAATATGATTACCTAAAATTATATTATTTATAGAATCAATTAAAAGTTTATCTACATTAAAAATAGTATAGTTTTAATGCATTTTTTATTTTACTATTCAGAGCAGATGTTTGGAAAAATGGTCCTGTAATTAAAAAAAATTACATGATTTAAATTCTCCAATGAGTCCTGCATTTAACTAATAAATAAAAAATTGGTATAGATAATGTATTTCTAGAAGTTTTATGCAATTAATTGAAGTAGGAGGTAATGGATGCAAAAATATATATTTTCTAAAAATAATAATTGCATAAATAATTCCATTAATTTGTGAATAGGTCCTGAAAGTTTAATTAAAATCGGACAATTAGTTGATTTTTGCAAGAATTTTCAAATTAATGTCTTTTAATGCCAAAAAACGACTTGCATAATATTACATTCTGCTTAATAGTCACATTACATAAACAGTGTGAATCGATGACGGAAAATGAAAAAAGAAATTTTAATTCAAATTTCAAACGTGTATGAAAGGATTAAAAAATGTTTAAAAATAATGAAAACAAAATTTGATCTTTCCTCTTAATAATAGCATAAACATTTTGATGATAGAACTTTGTTTTTTTCTTAAATTTGAGCCCTTTTAACATCAGGCTATGCTGTTTTTTTTTTTTTGTTTTTTTTGCAATTGAGTGTTGGTACCTAACAAAATGTAAATAGCAAACACAGAAAGGAAACTAGGATTTCCCACAAAAGGTTATAAAAGAAAGCAAGATAAAAGAACTAAGCATCAGTTGGAAGAAGATGGAATGTAGAATTGTCAGTAAAAGGAACAGCACAAGATGTGAACTATGAATTTTAGATGTTGAAATAACAATAACATCCATAGACATTGGACAAACATAATATCCATATAGGAAATAAACACTCATTCAAACACAATTGCGTAGCCACATACATTGCATATTAAAACATGCCCAAACTTCATTTTTTACCCAATTATTTTTACAAACATGCCAAAAAGATTTCAGAATACAACACACACCATATAAATGAAAGTGTCCATTTGTTAGAAATTAACATCACTATAAGAAATATTTGTGACCAATCAGAGAAAGTTAAAGCCACATTTTTCTCAAACTTGTAGTAAAGACTTCCCCCTTAGAATTGAGGCTCAATTGAGAGATGTTCACATAACCCCCACTCTGGTATCTAAGATAATTTAAAAACTCAACCTTCATAAGGCGAGCATAGACGACAGAATCCTGGTCATTGTCTTGAAGAAATGTGCCCCTGAACTCTCTTCTGTCCTCTCTAAACTCTATAATTACTGCCTTTCTGCTTCTTGTTTTCCTGCCTGCTGGAAGTCCTCATCTGTGGTTCCTGTAATTAAAAACTCAGGGGAAACATTGGACCTATCCAATTATCACCCTATCATCCTCCTACCAATTTTCGAAATGTTTGAGGCTATTATCAGTGCTGAAATAGATCAGCATTTTACCGCCCATAGACTATTCTTAGATGGGTAGTGTTTTGCCAAGTCTACTACTGACATGCTAATGATCATCACTGAGTACATATACCAGGCCTTCGATAAGTCTGGGGAAGCTGGAGCTATTGCCCTGGATATCTCCAAAGCATTTGAAAGGGTTTGGCACACCGGCCTTCTGTGCAAACTAAGGGTTATGGTATCACTGGACAATTGCTTGGTTTAATCCAATCTTTCCTATCAAATCGCATAATGAAGGTCGTTTTGAACAGGCATGCCTTCTCATCCTACCACACAGATGCTGGCATCCTCCAGGGCTCTATCCTAGACTCTTTCTGATCTTCATAAATGATCTTCCTGATGTGATCAAATCCCAAGTAGGCATCTATGCAGATGACATGACCATTTACTCCTGCATCAGTAAGAAATCTGGACCTCCATTCTGTGGTAGACTGGGGTAAGAAATGTAAATTTCAATGCTTCTAAAAACAAAGCTGTTGTCAGCCATCACAGGCAGTCTTTCCTGCACCCCCCCATAAGCATGCACCAAGCGAGTCTCCCTGGAAGCAATATACTGTGCCTCCTCTGCCTCACCCTCTCTTCCGACCTCAAGTGAAACCATTACATTGAATCAATAGCTAAATCCACTGCTAGGAAGGTTGGGTCACTGTGTCGAGCCACAAAGTTTTTTCCGCCTGAATTCATCTTGCACATATACAAATCAACCATCTGACCGTGTATACTGTTGTCATATTTGGTCAGGCGCCCTTGCTGTTTATCTCAGGGTTTTCGACAGGCTCCAAAGGAGAATCTGTAATGTGATTGGTCTCGACCTGGCAGCTTGACTCCAGCCACTTTCTCATCAGTAGGATGTGGCTTCCCTCTCTTTCTTCTACAAATATTTTCATGGCTTCTGCTCTGATGACAAACTCAGGTCCCCTTCACAAGAATTTACTTGAGCTACTAGACTGGCAACAAGGTCCCACCCTTTTACAGTCAAATCTACCAAATGCAGCCAACAATTATACTCCATCAGCTTCTTTTCTCGCACTTTCCACCTGTGGAACTCTCTTCTGTATACTTGCTTTCCTGACAGCTACAACCCCCAAGAATTTAAATGCAATGTAAATTCTCATCTCTTATCCACTTGACTCCAGACCTTCCCTTGTTCTTTTCTTTTCTCATTCTACCTTCGTAACTGTCATCACACCTGTATTCTTATCCATCTCTTGAGTTTTGCCCTTTTTCTGACACCCTCTGTAAATGGTTCGTCTTTCTCTTTGCTCTCCTCCTGCTTAAACTTTTACTGTTATGTAGCCCCCTGCGCATTAGTGCCGGTACCGCATTGGTTGGGGGTGAAACGATTAGAAAAAAAAAAGAAAAAAGGAAAATTTCCTATTAAAACCCACAGATTTCAACTTTCAGAGTCAGAGCTGCGACAATCACCAAGCCGTTCAAGATATGGCTATAATGTTTTTTCCTTCCCTCCAGCTTGTACTGAAAGAGAGATGTGTCAGCAATCTCCAACAATAATGGCACAGATGGTTAGGGAATCTTTCTTTGCTGACGATTAAAGTCTTTTTTCAAACAGTCATTTTTTCTTCTTTTTACTGCGGACCAACTTTAAACTAAATCATTCCTTTCTGTGGAGCAACTACCCAAAACATTAACTCAACAACTAGTAAAAACTAAATAAATACTATTATTTTTACTACTATTTTTTTTCACTCTATTTAGTCTTTTATATATTTTTGTAACAACAAATAATTTTTCTTTATTTCCATTTTTTTTATTGTTTGGAATTAGGATGTTCGAAATTATATAAAAAAAAAAAAAAAAAAAAAAAAAAAAGTCCTGACTAACGTCGTCTCCACTTTGGAAGTGAGAGAACGACTTTTTAATAATAAATCCGAGGATGTTCATATGCAAAAAAAAAAAAAAAAAAAAAAAAAAAAAAAAAGAAACAATACATTTTTTTTTTCAAACAAATAAAACAAAATATTAAAAGTTACGCTAATAAAAAAATGCTTTTTTTTGTGTATACTTGATAAAAAAATTAAAAAGAACATACCTACCTTTTATAAGAAATGGTAAGACAGAAAGAAAAGCGGACAAAATAATCGATGCTTCTTTTCCTTGCAAGTGCTGTTTTTTAAATTTGGGCGGCATTTTATTTTTACGACTCCTCCATGAATTTCACACAAATTTTGTAATGTCTATTTAATTTCTGACGAGAATCGTGAACATTAAATAAATTAAAAAAATATAAGCATTAAAAAATGAAAACAAAAACACAATATTAAATTGTCTCGGTGAAAATGTTTCATTCATGACAAAGCGGAAAAAAGGAGATTGTGAAACGGTGTTAATATTATTTGGTTCCTTGTGCAAAAAGACAGGAGTCTTTATCGGATATAAAGCAAAAGTAAGAGAATGAAGAGAAAGAAACAAAACTAAATCCCCAAAACAGAGTACGAAAATATAGATATCTTTAAAAAAAAAAAAAACTCTAAGTATTCGCATTATTAGCAAAGGCAAAACGAGAATATAACTTTTTTCTTTCTTTGATCTTAACACTGCAAAATCGTCAGTAAAAAAAATCGAAACTTTATGAATGAACGTAAAAAACTAGAACAGTTAGTCACCAATAAAATAAATAAATATATATTCTTACATTTCTACACATATTTACTTTGTTTGTAAACCTGAAACTTTGACAATTTGTCAAGAACTAAAGAAATACTCTCCTCAACTTAACTTTCTACACATCACCAATACCCTTAGATTTAGAAACAAACCAAACAAATGAGTTAGACACAGATGTGTGTGATAATGAGATTAGTACACCACAAACCGGCAATTCCATTTATTGATCCAAAACAACACAAATTTCCTTTCATATTACTTCCATATAGGCACCTCCACAAAATTTTCTACACCTAAATTTAAATTGAAATTTTACAAATAAATAAGTTATCTTTAAGCTTTAAAATTAGCTTTAATTGAAAGTCAAGAGCTTAAATTTAGTAATTCCAGTAAACAAAATACACTGGCGTATTTTAAATCGAAATTATATTGATTGGAATCTAAAAATTTAGAGCTTTTTTAAAAAAATTTAAAAGTAGCGCCATTGATCGTCAAATTTCAAAACAGTAGCTTTCCATATCAAATTAAAAAAAAGAGAGATACCTAACATGCATTTTAAAAATGAAAAATCTTCTTGAAGCTTTTAGTATTATTTTAGTATTAATTGCAATTTAATAGATTAAATATAGTTTTCCCAATAAGAAAAATACTTTGCTGTATTTCAAACCGAATTTAAACTGATTGGAATAATTTGTTTTTAAATCGTCAAAATCGGCCATACTAACAGATCTGTCAACGCAATATAATTCTCTTACAGCTATTAAAGGCAATTATCTGCCTTTTGTTAAGATGAAGTTACATAAGGATCTCTCGTGATGTCACTTCCTAGAGTAATGGAAGTGGCTAGTCCATGAGTCAGCTTTCAAGAGTCAAACTATGCAGTTGTTTATTTATTTATTTTTTTTAATCACAGGTGTCCGAGCCTGTTGGACTGTTGTCCTATGTGAATATATCTTCATGAGATATAGAAACTATCTTCAGTGCGTAGTCCTCATGTTGGGAAAGACTTATGACTTGCTGTTTTTCATGTTTCCAGAATATGTCCTTGCTAGTGACAGCTTGCTGGAATCTGGAATCTGGAATCTGGCTTCTCCAAAAACACAGAAGAATATAAAGTGACACCAATTTCCATTGGGAATTATTACAAGACACTATCCATTCTTTTCACACTGTGTACACATGTTACAGTTTCTCTGTGTGGGATATGTGCATATGTATATATAATTTTGTGGGATATGTGCATATGTATATATAATTTTGTGTATAACTAAGCAGTATAAAACTCTCTCTGAGAACGAAGCATTTCTGGCACTCCTTTTCTTTCAGCTATTTTCACCCATGAAATAAGGTGTTATTAAATGGGGGAAATGCAAATGGAAGAATATTCCTTTCTTTCATAGCACACTCATTATCTTGTGATATTCCTGACGTGACATATTATTAGTACTTCATTAGTGAAAAATACTGTAGAAAAGCATTTTTTTAACATGGAGGTGAGTGTTTTTATGAAGTATGAGGTGTTGACAGCATTTATTAATAGCTTAATGGTTTGCATTTTAAGTAAAGGGTACATGACTCTAAAAATGACATGAAGAATACAAACTGAGTGCCTTTTTTTATATAACATTTTAACCAACAAATAATCTTTAAAAAGTTAGGGAAACATTCTAAGTAATCTAATATTTTTTCATAAGGCAATGCACCTAAAATATATTGGCTTTATAGTTTATGAAAATGTTTGTTGGGGAAATGTTATAAAAGTTCCAATGAATATTTACTTTACTACAGTCACTTCTCTCAGCTACTTGATAATGTCATGTATGGACATCTGTATTTACAAAAATTGTCACTTTTACACACACACACATATTCTTTTTAAAATGCTGGGGTCACTGAATTGTAAGCTTTTTCATTTGTGATTAGTAAACCTACTTTTACTAAACCCCATCTAACAGTACAAATTAACACAGAATTCTAAAAGATTTAAGATATTATAATTAAAATTTTTTTAAAATGCGAACAGTTCTTGTAAAAATTAATTATTCATTGAATTTTTTTTTCATAGTATCTATTCCTAAAATAATTTAAATTAAATAATTCATTAGTTTCACTGCATTTTTTTTAATTTTATGATTCAAACCACATTTTCAGTAAATGGGGACACTGTTTGACAAAACAAATTTGATGATTTAAATTCCCCAAGGATTTGTCCATCATAACTAGGGCAGACATTAATTGATACAAAAATGAATTTCTCAAACTTACATAGAATTAAATTTTTAGGATAATATAAGTTTTTTTACCAAGATTTTGTAAAAAAAGAATCATTTAAAAAAATCCATCTATTTGTTCTAGATTGAAATCACTCTTACAAATTAAGCTTTTAAAGTTAAAAACATAAATAGAAATGATAATGAAAAGAATTAAAGCCTGGCAGCAAAAAATTCAGCAGCCACAACAGTAAGAAGGAAAAGCAACAGACAAAGGCAGTCAAGCATGACAGCAGGTCTGTAGCAGAAAGCCAGTAATAAGATTAGAGTTAAGGTTCCCATTTCTAGATTTATGATTGACCCACAGCATAGGTGATCAAATAGTTGGTTCAGGAATTTGGGGGAATCCCTGGGCAGAATAGCTCAGAATCAATGACAATAATAACAAATGGTACTAAAACATATTAGATGAGATATTCTTAGACAACAAAGTGAGAACAATATATTCCTGTAGATTAAAAAACACAGTTCAATTCAAACTTACCTGAAGGTTAATTGGATTGACAGACACCCAAAGAAAACCGAAGGTATAATAATTAAAATTTGATGATAGTAATAACAAAAATGAAAATCAGATGTAAATAATATAAATGAATACATTAAATTTTTTAAATGGAAAGGAATTTTTGATTTGAAGTTGTTTTGAAAAATCCATAGATATTGTTTTTTAATCAATTCACCCCAATCATGGCAATAATGCCACTAAGATTCAAGAGGCTACTTGAAGGGAAAGAAGAAACAAAAATCTATTTCTAAATAGGAAACATGAGATAAACTTCTCTGCCTGTTCAAAAGATAGGGAAAATCATCTTAATTTTCATTCTGCAAAATTAAGGACTGAAGTTCATTAAATTTTACATATTTTTTTTTTGTCCAATCAGATGGGCAGATGATATTTTGCCGTTAACCATTATTTGAATTATTCATTCATAATGGTGGTTATCATTTTTAGCAAATGAGAAATGTAGTTTCCATTTGGCTCCAGACTTATGTCTTTTAAAGTAATTTAGCAAAAACTGAACAAAGATGTACATTATACAATATTTTTTCTTTTTTACACTTTTATATTTTAACAGAAAAATAAAAATAAAAAAACATAATTTCTGTTGCTACAAATCTAAAAATTGAGGTGAATATAGTAAATATCTATTATATATCTAAACAGAAATAAGGATTTTTTTTTGTCTATGCACAATTTCAAAGAAATTTAACAAAAAGTTACAAAGCAAAAATTAATAAACTGCATTCAACATTTAATAGTGTGCCTTATTTTCAGTCAGACATGAAAACAATTTGAAATAAGTTTCTCACAGAAATTAGCTTCATTTTTACTGCAGTACTGTCGCATTTTTCCTCTGATGAACTCTAATCCGAAACTCTTTCCACGGATTTTCTGTGGGATTTTGGTTTCATCATTTTCAAATGTTCCATCTTTACATCTTCACATGACAGTTCACATAATACATATATATTACGTAACAACAAATACATATATATTACGTAACAACAAAAACAAAATGATCCCCACTAGTGATCAAAACTTTAACCTAACATTGTTTAAGAATTGCTTTGCTCACTTTGAGTATGTTTCTCCAATAGTAATAATTAAAACAACACATACATTGGTTTCACAAACACTACATTATCGCGCTGATTAACACTCTTTATCAGATAGTAGTTCAATTAAATCATATATCACTAACACATAAAAGAAAACACAAGAAATCCAATAAATGATAATAAAAAATACTATATCACATAAACTTTTTAAAAAATCAACGACAAATACTAGAAGCATAAGAACATCAATAGAGTGCAATTAAATTTCGGAACAAACATGATAAAGATATTCCATTAATTTAAAAAATAAATGACATGACAAATTGTTATGCGGATAGGACAACAGAACAAACCAAAGTTCCTTGATAATGGCTTATGAAAACAGAATACTCAGATATTGGATGATTTATATTTAAATATTTACTGGAAACCAGGAAAATTGTCCAAAATATAGTAAAAAACGTTTTTAACAAAGTAGATTCATTAACCAAACTTTTATGCACATACACACACTATCACTCTCTTTTCTGGCAACCATTTACAAAAAAAATATTAGGCATGTTATTCACTGCTTGCTACTATCTATCTTTCCCTCATGTCATACGAGCATCAAATTCTCTAAGACGGCTTTCTCTTTATGTAACCTAGAAATTTCTACTATCTTTAATTCCAAGTGTAAGTGTCCTTTAGGTTTCATTTATCCTTAAACAGACAAAATCGATCTTTTGAACAGGTGAAGAGGCTCATCCCTTGTTCCCTGTTTAAGATGTGGTTTCTGGCTTTCTTTTTTCCAATCTTCTTACCCTTTTTTTTTCTCAATTGGAGTAGATAGACTAAACTATCGCCCAGTTCACACTCCACACTCATCTTTTGAACAGGTGAAGAGGCTCATCCCTTGTTCCCTGTTTAGGATGTGGTTTCTGGCTTTCTCTTTTCCAATCTTACGTAGCCCCCTGTGCATCAGTGGCGTTACTGCCTTGCTTGGGGTGATATGATTAGAAAAAATATATATATATAAAAAGCAAGATGTTTGTGTGTGTGTGTGTCTGTTTATCTGCCTGTATGTCTGTATTTTTTCAGCCCTTTTATTTTAGTTTTTGCTTCAGGTTTGGCTCTAAGTAGGTATAATTGTAGTTCTTAGTCTCAGCCATGATACCATTTACTCAGAGGATTTATTTAGCCTTCAAAATTCAGTTTACGACGAAAAAAAACTTATTTGATATTGATACCATTAAATCAAAATTTGACTTACATCCATTCATTTTTCTTTCAGTCTACGGTTTCGCTTTAACTGAAAACAATTATTGCTTTTTAGTCTTTTGTGCCAACGTCCAAAGAGTCTGAGCTCCAGGACCATGGATTAGTTTTAAAGCTTTTATTACACCCGAGCAACGCTGGGCTATACTGCTAGTATGCTATAAAATGAATGCGTGTTGTCTACCCCACCAATGAAAACAAAACAATATCAAATTCATAATTCAAAACAACTGCATGTTGTCTCACTTCCCAAAAATTTCTGATGAAGCTAAATAAATTGTGGTGATATATTCTAAATTTATAAATGCATTTCTCTTGTCTTTTATTTAGCAGCCTGTTGCCATCAAGAAGACTTTCATCAGCCATGCTGAAGGCAGGCAGGAAAATTTCTCTCTGATGGTTAAAGAAAGGCAGTTTTATTTTGGAGGCATTAAAATTCACAAGCCATTTCTTACCCCAGTTTACCATTGATTTGAGGTCTGTTTAAGGATGAATGGAAACCTAAAGGACACTATCACAAAATGATTGTAGAAATTTTTAACAGCATTATATTTTTTCTCATAAGCTGATGTTAATCTATTTGTCAGTGGTTAACTGGAACAAGAAATGGTTTGTGAATTTTAATGCCTTCAAAATAAAACTGCCCTCCTTTAACTATCAAAGAGAAACTTTCCTGCCCACTATCAGCATGGCTGACGTAAATCTTCTTAAGAGCAACAAACTATTTAAATAACAGACAAGAGAAAAACATTTATAAATTTAGAATATGTCACCACAATTTATTTAGCTTTATCAGGAATTTTTGGAAAGTGAGTCAACATAGAGTTGTTTTGAATTTTAAATTTGATATTGTTTTGTTTTTATTCATTGGGTAGACATCACACGTTCATTTTATAGTATTAGTATGCATGTATGTATCAATTTTATGCGCATCACATGTTTACATCATGGCACTGTATTTCATTTTTAAAATGTACCTGCAGATATTGTTTTTCACTCTGTATATATTCCCCTAAGAGATTTCAAATGTGCAAAGAAAAAAAAGTTCTATTAAAAAAGAGATCATTTATTTTTGATTACCTATCAGAGAATATCTTCAAAAGTTATTTAATATATAAATGTAAAATATCTAAGCATATTTTTATATAGCATTTAAGGTAACAGTTATATGATAATCTGTTTTCACAGTTAGAAAGTGTTTCTTTTCTCTCCATTGTGCATTTTCAGATGATTTTTTAATGAAGAATTGTGTGGAAATGTAGACCTACATATCCCACAAAAATATGGCTTCTCTCCAGTATGTGTCTGCATATGCTCTTTTAATGAATAACAATATGAAAATTCTGATCCACACACTTCACATGAATAAGGTTTGTCTCCAGTATGTGTTCGCATGTGTACTTTTAAAACAAAAGTGTGTAAAAATGCAGAGTTACACATTTGACATAGGTATGTTTTCACTCCAGTGTGTGTTTTCATGTGTCTTTTTAAATCATGGCTTTGGGAAAATGCTGATCTACATATTTTACAAGTATATGGCTTCTCTCCTGTGTGTGTTCGCATGTGCCTTTTCATGTAGGAATTCTTTGAATTCACTTCACATGAATATGGCTTCTCACCTGTGTGTGTCCGCAAATGCAATTTTAAATCAGAACTTTGTGAAAATGCTGTTCCACATGTATCACAAGAATATGGTTTTTCTCCAGTGTGTGTTCGTGTGTGTCTTTCTAAATCAGAACTGCATGAAAAAACAAATTCACACACCTCACAAAAGTATGGTTTCTCTCCAGTATGTGTTCTCATGTGTCTTTTTAAATTTGAACTATGTACAAATGCGTGTCCACACACTTCGCAAGAATACGGTTTCTCTCTAGTGTGTGTTTTCACATGCAATCGTAAGTTTGAATTCTGTGAAAATGTTGATCCACATATTTCACAAGTGTAAGGCTTCTCTTCAGAATGACAATATACATGTCTTTTTAAATCTGAATTCCTTAGAAATGCTGATCCACAAATTTGACAAGAATATTTTCTTTTTTTTGTGCCTCTGTTCATGTCCACTGCAACCTGATCTACAGTGAATAACAAATCTGTATAATTCAGATTGGTATTATTTAGAATAAAATCATTTGTTTTCCAGCAAAATGGTCATTCTGCAAATAAAAATAAGAAAAATATTAAGTAAATAACATGAATTCAGAAGAAATTTAAATTTTTATATTAACATTTTAATTGCTTCTCATGATTTTTTTCACAACAAGACACATACTGTATTATAGATTTATGGAAAAACCTGTATTTCAGGTTTACTAAAATCTAGTATTATAAGTTTCTAACATGATTTACAAATGAGAAGGTAGTCATTAATGTTTTACATGAAAATTTTATATTTAAATATATTTTACCACCTAACTTGATAAATGTCTTTCCTTGTCAGTTGACTTTAAATTCAAAAACTGATCTTCAGCCTTTTCACTAAATTCTTTGAAAAGATTCAGCAATAAATATTCAGTTCATCTCGGGGTACAAATACAACACATCATCATGAATATTGGGCTACAAGATTTCAAACCAACTGATCAAGCAATTTATTATTAACACAAAAGACATCTATCTTAGTCCTCATCCTTTGGAACCTCACACACACATATCCCAATAAATCTTTAGCATATAGATTTACCAGTTATTCATTTCAAACATATTTCAAACATACACACCGTAGTGGGGGCACTAGAGGGTGTTGTCAGTGATGTCTTTGCATGGATCACTAGGAGGTTTTGGGTCTCTCAACATCAAACCCTCCCCCTCACCGCTCCGACCCAACCAGAGATGATCAGTCTCTGGTCCACCCTCAATAAGCGCTTTCAGACACTGGAAAAAATTTATAACTTTTGGGCCCGGTACAAAGTCTTGCAAATGCTTCTGACAGAGCCACTTTACATTAAGAGGCTTTACATATTATAATAAGATAAAAAGTTTTAAGCTTTGGTTAATGAAAGTTTACAGGTTGATTGCTATATTTATAGACATGAAGTCAAATTAAATATCAAGTTTTATATTTACATTTTGTTTACAAATTCTTTTTTTAAAGGAGCATAGCTCAAGTTATATCATATATGAAAAGTTTGTAATGTTATGTGTGCAGATACTAAAAGTGAAGAAAGAACTAACATTACATTGGTAGTAAAATGAAATTGGCAGACTGAAGCTATTATTAATGTGTTCAGAAATGTTTATAGAGACAACTCTCCTCCCTAACATCAATAAAGTACAATCAAATTTAGGAACAAACATAATAAGCAATGTACAAAGAAAAAATTTGTTTTAAAGAATGAATAGAAAGAGTTGAGAGATGACAAATAGATTAACATCAGCTTATGAGAAAAAATATAATGCTGTTAAAAATTTCAACAATCATTTTGTGATAGTGTCTTTTAGGTTTCCATTCATCCTTAAACAGACCTCAAATCAATGGTAAACTTTTTTTCTTTGCACATTTGAAATCTCTTAGGGGAATATATACAGAGTGAAAAACAATATCTGCAGGTACATTTTAAAAATGAAATACAGTGCCATGATGTAAACATGTGATGCGCATAAAATTGATACATACATGCATACTAATACTATAAAATGAACGTGTGATGTCTACCCAATGAATAAAAACAAAACAATATCAAATTTAAAATTCAAAACAACTCTATGTTGACTCACTTTCCAAAAATTCCTGATAAAGCTAAATAAATTGTGGTGACATATTCTAAATTTATAAATGTTTTTCTCTTGTCTGTTATTTAAATAGTTTGTTGCTCTTAAGAAGATTTACGTCAGCCATGCTGATAGTGGGCAGGAAAGTTTCTCTTTGATAGTTAAAGGAGGGCAGTTTTATTTTGAAGGCATTAAAATTCACAAACCATTTCTTGTTCCAGTTAACCACTGACAAATAGATTAACATCAGCTTATGAGAAAAAATATAATGCTGTTAAAAATTTCTACAATCATTTTGTGATAGTGTCTTTTAGGTTTCCATTCATCCTTAAACAGACCTCAAATCAATGGTAAACTGGGGTAAGAAATGGCTTGTGAATTTTAATGCCTCCAAAATAAAACTGCCTTTCTTTAACCATCAGAGAGAAACTTTCCTGCCTGCCTTCAGCATGGCTGATGAAAGTCTTCTTGATGGCAACAGGCTGCTAAATAAAAGACAAGAGAAATGCATTTATAAATTTAGAATATATCACCACAATTTATTTAGCTTCATCAGAAATTTTTGGGAAGTGAGACAACATGCAGTTGTTTTGAATTATGAATTTGATATTGTTTTGTTTTCATTGGTGGGATAGACAACACGCATTCATTTTATAGCATATTAGCAGTATAGCCCAGCGTTGCTCGGGTGTAATAAAAGCTTTAAAACTAATCCATGGTCCTGGAGCTCAGACTCTTAAGACTAAAAAGCAATAATTGTTTTCAGTTAAAGCGAAACCGTAGACTGAAAGAAAAATGAATGGATGTAAGTCAAATTTTGATTTAATGGTATCAATATCAAATAAGTTTTTTTTCGTCGTAAACTGAATTTTGAAGGCTAAATAAATCCTCTGAGTAAATGGTATTATGGCTGAGACTAAGAACTACAATTATACCTACTTAGAGCCAAACCTGAAGCAAAAACTAAAATAAAAGGGCTGAAAAAATACAGACATACAGGCAGATAAACAGACACACACACACACACACACACACAAACATCTTGCTTTTTATATATATATATTTTTTCTAATCATATCACCCCAAGCAAGGCAGTAACGCCACTGATGCACAGGGGGCTACGTAAGATTGGAAAAGAGAAAGCCAGAAACCACATCCTAAACAGGGAACAAGGGATGAGCCTCTTCACCTGTTCAAAAGATGAGTGTGGAGTGTGAACTGGGCGATAGTTTAGTCTATCTACTCCAATTGAGAAAAAAAAAGGGTAAGAAGATTGGAAAAAAGAAAGCCAGAAACCACATCTTAAACAGGGAACAAGGGATGAGCCTCTTCACCTGTTCAAAAGATCGATTTTCTGCACTATTGTAAGAACTGCAACCTTGAAACTTCTGAATATCGTTTCTTATGTCTTTGTCTATGAGTGTATCAAATTTGATTAAAATTGGACCACTCCTTCTATAACTCAATTTTTTCGATTATCGATTTTCAATAATTATTAGCGGCACCTTGACACAAAACCTAGCTAAGAACACTTGCAGACACTTATAGTACAACTGTGTAAATTTTCAAGAAAATCGGTTCAGCCGTTTTGGAGTCTATAGGTAACAGACACATACGCACAAACAAAATTCCATTTATAAATAAGTTTAGATAATCTTATTTATCTATCTTATTAGTCTGTACCAATTTTTATGTGCATCATGTTCACATCATGGCACTATGTTTCATTTTCAAAATGTATCTTTAGATATTTTAAGGGATTTTAAATGTACAAAGAGAAAGAAAAAGTTTCATAGACAAAGGGGACATTTATTTTTATGATTACATATCAGAGAATATCTTCAAAAGTTATTTAATATATAAATATAAAATATCTATACAATAAGCATATTTTTATATAGCATTCAAGGTAACAGTCACATGATAATCTGTTTTCATAGTTAGAAAATAACTTACAAAGGAATAATTTGTTTTAAACAATGAAAAGATAGAGTTGAAGATGACAAACAGATTAGCAACCCATCCTTGTGAGGAAAGAATTAATGCTCAACATTTTGATCAACATCAAAAATAATAGCTAACACTTGAAACATTGCAGTTGGCTCAGCTTACACAATTTTATCTGAAAAATTAAAGTTCAATAAATTTTTTACTTATTGCATAGTAAACTGTTGCACCCAAATCAGCAACAGGCAAAAACTGAGATTTTAATGGAAATTTTAAACAAGAACAAAATCTGAAAGGTTTTCCCAAGTAAATTAAATTGAAAATGTCTTTTTCAATTATTCTGATTTTTAAATGTGTTAAATTAAATAAAGTACAACAAAAATATGCAGAACTGATAAAAACTTAACTTGTGACTATTGACTGCCATCTAAGATTTATTGCTTTTTGAACTTAAAAATAATCCAGCATTTGTAAAAATAAAAAAAAAGAATTGATATCCAAATAAACGTTTCAACTCTAAAAAGGAATTAAACTTTACATTTTTGGATTCTGTAAACATGTCTTTATTTAACAAAAAAGTAAAAAGCTCTTGTTATGAATAGAAATGGGTTAAATTTCAAAATTATATCGAAAATTACAAATAATTTTTAAAACTAAGAAATTTAGCATATATTTTTTTGTCAAATCTGGAAGAAAATAATGTTTTATTAAATTTTGCAAACACCAATTCTAAAATTGATCACTTTTTGAATTTTATTGAATTATTTTTGGTTTGATTTACAAGACATTTTTGACAATCTTTAACCTCCATGCCCCTAATAAAATGATGTATCAAAAGGACGATTTTTTTCTTGACATTGCTATTATTTTAACTACCTTCAATACCCTGGTAATATTTATTGTTTCAAAAAGTGATGATTAGAATTTTAATGAAATCTAAAGATATGAAAGTGAATTTATACATTTTCTTTGTTCTTTGAGAATTTACAACAAAAATAATAAATATGATTCGTTTATTAGATTATTTACAAAAATAATTTTATATATAGAACATTCTAAAAATGCAAACCATTGTTTATCATTTATCAATTTGTAAAGAAATAACTATGAAAATAAATTTGTTATTCATAAATTTATAAAATATGTCTGAACAAAGCAAAAATTAGACAAGCAGATAGTGAGTAACTAATTAATCAAGAACACCTGCTGGCAGCAAACTGCCTGCATACGGACAGGAAATGAGTTCAGCAGGTACACAAAGATAGAAAGGGGTGTAAGACAAGGCTGTGTCTTTACAATGGATCTATTCAAGTTGTACAGCTAGACTATGAGAGCTCTAGAAGTCATGCAAGGATTCATCAATGGCAGCCACAATCTGAACAATATAAGATATGTAGATGATACAGTGCTGACAGCAGACACAGAAAGGAAACTACAAGACCTTTTGCAGAAGATAGCTGAAGAAAGCAAGAAAAAAGGACTACAAATAAACTATAAAAAAAGTGAATGCATTGTCATAAATTAAAAGAGGAGCCCAAAAAGCCAACTACAGGCGGGGAATACTAAAATCAAGTAGGTACAGAAATTTAAATGCCTGTGAAGTGTTCTAACAGAAGATGGAAAGTATCGCCCGGTTCACACTCCACCCACATCTATTGGACAGGTTAAGAGGCTCATCCCTTGTTCCCTGTTTAGGATGTGGTTTCCGGCTTTCTCTTTTCCAATCTTTTTATTATTATGTAGCCCCCTGCACATCAGTGGCCGTTACCGCCTTGCTCGGGGTGATACGATTGAAAAAAAAAAAAAATGACACTGAGATCCAAAGACGAACTGACACGGCTAAGGATGCAATTCCAGAAGCTGAGTAGAGTATTGAGAGACAGGAAAATTTTGCTAGAAACAAAGAAGAGAGTACTGGATTGCTATGTGATGTCTGTTCTTCAATATGGCAGTGAATGCTGAACAATCTCGTCAAAGATGAAGGAGAGACTTGAAGAAAACAAAATGTGGTTCTACAGAAGGATGCTTAGGATACCATGGACCAAACATGTGAGCAATAATGAACTTTTGGAGTGGATGGAAATGAAAAGAAAACTAATACTTAACACTAGGAAAAGACAGCTAAAGTTCATGGGACATGTAATGAGGAAGGAGGGCTTGGAGAATCTGATAATAAAAGGTCAGATTGAGGGCAAAAAAGACGGGAATGCAATGTGCAACATACTTGACAGGCTTGAACAAGTGGATGGCAGAGAGAAGTTTGGGTGGGGTAACAGGAGAAAGTGTGCTAACAGCCACTAGGGATAGGGAGATGTAGAAAGTGATGATTGCCTATGTCCTGAAGAGACACAATACATAAAAGAACTAATTATAAATTTGAGAAAAACTTCATTTTTGGGGCATTTCTTACATGCAGCAATTCCTTGATATATAAAATGATGAATAATAAATACTGAGCTGTAAATTAGACATCTCCACTCATTTTCGATACCTAAATTTTAAATTCAATTTTTAAAAATAAAAATGTTTTTGTGAAGTTTTTTAAATTTTAGCTTTAATTGAAAGCTAAAGGATTAAATGAACTATTTCCGGTAAGCAAAATACTCTGCTGTATTTCAAATGGAAGTTATATTGATTGGAAACTAAAATTTTGAGATTTAAAACATTTTTGTAATTTTTCAGCCATTTTTGAGTGATCAATGCATTTGTAAACATAAGTTAATTCTTGGTTTTAAAAATCTTGCAAAAATAAAATATACATCTGCGACATGTTATTTTTGGAAAATAGCAAATTTAAAATTAAATTAATCTGATTTACGCATGTATTGCTTGAAATTTAGAATAAAAGTATTTCTTATTCATGGTGGTGAAAAGTGATTGGTGTGTGAAGTGATTGATGACAGCTAAATATGGCTGACCAGAATAGACATAATTGTCCACATTTTTTTCCTGTAAAGGGAAGAAACCATGAAACACATGAACTTTTAATGTAAGGTAAAAAAATACCATACTAAAAAATAATATTTAAATACACAAAAATTTTTTAAAATTATCTAAAAAATACTATGGCACTACAATTTGTATTAAACTTTAATTTTTGAGTAGTAAATATAGTCTTCATTTAATAATTCAATAACCTAAATTGCCACAAGGCTTTGTAAATTTTTTTAATATTTTAAAATTTTATAAGTTATTATAATTAAAAAGAAAAAAGCAAGTATTTTAAAAATTCATTATTCATTGAAAATTTTTCCTTTAGTCTGTAATGCTCTTAATATATCTTATTTATAAAAGCAATTAAAAGCTTATCTAATTAAATAATGTCACATTGGTAAAATATTTTTTATAGTTAAAGAAAAACCCTATACATAATATTTCATTTTTATTACATTTTTTATTTTACTTTTGGGAGCAGAATTTTTGAAAAAAGGCCAAATGTTTGAAAAAAATAAATGATTTACATTCCCCAATGAGTCCTTCATTTAACTAATAGAATGAATTTTCATTACAAAATTTAATTTCTTATAATTTCATGAATTTACATGGTGGTAGGGGTGAGTTAATAGACTTAAAAAAAAATTTTACCAAAATTTTCTAAAAAATAGTTTCAAAAATAATTTCATTCATTTGTGAATAAGGCCTGAAAGTTTCATTGAATTCCGACAATTATTTGATTATTTGCAAAAAATTGGAAATTAATGTACTTTTTACCAGAAAAAAACTGAGTTACTTTAAACATTATCCATTGTAAACTATGATTTTTTTATCAAAATTTTGAACGTTTTAGAAAGGATTAAAAACATTTTTTAAATAATTTTAAAAATATGTTGATCTTTTCAATTTATTAAGTTTGCAGCTTTTTTTGCTGTTTTTTTTTTTGTGGGGGGGGTTTCAGCAATTTTTGAATAAAAAGATTTCTTTTGTCTTTTCACATTTATTTCTTTATAAAAGGTAAATAATAAATATTGCATTGTACTTGGTTATCTTGAACACTGCCAAGGGAGTTAAGGTAGTCAGTCAGTCAGTTAAGTGCCATACGTGATACACGCTTTGGCGATCATGTCTCGAAAGAAACACGACTGACTGGGCAGAAGATTATTCCACAGTAGGTTGCCATTGCTTTCTGCAGTAGACTGGTTGCCAACCAAGGCTATAGAACCCAATCTGTCCTATTATTTAACCCATAACTGGAAGGAACAGACGGATTAAATACCTTTCCAAAGGGTATTTGTACGTAAGTGAATGCACTTTAGTACCAAAAAATAATAGCGGAAAAACCGACCTTTTTTGAGACACCATTTTTTTTTTTTTTACGAGGTTGGGGGGTATGAAAGTTAACGTTTGTTAAATTCTCTAATGTCCACACTTGATATTGCAAGATTTTTTTAATGAAATATTATGTATAGGGTTTTTCTTTAACTGTAAAAAATATTTTACCAAAACATTCCAAATTAAAAATAAAATGTACAATATTGTACACGAGATATGGAAGAAAATGGCGGAGGTGACCCCAATTTTTTGCCAAAAATTCGGAATTATCCGAATCTGCGTTACATACGCAGAGTCGGATAATTCGGAATTTTTGGCAATTTTTTAAAAACGAGGAGTAGTAGATTTTTAAACTTTTTTTTTAAAGCTTCGATCTTTTACTTTGATGACATTTTAAAATTTTGTGGATTAGCATTTCCTTTTCACAAGTCACGACATTTGTTGTTAGCATCGAAAAATATTGGCATTTTATGATTAGATTCTCTAATCTATAAAATTTAAGGATGGTTCCTAATTTTAAAAAAATACTAGCATTAAATAGGCCCCTGACCTCAAAAAGAATTATGTACTTTATTTTTATTTACAAACAACTGTCAAATTAAGAAACATTGCCTTTCATTGATAACTGCGTAAATTATAGATAGCCTTTTTTTAGTAAAAAAAATTTACAATTTGTACTTTTTTTACGTGATAGGGGTTGTCAAATGTTGTGGCTTGACAAAGTTCTAGTAATTAATTTACAAAAATTATTCCCCACGTAAATCCTAAAATGTCCTATATTTTTCATGAGCGGACCAATTTTTAAGCATGCCAACTTTTCTTTAACTAGATTTGAAACCAAAAAAATCGGAAGAAATAGAGATGCGTTTATTTGATAAGTTAGTTGGAAATTACACTGCATTCATATTTTCTTACCGTTTTTATATTTGGAATTCATGTAAAAGAAGACAAATAGTAAGAACAGAAGGAGTCAACGTCATTGCCTTTCAACAACGTTTCATTTTTTTTAGTTAGACAAAAATAAAAGTACCTTTTTTTGTATTTGGTCAACGAAGGATTTCTTGGCTTTTCCACACAACTTGTTTTGTTTGTAACAATAATGCCGAAATTAAAAATATCAGAAAAGAAAACAGTGTTAAGAACAAAAAATAAATAAATAAACTGCCAGAAACGCAAACTTTTTTTGGTAGAGAAAAATATTTCAGATGAATACCATAGCATAACTAATATCCGCAAGCGGTGTCCAATTTAAATTCGTTCTTCTAAAAAAAAAAATCAACAAACGAATTAAAAACACAATAAAAAGAAACGATTACGTGCATGATTAAATAAAATCCGTTTTTTTTTAAAGAAACAAAAAAAATTATTAATTTCAAAACCTCGTGGTTTTGTATCGTCAGGTTTCAGGAACGAATCCTTTGCGAATTCAAAGAGATGCTTAGGAGCTGCCAAGTAATTTTTAAAAATATTTCAGTGTAGATTTTCATTTCTGTCTGTTCTGAAAGAAAATAACGTGTTTTACTTCTAAATTATGCAAGTAGCAATTGCTAGAAAAAAGAGTTTAATTGAATAATCCCTAGCTCGTAAAACACGTTACAAATCCCCCCCCCCAAGATTTAGGGAATTTTCCGTAGTATGTAGTGTCCATGCAAAATACAATGCACAGTCAGTTATAAATGTCATACGTGATACAAGCTTAGGTGATGTGGTGATAATGGTGTAACTCTCTCACGCTGTCTTTCTGCTGGACATCACGGAGTTGCGCCCCTTTACCTGGGATTCTACAGAGGGACCTTTACAAGATGGACGAACGATACTATCTCTGTCTATGTGAAAGTTTGTTTGTGGAATAAAGCTTCCTTAAGCTCTATCTGCCTCCTGTTCGTCTTGTGCTTTTCTCCCTCTCTCTAGTCTCACTTCAGGTGATTATATCTCAAAAGAGATATGACTGACAGAAAATTTTGCTGCTGTAGGTTGTCATTAGTTTCTACGGTAGACTGGTTGCCAACAAATAGAACCCACTCTGCTATCTAGTGTCCCACTATCATTCACTTTCACGTCTTCTACATTAGAAGATCACATCATGTTGTCAAACAGTGAGTGGTTAATCTTAGCCTATCATGTTGTTTGCACGTGTAAATCCAGTTTCCCGCGCATTTGAGCACGACTATTTAAGCAATGCATCCACGTGCTGGAAGTTAATTAGGCCCCGATTGCAGCCAGCAGTCATGGGGACATGTGTCATAATCTTTCCTAACTCACACATACACCACGAGCGCCCCAGCTATCAAGATAGCTGACTGAGGTCATGCGTATAATTCTCACTCACACATACGTATGTATATACACACATATATAACTTCATTGGGACTCCAATGGCAGAAGGCCGTTGCAGGAACATGTGACAACCTCCTATATTCAGTACATTATTCTTCCTTTCAGAACAAACTTTATTTCAATCAACCTTCTCCAATGAACATTCATTAATTACAGTCTATGGGGGGAAAACTCTTTCTCCTTCTATACACTTGTTCATAGTTATATGCATGCTTTCTCAAACTATTGTTTTTTTTTTTTTAATACATGTCTATTTTGGTTACAATTGGTGTTGTTATTTCATGTCTTGAGCCTTGAGTCTTATTGAATCACAAATTTAAACAATATGTGGTGGGTAGACCATCGGCACGCCACAGACTCAGAGCTAGAGGGAGACGGATTATTATCTTGCCCCAGAAAGAGTATTTGTGCTTTTGTGAGTGCAACGGATTCGACTGGAATTTGTACTTGGCTCCTCGATTTCAAAACAAAACATTATTGTCAGTTTTTGTTTCCATGAAAAATAGATAGATAAAAATTTAACTTAAGAACCTCCAAACCTTCGATTAATCAAATCTGGATTAGCCGGTTGCTTCAAAGCGTGGATATACCAACATGAATTTTTAATATCAACAGTAGAATGCATGGAGAGAAATGTCAGTGGGTATCTGAGAAGGTGGCTAGTGTATGGGTCTTTGTGATGTTTCTCAAATTGGCCTTGTGTCAAACACAACCGAATCCTGACAATTATCAGAAGGTTGAATGTTGGAATATAGAAGAATTACATATTTCATTTGTAAGCTAAATTAGAGTTTTACATTTTCTTATTTTCTCCTTTTATTAGACCCGAAAAAAAAAAAAACAGCCATTAAGCCATAAAAGACTGTAGTGATACCGACCAAACAAAGCGGTGGACCGGATGTTTGCACTCTCATGACAAAAAAGCAAATGACCAAAACTAGTCGGTGCGCAGCTGGACCAACGCAGATGTTCCGGTTGAAAACTAAAAATTAATTAAATATTAAATTTCCAGTTCGCGAGCCTACGCGAATTTTATTTACCGGCCAATGGGAAGCCCAGACTCAAATACAAGTGTGAATTCCCAAATGATCTGCTGCAATCCAAAAAGAAGATATAAAAAACCGATACAGAAAGCATCGCCAGACAGATGCAAACAGACTGACTTGAGAGAGACGAGTGTAATTAGTATCTCCCCTTGACCAAATCAAGTGGCTTACTATGCTCGCTTCCCTTACCTCTCTTTTCCTTCTTCGCTGTCTCAAAACTACTTACTGATCTAAGGAGTGGATACAACAAAGGCATTCCTTACTTACAACGCTCCCACATTCCTAAGTATTAATTCTCTTTTCAGCATTTATTGCCATGAACATTTTAATGTCCGTTGAAGCCTTATTTAAAGGATTACTTTAATTGTAAAAACCTTAATTGATATGTGTATATATAAAATGTTATTTCTCAACTCAATTTGCTTTTCTTGATTTATAATCTTTATGACTTATAGTGGGGTATCTACAACGAGGCCAAATTCTGTTAATCTGCAACAATATACAATTACCCTTCAAAAGAACGCGTCCACACTATAAGACTGTACCTTATCTTTTAATGTTAAATCTGTCTACAAAATTTTTGACACTTTCATTAATCAACTCTATCCCCTACCTATTCCCTTTTTTCACTCAAAATCCTAATGGACAATTTACAAGACTTATTCCCTTATCCCTCACCCCACCTACATCTCACACACATCGCGCCAAATATAAAAAAAAAGACTTTCCATTCCTTTCCACACTACCTGATGAGACATTGTCATTTCAATGTCGAAACAAAATGTACGCTTTAAAGTGGATAATAATTTGTACATATTCTAAACTTTAATTTATAATAAATATATATATATATATATAGTCACGCTCAGGAGTTTGGATTATGTTTTTCTTTTGTCTTAATGTACGATAATCTATATAGTAGGTTCATCAATATATATGTTGCCGTCATTTTAGACAGCGTATTGATATATAAAAATGTTGCCATCATTTTTTACGGCACAGGCCCACTCCTTGATGAATAAATACTGAATATTTTTTGAATCAGGATTATTCCCTGACTTTGGCAAATGTTTTCAAACAGTTGGTAGAATATTTTTATTTTAATTTCTGAAAAAAAAAAATTTATTTTGATAATACCTATAGGGGTCTCGATCACGCTTATTAAATTGGCCTTGTGCCAAACATAACTGAACTTCCCACAAGTTAAGATATCATCAGATGGTTGGAAAAAATAAAAGTGTTTTGTTTGTATGATTAAGTTGAAATTTATTTATAGAACAAAATAATATCAATTTGTAGGAAGTGAAATTATTAACTATGGAAATGTTCTAAGAGATTAGCAGCGAAGAGTTTTTTTTTTTTGTTTTTTTTAAACATATCACTCCAAGCAAAGCGAAATCGCCACTGATGCGCAGGGGGCTATGTGAGAAGGAAAAGATTGGAAAAGAGAAAAACTGGAAACCACATCCTAACCAGGAAACAAGGGATGAGCCTCTTCACCTGTTCAATAGACGTGGGTGGAGTGTGAACCAGGCAATAGTTTAGTCTATCTACTCCAAAAATCAAATGAGAGTTTGTTTAAATGAAAATCATACCTTTCTTTCTATTAGCGGCCATCAAGTAAGTGAAGTGGAAGAAAAAGCAATCGACGTTAACTTTTAGGAGTCAGTTGAAGTGTTTTATTGTTGGCGTCTTCTTTTTTGTTGATGGCAAATAAGTAAATACAACGAAGAGATAAAGGAAAGTAAATATGAAAGAAAGAAAAAAGAGAAAAAGTTGGTTAGTGTCATGGCATGAGTTGCCTTCCCTTGGGATAGGGGTTACTTCCCTGAATAAAGAGGTTGCTTCTGGATTCATTACAGAGGTCTCCCTTGTAAGCTTAACTTGTCTCCTCGTTGTTTCTGCTCTCTAATAATATTTATACTAACGAAGACCATAACATGGTGTCAGTGGTAAAAAAACGACCAAAGAACATTACAGTGAATATTACAGTGAACACAAACAGGAAAGCGGCTGTAAAGTCTAGCAAGATTTCATTCATACCGGCTTTTATGAATCAAGAAGCAGACACATGCGTTATTAAAAAAAAAAAACAAAGGAAAAAGACGCCATACTGGAAGTTTGTAACCGCAACTATAAGTTATCTCATCCCTTCTTTTCAAGTCCTTGTTTTATTCCAGATAATAATAATAATGTCTAGCCATTCAAGTGAACCACTTATGTGCTGGGAAACATCAAATTTGGTGGAATCCCTGAAATTTTTCAAACAGCAATGTGAGTTATTCTTCTCCGTGAAAGGCATACCAGAGAACAAACAAGTCGGCTACATTCTTTTGTTATCGGGAAAAGAAGGTTTAAGACACTACAACTCCTGGTCGTTCGAAAATGAAGCCGACAGACGTAACCCTGCGGCAATTTGGAGAAAGTTCTTAGAGCAAATAGAGCCACAAACTAACTTTCGGATTGCACGCTTCTGCTTACAAAATTACTCACAAACTGAAGCAGAGAACATTGATGATTTTCTGGCAAGATGTAGGCTTCAGGCACAAAAATGCAGGTTCAGGGACAAGCGTGAGATGGAAGAACAAGTAATCGACCAGATCATTGCCAGAACAAAATTCCCTTAATTACAAAAGCAGCTACTTAGCAAAAATGAGACAATGTCCATGTCAGAAGTACTCAACATGTGTAGGAGTTATGAGGCTTCAATTAATTACATGAGGCAAATGGGTGAGTTACAAGGGTAAGGCGACAGCCAAATAAGTGCAATAAAGCACGGATCTGAGGACACTGACAACTGTGGCAAATGTGGACTTAGCCATCAAAATGGAAATTGCCCTGCTCGAGGCAGTACTTGCTCAGCATGTGGACGGAAGAACCACTGGTCTAGAATGTGCCACAACAGAAAAGTCAAGGAAAAAACTGGCAGACAGCCACAGACAAACAGATCTACCAAACACAGAAGATTCACACCGGTACAGCACGTGTAGAAAAACCGTCAGAACTCCATTAATGTTCAGGACCAGGTAGTGGACGACTTCGAGAGGATGTCTTTCTATTCAGTGAAAGCCCACGATAAAAAATACCCTCAGACAGAGGCATTCGTCACATTGGACATAGTGTTACCAAACAGGAAAGGCATACACAAGTTAAAAATCAAGGTAGACACAGGTGCAGAGGGAAATACACTCCCTGTACGCACATTCCAGCAAATGTTTCCAGAGTGTGTAGACCGGAATGGACAACCACTCCCTGGCACAACACAGAAAGAAGCTGCAGTACTTACAGCGTACAACGGATCTAGTATCCCGCAACATGGATCCATACAGATTCAATGTGCATACAAAGGTGAATGGAGGTACATGAAATTCTACGTAGTGACCTCCAAGGGACCTACCATACTAGGATTACCCTCCCTTCAGGACTTAAAACTGGTTACCCTACACTGTTTCATTCAGAGAACAAAGTGTGCCCCAGTCATTCATGCATCGGGTACCCCAGCTACTTCATCAGACAATACACCAATCAATTCCACGAAAGATCTGATTGAAGCGTATCCTGATGAATTTGATCAAATTGGTAACTTCGCCAGGGAATACCAAATTGTACTTCAATCCAATAACCATCCGATAGTCCATGCACCAAGAAAATGCCCCATCCACATGAGAGATGAAATAAAGGCAGAACTGGATGAAATGATTTCCCAAGGGATAATCTGCAAAGTTGATGAACCAACAGAGTGGGTCAACAGCATTGTATATGTGCACAAGAGCAATGGCAAACTCCGCCTATGTTTAGATCCCAAAGATCTAAATAAGGTCATCATGTGTTGCCATCACAAACTCCAACCATGGAAGAGCTCTCACACAAACTGTCAGGCGCCGAATTCTTCTCCAAGCTGGATGCGAAAAATGGCTACTGGTCTGTCAAGCTTGACAAGGAGTCACAATTACTAACCACATTTAATTCTCCCTTTGGAAGATACTGCTTTCAAAGAATGCCCTTTGGCCTGGTTATGTCTCAGGATGTTTTCCAACAAAGAATGAACATGATCATAGAAAAGCGCACTGGAGCTTTGGCATTAATTGATGACGTTATCATCTATGGAAAAACCAAAGAGGAGCACGACCTCAACTTACAGAAGTTAATGGAGACAGCACGAACTGCTGGCCACACATTTAACAGTAGCAAATGTGTAATCGACCAGGAGCAGGTGAAATTCTTCGGCGCCATCTTCGATAAGAATGGGATACACCCAGACCCCCAGAAAGTGGAGGAAATAAAATCACTCCCCAGTCCTAGCAATGTTACCGAGCTGCAAAAGGTACTAGGAATTATTACCTACATGGCACCATTCATTCCTAGGCTTTCAGACCTCACAGCAAACCTCAGAGAACTCCTGAAAAAGGATACGGACTACGTTTGGAGCAATACTCACCAGAAGTCGCTGCAGGAAATAAAGGACTTGATATGCAGAGAAATGCTGCTATACTATTATGACCCTTCCAAAAAGTCCATAATACAAGTCGACTCGTCATCCAGAGGCCTGGGAGCAGCACTAATCCAAGAAGGCAAACCCATAGCTTTCGTGTCAAAATCCCTGACTGAAACAGAGCAGCGCTATGCCAATATCGAGCGGGAGCTCTTAGCTGTTGTATGCGGCTGTGAACGATTTCAGACTTATGTTTATGGACATTCATTTGAAGTTGAAAGTGACCACAAGCCCTTGGAAATGATTTGCCTTAAGAACCTAACTGCCACCCCCCCCCCGACTTCAACGAATGCTGTTAAGACTCCAAGAGTATGACATGATCATCAAATATCGATCGGGCAAAGAGATGATACTGGCAGATGGACTATCCAGACTTCCCAACAAAAAAAGCAAAGAAGTCATTGACTTAGACATCAAAGTAGACTTTGTGCAATTCTCAACTGAGAAACTGACTCAGATCCATCAAGCAACTAATGCCGACCCAATATTGTTCGAATTAAGGGTACGGATTCTTCAAGGCTGGCCAGAATCTTGCAGAGAACTACATAAAGACTTTCATCCATACTGGTCTTATAGAGATGAGCTCTGTTGAGAATGGCATATTGCTCAGAGGTGACAGGATACTGATCCCTAAATCAATGCAACCTGAAACCTTGGAAAAAATACATTATAATCACCAAGGAAGCGACAAATGCAAGCTCAGGGCAAAAACCTGTCTTTTCTGAAGTGGTATAAATAGCGACATCAACAAGATGGTACAGCAATGCGCCATATGCCAAGAACTCCAGAAGTCCCAAACTGCAGAGTCCCTCATGCCACATGAGAACCCAGTACGACCATGGCAAATTGTGACTACTGATTTTTTCAACCTGAATGGGAATAAGTACCTCCTCATTGTGGATTACTACTCGAAATACCTCTTCATCCGCAAACTGAGCGAATTCTCCAGCAAGGAAGTCATTCACCTTACCAAGCAAATCTTTGCTGAACAAGAAGTTCCGGAAAGGCTTATCAGTGACAATGGACCACATTTTAGCTCTCAGCAGTTTAAAGAATTTGCCAAGGCATGAGATTTTGAGCACATCACATCTTCTCCTAAATACCCTCAATTGAACGGCATGGCAGAACGGTGCATACAAACCATCAAGGGAGCCATGAAGAAGGCCATACTGAGCAGCCGAGACATAGACATGAGCCTTTTGTGTCTCCGATCGACTCCAATGGATCATGTAATCCCATCTCTGGGAGAACTACTTTTCAACCAGAAGCTGGTCAGCAATCTCCCCACAAAATGCACCAACAATAATGCCCGGAAAGAGGAAGTTCAGGATCATTTACTCAATAGACAGTTATTGCAGAAAAAGCAACATGATCAGCATGCAAAGGATCTTGCCAGACTTAGCACAGGACAACTGGTGTGAGTACAAGATCATGATGCAAAGAACTGGACTCCAGCTGTGGTCAGGCAAGTCTGCACTGAACCACGATCCTACATCACTGAAACCCCAACAGAACAGGTTCTTCGCAGGAACCACAGGCATCTCAGGGAAGATGTTAGCAACAAGGCACTGACGCCTCTCCATGGTACACCCCCACATCACTCTGAGCCTCCACCCACCAAGATTCCAAACACACTTCCTGCAGAAACACCCAACACACACACACCAACATTTGCACCCCACCTGAAATAACACACAGACCTGTACATAAAACGCAGCCTAGTGGTAACACACCAACAGAAACAATCACTAGATCTGGTCGTGTCGTAAAACCTCTCTAAAAATACACCTTATAGAAAAAGGCTCTGAATGAACTTCTTTTCATTTCAGTGAACAATCCTCTTAATGAAAGGGGGATATCATGGCATGAGTTGCCTTCCCTTGGGATAGGGGTTATTTCCCTGAATAAAGAGGTTGCTTCTGGATTCATTACAGAGGTCTCCCTTGTAAGCTTAACTTGTCTCCTCGTTGTCTCTGCTCTCTAATAATATTTATACTAACGAATACCATAACAGTTAGTATGTATTCTTTGGAGCCAAATCCCAAAATGAATCTCAACTCTGATTAGCCAAAAAAAGAAACACACATGTAAATTTCATATCTCCCCACACACATACACAGCAAACCAGAGGTTTTTGTCATTTAATTGTAAATCATCTGCACAACCAACAGCAACATTGCCTGATGATAAGAATCTATCTCGAAACATAGAAATTTCCATGTCACAGTGTACAATTAATTCATAACTATAATTATATTAAGCACTATAATACTCATTATATTGAGTACTGTCCATAATAAAATAAATGCCAGGGCACTCAAAATAATAAAACATTGAGTCTTCTTCACCTGGAATTATATATATATATATATATATATATATATATATATATATATATATATATGTACTTTAAACATGTACAAACTACAATATACTAAAACAATCATTACTAACTACATGATGAGACATTGTTCTTTTAATGTTGAAACAAAATGTTCACTTTTTTTTAGTAGATTGCACTTTGTACAATACAAGTATATTTATATTATTAGTAAATATACATTGCTTTATTGTTTCTATATTGAGCACTATTTAAAATTAATGTTTTGAACTTTGTAAATATTTTCTTCGTTCCTTATTCATTTGGAATATGGAGAGAGAGAGAAAAAAATTATGGCTAGTAATAAATATTTCTATTGAAACATTCTATTAGAGTTTTAATAATCAGCAAAAACCTTAAAATATCTTCATCACTGAGCATTTACTTTTTTTATTTACTCTTGAATGGAATGCAACATTAATAATTTGTATCTTGGAACCTCTCGCAAGAATTTAATTAATCTTCCTTTCAAAAGCAAATTTATTGTTTCTATTTAAAAGCGTAAATTTTCATTTAAACTGAATTTTGCTCAAGGGACCAAATGATATTTATCACCGTTTCCTGATCTCTTGTTATCAAACAAAAAATATTTTTTTCGTAATACATTTTTTTTTGTTCGATATTTTCCTTTTTCTATTTCTTATGGTCTTTTTTTCAGTTCCTATTTAACATTTTTCTCATGACTTAAACATGCTCTCAAAAATGATTTAAAATTTATGAGAAATCCTAAAAAAAATAATAATTAAAGGATAAATCGTAGCTTGTAGCAAACTGAGAAATTTTATTTGAAGAACTTGCAATTTTATCTCGCGTATTTTCCTATTTTGTGTCTGATAACGTTTTCTTCTTTGAAAGGTAAGTTTAATTTTTTTATGTTAACTTGTAACCAACTGGTACTACTGTACAACAAAAATGATGTATATATCCGCGCACGAGACTTTTTTTAAAGTTAATATGCGTAAATCCTTAATTATTACTTTTTAAAGAAAAATGTCATATTTGAAATAATATTTATTTAATATTCCATTGTGAAAGACGAAGAAAAATGTTTTCAAAATATTCTTCACTTAAGCTCCACTCGACCCGTTTATCCCCCCCGCCAAAAAAAAATCCCGCTGCTTCACGGAACCAATTCGCAAGAAGTTAGTTTTTCGGTCATTACAATCTTCACTTGTTCGTTATATTCTTCTTCACACATCTACATTACTATGCCTCTGATTTAGTAACCTACTTCCTTTTTTTGAGTGGCTCTTTTTTCTTTTTAAACAACTTTACATTTTATAATTTTTTTTTTTTTTTGAAAAAGAAAATTATAAAATTAAACATCATCACATCTGTTTCGAAGGTACACTGCAAAACCGTGTGAGTGTGATTTCTCAACTTCAGTTTACTCAACTGATATTGTTTAAAATAATTTTATGCCTATTTTCTCAGGACCCTTTGTTTTTTCAACACTTGCAGAGCCAACCTGTCGTTTATGAAGTTATTATGCCGGAATTAGTGAAAGAATTAAGCAATTTTTTTTTTCTCAGTTGAACTTACTTTGTTTAGATTTTTTTGCTATTACTTTCATCATTAGAGAAACCGAAGAAATGATAATCACTAAGTGACTTAGGTATCTTTACGGACGTAGTAGAAAAAAAAAGCATTTTTTTTAAATAATTTATTCTAAATAAATATCGTCCTCTTATTTGAAGAGGAAATTGTGGTTTTTATTTTAAATATAACAGCCTCTTTAAAGCCAAAAAAATGGATATTTTTTTCGTGAATGTGTGCGTTGTGGTGCAGTTGGATATCGGCTTGGAAAGGGGAAATTGGGGAGCCGAGTTCGAATTCCAGTTGAATTCCTTGGGAAAGGTAATTAATTAATCCGTCTCTTCCCTCTAGTTATGGGTCAAATAACAGGACAGATTGGGTTCTATAACCTTGGTTGGCAACCAGTCTACCGCAGAAAAAGTAATGGCAACCTACTGCGGGATAATCATCCCAGTCAGTCATGTCTCAAAAAGAGACATAATCGCCCAAGCGTGTATCACGTATGGCACTTTCACTTGACTAAATGTGATGATATTAAAGAAATTAATAAGTAATTTTCAATAGGGATTTTCTTTCCACCCACCTTGAATGAAATAAATAAAAAATATTAGTTTATTTTATTATTTAAAAAGGTTTTTTCTATTTCATAAAGAAATAGTTTTATCCACAGAATAAAAAATACATTCCTACCTTACTGGCTATATAGAAAGTTACAAATATTTTTAACTGTAATTAAAACCTGTTTCTGTATTTTGGTAGTTTTGGGCTTTCTTAGTTCATTTAACTTAAGGTAATTTTTCAAGTAGGTATTGTGGAAGATAACTGTTATAGATTTGAGCTATGAACTCTTTGATAGATAGAATATACCTTGCTGTGTTAAAAAGTGTTTTTTGCTTTTTTTAAGCATAAAGTTTTTAATATTATTTTAATTCAGTTAAGCCTTAATTTTCTTTGAAACTAAAGAATTAATTCTGAATCAAAATAAAAATAGCATAATTACACTCAAAGGTCGCTTTAAGTTAGTTCAAAAATATAAAATGTGTTTTTTTTTTTTTTGCTTTTTTGTTTTAGAAAATGATGAGAAAACTGAAAAAAACATTTTGTAACAATAATGGATACATCAACAGAAATGGTGTCTAGACAGGGGTTTTGATCAACTAACACACTTGCCATTAAGATTGAAAGGAAAAAAATCATGTCTTATGTCTTCCCCAAAAATATAAACATTTTTTTCAAATTTAAAGTGAATCTCTATTCTGATTAGTTAAATTGAACACACACATAAATTTTTCTGTGTTCCCTGCATCTGTAAATAACAAACATATTGTTTCTTATATTCAAATGAAAATCATTTTCACAACAATGATCTAACATTGCCTGATGATGAGGTAAAAATCTCAAACATAGAAATTTCCATGTCGCAATGTAAAATATATTAATTTTAAATAAATAAACAATTTAATTATATATATATATATATATATGTACACCTACCCAACCATAGCTCAATTCTGTTTTATTTAGACACACAAAAAACCTTACTAAACTCCATGTACAATCTACTAGTAGAAAATACAAGTATAATAGCTTCATCCGTGGGTAAAAAAAAAATTAAAAATAACGGAAGCATTAATAGTAAAAAAGAAATACCAGCACTTGATAATATGACTATGAACATGGCCACAATGTGCTGACTGTGTTCGGAAAATTAAACATTGCATTAAAAAAATAAAAATCATCCTTGATGATGGCTACAGGAACAGCCAATAGCTTTCACAAGAGTATTTGCCCATGAGTGAATACAACTATTTCAAGTGGAATTTGAACTTGGCTCTCCAATTTCTCATTCCAAGCCAATATCCACTGCACCACAATGCACATTCCCCACATAAATATAGCATACTTATGGTGGTGTGAAATCCTATTTTGGCTGAACTGAAAACCAATGGATCAAATACTGTTATTGCAATCATCAAATGACTTTAAACAATAGTAAATAAAAGTATTTGGATATGCAGAACTTTTGAACAGTTTTTACACACTTTGTGTTTAGAAAAGAAAATACTTGCATGAACACAAGAAAAATTAAATAAAACAATTGAATCATAGTCCCTTGTTAGTCATTTTTAATGAAACTTGTATAGTGTGTGTACTTGTGTAGCGATTTTTCATTTATGCAGCATTAGTGGTAGTAATACTAAGCTTTGATTAATGTTACAGTGAGACACGCTTGCACCAAAAATAAAAACATCTGTTCATCATGAAAAATTAACTTCACACATGCACACAAGATTGTGTTTAAGCAAGAAACAGACCGGTTGTTAATCACTATATTTATGTATGCTTTATCCCTGATATTGAGTACTTTCATCCAATTATATAACATACTTTAAAGCTCTATTTTATCATAAAACTTGCACCAATGAGAAAAAGAGAAAAATAGAAAAATCAAAACGTATAAACAGTCAATTGCTGATCTCCTGACAAGTAGACTAAGTAATTCACAGCAGATTTGTCTACAAAACTCTGCAGTCAGGATGCTGAAGGTAACATCAATCAACTAAGTGACAAACCTTTTACTTTTATGAATTATATATATATATATTAACAAGTATACATATTATCATGCATCTATAGCATGACTCAGAGTTTCATACCCTATGCAGTCATCAGGTGAATGCTATGAACTGACAGTTCTGTGATTTTAATGTTTGGTTCACGTGTTGTTCATGGTAGTTCTATATTAAAATGCTGGGAAGCTAATTTTAAATTTAATTATTTAATTTAACTTGAACAAAAACTTAAACATAAAATAATGAAATCTCAAAAGGTAGAATATTTTTAGGCTAGTGGGTATATGTTCTGTGTTTATGGATCAAGAGGGATTAGTTATTGTTTTTAGTTTAAGGGAAAACAAAAAAAATAATATTAATAATGTAAACAAGTCTACATAGAAGAAACTGTTAATCCAGGTCAACGTATTTGAGCAAATATTCATTTTTATGTTTGCTTGTAATCATCAGATCACTTCTTTTGTTTAGTAAATTAGAGTTATTTAAGTGTTTTAAGATAACAAGTTTTTCTAAAAGGCATAAATTCCTTTTCCATTATAAGATTTGGTTTTTGTGATGATATCCCAGATAATAATTGGGTTTTTATTGTTTTATAATTGCCAAAATATTTTGAGAAGGCAGTACTTTTATTTAATATTGTTTAGTCATTTGATGATTGTAATAACAGTATTTAATCTATTGGTTTTCAGTTCAGCCAAAATAGAATTTAACATCACCTTGTATTATATATATATATATATATATTTTTTTTTTTTTTTTTTAAGGTAAGCTATATTTATGTATGGGTTGTGTACTGTGGTGCAGTGGATATTTGCTTGGAATGAGAAATTAGAGCCAAGTTCAAATTCCACTTGAATGGATTGCATTCACTTACGGGCAAATAACCTTGGGAAAGCTATTAATTTCTCACTTCTCTCTCCAGCTGTGGGTTAAATAGCAGGACAGATTGGGTTCTATAGCCTTGGTTCACAACAGTCTACCACAGAAATAAATGGTAACCTACTCCAGGAGAATCCTCTGTCCAGTCAGTCGTGTCATTTTTGAGACATGATCGCCCAATTTTGTATCATGTATGGCACTTAACTGACTGATATTTATGTATGAAAATGCTTAATATTATAGAATTTATGCAAATATAAAAATGGACACTGAGGTCAACTGCAAGTTGTGACAGACTGTTTTATGCTTGAACACAACCTTCAGGCCATGTGTTTTGTCTCAACTATTCATATATGCTGGTCAGTGGTGTGTTATATGTAATAATGTCTGTTGTATTATCCTAATGGTTATTTGGTAGGTGGTAACAGTTATATTTCTAATTAATTATAGTAGGAATAATGGTGGATCCAATTGTGATTATATGTAACTATTTTATTGTGATAACTTTTTACTCATTATTTATTGCTAATTATTATTATTTCATTTGCTTGTGTTTATGCATGTATTCATAGTTTGTTAATTTGTTTATTTACTTAAATTGTTTATATATTCAGTATTTTATTTTTATACATTTTTACATTTTCATTATTATATATAAGAAAAATGTATTATGATGGTGAGAAAGTTACTGAAACCAAGATGTCAGAGGAGGATTAATAACATGGCAGATTCTTTTTTGGATTTTACCAAGAATTTCTAAATATATAGCAGGAATACCAGATCAGATATGGCAGCCATTTTCAAAGCATGGACAAATGGTATACTTATAAATATGTAAGATAGACTTTTTTTTTCTTTTTTATCAGAACCTATCACAAGACAGGGAACCAACTTTCCTAATAGCAGAGCTAGCAATTGATTCAATATAATATTTCCACTTTATGCCAACAAAATACATTAGTCTGAGAAGGCACAATGAATCACTTTTCTAGAGATTAGTATTGGCCATACTGCTGGAAGACAAAGATAGTTTATTCAGATAATTAAAAATGTAGTTTTATTTTGGAGGGGTTAAAATTAACAAACCATTCCTTGCCTCAGTTAATAAATGATTGTAGGTCTTTTTTTTTTTAGATCACCTGCCACTCTGACCTTATCAAATCAATCAGGTTTGCTATCAAGACAAGAGTAAATAATTGTCATCAGTGTAAATAGGAAGTTGAGAACTGATATTATTAATGAAAATTAGGAACAATGTAGGCCCTGTGGAACACTTGATTAAATTTCATTTTGTTCCGACATAACATTAAAAATATAATTCAAGTTTTTTCTTTGTATTTTGTAAAGCAAAAAAAAAAGAAATTATTATTTACATTTTCATTTAATGCATATTTTACATGAAAGTTCTCTTTACAGTCAATGTCTCTATTATTTAACTGTGTTTTAATATTTCCAGTTTTCTTTATTGACATAGAAAATTGTTCCTATCATATTATCATTCTGCTTGTTCCTTAGTTTGCACAACCGTTACACTCTACCAATACCTTGTAAATAATGGACTATTCCATTTTGATTGTGCAGAAAGGATTGTTATTGCAATATTTTTTTTGTTAATCTCAAGTATTTAACAATGCAATAGGAGAATTTTCCATTTTCTAGTTTTAGAAACTGGTTTTCCAAAAAATATTTTTGACACAAATAATGGATATTTAATTGTCCTGGTTTTATGTAATTTTATTACCATCAGTATAATATAATTTTGCTTTTTTTTCTCTGCTTGATAGTTTGCATGTGTTATGCTCAGCTATTACCTTAGATAAATAATGGACAATTCTATTTTGATTTTGAGAAAAGACAGAAGTAAAAAGGTAGACACTGCTTGGCTTAAGTGAATAAAGAGACACATGCGGACACACAAATGAGGAAATGGAAGTTGAAAAGGCAATAATGCTCTCATGGATTTAACTTCTGTGTCAGTGAAATAGAAAAGCATCTGAGGTTTAAATGCTTTCATTTGTGTCCTTTAAATAATGAATTGCATTCATACTTTGATTTTTATTGTAATATTTTGTTAAATTTGTTAAGCTCAAATATTTAATGGTGTTATAAGAGAATTTTTATGGGTGTTTCATATTCATGTGACTTACAAGGAGCAATCATTAAATATTAGGATTCATTAGAAAATTTAAAAGAAATCCCAACAATTTACTCCTTATGGCTATTGAACAGATCATTACCAAATATTTTCAGATTTAATAGACTAAATGTATAAAACTTTCTTGAGTAACTTTTTCTATTATTTACATGCAGATTATTGTCTTCGTTTTCATTGTTGCTGTCATGTTTGGCAGTTGTGTCTTCTGACCATTGATCAGTTCATGTTGACATAATAATTATAAGTTCAATCCTGGAGCCAGGCATGGTGTACTTGGACTCCATGGAAATGAGACGGGCGATAGCTGAGCAGTTCTAAAATAAGAACTAGACAAGATATCCCAAGACATGGGCAGTGGAACAAGACCAATCTTCTACCTTTGTAGATTAAATAAGGGGTTTAGTTCAAAATTCTCTGTATGTTAGCCAGATCAACATACAACCTGGATGAAGGATAGAGTATAAAACAACCACTACTTGATCCACACATTTATATTGAATGGATACTTGATCCATTCAATAAAAATGTTTTTTTGTAGGTTTATATCAAAGTCTAATTGTAACAGAAAATACAAAGTGCAACAGAAATACCTCCCACATAATGTTAAGACATTGGATCTATGAAGATACTATTACCACTAATGTCTTACCATTATGGAGGAGGTATTTGTAAGGAAGTATTTCTGTCTCACTCTTTATATTCTAGCCTAATGATAAATACAAATTGAGTGGCAAATAAACAACCATCTTATTATCTTATTTTTCAGATTGAACTTTGGAGAATTTCCTTAAATAACAATCCTGCAGTGTTTAAGTACTTATAACAAATCTCAAAAGCTTAGTGATCTTTGCATTGATTTCAAAAGAAATGAGCAAAAAAACTGAAGAAAAGCCCTTTTCATGTCAAGTTTGTGGATCTTCATTTTTTCGGAGTGCAGATTTAAAAAGACACGTACAAAGGCATACTGGTGAGAAACCATATGCTTGTGAAGTTTGTGAATATGCATCATTGGACAGTTCATCTTTAAAGAGACACATGCGGACACACACTGGAGAGAAACCATATTCTTGTGAAATTTGTGGTTATGCAAGTTCTCAGAGATCAACTTTAAAAACTCACAAGCTAAGACACACTGGAGAGAAGCCATTTTCCTGTGAAATTTGCCAACATGCATTTTCAGACAATTCAAGATTGAAAAGACACATGTTAACACACACTGGAGAAAAACCATATGCATGTGACATTTGCGGATTTGCATTTTCAAGAAGTTCACATTTAAAACAGCACCTGATAATACATAGTGGGCAAAAACCATATTCTTGTGAAATGTGTGAAGGTGCTTTTTCCACTAGATCAGGTCTGAAAGAACATATGCAAACACACAGTGATGAGAAACCCTATTCTTGTGAGGTTTGTGGCTCTGCATTTTCTGGAAAGTCTAATTTAAGAAGACATCTGAGGACACACAGCAGCGATAAACCATTTTCTTGTGAAGTATGTGGATCTTCTCTTTCTTCCAGTTCAAGTCTGAGAATGCACATACGAACACACACTGGGGAGAGACCATTTTCTTGTAATTTTTGTGATTCCAAATTTATGACATCATCACATTTAAGGCAGCACATTCGTATTCATTCTGGTAAAAAACACTCATGAAGTTTATAAATCATTTTTTTTTCACCATGATTGCATTTAAAATTACATGTGAAATTAATTCAAATTTATCTTCTGGTCATTTTTTTTTTATCCATTAAATTCTTTCTGTTATACACAATCTAAATATTATTTCCTTCTGTCCCAGACATTATTTTGCGGATGTCCATGGTTAAAAAGATGCATTGTATTTATAAACTGTTTACTAGCCTGCACTTTCAAGAGACTAGTGAAGAAAATGTGCTCTCCAGCAAGTTTGGAACCTGTATCTCTCTTCGTAAGAGAAACCACCACCTACTCCCAATTTTCTTTTTTTTTTTTTTTTTTTTTGGTGGCTGAGTTTTCTAAAAAAATGCCAGATCAGACAGATTATTATAATAACTAATGGAAGTGCGTTGTGGCACAGTGGATATCGGCTCGAAACGAGAAATCGGGGAACCAAGTTTGAATTTCAGTTGAATTCCTTGCATTCACTTACGCGCAAATACCCTTGGGAAAGGTATTAATCTGTCTCTTCTTTCCAGTTATGAGTTAAATAACAGGACAGATTGGGTTCTATAGCCTTGGCTGGCAACCTACTGCGGGATAATCTTCTGCCCAGTCAGTCATGTCTCGAAAGAGACATGATCGCCCAAGCGTGTATCACGTATGGCACTTAACTGACTGAAAGTAGCCACACATTAATTTATTACCAAAAGTTGATCTTGCTTCTTTGCTACTATATTTTTACATGAGAATATTGAAGTTCCATGAGAAATGATTTTTTTAAACATTATTTTTCACTTTTCATGACCTTCAGGTTGAACTTGTTAATTTTACATAACCTATGACACTTCATGGTCCATAGCCTATCTGTGTATCAAGCTTGGTTGAAATCCATACACTAATTTCTGAATCTTATAGTGGGCAGACGGGCATTCCTTACTTTATTTTGGATTGTTTTTATATTGTTTCCTGGAAATTGCTCAAATCTATTATTAATATTACATGTATTTCTTTGTCATAAATCTAGACAAAATTCACCCTTAGATTTTCTGTTATAGCATTTTCTTGAAGTATTTTTATCTTCAGTACACTGTTTGTCAGAATTTGATTCAAGTTAACTTTAGCAGAAAATAATAGAAGTTTTCTTGCTTTCCTTGTGTATTTTATTCTCCTCTTCTCATTGACCCCTGTTGAGATTATAGCCTTTAATACTGTGTGCCACAGTTAAGATGGAAACTCTTATAGTATATTCCATGGCTGTATAGTCATCAGGGCAACAGATATTTTAGGGAGGCATAGCAAGACAAAATTCTGAAAAACCTTACCATAAATCAATTGAGTTTGGGCCACTTTTGATAAAACTAGACTTAATCTTACAATCCAAAGAAACTATTTAACTTGTTTTACAGCTTTGCAGAAATAAGACAAGAAATTATTTCAAATGAAAAGGCAATAGTATTAGCAGAAAACACACACACACACACACACACACACACACACAGAGTTCTTTTTCATAACATGAATGTGTTAAAAATTCTTATTCATCTATATTTCTGGGATGAGCTATAGTAATAATTTACACTATTTACATTGTTTAGATTGTTGTCCGCATCTTTGTTGCCATATTCACAACATTTCGGCCATTGTATGCACTGACTTTCTTTAGGTGATTGAAATTTTGAGCTGAACCCTTTATTTTCTTCCCCGGGTTAAACTGTTCTAGTTCCATGAGTCATGCCTTTTCCAGATGCCTCATTATCAGTTATCTCTCTTTAAATTAACTAAGTTTTGTGTTCATCTCTGCTGTAGCCAGATATTGAGCTAAAACAACCTATCCTGGTGAACGAAATAAAGTGTTCAGTTGGAAATTCCAATCAACTGAAGAAGGTTGGATCACACAATAGCCAAAACCTTTTGAATATGGCAACAAAGATGAAACAATAGTCTGAACAATGCAAATACTGTTAATTCTTTTTTTTCTGTTATTTTAGACTAGCAGTATAGCCCGGCATTGCTCGGGTGTAATGAAAGCTTTAAAACTAATTCATGGTCCTGGAGCTCAGACTCTTTGAACGTTGACACAAAAGACTAAAAAGCAATAGTTGTTTCCAGTTAAAGCAAAACTGTAGACTGAAAGAAAAATGAATGGATGTAAGTCAAATTTTTCATCGTAAACTGAATTTTGAAGGCTAAATAAGTCCTCTGGGTAAATGGTATCATGGCTGAGACTAAGAACTACAATTATACCTACTTAGAGCCAAACCCAAAGCAAAAACTAGAATAAAAGGGCCGAAAAATACAGATATACAGGCAGATAAACAGACACACACACACAAACATCTTGCCTTTTTTTTATATATATATATATATATATATATATATATATATATATATATATTATCGATTTTCTGCACTACTGTAAGAACTGCAACCTCGAAACTTCTGAATATTGTTTCTTATGTCTTTGTCTATGAGTGTATCAAATTTGATTAAAATCGGACTACTCCTTCTATAACCCGATTTTTTTTATTATTGATTTTTGATATTTATCGGCGGTACCTCAACACAAAACCTAGCTAAGAATACTCACAGACACTTATAGTACAACTGTGTAAATTCTCAAGAAAATCAGTTCAGCCATTTCAGAATCTATAGGTAACGGGGACACACACACACACAGACAAAGTTCTATTTATAAATAAGTTTAGATTAACTTTTTCTATTACAATTTTGTATTCATTTTATCAAAAGATATTTCCTCATTTTCTACATCTGTTATTTAGCTCAGTTTTAGCTTAATAGAGGTTTGGTTGAGTAATTGATTGTGACTTGAATTGGGGTATCAGAGAGCCATGTTCAAAATCCAGTTAAGTTTATTACTTACATCCTAGTACCATTGAGAAAGGTATGAATCCATCTATTCTCACACCAGCTATGGGTAAATAGCAGGACATTCTAAGTCCTATAGCCTTGATTGTCTAAAAAAATAGAAAATGAATTCAAAACATGGGTTGGACCCCAACAGGCTACTGGAAATCTCACTGCCACTTTGGCTGCAGTACATATGGTGCTCTGTGACCCTAATGGGTTATGGGACTCATCATTGTGTGATTGACTAAAATGTTTGCCACTATTAATTAATTCTCCTTTAACTACTATGTATCTTCTATTTTTAACATCTCATTTTGGTTATTTTTTAAAAGAATCTTATTTTTGTCTTCGCTTTTAATTCTTGTAAAAAGAAATTTAAAAAAAGTAGATGCTGTTTATGCCTAAGTGTATATTCTTTTGTCTGTCACAAGTCTTAAGCAACCACCTCCCTGTACAGGGAGGGGAAACATTAATATAATTAATTTGAAATGATCAGAATTGGTAAAATATTTTATATGGCTGATGAATTTCTTAATGTTTTCTATATTTTGTATTTTCAATAAAATCAAGAACATTATTTTTTTTTGTGTTGTCTTTTCAAATACAAAATGTAAATCAATCTAGCTAATTTGACTATATTTCTGAGATGAGGTATTTACATTGTTCAGACTGTTGTCTTCATTTTTATTGTTATACAAGAACACATGACCCAGCGACTTGACTCAGTTGTTAGTTCAACACCTAGCTACAGCAGTGGTGAAAAAAAACTTAGATATTTGTCTGTACTACTGAGATGAGGTAGTATTTACATTATTTACACTGTTCAGACTTGAACTCATTTTTTATTGCCATGATTATGACATTTCAGCCATTGTACATTCAAGCTTTCTTCAGGTGTTAACAAATAACTTAGTTGAGTTAAAGGGAGATAACTACATGGCAGAAGTGTCATTGCACATGGAATAAAAATGATATACCCCAGTGATTGAAATAAAGGGTACAATGGCCAAAATGTCATAAACATGACAATAATGGTGTGGACAACAGTGTAAATGTAAAAAACTTGGAGAGTTGAGTTAAATGGAGATAACTAATACATCCAGAAGTGGCATGACTCATGGAATGAGAACAATCTACCCAAGTAATTGAAATAGAGAGTTTGGTTCGAAATTCCAGTCAAATACAACAGCCAAAACATTTTGAATATGACAATAAAGATGAGGACAACAGTCCAAACAATATAAATAATTGCTTCTTAGATGAATGAAAAAAATACTAATAGAAATTTATCAAGTTTGTTCTGAAGTGATTGTCAATATATTGAGGAAATTTAACAAAATCTCAGTGAAATATGCAGAAAGAATAAATGTGACTCCTCTTCTTTTTTTTTAACCGGAAACAAGATCCATGTTGAAGAAAAGTGTTGAAGATACTTTATTTTGTCCTACTAATAAAGTGACAAAAAAATGGAAATAGCCTATATCTGGGTGCTATATATTAACAGTCAAGCTTGGGATCAAGGAGAGTTCTAGTCCATCTTTGTGGGAGATGGATGTGTTCAATTCCAAGGCTTTTATTTTGTATTGCCATCTACCATGACAAGAAGAGTAGATAGGCATAGAGTTGCTGGGTTGGTGGGAAGAGCTGGCATAGTAGAAATTGTCCTAAGTATCAATTACCTAACCACCTGGACGAGCAAGCAAAATCGAGCTAGTGTTCTTAGCATTTATCTTTTATTGTTCCATCTTTTGAGGATGAAGCATATTCTTCAGTTTTCAGTGCACAGCAACAAGACTGAGAATCGGAATGCAAAGTGGTGGAATCATTGATTGGTTGGTGGAAAGCTTGGGCAAGAATCATGTTCTACAAATATTTTCATTTCAACTGCTCTGATGAGCTCTTTACCTTGGTGCCTTGACTGTGAATTTAAGCATGCTACTAAATTGGTATTTAGGTCCTACCCTTTTTTCATCAAAATGATTAAATATAACCGCCAATTCTACTCAATCAGTTTCTTTTCTCACACCTCCAGCCTATGAAACTCCCTTCCATTTACTTGCTTCCCTGATAGATACAATCTTCAAAAATTGAAATGCAACATGAATTACCATCTTCTGTCTTCTTGAATTCTATTAATTTTTTTTATCCTTTCTTTAATATCCTGCTGTCTTTTCTCTTACTGTAACCCCCTTGTGCATTAGTGTTGGTCTTATCTTGTTTGGGATTAAATGATTGAAAAGAAACATGTTTACAACAATTCAAGGTCCTTTAAACAACCTTATGGGAAATGTTTTTTTTTTAATCATATCACCCCAAGCAAGGTGGTAACACCACTGATGTGCAGGGGGCTACATAATAGTGAAAAGATTGGAAAAGAGAAAGCCGGAAACCACATCCTAAACAGGGAACAAGTGATGAGCCTCTTAACCTGTTCAATAGACGTGGGTGGAGTGTGAACTGGACTATAGATATTTAATATATTTTATATTCAGCAGTGAACCACCATTGAGTGAACCTGTATACTGCCTGACCATCACATTCAACATGATAGTGGTTCTTCATATTCATTTTGTCTTGTTCAGGATTTTTTAAAGATATAACTACCAAGATTTGGTCAGCTTCTTTACAGTTTAGATTTCACTTGGCTCTCTTGAACTTTTGGCTTTTTCCAATGTGAAAATTGATTGCTATAGAAAGGAAAAGATTTCAAACCCTAGGCCAAGTGTAAGATTTTTTTTGTTTTTGTTTTAATCGTGTCACCCCAAGCAAGTAAACCACTGCCACTATAGCGCAGGGGTTTACATAGAGCGATTGGGTATAGGAAATGTCAGAAGGAGGGTGGTAGACGACTTAGGATGTACATAGGGAGAGAGTTGGAGAGAGTGGGTGTGAGTTAGTGTGTTAGGAGGTGTCTATTTATCCTACATTTAAACTCCTGGAGGTTGTGGTGTGCAGTTAGAGAGGAATGACTGGATTAAGTCCAACAAAAGCCCAGTTATGCCATAGCTTCACAGTTTCCGTAGAAGGCCGGCATGCCATACTCTGTCAAATGCTTTAGAGATATCCAAGGCAATGGTTCAGGCTTCACCATTCTTGTCGAGAGCCTGGTATATATACTCGGTGATGGTCATTAGTGTTAGATTAAGGGGAATGTGCTGAGGCAGTTGAATGTGATCTTAAAAAAGCAGAATATACGGATTGTTTACAGTAAGACAAATGTGTTTGTTTTTGTAATGGCAGAGTTTCAAACATTATCTTGTCATTTAGAACAATGAAATGATATCAACTCATGTAGTTGAACACTGATCAACAGATAAAGAACAATACTAAATAAATGGATTATGTGACAACTAAAATAATTATATAAGCACTGCACAGAAGTCTGGGGCAATGAGCATATAGCAACTAGGGAATAGCAAGTAAATTGGAGTTCAGTGAATAAGGAATCTATTGAGAGACCTAAATGTTAATCTTCTGTGGATCAATCATATTAGAAGTAACTAATTAATTTACCAAGATATACAACCATGTGATACCAACACAACATATATGTGTATTCAGGTATCAGCTTCATTAAAGAAGTGTTAACAAGGAGGTGAAGCATAATACCAGCCAGCAAAAAGTAACTTGTCACAGGGTTATGGTAACTGACTCTACAAACTTTTAAGAATAGGTGAAGTGACACTGGAAAGGCAAGGATAACAAAAACAAAAAAGTTGCCTAAGTCTGACAAGCTTTACTGTGTTGTTACAGTTCAAATGATTTTTAAATTTCCAAAAAACTGTTGGTAGAGCAGTTGTACCCTGCTCGCAGGCTTGGGTCAATTGGTGCATGTGACTAGTGGTTCATAGGCTAGAGAATGAAGTCTGAATTGGTAGTCGTTGTTGCACCAGGCTGACTATATTGGTCCATCAGATGTTTCCGCAGTCAAGTGGCATAGACTGCGCTGTCAAAGTATGGGTTGATCTGGTGACCGGTATGTAGATGACCTTAGCAGCCAATGGTTGATTGGATCATCTCAGAGTATTAAAATATTGGTTCATGAATTTGTTGTATCAGTAATTGTGAGTTCAGTACTTAGGCTGGGTAGTAGAGACTCAGACTCAGTCAAAACAAAAGTGATGCTAAAAATATCTCTAGACATGGTAGAAACTAGCCTTTAGATTAAGTGAAGGGTTCATGACAAATATGGACCTACATGTCCACAAAAAGAAAATGCATCAAAAGGATTTTCCCATGTCACTGCTTTTATTTTAGCTACCTTCAACCTTCAACAATGTTTATTGTTTTAAAAAGCAATTATTAAACTTATAATAAAACCTAACCATACGAAAGTGAATTTATTCCTTTTCTTCACTCTTGAGAATTAACAATAAAAACAATTTAAACTATTTACCAAATATTGTTTATTGAAATGGTTGGCAAAACCTCAGCAAATGGCCAATTGATTCAAACTTTGTAAAATGGTAAATAATGATTTCCTTATAGTGGATTTACATATTTTAATAATTTAGTAAATGTTTATAAATGTATTAATGAAAATAGTTTTCACATTTATTTCTTAATAAATTGGTAAATGATAAAAATTGCATTAATCGTATTAGTTTTTATAATGCAAAATATAAGACTATTTTTCTAAATAATCTAACAAATAGTGTTTAATATTTTGTAGTAAATTTTGAAGAACAAAGAAAATGTATAAATTCACTTTCATCATTTGTTAAGGTTTTATTCCAATTCTAATCATCACTTTTTAAAACAATAAACATTGCTGAAAAGTGACTGTACTTAAAATAAATGCAATATCATAGGAAAGCCTGTTCTTTTGACATTCTGATTTTGCGAGCACAAGGATCCATGTTTGCCAGGTTTGTGATCTGGGTCAACAGATGTGTTTTCATAGTAATAATAAATTCTGGCTGTGAATAATAACTCCTCATCTCAGAAATTCAGATAGAAATTTGATGATTCATTTAGAAAAGGAACAAACCTTTAATCTCAGAGAATCAAAAATGTAATAATTATCATAGAAAATGTAATAAGCCCTTAATCACATGAAATCATAAACTGAATATGCTAAACTGTACCCTGGTAATTTTAAAAACAATTTGCACAAATTGAATTAATCTTATTCCATTTACTTTTTTCTTTTAAAAATTTAAAGTGATTCTAAATGTAGGAAATCATGATTGTGTAATTTGGAATTTTGATAAGAAGAATAGCATTCAGAGAACTTAATCACTTTAAGGCTAAATTTTATTGTGTGGCGTAATTGGCTATGGTTAAGAGTAAATGACAAAGTTCTCAATAAACAATAAGAAAAGAAAGAAAAAGAACAAGGCAAAATAATGTGAAACAAACAATAAATATGCAAGTCAAAACTAAACAATGCAACATTAATATAGCAAAATAAAAATTGAGTTCACATATAAAAGAGATATAGTAAAGTGGATATAACATTCTGTCTTTGAGAACAGAAAGAAAGAAAAATATTGGGGATGAAATTGAGAATTGTTAATTTCTATTGTTTAGTATTGCATTCTCCACCTGTCTGTAAATATAGTGTATTTGTTTAGGGATTCATGAAGAACATGCAAGTTTTTACTGATTGTGGTATCTATGTGTTTTTTATAGTAGTTTTATGGTATAAGGATAATATTGTTGTTACTTAGTCAGTGAATTTGACTAGCTAGGTTTAAGTTTAGAACATTGACAATCATCTTGTCCTATTCCCCAATTTTTTGGCGTTTTTAATTTTTATTTAAATTTACAAAAAAAAAATATTTCTCCCAGATTTAGAAAGAACAGAATGATTCTGGAAACATTCAGATGTGTTCATATATTCAATACTTTAGCAGTTAAGGTGGATCAGGGGAAAAAAGACTAACAACAACTGCCTGAAATGTTTAATTTACTTATTCTTTTACTTAAAAACGAATGAAAGGAGCTGCACGACGTTTTTTTAAAAGAAGGGACTAAATTGTATTTATCACCGCTTAGTGGTCTCCCCTGTCTGCTTTGTCATATAAAGAAGTATTTTCACTGAGATATTTTTTTTAGAATTTTTACATTGTGTTTTTCCATTTTTTAACACTCCTTTCTTTTCCTTTTTAAATTTTATATGAATACTACAGAAATTGAGAATTGCTTCAAGAAAAAATAATGTCGACCAAATTTAAACAGCACTTCAAAAGAAGCAGTTGAATTATTACCTCGTTTTTTGTTTCTTTTTTTTTTTAAATCTTTCTCATTTACTTTTTAAAGGTAAGTTTCTAAAAATATACTTAATATTAAGTATGATATAAAAAAAAATTGCCGTATTTATTTTGTTTTTTAAATAAAATGTAAAAATTGTTGCTTTGTTTTTTCGAAAAAGAAAAATTAATATGCGTTCTCTAGAAAGAAAGTAGGTGATCCCTAAATTGTTTAATGTATTTTAAAAATGAAAAATAATTCTTAAAGCATTAATTTCAGCTTTAATTTAATATTTCTAATAATGAAAATACTTTGTTTTATTTCAAACCGATTTTAAAAAACTCAAGTTGATTAAAAAAGAATTATTTGTTTTTTTAAATTTTTATAATCGAATATGCTGGCAGATTTGTCATCATAACATAAATCACTTTTTTTTTAGGTAACTGACTTTTAAACTGAATTTTTATTTTAGTTTTGCTTGAAAGCTAAATGATTAAATTTACTATTTCCTGTAAGCAAAATACTCTGATGTATTTCAAACAGAAATTATATTGAGTGGAATCTAAACTTTTGAGATTTTTTTAAATTTTTCAAATTTCCAGTAATTTTTTGAGCTATCAACACATTTGTAAACAAAAGTTAATTCTCTCAGTTTTAAAAATCTTGCAAAAATAAAATATACATTTTTTTTTTTCACATCTGTGACACATTATTTTGGGAAAATTAGCAAATTTAATGTTAAACTAATCTGATTTATACAAGTATTACTTATTTATAGCATGAAATTTAGAATACAACTATTTATTAATCACAGAGTTGAACTTTCTGACCATAATTGAAATGTGTTGACAGCTTGCCAGATGCGAGATAAGTGTACTGTGATCAAAAGTGGCATAAATACAAATCTTTTCTCTAGTAAGGTGAAGAAACCCTGAAACACAGGACATTTTAATGTACATGTAGAAATTACCATCGAAAAAAAATTCGAATACACAGAAAAAAAAATTTGAAAATTATTTTAAAAGTACAATGGTTAGGTGGTTTGTATTAAACTTTCCAATTTTCAATTAGTAAATATAGTCTTCACTTAAGAACCTATCAACCTAATGTGTCGGGACATCTGGATATTTCAAGCTCCAAAAAGAATACCGTCTACAGGAAATTTTAATGTCTTTTTTGAAGTGAAAAACATTGATTTGGAAATTCTTACAAAAATCAAATGTCAAAATTTAAGGAAATATTCAGCACTCATTCTCTAATAAATAATTTTTTATATGTTATTTTTTTTAAAATTTTGGTAAAAATATATATATTTTTTTTTTTTGCACCTTTGAATAAACTACTACTGCCATGTTAAAAATTCATTTCTGTGATATTTTAAACCTAAAGTAATATTTTTTCAAATCAAATTAGGCTTTATATCATTAAATTCTTAAATAGAGTTTTAGAAAACTTTATTTTAGTTTTAAAAGATTTAAAAAAAAAAACAGTATTACATTGTGATGAAAGATGACTAAAATCAATGATTTTTCCAGTCAAATTAGTTTTGAACCCGTTTACCATCACTACAGTCAAATGTAACCGTCACTTCTATTTCAAAAATTTATTTTCTCACACTTCCTGGCTGTGGAATTTTCTTCTGTATACTTGCTTCCCTGATAGTTGCATTGTCCAAAAGTTTAAATGCAACGTTAGTTGCCATTTTTTTATAACAAATTTTTTAAATACATTGAATTTTGATCTTGTGTCATTGTTTATTATCTTTGTTATCAATTCTCAAAAACAAAGAAAAAATATAAATTCTCTTTCATATGTTTAGGTTTTATTACCATTCTAATCATTGCTGCCAAGGAGTGAAGGTAGTTAAAATAATAGTAGAGTCAAGGGGAACTTTGACACTCCATTGTTTTTTTTTTGTGGTGGGGCATGACGGTCTATGTTTGCCAAAAGTTGATACATTTACTAAATGTCATCATTCACAGTTTACATGAAAAAAGTGACTACAAATCTCATTGACCAGTCATTTTACATAAGATTTAGTAAAATCTACATTTAACTACTTAATAAACAAAAAGTTATGTGTATCTGTTAGCAACCAACAAACTGAACTTCCAATTAAAATTAACATTTTGGTAAAATCATGAAATATGCCTCCATATGTTTGTAGGGATGCAGAGAGTGACAATCTATTTTTTCAGATAAATTTATGAGGTTCACATAACATCAGTTCATGATGTTGAAGAGCAGATACTGTGTAGACCATGAGGAAGGGAGACTTTAGAACTTGTGGATTAAAGATAATGGGTTTTAAATTAACCCTTTATTAAAGCAATAAAAAGCATAATTTTTATATGCGAAAGCTATAATAAAGGTAGTATATTTGGGCAGTAATCCTTAATTTCTTCTAAAACAATCTGTTAAGTTTTTTATCAGTTTCTCCTACTTAAGAATAGATTTTTTGATGCCAAGTGGAAGCTTGTAACACAACATGCCAAAATTGTAATGTTCTTAGTACTTTTGACTGTCATGGGTCATTTTCAAGAAAATTGAAAGGTAGAAAGACAAGGGATAGCCAGTATATCTTTTATGCTGTTAACAATCCAAAGTCCAAATGTGGGTTCATATATTGTGAATGTGAGATAGATTTCAGCATCCAGTCACAAAAATGACCTTACATAAAGTCTTTTTTAATTATGCCTAGACTGAATCAAATTTTATTGATAGTGAGTATCAAAATCTTGCCATAAAGGGTTGTACCTGGTCTTTTGTTTTAAAGGGCTTCCGAGATTTTTTTTTAACAATTGGAATTCCAGAAGACTGTCAACTAAAATCTGACAGTGATTAGAAGGAAAACTATGGATTTTTCTCATGCTGACTATCATATGACAGTTTGGTTAGAGAGATCTCAGGAGAAATGTGCTATAACCAACATATGTTGATTCTCTCATTATTATTATTGACAAACATGGTCTCTTAAAGACAGATTGCGATGGATAAATTGTCGTCTACATTACACAGTAGTGACAATAATACAGACACTTTGTTTTTAACAGATATATTTACCAAAATTACATAAAAATATCTTGAAATACTGAAGAGTTAATTCATTCAATAAAATTGTCATTGGCTTCAACTACGGCCTACGGACAATTTCAGTATCTCTTGCAGCTTATCTCTTGTTAAAATTGGTGAAGACAGCCATAATCCTTGCCTTCAGTTTATCTTTGGCGTACAAGGAGTTTTGTTGGCATCTCACTCAACTACTACCCACACATAATAATCAAGGGGATTGCAATCTGGGGAGTTAGGTGGTCAGATGTAAAGGGTGATGTGATCGTAGAAATCATCTGACAGCCATGACTGTGTCATCCTGCTTGTACAGCATGGTGCAAAGTCCTGTTGCCAGACATTGGATCTTCCAGCAACCACCCTCTTGACCCAGGGCACCACTTGATGTTGATCTCTGTGTTGATTCTGAGGCCATGTGAAAAGATGAATGGAGGCATAATGCCGCCATCACTAGTGATCACTACAAACACCTTCGTAACACTTTTCCAAATACTTTGCACTCAAACACTCTGAAATGTTCATATTGGAGCTTCTGGTGTAAATGTCAAGCAGTATGCCTTTCCAAATTTCTGGCAGGGTGAATTTTATCATGGGGCTCTTTTTTTCAAAGACAGTACCCAACTGACCTTACTATTCTGGTCCTAGGTATGGCGGTAAACTGAATCTGGCAACAAGGCCTCTGATTGGGGGGTTTTGAGAAGCATGGAACCACAATTGCTGTTGTTCCCAGGTCCACCCTGACCCGGAGTGGTAGCACCTGTTAGGGGTCCCAAGTATGGGCAAATAGTTAACGCCCAAACTGGGGTCAAAACACTATGAAAGTATAAAAATAGACTTTTATAGAAATATAGAAATAAAAATAGACCTTTATAGAAATATATAAATAAAAATAGACTTTTATAGAAAAATTGACATTTTTGAAGAAAAAAAAATTTATTCCCATAATACATTTTTGAAGAAAAAAAATTATTACTAGGAATACACTTTTGAAAATAAAAGTAAAAGACATCTTCAGTTTTCTAAAATAAAAAAATAAAAACAACTTTTTCATCAAAATCTGACTAAATCAACCTTCTCACTATAACTGAACATTAAAAAAAATACCCTAAAACTCCACCTTTTTTGACATTAAATAATCCACAGAGTTTGATATGCCATTAAACAATACTCAAACCCTACTATTTTGTGCAATTGACAAAATCAGAAACAAACAATGCAGATGGGCAGAATTAAAAATATAAAATGTTGACAATTTATCAATCATATCTTGTCTTTTTACTTGTTTTTGTAATACTGACTGGCGTGAACAACATGCAAAATTTCCACTATGCCTCTTTGTATATTTGTTACAAATTCTTACAAATATCAGCTGATAAGACAATTAAATAATCACTTCTAATAACTAGATTCTAAAAAAATAATAAATTTTATTTTGGGGAGTTGTTGCCATAAAGATGGGTACCTTTTCTTCAGTGATATTCAGCTAGGTGGCATGAAACAAAGGTACCTTCAGAAGAAAGTTCAATAGAAAAAAAATGTGCAATATTTTATTTTATTGATTTTGTTCATCACATGAAATGTTTTTCTAGATAATTTTTCAATTATAATTCTTATTCATTTTATTAAAAGATATTTACTCTTTCTAAAGCTATTATTTATGTCAGTTCATGCCAAAAATGTCTTACATTTTTAATATTTCAACTCAACTCTTTCATTTGACATTGTCTTTTTGTTTTTCATTTTCAGATTGAATTTTGAGGAATTTCTCAGAAAGTTCTCCATGCTTATATAAATATAAAAACCTGAATCTAACTGATCTTTGCATTAATTCATTATAAGAGAAATGAGTAAAAAGACTGAAGCAAAGCCCTATTCATGTCAAGTTTGTACATCTTCATTTTTTCGGAGTGCAGATTTAAAAAGACATGTACAAAGGCATACTGGTGAGAAACCATATGCTTGTGAAGTTTGTGAATATGCATCATTGGACAGTTCATCTTTAAAGAGACACATGCGGACACACACTGGAGAGAAACCATATTCTTGTGAAATTTGTGGTTATGCAAGTTCACAGAGATCAACTTTGAAAACTCACAAAAGAACACACACTGGAGAGAAACCGTATTCCTGTGAAATCTGTCAATTTGCATTTTCAGACAGTTCAAGATTGAAAAGGCACATGCTAACACACACTGGAGAAAAGCCATATGCATGTGACATTTGCGGATTTGCATTTGCAAGAGGTTCACATTTGAAACAGCATTTAATAATACACAGTGGGCAAAAACCATATTCTTGTGATATATGTGAAGCTGCTTTTTCAGGTAGATCTGGTTTGAAAGAACATATGCAAACACATAGTAATGAGAAACCCTATTCTTGTGAGGTTTGTGGCTCTGCATTTTCCGGAATGTCTAATTTAAACCGACATGTGCGAACACATACTGGTGAAAAACCATTTTCTTGTAATGTATGTGGATCTGCATTTTCTTCCAGTTCAAGTCTGAAAAGGCACACACGAACACACACTGGGTAGAAGCCTTTTTTATGTGATCTTTCTTCATGAATCAACATTTTCAACAAAGCAAAGTATGTTGAAATTCAGAATTGTAAAAAATAAATAAAATCTTGTAAAGCTTATCGATCCCTATTTTTGACAAAATTGTATTTAAAATTGCAAATGGAATTATTTCAATTGAGTTTATTTTCTAGTAATGTTTTAATAAATAGCTTCTTTTTTTGTTTTTCAGTGTTATACTTGGTTTGAATATTAACTAATGAGCCTAGGCTGATGTAACTTTAACCACAATTTATGTGTGTATTACTAGTTATACATTAACTAGTCATTCATTTATTTTATTCAATCAGCACATTTTACAACTCTGTAGTTACCACTCCTCACTATCTCACAACTGTGGTTCATGGTGACATTCAAAGCAAAATAGTGCATTGATTTGCTCCTTTTCTTTTGCATCTGGTATGTTGAGGTTATCCTGCCCCTTCTCTCAGTGCTGGATTTGTTTTTAAAGTTCTAGCCTTTGCCCAATGAGGTAGGACTTACAAGCTGCTAACCATTAATTCACTGCCTCCATGATTGACCAGTAGTCAAGCTAAAACTTCCTAAGAGTTTAACCATATTTGCATCTTCAGTTTGCTGTTATGCATTGAAGTAGACGTTTTGCTAACTTGTCACAATAATGGTCATTTCTAGCTGTTTTCACTTTATAAAGAATTAACATATACAATGTTTTGTTTTTTCAAGGGAAAAGAGATTGTTAAGCTTTTTGAACAAATTTCAAATACAGTATTTCGGGACATATTAGATGCATCCCTCCCCACCACCTCAATCTGATCCTCTCAAAGTCACCCATGTCCATCAGGTCCAAAGTTTGGTTTGGGAGCTAAAATTCACTGTGGTTTAACATTTTGGACAACTCAAAAATTAATTTATAATCAAGATCATAACAGAAGAAAAGAGTGCAAAGTGATGAATCAGTCAGTCAGTTAAGTATTATGCATGATACATGCTTGAGCGATCATGTTTCAAAAAGGCGTCTGTCTAGACGGGATGTTATCTGCAGTAGGTTGCTATTAATTTCTGCAGTAGACTAATTGCCAACCAAAGCTATAGAACCCAATTTGTTCTGCTATTTAACCCATTGCTGGAGAGATTAATACCTTTCCCAAGGATATATGCATGTAAGTGAATGCAATGGATTCAACTAAGATTCGAACTCTGCTCTCCGATTTCTCATTCTGAGCTGATATCCACTGCACCATAATGCACATCCAAGTGACCAATAGTCAGAGAATTAAAAAAAAATATTGTCAAGGAAATCAAGAACTGGGGAGTTCTTGCAAATTTCTAAAAGTCAGAAACTTCAAGTTTGGAGAATCCTATAATTTTTTATGCTATTTTATTATGTGTGTCTTATTTTTTTTTTCTTTTCATAGCTTTTGTAATTTTTTTGTTTTCAAAGCTTTTTTTGTTCCAACTTATTTATTTTATCAAAAGATATTTCATTGATTCTTAAATCTCTTATTTAGATCAGTTATAACTTCATGACCAAAATGTTTACAAAACCTAATTCTCTTTTAACTATTCTTGCTTCTAAGTTTAACATCTCATCTTGTTTATTTCTGAAAAGCATCTTATTTTTAACAAAATTTTAATTCTTATAAAAAGTAATTGCATAGAACTGTAGATATTGTTTATACCAAATATATGTTGCTTTGTGTGTCACAAGGATAGAGCAGTAAGACATTCACTTAACTATAAAAAAAAAACTGAAGTTTTTTTTTTAAATTCAACATAAAAATATATTTTCAGTTTATTTGTTTAAACATTATTTTTAATGGATACTAATATTTGAGTAGATACTCTGTTATTTTTTTTTTTTTTTTGAAATCAAATAGTATATTTATTTACATCTACTGATCCAAATAATCAAGAAAACTTGTTAGGAAAATATGTGTCCTCTAGCAGGATTCGAACCTGTGTCCCATAGTGGAAACCATCAATCAATCTGATGTGTCATAGACTGCATAACCATGAAAGACTTATAGTCAAACAAAGCCCAAAATATTGCTTTTAAACAAACATTTTTCTGATTTTTTGTAATATTTATATTTGCTTTTATTTTTGTATCCTGATATAAAAATATACACCCTTTTTTCCATAACCTGAATGCTTTTGGAATTCTTTTTTTTTTTTTAATGTTTTTAGATAAACTTTTTTCTGCTACAATTTCTTATTCATTTTATCAAAAGATATTTTCTCACTTTCTAAAGCTTTTATTTAAATCAGTTTTACTCAAATTTTAGAATTTAATCATTCCCTTTTAAATGTTACATCTTCAATATTTGTAACATCTTGTTTCTTAAAAAAGTCTTTGATTTGTAACTAAAATTTTCAGTATTATATATGGTTTGCTGAAAAGGTCTTGGCTCAACCCATTTTCCCAAATTTGTTGAAATGACTACACCTCATAATTATTGTTGGAAGGGCTTTTTAGTGATTTCAATAACCCTTCAGCACCTAAATATATAGATGCTGTTTATTCCAAAGTGTATATTTCAATTCTTGATCAATGAAACCCCAGTGAGGAATATATTCATTAAACCAGTTTATCTTTGTTGTACAATGAATAGTAAAATTTCTAAATGTAGAATAGATTTAAATGTTCAAAATTTATGAATGATTTCTTTTCTTCCACAATGATGTTCAGCCTGTACAAAGCCAAAAGGCCACTCTGTAGATGGTTACAAAACAAGAGACAGCTTATGCAGATATGTGTTGAAGATGCAGTTAACTTTAGACTTAACGTTAACATTGTATTGATTGGGAAACATCCACTTGAGAGTCAGTTCCACAAGGCAGGGAAATATTTGACTTAATATTTTCTGTATTTTTTGTTTTTAATATTTAATAAAAACAAACTTTTTTGGTTGTTGTGTCTCTTCCAATACTAAATGTTAAAGGTGTTTATGCACATCCATCTCATATGCATATATGCCTAAAGACAGCCAGATAAGTGACTTAAAGCAATTAAGACTCCATAGTCAGTCAGTTAAGTGCCATACGTGATACATGCTGGGATGATCATGTCTTGAAAGAGACATGACTGGGCAGAAGATTGTTCCGCAGTAGGTTGCCATTGCTTTCTGCAGTAGACAGGTTGCCAGCTAAGGCTATAGAACCCAATCTGTCCTGTTATTTAACCTATAACTAGAGGGAAGAGATGAATTACTACCTTTCTCTAGGGTAATTGCATGTAAGTGAATGCAAGGAATTCAACTGGAATTTGAACTTGGCTCTCCGATTTCTCATTCTGAGCTGATATCCACTGCACCACAACACACATCTAAAACGTTCCTAATCTAAAAAGAGGGACAAACAAAGGGAAGTGGAACAATGCAGTTTCTCTACTGTGGCAAGAGAACAATTTGTTAATTGCTTCTTGTTTAAATAAAAATAGAAGATACGAGTTTGTGGGAAAATACACTGAAATCATTCAGAAAAGGTAATTTCCAATATTATAGAAGAAAATTATATTTATTATAGAAGAAAATTATATTTATTATAGAAGAAAATTCAGTAGAATCTTTAGCATGCCATTCAGAATGGATAAAAGTAAGTTTTTATCTGAAACAAGATCAATGTTGAAGTGAGAAACTGAGGATACGATGTAAACATACAATTAGTCCCTTACTCAGCTTTCTATGAACTGGTTACTGACTACTCCACATTGCACTACATGTCAGTATGCACCAAAAACTGGGAAAGGACAATTGAAAGCTCACATCAATGTGAAAGATGAAAACAAATGCCATGGTAAGAAATGACTTGAGCCCTGTTTCTAATATAATTTCAGTTTTATTCATGGCTTGCTTGGTCTAGGTTGGTGACACTTGGGACAATTTCTACCATATTAGTCTGACAGTTCAACTTTTCCCTCCGACCAACTCTTTGTCCCTCAACACATTTTGATCTGTGGCTAGCAAAATGAATAAGTGGCAACAGAACTACCTGAGGGACAGTCTGTCCATGTCTAATGCAGACCAGAATTGACTTTCACTATCCCAACTGTGATTGTTAGTATACACCAGCAACTAGAAGACATCTTTCTCCAGTTTTGTTGTCACTTAACCCCAAATGCTTTCTCATACATTTTTGTTCTGCATTGGTCAAGTGGTTACTCCTTAGAAGACATGATTTTTAAAAAGGTTCCTCATCCACCGGTAATAAAACAGAAACATTTGAGATCAAGATAAAATCCCACCTTACTCTTCTGTGGGATTGCCACAAGATTATCCTGTTATTATCTTATTATTCTTGGGAAACTAATAGCATAGATTGTTGCTGAGTATCATGATCAAGGCCAGCCAAGCACAGAAAAATCACCTGCTACTATCCATCACCATCTGTTTCTTTATTTGATATATTTTGGGAAGGTAGCAATTTGTATGAGTTCTTTTACAATCTAAACAGGAGTCAAAATCAAAAATAACAATTTAGGCTGCCTCCTACTTTCTTTCATCGTAACAGTTTGTGAAACATTACTATTTTCTTGTTTTTTTCTTGAAATGCAAATACAAATATGCACATGGCTATGGTCAGAAGTGTTTTTGAAACTGCTTAAAATATAAGATTATGCTACTTATTATAATATCACCTTTCATTTCACCCAACTTTGCCTCCACCCTTCCACAAGGAAAACCTTAGCATTCTTTACATTTTATTGAGAAAATTTGGGTCATGGAAGGAAGCAGAGTGGCCTGGTGTCAAGGCATATCACTTTTTAATTTTGTCAAATCTTCAACTTCATAGTTCAGCTTAATTCTCATTTTTTATTAAACAATATTGACACACCTACAAGCATATTGTCCAACTACCACCCCTTCATTTTCTAAATAACCATGATTTCATTTTATATTTTCTAAATAAATCATTTTCACCATTTATTTTAAAATATCACCTTAAGAACAGTATTGTTTTGAAACATGAAAATTTTTCTGTAGTGATATAATGCTTTTATGAATGATTGTAACAAAATGACTATATATATATATATATATATATATATATCAATACATATTATAAGGAAGTGAAAGAACAGACAGATTAAAACCCACTGTTCATGCATTTACTTTGTAAAGAGTGCTCAATACAAAGTAGAGCTTAATAATGTAATTTTGTTATTTTTATTTCAATAAAAGCATTATATCACTACACAAAAAAATTTAATAATCTTTTTTAATTAGTTAAAAAAATGAAAATTCTTCTAAAAATTCATTATTCATAAAAGAAAACTTCTTAAGACAATAGTGTCCTTAATATAACTTATTTATAAAAATTAAAAGGCTTCATTAATAATGTTTTACTTTTCTTCCATTTCTTTTATGATTCAAATCAGATTTTTGTTAAATGGTTTCTGTTTTGCAAAAATATTAATGATTTAAATTCTTTAAAGCATCTGTTTTCTAACTAATATAAATATTAAGGGAGTCAATTTTAATTTCTCAAAATTTCATAAAATTAAGTATGGGGTGATAGATATTAAAACTATTTTTAGCAAGATTTTCTAAAAAGGAAAATTTCACAAATAATTTCACTTATTTGTGAACAAATCTGAAAAGTTTCATTAAAAGCTGATAATTATTTGATTTTTGCATAAATTTCCAAAAAACTGTTTTTTACCAACAACAAAGATACTAAAATTTCCTATATTAATCTTTGCAACTTATGCAAGCAAAAGCAAACTTTTTAAACAAAATTCAAATGTGGTAGAAAGGATTAAAAATTTAACTAAATAATAAAAAAAATACTTTTTAGTTAACGTTGATCCTCAAAAATTTCAGTGCAATGTTAATCATCAACAGTCTTCTTAATTTCTGTTCTTTTATTGTTCTCTCATTATTGTGGGGTTTGATACATTCACACCCACACACACACATGGTCATTCAGTGTTCACGTGATAACCTTAGTTCCTGCGTAAACGAATGCCGATAAAAGTGGGGAATGTCATGTGTTACGCCAGTTAGGATTTTGTCCCGGGCAAGAGCAGACATGTTTCCCTAACTCACACAAACACACGCGCACTAATTGCGGGTAGCAATTAGTGGCGCAAATTTTTATTTCTCACCAGCATGCACACACAACACTAAAAAAAACTCCAATTGGAAACAGACATTAACAGTATGCACATTAACTTTCATTCAAACTGGACTTTACATAAAATAACTGTCTACTGAACATCTTACGTTTCTGTCCAGACAAAGGGAAAGAACTTTTCTTTCTTTACTTTTATGCATGCTTTCAACCCTATGTAACCTTTGTTAATATATTGTTTTTCTGGTTACTTTCGCCTTTTTGTCTTTCTTATTTCCTGCTTTATTTCATGACCAAAGTTACTAAGCTTCGACTCGTAAAACTAAAATAGAGAGGACTATTCATCCTCTACAATTATTATTTTCTTTTTCTCACTCAGTCACCACTTAAATATTAGTAGCTTTATTATTTTATTACCTCCATGTAAAATCTTTTCATAGTAGTAATTCATTGTATTTCTTAAAAAAATTAATTTTTTTAAAAATGAAAACATAAAAAAGAGAAAACAGTATACACAAAAAATATTTCAAATATCAAAAATTCACAGAATAAAGACCTAAACACAGCATTTTTTTTCACACCAGTTAAAAATTTATTGCATTCCTTACAAAACATGAATAAACGTTTTACATGTAAGAAAGAAGTAACTCACACATTTTTTGATCCCAGTTTCACTGCATTCATTAAAATACATGAATAAGGTTTGCATAAACATTTTTATTGTGAGAAAAGAGGAACTCACACATTTCTTTCTCCCATTTTTATTGCATTCTTTACAACGCATGAATAAAGTTGGAATAAAAGTTTTAGTTTGAGAAAACTTTGATTCACTCATTTAATTCTAGTTTTATTGCATTCTTTACAATGCATGAGTATGGTTTTCAAAATGCTTTTTAATTTCAAAAAACAATAGCACATACATTTCCTATAATTGTTTTACTGCATTCCTTACAATACATGAATAAGGTTTGCATAAAGATTTTTTATTTGAGAGAACTATGATTCATCAATCATTTCTTTTTTTAGTAGAAAAGAACTTCTCAAAGTTTAAAAGTTCATTTCGTAATTGTTTATCCATTATAAGTTCTAAAAAAGAAATATTTTATCTTTGAACCTTTAAGAACTTGGCTCTCAAATATTCATGCCTGTAATACTTGCTGCACGATAATTAAAGTATATCTACTCAGGATTCACTGATTAAGCTTTTGGTTGTCTCATCCATTACAAAATTCATGAAAATCCAGTCACAAAACACATTTAAACTTCACTGCAAAGTACAGGAATTTTCCATTAAAATACAGATCCTGTAAGTAGTTGTTCTCCTATCTATTTTATTATTTGTAGTTAATCTCCTAGAAACCCCTATTTACTGGGAATAACACCCAGCACTAAATGTCAGGCTTGTGGGTTGAAAGAGTTAATATAGCAGATAATAATGTAATAAAATATTTATATAATAAACGTGGAAAAGTTTGTCACTTAACTAAGCAGAGTTATTTCCATCATACTGACTCCGAAATTGGCATTACTGAAATAACTTTGCTTAGCTAAGTGACAAACATTTCCACATTAATTCTATTAACTCTCTACCTCAATATTGAGCACTTTATGACAGAAAACCTGCTTGCCTAAAATGCCTTCCTACCAGTAAACTACTGAAAAAACATCAATTTTGACTAAGCATCATTACAATTTAACATCATATATATATATATATATATATATATATAGTTTTTATCAAGCCTATATAACACAATTTTCGATTCATTGCAAACAACCATATCTGCTTTGAAATGTATCATAAATGTCAACAAATGTAAACATGTTACGGAAATTGATGAATTTTAATGAAACTTGGTTATAAACAACTGACAATTTGAAATGAATTGTTTGAACATTATTTTTTTTATCAATCTCGTATTTAAGTAGATATTCTGTTGTTTTTTTTAATTAAACAGTATTATATATTTATATCTACCAGTCTGATTATTTACGATAAATTGTTATTACGAAAATGTGTGGCATTCGGCAGGATGTTTACATTTGTTGACATTACGATACATTTCAGAGCAGATATGGTTGTTTGTGATGAATCGAAAACTGTGTTATATAGGCTTGATAAAAACCTCATTTAGACTGGAGGCTATTCGTGGTCGAGAGGTCTAAGACGTTACCATATATATATATATATATATATATATATAAATGTATATATATATATATAAATGTATATTTGGGAAGCAATCTTTCAGTTAAACATGTTTTGTTAAAAACAACTTACAAGGAAGATTTTATTAATTTTTTTATTTAATTTTTCCAGTATTCTTACATGTTTTTTTTTTTTTGCCAGAGATAAAGAATATAAAATTGTTCCATAATTTTTTACTTTCAAAGCACTTTCAGCCTCTTCACAGGTCATTTTCAAGGATGTTATTTTTCTGGTGTTGTTATGTTCTCATGTTTGACTGTAATGTAATTTTTTTCTGTTTTTTTTTGTTTTTTGAAAAATGAAATATATATGTGAATGAATAAATAAAAATAGTAATAAAAGTAAACATCAAATACTGATATTTTCATGGTTTGTTAATTTGGCAAAATATTTTTAAAGTACATTTTTATAATAAATGCTATATCTCTTTACAATGTAGGCAATCATGGTTCTTCACAGCTTCCTGTTTTCCCTTATCATTGAACTGCCATACCTTCTAGGTAAAAACAGTAGGATGAATTCCTGTTAAATTCTTTGCCATTTGGAATTCAAAATTTTATTTTTCATAGATTGGTTGCCACCCAAAACTAAATAGTTCAGTCTACCCTTTTATTTTACCCATAGATGGGGGTGTGAGAAAAGATGGATTCCTGAATTTTAAAAAGTGAATATATCAGGCTAGGCCAGAATTTGAACTCATCTTGATAATTACCTTTTATGCACTCATAACCATTATATTATCTACACATACATTTAATATAATTATCATTATATTATCTACACATACATTTAATAATACACATACATTTAATATAATTATCATTATATTATCTACACATACATTTAATAATACACATACATTTAATATAATTATCATTATATTATCTACACATACATTTAATAATACACATACATTTAATATAATTATCATTATATTATCTACACATACATTTAATAAAAATAATGTATTTATTTTAAATGTCAATACAATGAAAGCAAAAAAAAGAAAAAGAAAATGAGTTTTATCCAATTCTGTTAACTTTAATTCAAAATATTTATATTGGGCAGCTTTGTACACAGATTTAAAATAAAAGCTTTTTAAAATGCCATTGAAGACATGACATAATATAATTGAGGCATTTGGAATCACAAGGTACTTTCCATGGCAAAAACAAAACAAAAAATGATGTTTAAAGTTTGCCAATTTTTGAAATGCTATAACTTCTTATCTATTTGAGATAAACCACTCAATTCTTTTTTAAAGGAAGTTAAAAGTATCTACTTTAACATGCCAACACTTATAATGGCAAACCTGTGTGGCCTTCTGAAGCAAAATCTTTATACATATGTAATGCAAATGGAGCACCACCGTAGTGCAACTTTTGCTCAACAAAATAATGACATTATACTCCCCGTTGCCAAATAAAAAGGTTTAAAATATGTCTAATGGCAAACATAAGCTTGTGCATAAACATACCAATGAATTTTGATGAAAAAATATTTTGAAATGGAAAACATGAATAATCTGAGATGTTATCATAAAAGTAATCATTATACACTGTTACTGGTTAGAAAACAACCATAATGAGTAGACAAAAACATTGGCTCCGATTTGGTCTCTCTTAAACATTACCAGGATGTACCTACTACATCAACAATCAGCATGAGCCTACACAATCAGGCAGGAGCATATGCTATGTCTAGGAAATTAGACCTTGTAGCAAGTACCTAATGATATCATTGAGTTGCTATCCAGATAGAGTAATGTTTCGGGAAAAAAGTGTTATGCTCAACTAATGTTCACATACATGGTGGAAAGTACCTAGTAAAGAAGGCCTCAATTAGAATCACTTGTGAATGTATCATCATTTGTAAATTCCAAAGTTTAACACTTGTCCAAGTAATGATCAACTTTTTCTACAAGAATATAATTTCTCCCGAGTGTGTTTTCGAATATGCTTCTTTAAACATGAGCTCTGTGAAAATGCAAATCCACATATTTTACAGAGATATGGTCTTTCTCCTGTATGCGTTCGTCTGTGTCTGTTTAAAGCTGAGCTATGAGAAAATGCATTACCACATGTGTTACAAGAATATGGTTTCTCTCCTGTGTGTGTTCGCAAATGTTCTTTCAGATTTGAATTTTGTGAAAATGCAGCACCACATACATCACATGAATATGGCTTCTCTCCAGTGTGTGTTCGTATGTGCTTTTGTAAGGCTAAACTCTCTGCACATGCATATCCACAAATCTTACATGAGTATGGTTTCTCTCCAGTGTGTGTTCGTTTGTGATTTTTTAATGCAGAACTAGTTGAACATGAATATTCGCAAATATTACAAGAATATGGTTTCTCTCCAGTATGTGTTCGTTTGTGCGTTTCTAGAGCAGAACTAGCTGAGCAGGCATATCCGCAAATATTGCAAGAATATGGTTTCTCTCCAGTATGTGTTCTCATGTGTTGTTTCAAAACCAAACTTCTAGAAAATGCAGATCCACATATTATACATGAATGAGGTTTCTCTCCAGTGTGTATTCGCAGGTGAGCATTCAAAACTGATCTCTGTGAAAATGAAGATTCACAAAATTTACAAGAGTATGGTTTTTCTCCTGTGTGTGTTCGTATATGTGTTTTCAAAATGTCATTATTTGTTGTTTCATATCCACAAATGTGACAATAATATGGCTTGTCACCAGTATGTCTTCGCAGGTGCCTTTTCAAAGCAGAAGGATATGGAGTTGCATAGCCACAAAGTTCACAAGAATACGGCTTCTCTCCAGTGTGTGCTTGTTTGTGTCTTTTCAGTGTTGATTTCTTGGAACATGCATATCCACATACTTCACAAAAATGTGGTTGAGCTTGTATGTGAATTTGACTGTGTATTTTATATAATGATTCATCTAAAGATGCATATCCACAGATACTGCAAGAATATACTGGCTCTGTTGAATGCTTTTCCATATTTTTTTTAAACAGATCTCTGAAAATACAAACTCACACACATTCTGTTTTCCTCAAAGCTGTGATCTACTGTGACATTTTTGAGGTGAATATATTTACAATTCAAGTTCAAACAGTTTAATTTCCTCTGAGGTGTGTTGATGGGTGTATCTCCAAAAATGTTGAAAGAAATTAAGCTGATATGCTTTACAAAAATATTTATTTTTTTGGTTTCCCTGTGTTTTCTGCTTTCCAGATGATACAGATATTTTTATGACTTTACAAAAGATATATTTCCAAATGCAATAACAAATAACAATTGTAATCCCTTTCTTCACACTGGGCAATCTACGAATGTAAAGGTGATAATATTATTGACAATGTATAAGAATGCTTCAAATAAGAAGATCACAAAATGTAAATTTTAATGATTCTACAATGTATATTTAATTGTAAATAATTTCTAACCGAAACTAAAATAAATTTTTCTTACATGAGTATTATTTTCTTAGTTCATTTTCTCTCTAGGGTTACATCTTCTTTAATTGTTTCTCCAGATGCTAAATGCAGTAGACATTGAAAATGAAAAGGAATTAAATGAAAATGCAGCAGATTAAAATGTCACCAATGTTTAACTTTCATGCCTACAAAAATCCAGTATGTCAAAAAGTTATTCCATTGACACCGCTATTTCTGTATACACTTTTGACTCCATCAGCTATCAATTAAGTACCATACATGATACATGCTTGGGCGATCATGTCCCAAAAGGGACATGACTGACTGGGTAAATGATTATCCCACAGCAGATTGCCATTACATTCTGCGATAGATTGGTTGCCAACCAAGGCCACACAGCCCAATCTGTCCTGTTATTTAATCCATAACTGGAGGGAAGAGATGGATTAATACCTTTCCCAAAGGTATTTGCACCTAAGTGAATGAAAGGAATTCAACTGGAATTCAAACTTGACTCCCCGATTTCTCATTCTGAACCACAATACACATCAGCTATGCTTGTTTTAAAAAATAGATTGGAATTTTAATAAAACCCAAACATATGAAAATCGATTTATAACATTTTCTTTATTCTTAAGATTTGACAGCAAAGATATTAAACATCATTAGCTCTTTCATTTTATACTATCAGATTATATCTACTGAAAAAAAAAATAGTTACTAGTAAATGAATTATACCTCAATGAGTTCTTCCTGTAGACATTAAATTTTGGGCAATGTTTAAATTTCATGCCCACAAAAAAATAGTGTGTCAAAAGAGTGTTTTTTCTCTTGACCCCACTATTATTTTGACTACCTTCAATCCTCAGCAATATTGTTTTAAAAAGCAATAATTAAAATTGCAATAAAAACTAAACAAATGATGAAAGTGAATTCATGCATTTTTTTGTTCTTGATAATTTACAACAAAAATATGAATGAAACACTAGATTTTTTATTTACAAGAACAATTTTATATTTACATCATGATAAAAATGTACATTTTGAAGGATGAAGGTTCAGCTGTTCTGTTCTTAGAACCAAACGGCTAGACTGCCTGCACATATGGTTTGATCATGGTGGTGAAAGCTTGTGCAGAACCAACCACATTTTTAAGAGAACCAAATTTTAAGTTCTCCGAATGAGCTTCAGAAGCCAGGGTTATCCTTCTAAATTCATTGCCACTCAAGGCTAGACAAGCCAGTCTGTTATACTATTTATCCATAACGAATGGAGAAGAGATGGATTCATACCTTTTGCAAGCATAAGTGAATGTAACAAACTTCACTGGAATTCAAACTCAGTTCTTTGATTTCTTATTCTGAGTCAGTATTTATTACACCAGCCAGTTAAGTGGCATACGTGAAACATGCTTGGGTGATCATGTCTCGAAAGAGACATGACTGACTGGGCATAAGATTATCCCGCAGTAGGTTGCCATTGCTGTCTGTGGTAGACTGATTGCCAGCCAAGGCTATAGAACCCAATCTGTCCTGTTATTTAACCCATAACTGGAAGGAAGAGATGGATTAATACCTTTCCCAAGGGTATTTGCACGTAAGTGAATGCAATGAATTCAACTGGAATTTGAACTCGGCTCTCCGATTTCTCATTCAGAGTCAATATCCACTGCACCACAACGCACCACAATGCATATAAAAGGCTAAAAAGTAATCCTCTAGCCAAGACTCTAGGGTATAGTCTGTCCTTTTATTTACCCATTGATGGGGAGAGAAGTGATGGATTCATACATTTCCCAAGGGTATTTTCACATAAGTGAATGCAACAAACATGACTGGAATTCAAAATCAGCTCACAGATTCCACAATTTGCACGGCTATCTATTATGCCAATACATATATATAGGTATATTTTTCTTTTTCTGTATGAATATCAGTCTGCTAATTGCCATACATGATACACACTTGGGCAATAATGTCTCTTTCGAGACATGACTCGAGGCATATTTTCCTACAGTAGGTTGCCATTTCATTCTGCAGTAAACTGGTTGCCAACCAAGGCTATAGAACCCAGTTTGTCATGCTGTTCAACCCATAGCCAGAGGAAGAAGAGATTGATTAATACTTTTCCCAAGGGTATTTGTACACAAGCGAATGCAACAAATTCAACTGGAATTTGAACTCGGCTCTCCGATTTCTCATTCCAAGCTGATATCCATTACACAACGCACATAAAATCCCAAAGCAGCTGTTACATAAGATAAATGAAGCAAAGATAGATTTGAAACTTGAAAACATCAGCTGTTTTATTAAAATCAAATAAAAATTGTGGCAGTAAGATACCAGATGATGTGTGCTGATGTATCTACAGCGCAATATCCATGCTAATTGATATTAAGTACAAACTAAACAAACACAGATAAGACAGAACAACAATAATTAAAAAAAGAGGAGAGGTTAAGTTGTTAGAACTGCAGAGAACACAGTTCGATAATAATTGTTAATGACGCTCCAAATTCCTAACTGCTATTAATCTTTATATAGCTATTTTGGATCACTGATCATTCCATCTTTGAAAATGCTAGAGGGGTGTCAACTGCTCTACAACACTACAATTTTCTTCTAATAATAGTAGACTAATTCCTGATAGTGAAAATGGGTGGCTCTGCTTAATGAAACAAATCAGAGTAAAATTTTCTCTACCTAGCTACTTATGTCAAGTTGAAACAAATTAGAGGCCTAACTATGAAACATAAGTTTTACTGTATTTGTAGTGAATGAAAAATTTATCAGTGTCATTAAAGTACATCGAAATTAATTTTCAGTGATGCCAATTATGAATACAGATGGTATTTACATGTGAGCTCTAAGATGAGATAGTTTTGTCGTAAACAACCTCTTCCTAATTATAGCTATAAAAAAGCATAAATAATGGTGTAAAAAATAACATATGAAAGCAAATTTTAGTGAAAGTAACCAAGAAGTCCAGAAAAAAATAAGATGATTTCATGTCTTTGCATTAGAAATATGAACATCAAAAAGTATAAAGAAAAATGGAAATAATGTATGATGCATGAAATATGAAATAACCAGTATGAATTAGAAATGTCAGTGGATATCAGAAACTGTTTTATTTATCATTATCTCCACATAAAGCATGATTTATTCATAAATTAAAAAAAGTAAATCAAGCCTGAAATGTGATAATAAAAGCAATCAGTTGAAAGTCGATAACCAAATTGGTTGGTCATTTTCGTCCAGGTCTTGTGCATTTTTTCAAGAGAAAATAAAACCAATATCAAGCATTATAAAGACATCTGTAAAAATTTAGGATGTGTGTGTGTGTGGGGGGGGATTCTCTTTTCTGATTTCCAGTGATGGAGAGACTCTAACTGACTTACACAAATGTAAACTTTCTACATTTTTGAAAGATTGCATTTTGAGCCAGCACCTGCTAGCCAGAATCTATAAATATGAAATATAAAAAAGGAAGGAATCAGAAAAGGATTCCATTTTGTGTGAATTCAGACATGGATCACTCATCAATTGAACTGACATTTCCCACTTTACCGATGTAGATTCTCCACCAAAATTAAGTCACTACTTTTCCTTCTTCTTAAGGGTTTTATTAAACAGACTTCAGTGTGTATAAGTAAACATTTCCTTTCTTCTCAAGGTTTTTATTGAACACACTTCAACATAAGTGAACTTTTCCCTTTATAGGATACAAATCCTATATCATCCAACAATTAACTAAAATGCAAAATGTAAAATTGGCATACCAGCAAAAATAGATCAGAATGACTGAAAACGTTTTGGAAAAACCCAGGCCAAGGCAAATTTCATAAGATGGTGGGAAAATTAAGATTTCAGAATCTGGTTGGATAGGAAATAACAAATTGATCTATACCCCGTCAAATTTTCTGAACACCTAAAAAAATAGGTATGCAGTTTCGAGCCGACCCCATGAACTGCTAAGTACTTATTCACATCCCTTGACCAGCAAAACTCAGTCCGATATGGGAGCAGTAATCTGATAAGGACCTCGTCGCAACGTAATAAAAGAAATTTCAAGACGCCGACCCTGTCATGTCTCATTGAAATATATTCATTCTTCTTCTTTCCAATTTTCCTTTCTTTGTCTTCATTTACACGCCGTCAAAGAAAACAACAACAATAACAACAAGACATCTTCAACTGACGTCTAAAAACTAACGTCTGATAAGTACAATCTCTTTTATTGCTTGTCTTTCTTTTTCACTCTCTTGCCAGCCAAAAAAGGGAAAGAAACACAGATTTTATTGGTACCCTGATTAATCTTTTTATACACGCATAATGCTACTATCAACCATAAGCTAGATTCATTTGACTCCTTACTACTATTTTTCTGGAACATTTAACTACATACATTTTCCTCTTTGAACATTTTCTTCTTACAAATTCATTATATCTGTTTAGTTAATAAAATTTTTACTTTAACACACAAAATGAAATATTTTATTCTTCCACATTTCAATATCTAACCTTCAACCTTCTGATATTTTAAATTGTGGGGACTTTGGTTGTGTTTGGCACAAGGCCAATTTGACAAGCATAACCAAGGCCCCTACATCTTTTTCTCAAGGGTTTTATTGAATACACCTTAATGTAAGGGAACTTTTCCTTTCTTCTCAAAGGTTTTATGAAACTTACCACAAGGTGTAGAAACATCAAATAAATTGTTGTTATAAAAAAAAACCCTCGTCTTACCTTTCATTCTAAATTTGCTTGTATAATTTTAATGCAATTCTTACTTTATCATGTGACTTTCAAAAAAAAGTATGTAGTTTCAAGATTGTCTTATTTTGAACAACACCCACAATAAACTGTAATCAGTCAGTTAAGTGCCACATGTGATACACGCTTGGGTGATCATGTCTCAAAAGAGACATGACTGACTGGGCAGAAGATTATCCCTCAGTAGGTTGCCATTGCTTTCTGCGGTAGACTGGTTGCCGACCAAGGCTATAGAACCCAATCTGTCCTGCTATTTAACCCATAACTGGAAGGAAGAGACGGATTAATACCTTTCCCAAGGGTATTTGCACGTAAGTGAATACAATGGATTCAACTGTAATTCGAGTTCAGCTCCCTGGTTTCTCGTTCCGAGCCGATATCCACTGTACCACAACGCACATCCAAATTGTAATCACAGCTCCCTAAATTTAGTTGTACACCAGCAACTTATTACGGTCCCCCAACACTAACAGCTTACATAACCAAAATCTTTCCCTATGCTTTCAATTTCTTTTTCTTCTGCCAAAAGTGATATAAAACTTCCTGGCACTCACTATCATCTCTTAGGGTAGCTGGAGGTGGTGTAATAGTTAGCAAACTTGTTTCACTAGAATCATTACAACTGAGTATAGTGAGTTCGATCTTCACTGGGTGCCCCATACTTTCGGCTTTGCACCACTTCTAAGATGCGCTTAGAAAATCACTTCAGTGACGTCTCTTTTTATGTTCTGAACATATTTTTACGACCGCAACACAACAGCAATGTTTTTGTTTTTTTTATTAACACTTCAAGTTCAGTTTTAAAAGTTCCTCATTAGACTAGACTACTATTTTTTTACGCTCTTCTTTCACAATATGAAATAAAAAAAATAATAAACATGTTACATATCTATCATTATTTTTTAAAAATTACCACGAGAAGGAAAAATAAATTAACAATATTTGAAATTTGAATTTAACATCAAACTCAATAACTCTCGAATAAACTCAAACATTTTTTAACATGTGGAAGGAAATAAAAGTTTTTAAAAAATATAAGTTTTTATTTATTTTTTTAATTTTCTTTTACTTACCTTTTTCACTTTCGAATAAGCAATGTAGCAATTCGCAAATGCATAAACGACAAAAAAAAATGATGTCGCAGTAGTCGTCGAGGAAATTTTCTTACTTTCAAAATTCAAATACAACATTCTACCGATATGGCATCGACACAATTTTTGTATTATTTGTTTTGTTCAATTCTTTAATAATGTAAGAAATAAAAAGTCTCGTATAAACAAAAATACCAATATGGCAAAACTCAATAAACGTTAATAAATCAGACAAAAAATATTTCGTCTGCTGCTAAAAAAGGAAAATCGCCAAGCGGTGTCCGTGTGAAAAACACGATCCCTTTCTTTGTGGCAAAAAATAAAATGATAATATTTTATTTTGAATATCATCTTACTTTAAGGAAGAATGATCCCTTTGAAAATTGGGATAATATTAGTACTATTTATTTTTCTTCTTTGATTATCGGTATTTAAACTTTGATTCAAAACAAAATCGAAGCGGAGAATTTTGAGAGGAATAATTTAATAAAAAAATTATTTATTATTATTGATTATTATAATTATTACGAATAATTTAACATGCATTTGCATAGTTAATTATGTGTCAGTCCTTCTTGCATTGTATATTTTTAAATGTTTTAAAAAGTAATAAAAAAATTTGAAAAAGACAAGAAGTTTTCAGATAAAAAATGAGAACATGAACATCTGGGGACCAACGTCAACGAACAGTACTGTACATCATTTTGCACTAGGTACACAGAATGTTGTTTAATGCAGGTTAATTTTTTTTTGTGTGTGTGTGTGTGTGTGTGTGTGTGTGTGTGTGTGTGTGTGTGTGTGTGTTTGTTTGTTTTACATTCAATGCGTTTTTCAAAAGTTATTTTCAAGTATTATTTAAAAATTTAAATTTTGCATTGCTACTTCAAATGATTTCTAAACTGAATTACCTCCCTTGCCATTCGTTTAACTTTTTTTAAAATTTTTTTTGAAAAGTCATTAAAAACGAAATAACACGAAAAAAAAGTAGTGTCCAGATTCGAAATGTCAAAAACTTTTGGAAGAAAGCAGTATAAACACCACCGTCTCACTGCGCGAGCTTAGAAAATAAAACATTAAAGATTAAATATATGCTAAAAAGATTCAGAATATAATATAAAAACTGATTTAAAAAATAAAAAAAATTGTGATTAAATGAAAAGAAATATTTTAAAAACGTTATCAGTTTTTTACAACCTAAAAAGTTCGCACTAACAGAATTGTGGAAACTGCTTATTTCTAATTTGCATATATTTAATCTGCATGACTCGCTCTTGTATTTTACACACTTACACACACACACAATTTCTCTACTGTCTGGCATGTTTTCATTCTCGAAACACGCGGTAATCATTTCTGTCACGTGTATTTTTCCAGTGCAGTTTGGTTTGGTTAACCAGCGGGCACACATGATTCTAGCAGTTGGACGTCCGCTATCAGCAGGCAATGGTCACTTAACGTACAGCAGTCTTCCAACTCAAGGGAAGAACCTCTGCTATCCAATATTGCAGAGGGTCCTTGTTTTCTCACACACCAGCACTAATTGCAGGTAGCAATTAGGTGCTAATTTTATTTCGAACACACACATACATGCATTATTTTCACACAAACTCCAATCGTACATTTCAATTATCAATTCAATTCAAGAATTTGGATGAATATCGCGCTCAGCCCAGACAGTTGGGTCCAAGAATCGATCGTAACAAATATGCAAATGCCTAACTCACGCACAAACATTTTTCGCTTAAAATGCAATCACACAAATATTACTTTGTTGAACTCTTATACTTTGTGTCAGGTTAATTATTCTTAAACCTAAAACATAATGCAACATGTGGACTGAACAAATGAACATTTTACTTTCTTTTCAAAGAAACTCTTTATTCAACTTTGTACCAATTGTATAAAAAACAGTCAATCGGAAACAGCTCACACATTCCTATATCCTGCTTTAATTGTATGCCTTATCTTATCAATATCACCATTTATATTATTGTTTGAATATATATTTTATTCCTGTTGTTTCGAAGCAGTATCATTGTCATCATTTCTTATTCTATCTTCATTTCATAATCCTGAAATGTTGTATCAAATCGAATATAAATACTGTTGGAGAGTTTCAGAGATGTTATTTGACCAGATCGGGAGAAGTGTAAAGTTTATTGTCCTTGAACCAGACGTAGTCTTCAACCTGATTGCAATATCTTCAAAAACCCTCTATATAACTTAGAGATCGCCGACGTTCCCTATTTTATTAAAAAAAAGTATGTTTAAAAAAAAATATTCTTGTTTTATAAGAAACTGGCAGTATGTGGGGGGGTTTGGTATTTGCTGGGTTGTATGTTGATTATTTCCCCCACAAATACAACACTCTATTTTGCAATCGCGCAAAATGAAGGAATAAATTACAACGGACATTCAACAACAAACAATTTATTCTGTGACAAATAAAATGGTATGTAGAAACCAACAAAATACATGATTCGAAAATTTCCCTTTTGAGAAATATAAACTTGGCAAGAAGTTAATTTTTTGTCCAAAAACGCGTACAAGTGTACATTAGCAGAGTCTGTAAATAAGCCTTTCCTACTTACATTCAGTTGGCGGCAGCGTGTCGCGTTGCTCAAAGAAAGTTTGTCGGCTTATTCTTTTTAAGGTCCTTGGAGCGAGGTCACGAACTTTTGGCATGGAAGAAAGGACATTGCCGGCAAAGTATACGGTGGCATGCGGACTTAATGGCCTGCTGGGTGACTGCTTGATGACTGACCTTTCTTTCTAACTGTGTGTATTATATACATTAATAGGGGATCAACTAATCTTCCTAACATTAGGGTGTGAAAACGTTTACGGACCAATCAGATTTATTATTTTACTATTTTGTTTGGGGCCTAAATATTTTTGTGTTAATTTACTTCCAAGCCTATTTTTCTAGAATGTTCTTATTCTAAGTTTTTAGCTGATTGGTTGAGAAATATAAAAATGTAATCTAAATTCTACTGCTGTTTTGATCCAATTTTTCTAGAATGCTCTATTGTTTTTCTGTTTCTTATTTTAATTTAAAAAAAAATGTGTATCCCATAAGTATAATCCATGGTCCTGGAGCTCAGACTCTTTGGACGTTGGCACGAAAGACTAAAAACTTTAAAAAGCAATAGTTGTTTCCAGTTAAAGCAAAACCGTAGACTGAAAGAAAAATCAATGGAAGTCAAATTTTGATTTTCTGGTGTCGATATCAAATTTTCTGCACTATTGTAAGAATTGCAACCTTGAAACTTCTGAATATCGTTTCCTATGTCTTTGTCTATAAGTGTATCAAATTCAATTAAAATCGGACCACTCCTTCTATAACCTGATTTTTTCGATTATCGATTTTAGATATTTATCGGGGGTACCTCGACACAAAAACCCAGCTAAGAACACTCGCATGCGCTTATAGTACAACTGTGTCTGTAAATTTTCAAGAAAATTGGTTCAGCCGTTTCGGAGTCTATAGGTAACGGATACACACACGCAGTTTCATTTATAAATAAGTTTAGATTTGTGTTTACGGTCGATAATTGTTTTCAATGATATAACACTCCACCCATGTCTATTGAACAGGTTATGAGGCTCATCCCTTGTTCCCTGTTTAGGATGTGGTTTCCGGCTTTCTCTTTTCCAATCTTCTCACTTTGGTTTCTTTTTTTTTCAATTAGAGTAGATAGATCTATCGCCCGGTTCACACTCCACCCATGTCTATTGAACAGGTTAAGAGGCTCATCCCTTGTTCCCTGTTTAGGATGTGGTTTCCGGCTTTCTCTTTTCCAATCTTCTCACTTTGGTTTCTTTTTTTTTTCAATTGGAGTAGATAGATCTATCTATCGCCCGGTTCACACTCCACCCATGTCTATTGAACAGGTTAAGAGGCTCATCCCTTGTTCCCTGTTTAGGATGTGGTTTCCGGCTTTCTCTTTTCCAATCTTCTCACTTTGGTTTCTTTTTTTTTTCAATTGGAGTAGATAGATCTATCTATCGCCCGGTTCACACTCCACCCATGTCTATTGAACAGGTTATGAGGCTCATCCCTTGTTCCCTGTTTAGGATGTGGTTTCCGGCTTTCTCTTTTCCAATCTTCTCACTTTGGTTTCTTTTTTTTTCAATTGGAGTAGATAGATCTATCTATTGCCTGGTTCACACTCCACCCATGTCTATTGAACAGGTTAAGAGGCTCATCTCTTGTTCCCTGTTTAGGATGTGGTTTCCGGCTTTCTCTTTTCCAATCTTCTCACTTTGGTTTCTTTTTTTTCAATTGGAGTAGATAGATCTATCTATCGCCCGGTTCACACTCCACCCATGTCTATTGAACAGGTTATGAGGCTCATCCCTTGTTCCCTGTTTAGGATGTGGTTTCCGGCTTTCTCTTTTCCAATCTTCTCACTTTGGTTTCTTTTTTTTTTTCAATTGGAGTAGATAGATCTATCTATCGCCCGGTTCACACTCCACCCATGTCTATTGAACAGGTTAAGAGGCTCATCTCTTGTTCCCTGTTTAGGATGTGGTTTCTGGCTTTCTCTTTTCCAATCTTTTCACTATTACATAGCCCCCTGCATATCAGTGGCATTACTGCCTTGCTTAGGGTGATACGATTAAAAAAAACACTAACAGTTGAGTAATTTAACTTCGCAAATTTAGTTTTATTTGAAATAATTAGGAATATTAGGAGTATGTGTCAGTTAAGTGGCATACGTGATAGACGCTTCCACTTGTGCTATATATCATATATATATATATATATATATCATATATATATATATATATATATATATATATATATATATATATATATATATATATATGATATATAGAATATATATATCATATATATATATATATATGATATATAGCACAAGTATATATATATATCATATATATATATATCTCCTTCAATCCTTGACTGACTAGGAAAAAGATTTCCCAGCAGTAGGTAGCAATTTTTTTCTGCGCTAGACTGATTGCTAACCAAGGTTATAGAACCCAATATGTCCAGCTATTCAACCCATAGCTTGAGGGAGAAGAAACGGATTCATTTACCTTTCCCAAGGATATGATAAGGGAATGCAATGAATTCAACTGAAATTCGAACTCGACTCTCTGATTATCTCATTAACGAGCCGATATCCGTACACAGTGAGTACTGTACTGTGCACTGTGGGGATCACGTGTATTTCCACATATTCATACTTTTTCTTACTCCTGTCTTGCGTGTCTTCTTCATTCACGAAACACGCGACCATCACGAGATATTCTTATGCGTTCCCGCGTTTTCCCGGCGCTTATAAAAAAAAAAAGCGGGGACACACGTGTTATCCGCAGTTCCAGTTCGAGTTCCAAGCAAGACAGTTGGCAGTTTCAGCTGCCCGCGATACCGCCGGGGTCGCGTTCCTCAATCTTACCTAATTCGCTCTCACACCCCGCACTAATTGCAGGACGCAATTAGCTGCCATTTATTTCTTTAACTTAACATGTGCACAAATCTTTCACATCTTCCAATCGGAATTTTCGTCAAGTCGACACCAGTATGTACATTGCATTCTTTCCTTCTCAACTGACTTTTTTTTGTTATGTTTCTTAAAGTCTTAACGCTACAAGGGAAACAACTTTCCTTCTACTATTTGCATGCTTAATCTCAACTATGTAAAATTTATCGTTAATACAATTCATTGTTTGTTTTATTCAAGCGTTTTATTTCCAACTTTAATTACACGAGAACGATTTGTAAATATAAATCGTAAAGGGCCTAAAAATTCTCTACAGCACCATCATGCGCGTCCTAATAAGAAGAGGAATAACTGACCTGAAAAAGTATTTCCGTAGAAAGGTTTGTTTTTTTAAGCAATTTAATATAAAGTTCATTTATTAAGGAATAAATGCTTAAAATTACTATGAAATTGGTTGATTCCCTGATTTTGGGCTAAATTTCAAAAGATAAAAGTGGGTAGAAACAATTTTTCTTTTTTTACAAAAGTGCGCATGATTTCCTCTTATGCGAGAAAATCGGATGCTTATCTCTCTTGGTTCTCTCGAGATATATCGAAACCAAAACACCGTCGCTGTTCGTAAGGATAATTTCACACTAGAATTTTAAATTTATTTTCCTATTTTGTCATGAATCCGTTTTTCTGATGCTTCATTGCTCAGCAGACAATCAGACAAGAAGACGTTCACTATTAAGTCAGTATAAACATCTACACACAAATTTAGTTTTATTTGAAATAATTAGGTGTTAAAAAAAAAAGTGTTAAAAACATAAAGAACGAACTCATTGATAAAAAACATTGAGTTCGTTCTTTATGTTTTTAACACTTTTTCACGTTTAGTTAAAAAATGTATTTTTCGGCTTTATATTTGTTTTAAGTATAAAACTATTACATTTGTTTCTTCAACTGTATAATAAATAAATTGCTAATGATTTTGATAAACTTTTATTTGTTTTATTATTTTTATTTCTTTTCTTTTTCAATCTGTATCATTGAAAATCTAAAATTTACTATTTCTTTTTGTCCTCCCCTACGATATTGCATTAACAAATAAATGGTTTCTCTCTCTTTTATTTTCTTTAATTAAAGATTAAAAAAAAACAAAAAAAAAAACATTGCACTATTTATTGCACTATTATTCCCAACGCACTTTCTCCCATATAGGAAAAGAAAAGAATAAAAATTCAATCAATTTGTCGTGTGTTGGAGAATACAGATAATTCTGTTTTCGACTATTTTTAAATAACCTGGTAATTTTTTTTTAGGTCCCGAAGGCTTGTATCCCTTCAAATCTTTCCAAAATAGCCTTATTTCTGTGCAAATGTACTGAACTCCAATCAACAATTAGATATTGAAGAAGCCTACATTTTTTTATGTTAACGACCAGAAAAAAAAAATCGAACTTCTCGTTCTTTTTGTCACCCACTACCGGCACGGTGATATGTCATTCGCTGCTGAATGACTTTAGGCGTAGGAAGCTAATTTCGGCCTATTTACTTCCTTTACTGAAAAGTCTTTGAAGAAACTATTCGCTTTTTTTTTTTTTGGAACTCCATTTCAGCAGAAAGTTGTGTGTATTTGCGTGTTGTTTTTTTTTTCCATTTTTTTTTTTTCGTTGGTAATTAATTTAAGAAAGTTGTATGTACTTTATTTCAGAAGAAAGTTAACTTTGAAATATATGAAAATAAGTGATAATTGTAGTTTTACTTAATTTTTTCCGACAAAAGTTAACTTTCAAATATATGAAAATATAGAATTATTTTTAAGGAAGTTAACTTTCAACAAATGTATGAAAATAAGTGATAAGTGTTAGTTTAATTAACCTTCAAATACATTGCATGTATTTGCATGTTTCTTTTTCTATTTTTTTATTTCATAAGAAAATTAAGCTTTTTCCCCCCTTTTTTCTTTTTGGTACTCAATTTCAGAAGAAAGTTAACTTTCAAATATATGAAAATAAGTGATAAGTGTATTATTTAACCTTCTGCGTGTTGTTTTTCCTTTTCTTTTTTTTTTTTGGTACTTAATTTCAGAAGAAAGGTAACTTTCAAATATATGAAATAGATTTTGTTTTAAGAAAGTTAACTTTAAGGTTAAGTAAAACTACTTATCTTCATATTTTTAAAGTTAACTTTCTTCTGAAATCAAGTCCCCCAAAAAAAGGGAAAAAACCCACACAAATACACGCAATATATTTGAAGGCTAATTCTACACTCACACTTTTTTCATATATTTGAAATTTAACTTTCTTCTGAAATTAAGTACCCCCACCAAAAAAGGTAAAAAAAAAACAAAAAACACCCAAATACACGCAGCTTTCTGAAAACTACTGCATTTTTTAAAAATTGTCAATGTCATTTTTTCCATTTTTTAACTTCTAACTTCCTTTCCAAATGATGTAATTATTGTTTTATTTTCAATGTTAACTTAAGTATAAAACAATGCTTTACTGTACTACTTATTTTGTTCTTTTTGATATTTATAAGTATTTTCATATATTTGAAGGTTAAGTACAACTACACTTATCACTTATTTTCTTATATTTCAAAATTAACTTTCTTCTGAAATTAAGTACACGCAACTTTCTTCTAAAATTAAGTACCAAAAAAAAAAGTGTAGTAATTTCTGCAAAGAATTTACAGTAAAGGAAGTAAATAGGCCGAAATTAGCTTCTTGCGCCTAAAGTCATTTAGCAGTGAATGACATACTGTGCCGGTAGTGGGTGACAAAAAGAGTGAGAAGTTCAAATTTTTTTTTTTTTCTGGCCGTTAACATAAAAAAAGGTAAGTTTCTTCAATATCTTAATTGTTGATTGGAGTTCAGCATATACGTTTGCACGGAAATAAGGCTATTTTGGAAAGATTTTAAGGGATAAAAACCTTAAATGATCATTTTTTTTTTAAATTGAAGCACTACCGAAAATCTGCTCTAAAGCATTAAATAAATGAAATAAAACTAAAACATTATCATTTAATGAAAAAAGCTTTTATAAATAATATATTCAATAAGGACACTTTTGTTTTAAGAAAAATTTTTTTTTCAATGAATAATGATTTTTACGAAAATTGTTTTTTTTAAATTTTTATTCTGATAATTCATTAAGTTTTAATTTTTCATATTGTGTATAGATATAGTGTATAAATCTCTCTTTTATGCAGGCTTTATAGAAAATGACAGACAAGTTATTATCATAAAGTTTTTTATATAATTTTTCATGTGGTATGGTTTTTTTCTTTTCAGAACACAAATTATATAGGAATTGTCCATATGTTTTGGTTCTTCATGCGCTTTTAACTATAGTTTTAGCCATTATCATGCATGGGTTTTAATTTACATGTAACTGAATATATGTAGATTTTATGTATGTAGAATCATGTGTGTTCCAAACTCGGTAAGCACAGTGTTGCTGTGTTTGGAATATAATGCACACATGACTCTGCATACATAAAACTCAATATACATTAAGTTATATGTAAAATAAAATTTAATACAATACTTAAAAGTCTGCATAACTCTGCTTAGTTACGTAGCCCCCTGCACATCAGTGGCGTTACCGCCTTACTCGGGGTGATATGATTAAAAAAAAAATATATATATATATATATATATATATAGATGTAAATTGATAAATATAATTATGAGGAGCGTGTACATACTCAGAGTTGTGCCATAGACATATGTTAATATGTATATTTAGTAATATATATATATATATATATATATATATATATAGCTTCTAGGTGTACACAAACAAGAATGCTGTATAAACAATTGTTAAGCTTGCAAATTACAAAATTTAGTCAAGAAAACTTCTGACAAAACTTGAATTCAAACATATCAAATATCAGGATTTTATGTCTGGTTTCTCTGTGTGCCACTGAATGTGACCAGCCAGTTTTTCTCCACTGAGCCGTTAGAACTAGTTCAGAGGAGAGATCAGCTGTCAAATGCTGATCATCTAGGGTCTTGGAAGTGCACCCATACACTGTTGTATGATGATGATGATGATGAGTAGGATATTGCTTTAGATCATTAAAGATTAGCACTATTCATGAAAATTTAACAGACTTTCTGTAATTCCTACATTTTATGTTGGGTCATAATTCTTCATTCAAATGCTAAATACATTCCTTGTGATTTCCAAGACATTATATTAAAGTTCACCTGATACAAAACTCAGAAGTCAGTCAATTTACCTTTAAAATGTTTAGGATGAATAAGTTGTGCGACTGATATGAATGAAAGAGGAGGTAATAAGAAGTAAGATTAAGGATAGATAACGATTGACTCTTTGCTTGAAGTGTTTAATGCTGTAGCATTTGAGGAAGCATCCATGTGGAAATTTGTTTCACAAAGTAGAAATTTTCAGGAAAAAGCTGTCAAAATGGAACTTCCTTTTAATTTTTTGAATACAGAAAAAATGTGGGTGATTCAATTCCTTGGAAGTAGCATGGCATGTCCTAAGTGTAAAGGTCTGAACTGGTATAACTAAAGAATAGAGATAATCTAAACATTTGCCATGCAAATTGCAACAGAGTAGCATTGCGTTTGTAGGAAAGAGGCTGCACAGCAGAGAACAATCATCTCTTGTAAAGACTACATAAATTATCTTGAACTCTAATTAAGGCTGGAAAATGAGTCTAGGCTAGATATGGTAGCAACAGTCCCTTTTTATTTTAATCTGACTTTTTTTTTAATCCTTTCACCCCAAGCAAGGCATTAACATCACTGATGTGTATCAGGTTACCTAGGAGAGTTGAAGTATTAGGCAGGAGGAGAGTGAAGACAAAGACAAACCAACTACAGGGGTTGAAAGAGAAAGGGCAAAAGAAAGATGTGAACACAGGAGTGAAGACAGTTGTGAAGGTAGAGAGAAAGGAAAAGAACAAGAGACACAGGGTGATGTAGAAACTGCTGGAGTTAAGTGAATAAGAGATGGGAATTTATTTTGCATTCAAATTCCTGGAGGTTATAGCTGTCAGGAAATCAAGTCTATGAAAGGGAGTTCCACATGCAGGAAGTGCGAGAAAAGCTGCTGGAATAGAATTGTTACCTGCATTTGGTTGATCTAACTGTAACAGGAATGCTGTTACAATAGAACATGGTAGCATGAATCACATACTTCTAGGACCAATCTAGTGAGCCAACTGTTTTTCCAGCATCTTGCGGAATGGATCATACATACAATTTCCACTTCAGGTCTGGTGTGAATTTGATTCTCAATAGACATTCAAAGCTATGAGCCTTCTTGAGAAAGCTGCCATTTGTTGTGAACAAAGAAATCCCAGTGTTTGATCAGTGATCATAAAATGAGACCAGTTTCATTTTTGAGGTATTGAAATTTACAAGCCAGAGCTTTTCCCTATTCCCTATGATGATAAAATACATCCAGTAGCAAGACCTCTTATCAGTAAATAGGATACTTTGAGGAATGTGGAACCACCTCTAAATTTTCTGTTGTTCACAGGTCTACACTGACCTGAGGTGGTAGCACCTGTTCAGGTCCCAATTATAGCCATGTACAGAGCTAGCAACATATGTGTTTTTAATGTAATACTCAGCAGATATAATAATGCTATCTATTATTTGGTGATTGAACTTTTAAACCAAGATGATGTTCCAAAATTGAATTTACAGGTGTGTTTCTTCATATCACTGAAGGTTTGTCACATGAACTTTTGTAAATAGATGAATGCCTGTCATCCAGACATTTTAAATGCCATAAATTTTTATCACAGCATTGTTCATATAGTCTTTATTTTTATTTTCAGATGCCGGCACTATACACATACAGAAACATCTTAACAAATTAATGATTATTTCTTTACCAAAAGACATGAGATAGCATACTGAGGTGGAACCATATACTTGTGAGGTTTGTGAATCTGAATTTTCAAAAACTTCACTTTTAAAACAGCATATGTATAAACACAACAGAGAGAAATCTTTTCCTTGTGAAGTTTGTGATTCTACATTTTTAGACAAGCTGCACTTGAAATGGCACATGCTAACACATACAGGGGAGAAACCATATTCCTGTGAAGTTTGTGTGGCTACATTTGTAACTAGTACACATTTACAATTTCATGTATGAACACACAGTGAAGAAAGGCCATATTCTTGTGAAGTATGTAAGTCTACCTTTTCACAGAGTTCTGATCTGACAATACATATGCGCACACACACTGGAGAGAAACCATATTCATGTGAAGTATGTAGATATGCCTGTACAAAGAAATCACGTTTGAAATGACATATGCTTGTACACACTGGAGAGAAACCCTATTCATGCAATATTTGTGGATTTTCATGTTCGCATAATTCAACTTTGAAACTACACAAGCATACATATACTGGTGAGAAGCCTTATTCATGTAACATTTGTAATTATGTATGCTCAGATAATTCTGCTTTAAGAGTGCATGAGCGAATACACTCCAGAGAGAAACCATATTCATGCAACATTTGTAAATACACATGCTCCAAAGGTTCACATTTGAAAAAGCACATGCAAACTCACACTGGAGAAAAGCCATATGCTTGTAGCATTTGTGGGTATGCGTGTTCGAACAGTTCGGACTTAAAAAAGCACATCCGAAGACACTTAGGAGAGAAACCATATTCCTGTGATATATGTGGGTATTCATGTTCAGATAATTCATCATTGATAGTTCACAAGCAAATACACACTGGGGAAAAGCCATATTGTTGTGAACTCAGTAGCTCTGCTTTTTCACTGAATTCAAATTTGCAAAGGCATATGATCAAATATCATGGAGAGAAACCTTCTTAAGACTTCTATGTTTTTTTCTTTGTTCTGTAGAAAAGGTAACTATTTTCTTTTTTATTTGAATTATATAGATTAATGTTGAAAATGTGTGGTTTGGTTATTTGGCCAGATTTTAGAAAAGTAGACTTGGCCGAGAACTTTCCAGCATGACTTCATATAATGCTGAATTGTAAATGACTTTTACTCTTTTGAACTTGATGGGGTATGCATTGACATACATACTAAATCCAGTATTTTGTGGGATACTGGAGCATAAAGATAATAAAGGCCGAAGGTGCCACACCCTCTCTAACATCTGCTTCAGCAAAATTATCACCACAGAAATACGCAAACCCATCCGCAGAAAGGGACTGGACATACAGCTAGCCCATTATGGCACCACTCTTTGGAGACACTTCATCTACAATAAACAATATGCTAGAAACAATACCACGTACACTCACCAACTGCCCTATTCCTGACACCAGTATATGCCACCAAGTCTGTCATATATCGCATACAATGCTCCAAATGTGAGGAATTTTATGTTGGCAGCCCCATCAGGCCGTTACACATCAGAATTAAAGAACACTTACACACACAAGCATCATCCTTCCACAAGCACCTAAACAAATGCAAAAACACAGACAAAAACATAAGTCAATATTGGAGCAAGGGAACAGAACCAAAGAAACTTATGTATTAAAGACTCCCTAATAATAGCTAAACTCCACCCGCAGATTAAGACACACACACACGTGAATAAATACTGGGTGGCAATTATATATAAACTATAAACACACACACACGCAGGCACACACACATTACAATTAACGGCAACAGTAGCAGCAAAAGATGACCATTTGATGAAAGGCACTGGCCACAAGCAGATATGAAATTAAGCTCTTCTAACATTCTGAAGATGAGACTATGATCTCAAAATATTAATGATTAATAAATAGATAATACCCAGCACCTTCATTGACTTCCTTTATTTTACTAAATGCATTGTAATAGCCTTCAAGTCCTACCCATACACATGAAAACAATGTTTTATTCATAAATTTATATACATTTATTAAATTATTAAAATATATGAACCAGCTATAAGAAAATCCTTATTATTTACCATTTTATAAATTTCAAATCAATTAGTAATTAGCCAATGTTTTGCCAGCCATTTCTATAAACAATATAATCTAATAATGCATAAATAAACAATCTAATAGTGTTTATTATTTCTGTTGTCAGTTTTCAATTTTACGTTTCATTACAATTCTAATCATCGCTTTATAAAACAATAAACATTGCTGAAGAGTGGTATGTAGTTAGAATAATATTGGTGTCAGGAGAAAAACTATGCTTTTGACACTATATGTGCAGTCACTGGTTCATGTTTGCTATACATTTTCCAATAGACTTTTCTCTATAATTGGAATAATTGTGTTGTCATGTGTGTGTGTATGTATGTAATAAGTCTAAGAAATTTATTCACATACTAGTAAAATACAAGAAAAATTAACAAAAGTAACTTGTTTGTTGTCTTTATTATATATATATATATATATATATATATATATATATATATATATATAAATTTTTCTGCTAGAGATTAAATAAATAAGTAGCTCAAAATTTTCCTGAAAATGAGTCAAGTCACATGAACTAACCAACATCTATATCCAATAGTCCAAATAATGTAAATACTGTAAATACTACCTCATGTCAGAAATAGACAAATATAAAAGCAAACATGTAAAAATATTCATTAAACTCATACACAAACATTTCCCTCCATCAAGCACTCTCTAAATGATATTCAACAAAAATACAGTAAAAATCAGCTACAGTTGCACCAAGAACATGAGATGGATTAATACTTTACTCAAAGGCATATGTGTGTAAGTGAAGTCAAACTCAGTTCTCCAATTTCTAATGCCAAGCTGATATCCACTGCATCACAACACACAATAATCAGTATAAAATAATAAATAATGAATTAAAAGTTAACAAACAAATATAATAGCTATAAATTAGAAGCATTCTGGCATATAGTTATTCAATAGTCATTAGATTATTTTAAACTATGACCATTCCCACCAATAGCGGTTAAAATAACTGTGTAAATTAGAGATAACTTACTTTTCTACCCATAATGCCCCATTGACCAGCATATATAAATAGTTCAGCCACCACAAAACACACATGGCTTAAAGATTGTGTTCAAGCATGAAAATGATGGCAATATATGGTGATGACCTAAGTGTTCATTCACACGCACACACACACACGCACACACGTGTATGTGTGTGTGTGTTTTCCAATAAAACTCTAAAAATTCCATGTTCTGTCACATGTAATTTTCAGAGTTTTATTTGAGAGTATACATATTTGGCTCTGAAAATAGATAATACTATTTACACTGATTCCTCTACAGAGCCCACCTGTGGTTTATATTGCAACTATGCTGAGTGAATTTTAGCTACTGTTTCTGTAGAAGAGAGCACATTATCTGGTGCAATCAACAGTTTGAACAAGGCCAATATGTTCAAACTCTCAGTTACAATGAATTTTAACTTCATGTTAGCTCACAGTTATCAATACTGTTTGTAAATAAAAAAAATTTAGATAACTCAAAGAAATTGGAGATCAGTTTGATACTATATTCATATTTGAACAGGAACTCCACTACTAAAAACAATAAAAAAAATCAATATTTTTTTTATTTTACCAAATGTTGTGGATAAGAAAGGTCTGATGAATGCTGACCTATGAAAACAGAGATGAAAGAAATATTAATAAAAAAAAGAATGCTCATTGGCAATGCTTCATCTAATAAAACATCAAAGATTATACCAATTTGGCATAAGAACTGTAATTATTAATACATATTAGTCATGAGAAAGTCAAATTATTTTTAATATTCTTTCTTTACATTTTCAGATGTTAACGTGGAATAGCATGTCTAAAATTTCCTGTAATTAACATGGCAATATAATAACTTCAGTTTTTGGATCTTAGTGAGAAATTAAATAAAATGCATCACACAAATTAACTAAAACTGTATTCTTGTGAGGTTTGTGGATCTGTATTTTATCACAAGACTGATTTAAAGATGCACACTCAAACTTATGCTGAAGAGAAGCCATATTCCTGTGATTTTTGCAAGTATGCATCATCAAATAGTTCAGCTTTCAGAAAACACATGCAAATGCTCACTGGAGAGAAACCATACTCCTGTGAAATCTGTGGATACTCAAGTCCACAGAAACTGACACTGAAGTGACACAAGCAAACACACACTGGAGAAAAGCTGTATGCTTGTGATGTTTGTGGATATGCATTTTTATGGAGTTTTATTTTAATAACACACAAGCAAGTACATTCTGAAGACAGAAAATACACATGCAATATTTGTGGATATGAGTGTACAGTCAGTTCAGTTATGAAAACACACTGGAGAGAAACCATTCTCTAGTAAATTTGTGGTTGTTCCTGTTTCCCAAAGTTCAAATCTAAAAAGACGTGTATGGATACTTACTGGAGAAAAAACATTTTCATGTGACATTTATGGCTCTGCATATTCAAATGGTTCTCACACAGAGGAAAAGCCATATTCTTGTGACGTCCTATTGGCGGGGCATCAGAATATGCCAACTGCCTCCCTTCAGAGGGTAAAAATCCCTCAATGAGGCCACCTGTTGGCCATGGGTGGCAACTCGTGATGCCTGGAGTCAGGATCCTGGTGGTTGAGCAGGTTGTGACCCAGGTATAAAGTGGTCACGACCCTGCAACACACCACTTTGGCCCTTACTTGGGCTAGACAGGCGGTCGGAGAGGCCGGATCCAATCAACAGGCTGGTCCCGACATGCCCTAGCTCATATATATTTCTTTTTCTCCCGATTGTATTATCAAAGCTACTTTAGTGGAACATTTCCTAACCCTTTATCTTATATATGCTAGAAGGTGGGGTCTGAGGGTCAACTGTGTTGAGAGTAAAAGACTTTTTGACCACTGTTAAATTGAAGAGCTTTATAACCAGAATTTTAGAGGCTTGGAGATTATAGCTGCTGGGAAAGCAAATTTTCCATGCCAATCTTTGAAGTTGATTGTTCTGTAGGTCCGCTTGGTAGATTTGAACACTTTAGATGTTCCCATGAAGCTGGAGTATGGTCTCTGTTGGATTGTGATGGACGTTCTGCTTTGTCCTTGTTTAATTTGGGGTTTTGTATATTATTTTTCCCCAGGTTGTCGATTTTAGAAGTTGGAAGACAGATTAGTGATCGCTGCAGGTTTTGTTTTTTTTTTGTGGGGGAGTGGTCTACTCAACAAACATCCTGATTGGAAGTTCCAGTTCAGAGTAATAAAACTCATGACAAAATAAAGGATAATAAAAAATAACCCAAAAAACATCACAGACAAAGACCACTCCCCCACAAAAAAAAAAACAAAACCTGCAGCGATCACAATTTAAATGTAAAGTCAATAGTCATCTCCTATCTCACTAACCTGCATTCCATCCACTCCACTCTCATCAGTATTCTCATCCTTCTCTTACCCACTTCCTGACACCCCCTATAACCTGTCACTCTTTCTCATAACTTTCCTCCTATGTAAACCCTGCAAAACAGTGGCGATATGATTTTTAAAAAAATAGGTTTAGCTTTATAGGAAGGATGGAAATTGATGAGCTGAGCATTAAAAATAAATAAAAAAAAGGCAATAACTCCAATTCAATCAAATTACACATTAAACAATGAAATTACAAAATAATACAATCCTACAGTGGAATTGCAGAGGAATCTAGGCCAATTATGAGGAACTTCAACAACTTCTGATCAGCCACAACCCCAAAATAGTTTGCCTACAAGAAAACTTCCTAAAAGAAACTACCTCCTTTAAATTCAAACAATACCAAACTTAAAAACCCAAACAATCAACCTACTGTTGAATAGTACTACGTTAGGTCTTTAATCACTGCAAATAAATCTGATAGTGAGAAATAATTACATCAATTTGTTATGCAAATGAATTATTTATATAAAATAAACTAACTCATGTCAGAGACAAACATTTGAAACCATTTACGCAAGTAAGAGTAAACGAGCTGTGGATTAAGGACATTTTCCTTAAATTATGTTTACAAATTATATATATCTAAATCTAATCTAATCTAAATCTAAACTTATTTTTTATTATAATGAAACTTTGTCTGTGTGTGTATGTGTCTGTGTGTGTGTCCATTATCTATAGACTCCAAAACAGCTGAACCAATTTTCTTGAAAATTTACATAGTTGTACTATAAGCATCTGCAAGAGTTCTTAGCTAGGTTTTGTGTCGAGGTACCCCCGATAAATATCGAAAATCAATAATAAAAAAAATCGGGTTACAGAAGGAGTGGTCCGATTTTAATCAAATTTGATACACTCATAGACAAAGACATAAAAAACAATATTCAGAAGTTTCAAGGTTGCAGTTCTTACAATAGTGCAGAAAATCAATAATATATATAAAAGGCAAGATGTTTGTGTGTGTGTATCTGTTTATCTGCCTGTATGCCTGTATTTTTTTCAGCCCTTTTATTTTAGTTTTTGCTTTGGATTTGGCTCTAAGTAGTTATAATTGTAGTTCTTAGTCTCAGCCATGATACCATTTACTCAGAGGATTTATTTAGCCTTCAAAATTCAGTTTACAACGAAAAAAACTTATTTGATATCGATACCAGGAAATCAAAATTTGACTTACATCCATTCATTTTTCTTTCAGTCTATGGTTTCGCTTTAACTAGAAACAACTATTACTTTTTAGTTTTTTGTGCCAACGTCGAAAGAGTCTGAGCTCCAGGACCATGGATTAGTTTTAAAGCTTTCATTACACCCGAGCAATGCCGGGCTATACTGCTAGTTATAACTAAAACCAGTAGTTACTTTGCAGAGTTTATTTTTTTTCTTTAGTGTAATGTTGACCCTGTGCAAGTCTCAAAAGCCATTGAGAGTTACAGTGTAATAGATAAGATGCATATTTTATTAGGATATGTAGGGAAGATAACAATTAACCTTACACTTGAACAAGTTAAGAGTATAGTGATTACTGAAGTTAGAACACAACCTGTTGAGAGTTGGTGCCACAAAGTAGTGGTGTATGTGAAGAAGTTAATGAATGGAATTAAGAAATGTAGTTTGAACAGTCTCCATGAAAACGGTGATAGAGTAATGAAAGGCTTCAAATATTTGTCTGTGGGAAAGGAGATTTACAAGGCGGCAAAGACACTATCAAGACTAGAAAGGGAGGATATGGACAGCTCTTGCACATATATAGAAGCAGTACACTGTTTTTGGCATGATCTAGTTTTTATAAAGATAGAAGATAGCAGGAGTCAAATCATCCATTTTTCCAGCATTAATGACGGATCACACAGAGATCCAAAGGCGAATTGGTATGGCGAAGGAAGCATTCCAGAAGTTGAGTAAAGTATTAAGAAACAGGACAATTTCGCTAGAAACTAGGAAGAGAGTACTGGATTGCTATGTGCTGTCCGTCCTTCAATATGGCAGTGAATGCTGGACAATAACATCAAAGATGAAGGAAAAACTTGAAGCAACTGAAATACAGAAGGATGCTGCAAATATCATGGATCGAGCATGTGAGCAATGATGAGATCTTGGAAATGATGGAAACAAAAAGGAAATTAATACTGAGCATCAGGAAGAGACAGATAAAGTTCCTGGGACGTGCAGTGAGGAAGGAGGGCTTGGAGAATCTGATACCAACAGGCCAGATAGAGGGAAAAAGAGACAGGGGAAAGCAACAGATAACATATTTGAAAGACCTAATCAGGTGGATGACATGGTGTAACAGGAGAAGGCGTGCTCAGAGCCACCAGGGATAGGGAAACATGGAAGGCCATGATCACCTACATCCTGAAGGGACAGGGCTCATAGAAGAAGAAGAATGGCGGATCACATGTACAAATGCCCCTTGAGGTTTGAAGTCCCAAAAGGCACTTATCAGAAAGTTATTTGACTAATATGAAAATTTGACTTGTTACTTGCTAAATGTTAAAAATATTTTGTGGGACATTCAAACTCCACATTGCACTTCTCTGTGCCATGGATGCAGATGATCACAATTTCCTGTCCTTGGGAGCTTAATATTTCTGCTGATCCCTGTTCTGCCAACCTTTTACACAAGTTTTTTGTGTGCTGCTTTCCTTTGTTCTTCTTGACTTCAATGTACCCAGTGAGTATCACATTTTCTAAGCCCTATTTCCTCATGTGCCATAGAAATTTCAAATTTATCTTTCTGGTATTAAGTATAAGTGTTGTTTTTTTGTTTTAATTTTCTCCGAAACTTTGTTCATTGTTCAGTCCATGGTGTTCTCTGCAATCTTCTGCAGAAGCACATTTCTTTATCCTCAAGCATCTTCTTCATTTGTGATGGGATTCTCCAGAATTTACTATTGTATAGGAGTGAGGATAGCAAAAGGAGTCAAAATACTTACTGGAGTGGTATAAGCAACCAACCATTTTTCCAGCATCTTCATCAGTACGTGCCACTTGAGGTCTGGGTTGAGATGAAATTCTAATACTATTGCTGATGGTTTACATATTTTAGTGCTCTTTCTGTTTCTCATGAAATTTTCCTGTTTCTTGATATTTGCATAACTTTTGGAAGGCATCTTTTTCTATTGGAATTACATTTCTGTCCTCTGTTAAAACACTTTCAAGATATTTCAATTTTTGTACTTGCTTCATTTTGATATCTCCAATTTGTAATTAACATGTTGAGCTGTTTCTTTTGCTAACAACCATACATTTTGTCTTCTAACAACTGATGTTTTGGTCTTTTCTTCTTGCTTTTCTTTACAGGAATTGTTGTAGTTCTTTTTCAGAGAAAATTAAACAAGCATGGATAAATGTGCTTACAATATGACATAGTGTCTATAGGAAGGTTTTTATCAGGACACCTCTTTCTTAACTACCTTCACTCTTCAGCAATGCTTATTCTTTTAAAAAGCAATGATGTAAAATTGGCATAAAACTTAGACATGATGAAAGTGAATTTATACATTTTGTTTTGCTCTTGAAAATTTATAACAAAAATATTAAACACTTGTTTATTTACAAAAATCATTTTATATTGACAGCATTCTAAAAACTAATGCAATTAGAAGTAATTCAATACTTATCAATTATTAACTTATAAAGAAGTAAATACAAAAACAATTTTTTATTCATAAATTTATAAATATTTACAGTATCTGTTGTCCTCATATTTATTACCATACTCGCAACATTTTGGCCATTGTACACTGACCTTCTTAGGTGATTGGAATTTGAAACTGAAACTTTTATTTTCATCATTGGGGCAGATTGTTCTCGTTTCATGAGATATGCCACTTCCAGTTGTCTTAGTTAACTCTCTAAGTTATTTGTTTACAACTGCTTTTATTCACTTTTATAAACATTTATTAGATTATTAAAATATTATTTACCTTTTTATAAAGTTTGAATCATTTGGCAGTTAGTCGATGTTTTCAATAAATAGTGTAAATAAACAATCTAATAATGTTTATTTTTTGTTGCCAATTCTCAAGAACAAAGACAATGTATAAATTCACTTTCATAGGTTTAGCTTTAATGCTAATCATCACTTTATAAAACAATAAACATTACCAAGGAGTGAAGGTAGTTAAAGTAATAATGGTGTCAAAAGAAAAACCATCCTTTTAACACTTTGTTTTTTTGCAAGCAGAAAGGTCCAAGTTTGCCTAAAGTTTTTAATGCTATATTTTGTACTTTGCAGTCCATTGCCATTATGAGATATATGAAAAGTGATACAGTCTGTCTTAAAAATACAAAAATGTTCTCAAGAATTTGTTATGTTTGAAACATTGACTTAACCCCCACCTACATAAAACTGCCCTTATCTAAGATGACCCCCGCCATCTGTGTGTCTCTCTTTTTGTCTCTACATCTCTCTTTCTTTTTCTGTTTCCCTTTGAGAACCTTAACATGGTGTAATAGTTAGCAAGCTTGTCTTGCTAGAATCCATTATAATTGAGTAATGAACCATTCACGTTACTTGCTCAAAATAAGATTTTGAGAATCTAATAAAAATTGAGACAGAAAAATGTTCATGTAAAATTAAGAACATGAGGACTTGACTTAGTTGGTGAAGTTGATAAAATGTCAGTAGTAAAGGGAGACAACAAAATCTCACAAGGTCATCAATATTCACAATATTGTTGACATTGTTCAGGTAAATAAATCCTTTCTTTAACTTGATGTGATTAACACTTTAGCTGATCTGTTCATTGGCCCTGAGCAGCTTTAGATTTTATAAGAAAAAAAAAACATTTTTCAAGAAAAAAAATATCAACCAAAACGATTGTCACTGATATATCAACAGGTCCAATCTATTTCATTAATGCTACCACCCCACAGCCCAATCATACATTCGTAGTTCCACCAACCCTACTTTGTGAAACAAAGAAAAGCAACATTAAAATCTCAATTAGCCTGACATATACCCTTTTGACAAGCTGATATCTGTTGCCTTATTCAAGTGTTTCACTTCCTAATGATGACATTGATCAGTCACCTGCAACTCATTCCAGAAGGAATGGATAATGTGTTCCCTTTACATTTTATATAAAGTGCATATCATGCATCACTCAATAAGTCCTGGGTCTGACATATAGATGGTGCTGCTAATAAAAAATCCATATGATTTCTATGAAGTACTAACCTTCAAATGGCATGTGACAAAATTTGGGCTTAATCGTATTATTAGTTTACAAATTACAGTTATTTAAGTGAAACTACTGCTGCAAATGTTCAAAACAATAGAAAAATCTGAATTTTGTTTGTTGATAAAGCATTGCTTTCTGATAGAAAGAAAATAATGTTCAAGCAAAGCAATGGCTTGATAAGTGTTATTCGGACTCTGCTCCACCAGAAACAATGGTTACGAGGTGCTATGCTGACTTTAAATGCAGTTATACAGACACAAAGCATGCTAAACACTCAGGTCACCCAAAATTAACAATTGTCCCAAAAAACACAAAAGAAATCCACAAATTCCTTTTGGCCAATTGTAAATTGAAGTTGCATAAGATAGCAGAAGAGTTGAGCATATCAGAAGGCAGTGCATTTACCATTTCTCATGAACATTTGTCAATGAGAAAGCTGTATTCAAAGTGGGTGTTGTATTTGCTCACAGTCAATCAAAAACAACAACAACACGTCAATAACTCAGAGTATTGTTTGCAACTGTTTTTGAGTAAATATATGACAATGGATGAAACATGGATCCACCACTTCACTCTGGAGTCAAATTGGCAGTCAGCTCAGTAGACAGGAGCAGGTGAAAGCTGTCCAAAGCAACCAAAGATGCAAACATCAGCAGGTGTATTTTGAGGTGAAAAACAAATTGTTCTACAAAAAAGCATTGAATTGTCAGAAAAGCATTGGAATCAGTATATCATCCTGGAAGGAGACTATGTTGATGAATAAAATCAAATTTTGCCTAAAATTTGTTGTTGATTTATTAGTTAAGCTCAAGATTTATTGTTTGGCATGTTATATCAGATTTTCCTTCACCTCTTTTGTTTATTTATTTTGGATATTATGCAAATTTTTAATACAGAAAAAAATCAGTTGTTACTTTTAATGTAAAGAAAAGGATTCTCACTCCTTGAAATTGAAACAGGGAATTTGATTATTTGCAATAAATTTATATGACAAAAGCTTTTTTGAGTGTCTAATAACAATGTTAAAGTATGGACTTGGTTGATAAAAATGTCCTTGGTGAAGGGAAACTGCAAAAACTAACATGGTCATGTTCTGAGCTATCCAGGGTTGATAAGTCAACATTATAGTGAAATCATCATGAGGAGTGCTGGTTGAAAATCATTACATCAGACTTGTAGAAGCTGGCAAGCCTTGTAAAATAATTATGACAACACTGAGGAAATTCTCTTTTATAATTGAAAAATATTTGGTGGGTTTGTTTCACATATCCAAAATTGTCTGCATTAAATTTTGTATGCTGCCCCGAGTGGTTGGTTGGCCTTGTGCTATCTCAGAGTTTAAAAGTCCCCTTTTCTTCATGCTGAAGAGCTTAATTGATCTAGTTGAACTCATCTGTCCTTTCTATCCATTCTGCTCAGGCAGGAATGATTAGAAATTTTAACCAGCCAATTAACCTTCCTTGTATCTTGATCAGCAGGCAGACAAAGTTATCTTTTCAAATTTTTTCAGGTTTTAAATTCTGTTCTCAGTGCCAGAGGATAAGTTTTCTTTTCCATTTTTTTTTTTTTACTCACAAAATATTCTTTTTCAATTAATTTGAGTCAGACTTGCCATAACCATGCTCAGAATCAAGGGTTAACAAAAGAATCATATTAACACTTCATTTGTCATTCGTCTTTCTTTATAGGTTATGGTAACACGCAGAGGGTTGTATTTTTTCCATATCAATTTTTATAATATACCTCAAGTCTGACTTTAAAGCTTCCATTCTCATATACCTTCTGACATATGTATGGGGTCTTTTTTAATTTTGGTAATACGCAAATACCCTTGGGAAAGATATTAATCTGTCTCTTCTCCCTTCAGCTTTGGGTTAAATAGCTGGACAGATTGGGTTCTATAGCCTTGGTTGGCAACCAGTCTACTGCAGAAAGTAATGGCAACCTATTACAAGAAAATCTTCTGCTAAGTCAGTCATGCCTCTTTTGAAACGTGATCGCCCAAGCATGTATCATGTATGGCACTTTGACTGACTGAATAAAATTATTGGTCCTATAATAATTGTTACATTTGCATGTAAAATTTATGCACTAAATGTTACAACTATCATGATACAGAAGTATTAGCTTATTTTCATTCTTATTGTTATTATTTTAACTACTTTTACTTTTTTGCTTTTTTTTAGCCACGGTGGTACATTTTTATAAAAGGGACAAAATGATGATAAACACCGGTTATCCATTAGCATTGTCCAAGCATCATCATGAAACGCAACCCATGCTTTTGATGTTTTCATCTTGTTTCCGTTTGCATTTAATTTTAACGTCAAATTATTAATAAGGATGATAATAAAACAGGCGATACGCAAATTGAGTAGAGATTCACTAAGGTCTCCAAACGAACCAATCAAATTTTTGGGTAGTATTTTGAAAACCAAAGGAGGAAATATATCACCGACGTTAACTTTGTTTTTGTTTTCAATTAGATTTTTTAACATTCGAAAGGTAAGTAAAATTTAGGAAACTCCTTTAATTTGTGTTGAAAAAGACGAACAAAAGACAATTCTTTTTTTAATATGATTTTTCAAATTGAATATAAGATACAAATAAATAAAATAATGATTATTTATAAAAAAAATAAATTAAAAAGTTTATGCAACTATAAATCATTCAGTGATTTTATATTTTATTTATTTTGTGGAAAAACAAAGATAAAACGGTTGTTTTATCGGAAAAAAACGATTATAAAAACATGGCAAATTGTGTTTTGTTTTTCTTAATAATTTTTTCTGTTCAGTCGTTTCGGAGTCTATAGGTAACGGATACACACACAAAGGTCCATTTATAAATAAGTTTAGATATAAAATTATTTTTTAATAAATAATTTGTATTTTCTTTAAAATTGTGAATTATATTACTACTATCTTGTAAGAAAAAGAAAAAATGGATGTAACTTTTTACACTACTAATTTTTACGATACAGACATTTATTTGTCCATTTTAAAAAACTTTTAAAAAGTTAAAAATATTAAACTATTAGAATCTTGAATAAGTTCTGTTTTCCAACAGATGGCATTCCCAGAACTGCACTAATGTAGTTTCAAACAATGATGTATCTATAAGGAAGTACTATAAGCAAGCATAAAATTCAGTGTATGTCATTTTGCTGAAGTGTAAACAACTTTATTTTTCATAGTGTTAAACGTGCCAGATTTAATTCCAAAGACAGCGTATTTGTGGGGAATTTTATTTTATTAAAAAAAAATCTGCAGCTGAGTCTCACAGAATTCTTGTTGAGACTTACAGCAACTATGTTCTATCAAAAGCAACATGCAGGGATTGGTTTAAATGCTTCAAAAATAATGATTTTCATGTGAAGATAAAGAACGCTCTGGTGCACCAAAAAAGTTTAAAGACAAAGAATCAGAGACATTTCTTCATGAAGACTCATGTCAGGTGCAAACTGAACTTGCATAATCATTAAGAGTTGATCACACAACAGTTTTGAAATGTTTGAAAGCAATAGGAATGATTCAAAAGCAAGGACATTGGGTGCAGTACAAGTTGAAGCTGAGAGACATCAAATAGCATCTTGTCATGTGTGAACAGCTGTTTCAACAGCAGAAAAGGAAAGGGTTTTTCCATCTTATCATGACCAGCAATGAAAAATGGATACACTACTATAATTCTAAGCGTAGACGATCATGAGGTAAGCCTGACCAGGCATCAACATTGATGGCAATGCTGAACATCCATGGTTCAAAGTTTCTGCTCCATATTTAGTGAGATTAGCTGGGTGTAGTTTATTATGAGCTGCTCAAACAAACCAAATCAACTACAATTAATGCATTTGAGCCAAGCATTGAAGTAAAAATGACCGCAGTACAAGCAGAGACATGACAAAGTGATTTTGCAACATGACAGCGCTAGATCACATGTTGCAAAACAGGTGAAAACCTGCTTAGAAATACTTAAATAGGAAGTCCTACTCCACCCATCATATTCACCAGATACTACCCAGTTCGATTATTTCTTGTTCTGCTTGATGGCACATGGCCTGGCTGAGCAGCACTTTCGTTCTTATGTAGGTGCCCAAAAAGTGGGTTGACTCATGGTTAGCCTCAAAAGACGTGTTGTTTGACTGATGTGGAATTCAAAAGCTGCCAGAAAGATGGAAAAAAGTAGTGGCTAGCAAGGGACAATACTTTCAGTATCATGTTTCTTACTAATTTTTGTAAATAAAACATTACTTTTCATGAAAAATCAGCAAGGATTTATTCAAGGTTCTAATAATATATTTCATTGAGGTGATTATTTGTGCCCACCCACCCCCATAAAATATAAATATATTTTACTTTAAAAACTCTAGAATTCTCATGTCTATATTTCTGTATGTTTTTATCCTGAAATTTCTTAATTCATGTTAGTTTCTAAAAGATTTCCACATTCATACAAACTTTAAATTTGGAAACTTAAAGTCCAAACCCTCCAGACTTTATAAGGTTCATATGCTTTTTAGAAGCACCATGTAATTTTTACTAAATAATATTTTTGTTAATATTTTTTTTAATTTCAGTCCCTAAAACATTTCTCAAAATGGTCAAAAGGTGCTGTGTAACTGGTTGTCATAATATTTTTTAATTTCAGTTTCCTAAAACCTTTCTCAAAATGGTCAAAAAGTGCTGTGTAACTGGTTGTCATAATATTTTAACTGGTTGTCATAATAATTTTTAATTTCAGTCCCTAAAACATTTCTCAAAATGGTCAAAAAGTGTTGTGTAACTGGTTGTCATAATATTTTAACTGGTTGTTATATTTTTTAATTTCAGTCCCTAAAACCTTTCTCAAAATGGTCAAAAAGTACTGTGTAACTGGTTGTCATAATATTTTTTTTAATTTCAGTTCCCTAAAACCTTTCTCAAAATGGTCAAAAAATGCTGTGTAACTGGTTGTCATAATATTTTTTTAATTTCAGTTCCCTAAAACCTTTCTCAAAATGGTCAAAAAGTGCTGTGTAACTGGTTGTCATAATATTTTTTTTAATTTCAGTTCCCTAAAACCTTTCTCAAAATGGTCAAAAAGTGCTGTGTAACTGGTTGTCATAATAACTATGATAACCAAAACAAGTTTTGTGCATTTCATCTTCTCCAAGATTAGAATGAGCAAGAAGGATGGTTAAAGGCTATACCTTGAGACAACTCTCTTGACAGACCAAACACTGTTGTTTTTGAATGGCATTTTTAATTTAATTGTGAAATAGTATTTATTCAAGGAAAAGTACCACCCAGAAATCCACCATTAGTATTTGATCATTTTCCATCAAGTCCTCAACCAAAACCAAGAACAACAAATAAAACTTCTGTTTCTGTGTGCAATGTGCAAAATGATGAGATGGCACAGTTTCTAGAAAAGGATAAAATTTGAAAATTATGAGAAAATTTGTCAGCAGTTCCATGCTATAAATCAAATAATCAGTTGTTCATCCAATCTACTTGTTTTTTTAATGGAGGTGAATGTTTTTAATTAAAATTTTTGAAAACTTGAGATTCATATATTACAGTACTGGTAGAAATACAATTTTTATTTTTCAAAAAGGTTGAATACCAAAGTTTCAGCACAGGTCACAAATCAATGAAAAGATTTGTCTTCATAAATTAAAAATTAATAATAAGAAAAAGACTTTAAAAGAACATATTAATGTTATGTCACCACAAAAGATTGAGACAAAACATTATTATTCTGATATTCTTAGCAGGGTGTCTGAATATTTTTCTACATATCAGTCATTATATAACAGACTTTAGGATGATTTTTAAGTTACCCAATGTGATAACATTATCAATTTGACATTAAAAATCTTAAAATAGATAACTTTAATTTTCTTGGTGATATTTTTAGTAAAATGTTTGAAAATCAGAAAGTGTATTTTTTTAATTGATGAAGTGTCTGTCAAAGTTGCCATGGATGAAATTTATTTGGTGTGGCTGGAAATTCTGAGGTATTAGCAAAAGTAGTATTCAGTCATCATGGTAAAATGTTTAAATGGGGGACCAAAATTTTTGCTTAAAATGATCCCAGTTGCAAAATTAGATGTAACTTTTTTTTTTATCTGACATTTATATTTATTGATATATTGTTGATTCAATGAAACAAATGGTCAAGCAATTGCAATTGTATGTGACAACAACAGGACCTGTCAATCTTTTTTCAAAAAAACTTGACACTGTTTTTAATCAGTCTTGTATAACTAAAAATTACTTGTATGTACTTTTTGTTTATCTACACCTTTTTTAAAAATTTCGGAATAATTAGATTACTGAAACTATTTCCAAATTACTTTTTTATTCTGAAGGCAAAAAATGACAACAAAATTTAAAATGTGTTTTTTTTTTAGTATGAAGAAGCTTTATTAAGCTGTCAAAACTGATGTAGCTGTTTACCCAAGACCTGTTCAGTGACAAAATGGTTCCCATTGTTTAGAAGTTTTTGTGATTAAACTGTAGCTGCCATTAAAACACTCATTTTTTAATGGGTAGGAAACGGCAAAAACAGTTTATTTCATTGAAATTGTTAGAATTTTGAAAAATTGTCTGTGTCAAAAAATATATGGTGATACAAAAAAATTGAACAAGTGAAAAAAGTTATATCAGGTGATATGTCCCAGAAAGGGATATATATATATATATATATATATATATATATATATATAATTCAAGGTAGTTAAGTGGTTAAGACAAATGTAACTGGGTAGGACGATCTAGTACGTAGACATAATAGACGGTACTCGTATGCAGTATCCTGAGGCATAGTCAATAGTTGTAGATCTCTAGTCGAAGACTGGTAGACCTTTCATGGTATCTCTCTGATCGTCCTCACCTTAGTCTATATTTATGGCTGACACCAGCCAATCACATTCCAGTGAGAGGGGAACCAATGTGTATACATATTCATTACATCACCAGGGTTAGATGAACATCTGTTATTTCTTTCCAATTTTGGGAAAATGACAAAAAGAATTAAATCATTAACAAGAGATACTAGTTTAGCCATTGAATGATACAATGGCTCAATTGATGTTTGCAGATAGTTGCTAAATAATGGGTTTAATTTTGTTATGCTTGGTAAATTTACCACAGACTATTTAGAAAATGAATTTGGAAAATGAAGACAAAGTTCTGAAGGTGAAATTTTATAATGGTTCAAAATGTTATTGAAAAATTCCATCTTGAAAAAACTAAACTACTACTTAGATTAAATGTTGATGTCAAACAATACATCCAGGCCATAATTGCTCAAAATTTTGATAACCTAACAGTCCTTGAAACTAGGATGCTAAAGATATTAAAATTAAATTAAATTAAATTAAATTTAAATTAAATTTCATTAAAATTAAATTAAATTAAAAATGTCACTTTTATATTTAGCAGGCTCTTTTACAAGAAAAGATTGTACCACAAAAGAGAAAATATTTAATAACACTCGTTTTTATTTTCAAGAATATGGACATTTTTTTAAAAGAAATGGATTGTGGTAATTAAAAAATTCCATTGGAAACCACAGTTCAGTAAGCATTTTTCTGTTTTATAATGTTTGGTGTTGTTAAATTGAAGACTTGCAGGAATTCTTTGACAAAATCTTTGTTAGTTTCTGATATGTATCATTTCAATATGAAAAGAGAGCATGGGATTATATTGTCAAATATATTTTTCAAAACATTATTGTTTGTTTGATTCACCTAAGACAACTCAAGAACCAACACTAAAAGTTTTTAGATTATCTTATAAGATAATTTATAATTGCATAAAAACTTTTATCTTTATTTACAACATAAATGTTTTTATGCAATTATCTTTAAGACTACACAGTCAGCATTAAAAATTCACATTTTTTCAAGTAGTACAAATATCTACAAACTTATTCATTCAGAGAAATATTTAGCAGATATTTTCTATTTTCAATTCCCACCCCAATTTTTAGATATATTAGTTAACTCCCTAAATTAACCTGTTCATTTTGTGTTCTGTATAATGTAAATTGATTTTAATTATTAAAACTGTGTATACTGGTAATATTTATTATTGTATCATAGCAAAATAAAAATTTTCTATATCTTCTCCAAAACTAATTATACATGTAAAAGAAAGCAATAAATTTTGTAAAGATTATCAAAATTATTGTTTCTCTGAAATTCATATTTTTTGTAAAGTATTATCAGAATTTGTTGATACGCAATTTTGTGAAATGTTGAAATTGCTTTCTGATTGTATTATCCAATTTTATATTTTTGGTAATCAATTGGTATAAACCTTGAGATAATGTAATATACTTTAAACAAAGTCAATACATCATTCAAACAAATATGATCCCCTGCAAAAAAATAAATAAACAGACAAATTAAGAAACTGTACAAATGCAAACATAGTCACAACTAATTAAATTTAATAATAATAAACCTTAGAAAATAATGAATAAATACACCCTAATAATGAATAATTAGTTAAAAGTTAACAAACAACCCTATACAATAGCTATAAAATATCAGCATTCTGCCCCATAACTTTTTCAATTTAATAGCCATTACATTAATTTAAACTATAGCCATTCATACCAACCTAACAACAGTTACAATAATTCAGTAAACTGGAAATAACTAACCTTGTTACCCATAATGGCCATAAGAACTAGTATATATAAATAGTTGAACCCGTCACACATGGCCTGAAGATTGCATTCATGAAACAGACTGTTGCAACTTCATGTTGACCTCAGTATCCACTCTTATCCAAATAAGCACAATAATAACTTTAGGCATATAACCCCTATTGTTTTCCATGGCTGTTCCATACTGTTATACAATCTTTAGCAGCAAAGAACAACTCTTTACATTGTTCCTCACTCCTGCATGAAGATTGTATAACAATCAAGAAAAAAATAGGGGTAGTATGTGCATAAAGAGTTATTATTGCATTTTTTGCTTTGTATTCGATATTTTTATGTTGACCCTCTATTCATTTTACTATATCTTTGATGCATGGTTTATATATATATATATATTTATCATAATTTTTTTATAGTTTTCAGGTGGTTGGCACTCATCTGTTCAGTGTTATGGTTAACTCAAGGTATTATAATGAGGGTTGTCAGTAAATACATATAATGTACTCACCAGCAGAAATCAACTAGAGGGAAATACCCATACAGTAAAAAATTGGATTGCCAAAAACCACTGCTATTTCAGGGAGAAAAATCTTTCCAGAAAACAATATATTTGCAAGTGTGCCAAAAAAGTCTTTAGTGGCATTGGAACAATTGATCCTCAACAAAGGAGCATAACACAAAAAGTGCTTGGCAATACTGGGTTCTGACAGTCTCCATGTCAGAGCATAATTAAGTGATTAACATACAGAAATAAGTAATTCCCAAACAGGATAGGACATTTTATTTTTATCAGTGCCAACTCAACACTGGCTAACTCATCTCCATGATAACTCACCAACAGCCTATTTATTCAATGACATGCAAATTATTAATTTTTGGGGGCAACTTTTTAAAAATTTTAATTTAATTGTAATTTGTTAATGGTCATTTTTTTTAATACATGACTTTATTTAAAACTTTATTGAAAATTGTATGCAACAAGTTGGAGATCATTGTGAAAAAGAAGCAATCTGCAAAATTCTTTCATCTACCTTCATATACTCCTTCAATTTAGTGGGAGGGTGATGACATCCAATTAATTGTTCAAAAAATGCATCTTGATTTCTTTTTTTCATTTGCAGCCCCATAATGAATGATTATTTGTCTGATCTTGAAAATTAAACAGCAGTCAGCCAAATACGATATTCCAACAAATAAAAAACGTGTTTAAAATCTGTACAACTCAAAACCAATCTAAGAGATATGGTCACTATGACAGCCAATACTGGTCTGAAAGTATGAATCCAATGTCAGCATTGAATTGTCCTTGAACTGAAGTAGGTTAGTGGGGAGTTGTCAAAGAAATGAGTTAGCTGGTGTTGAGTTGGTGGTGATTAGTTGTCATGTACCCTTCTCAAAAGAGTATACTTAAAATGCATTCTGGAAAATAAAGATCCTAATGCCACAATAGTAGAACATTTATAATATTGTTCCTACTAAAAATGAATATTTATATTATATTTTTTCTAATAATCTGATATATAATGTCCATGTATCATCCTTTACACAATGTCCGATTTGTCTTTGAAGTCTTCTTAGCTCTTTATTATTTGTGAATGCACACTCTTGAATTATTTTCAGAAAAGTGATGCTTTCTATTTGGTGATATTGTGAAACCTAAAGTTTATTTTATAATGGCCACTCTACCACTTGAGTTACAGATAGGACACAACTTTATTTAGCTGGTCTTTTTCTTAAAAAAAAAACAATTTTTTTAACAGTTTTCTAGAACAACATTTATTTGATCTGTCTCTACCCTGTATGTTTGTCAGAACAAAAAATATTCAATTTTTTAATCATTTATAAAAAAATTATTGATTTTTTTAAAATCATTTTTGAAAAGAGGCCATGTTCATGATATAAATAAAATATCAAGTCAATCACTGAAACACTTTACACCATTAATAACTGCATACTATTATGAATTAGAAAAAAATGCACCAATAGTAATACAATGTCTGGCTACTTGTATTCAAGTATGCCTGTCTGCTAGGGTTGATAGACAATCCCTATTGCAGATGTCTTTTGACATTGTGTTAGCTCACAGTAGTGCACAGTTATCAAATGACATAATCACAGTTTCAAATTTGATATTGAAATAAAGATACAGATAACTTTTTAAGAAATCAGAGATTGGTTCAGTACTTTACGAACAGGACCTCCTCCTTCTAAAACGAAAAAAACATTTTTTTTATTCTGGCTCATGATGTAAGTAAGAAATGTGTAATGAATACTAATGTATAAAAAACATTCCAAAGAAAATGTTTTCCCTGTTTATTTTTTGTTTTTTTAACAAGCAAACAAGTTAATTTAAATAGGAAAGATGAAATCTAGGCCAAAAGAGATGGGAGTTCAAATATCACAGTGAGCTTATTATATTTTATTTCTGATCTGCATGGCTGTAAAAAGTTTGAAAAATTCCAATCAAAACCAAAATCAAGATGTAAAAAATGCTAATAAAAAATGAACACTGCTTAACAATGATTCATCTAATAAAACATTTAAGATTATATTGTTTCAAGATGGCTCTTTCAAGAACTGTGTAATTATTAGAGCACTAACATATCAGTCATGAGAAAGTAAAATTATTCTTTAATATTCTTTCTTTTCATTTTCAGATGTTAACGTGGAATAGCATGTCAAAAATTTCCTGTAATTATCATGGTAATATAATAACATCAGTTTTTGGATCTTAATGAAGAATTCAAAAGAAATGAATCATAAAAATGAACTAAAACCATATTCTTGTGAGGTTTGTGAATCTGCCTTCTCTCGCAGGTCTGATTTAAAGACGCACACTCGAACTCATACTGGAGAGAAGCCATATTCCTGTGACTTTTGCAAGTATGCATCATCAGATAGTTCAGCTTTAAGAAGACACATGCGAATACACACTGGAGAAAAACCATACTCTTGCGAAATTTGTGGATACTCAAGTTCACAGAAATCAACACTGAAGCGACACAAGCAAACACACACTGGAGAAAAGCCATACACTTGTGACATTTGTGGATATGCATGTTCACGGAGTTCTATTTTAATAGCACACAAGCAAGTACATTCTGGAGACAGAAAGTACACATGCAATGTTTGTGGATATGAGTGTACAGTCAGTTCAGTTTTAAAAACTCACCTTCGAACACATACTGGAGAGAAACCATTCTCCTGTCAAATTTGTGGTTATTCCTGTTCTCAAAGTTCAAATCTAAAAATACATGAGCGGATACACACTGGAGAGAAGCCATTTTCATGTGACATTTGTGGATCTGCATATTCAAATGGTTCTCATTTGAAAAGACACAAGCGAATTCACACTGGAGAAAAACCATATTCTTGTGAGCTCTGTGGGTTTACTTGTTCCCAAAGTTCAAATTTAAAAGCCCACAAGCAAATTCATTGTGGAGAGAAACCATATTCTTGTGCAATATGTGGATATGCTTGTTTACGAAGTTCAGATTTAGAAACTCACAAGCGGACACACACTGGAGAGAAACCATTTTCTTGTGAAATTTGTGGAGATGCATATTCAAGAATTTCAGATTTAAAAGCTCATATGCAAACCCATGTGACAGAATAATTGTTTATGGTTATTTCTTTTTACATGTATGAAATTTTAAATGTCTAAAATGATACATGAATGAATATATGCTCTTATTTTTGTTCTTTAAGCATTTTACAAGCAAGGCAATATAAACATTAATATACTAGAGGTTACTGAGTGTGAGATAATGAGAAATCATTAAGGAGAGAGAACAATAAAAGGATTTTTGAAGATCACTGTTGACCAGAAAGCAATATGTTGGAAGAGAGTGCCACAAGAGAGAAGGGTGATAGAAGATGTTGTTAGCATAGAACTTATGGTTATATCTCGCCATTTCAACTGTACAATGATGAGATCTTGCTGCCACTTTAGTATTGTACTTAAATTCATAAAGCTTATATACCATAGAGTAAAGTCTAGCGAAACAATTACCATGAAAATATTTATAGGAAGTGCATGGGAAGCCGTCAGCTATTAGAAAAGGACTGAAGTGGAGATGTCAATTCAGAACCAATGACATTTCAAATTCTGTGTATTTTATCAAGAATCTCTGAATATATAGCAGAAGCAGCCGATCAGATATAGCAGTAATATTCAATGCATGAATGAATGGTAGACTTATAAGTCTGCAAGATAGATTCTAGCAAGAAAAATTGTCCATGACACAGTGATGCAACTTTCCTTTCAGCAGTTCTACTTTATATCAGCAGAAAGTACGAGAAGGCACAATGAAGTATTCTATTGGAGGTTAGTATCTGCTATGTGGAATGAAGGAAAAAAAGGGTTTTCTCAGACAAGTGAAAAAGTGAAGTTTTATTTTAAAGGTGTTAAAATTAGTAAGCTATTCCTTGCCCCTGATAACAACAGATTGTAGGTTGTTTTTTTATATCAGCTGCTTATTACTATTGTGTTATCATCACAGATACTGAGTTGTGAAGTGGATAACATTAGGAAGGTGATTAATGAAAATTAGAGGCAACATAGGTCCAAGGATAATGCCAAAAGATCTAGAAGGGTAGCCATTCAAGACGATTTCATATCACAATATTTAAGAAAGATTGAGTCAGTTCAAAAATTAATAAAAAATAACTTTATTTTTTAGCACTATCTGATGATAATATTTTAATTTCTTTTATGCCTCCAAATTAAAGGTATCATATTTTTGTCAAGATTATGATAATTTATATCTGGGTATTTTATTTCTTTACTACTATTTTGAGGGCAAAATAAGCATAGTTTATTGAAATACTTTTCATCTAATTTTTATTTCCCATTCATTAGTACTTTGAGGCAATACACTGTATCAGTATCAAGGAGTTTTCAAACAACACATTTAAAATATTAAAGATATATCATTTACTTCTTAGTTTTTTTATATATTGTCTTAAGTGTTCTTTCTGCATAAACAGAGACAGAAATCCTCACAAGAAGAAAATTAAATATTCAAAGATAGATCCAAAACCACATACCCATGATTTGGTTATGTTAATTTGACTGACTCCAGAAGTCAGTAATCTATTATTTCATAGATGAAAAACTTGGCTTCATATTCTTCTCATATGTTACTTACCTATTTAACCTTGTGTCAGATTGTAAAATGAACTCAAGCCTATGCTGGTCAACCCGGATACAATTACAATTATACATAAGACATTCAAATCTAATTTAAAATGTATATGCTTATTGTTTTTTAGTTAATTTTGGGGAAATGCATCAACTTTTTTTTTATTTGTTTTTAATAAGAAAGATTTTAAACATTGTTCAAATAAATGAACTTTTTCTTTAAATTGATGATGTTATCACTTTAGCTGATGTGTTCATCGGCCCTGAACAGCTTTAGATTCCATAAGAAAAAAAACACATTTTTCAAAAACAAATGTCAACAAAAAAATGGTCACTGATATACCAACTGGACAAATTTATCTCAATTTATGCTACCACCCCACAGCTTAAGTGATTCCCAAGGTTATCTAATGGTGATTAATAGTTGCTGTTTGTTTAATTAGTTAAAAATCTGATGCATTTTGTTACCATGTTACCAAATCGTGTGTTTAAGAACTAAAACAGTGCCTGGTATTTGTAAAACTCAAAATAAAACTTGTATTTCTGAACCTAGTATAATTACTACATTTGAAAAGTTAAACAGTCACAAATAGATTAACAAATATCACTTCTTGAAGTAGTATATAGATTGATAGCTAGGTCTCAAAACTTTACATTTGAAATAGCTATAATTAAGTGTTATTCCAATAGTTTCTTCTTTCACAATTGTATATAGAACTATCTTTTGGCATCTTGCTTTTCTGTCAAATTTGATCTTCAAAAATTTTAATGCTACATCATCAACCTGTTCTTTTGAAACTGTTCTTTTATTGTCCATTCACTTCAGTAATGTTTTCTCAGTTTCTTTCACTCTCAAATCTTAGTGGCTTTATCACCTTGCTTGAAGTGATATGATTAAAACAGATTCCATGTCTTTTTTTTTTCATTATAATATTTAGTCATGCACTTTATGGCATTTATATATGATTTACAATTTAATATAGACCAAATAAAGATTGGATTCTGACAGGTTAAGATAAAGAACAAACTGGAAACATTTATTAATCTAGCATGTTTCACTTTTGTTAAAGTTTTGTCAGAGACTGAGATATGGAGAAAAAGACTCCAATTTGAAAGTGAAATGCACATGATACAATGAAAAGAAATCAAGCAACACAAAAGTATAATTACCAAAATTTCTTTCTTTGTTTTTCTCCATATCTCATTCTCTGATGAAGCTTTAATAAAAGTTAAATATGTTAGATTGATTAACGTTTCCTGTTTGTCCTTCATACATAAATACACACACACACACACACACACACACACACACATATATATATATGTGTGTGTGTGTGTGTGTGTAATATTTTATAACTTAAAATTAGTTTATGTTGCAACACAGAAATTTCAACTGTTTCGAAATTTAAAGCTTTTATCTCATCATCAGGCAAGGTTCAATAACTTTGAAAATGATTTACATTTGAAAATAGAAAACAATGTTTGCTTATTAAAGAGTTAGTATGGAGTGGGGGAAGACAGAAGATTTAGATCTTATGGATGTGTTTAATTTAACTAATCAGAATGAAGGTTGACTTTGAAAATTTAAAATATAGGTTAGATGTTATGGAATGTGGGAGATTCATACATGTCTAGGGAAAATTGTCATATTACAGTTAGACTGCTTACTTCCAAAAAGATGTATAAATTTTATATATATATATATGCTGTTAAATATAAGAGACAATGAATGTCTATTATGTTTGATCATGAGCCGTTCTAACCGTCGTATTTTTGCTTTAATTTCAGTTGAAAATAAAGACAAAATTTCTCCAACATTTGGATAATTATTTATTGATTTTCTTCTAAGCTTTTGGCTCACATGAGCCATCTTCAGAGAGGTTGTTTAGACTGAAAAATTATAACATCCACCATCACCAATTTTATTTTGTGTTGACATAAAAATCCGCTTGGCAACGGCAATAGTTACCAAAAATAATAAACGGTGCGACGTCATAAAACCGCATCGCAAATTTAAGAACTGTGTTTATTATTTTTGGTAACTGTTGCCGTTGCCAAGCGGAGTTTTATATCAACACAAAATAAAATCGTCGGTGATGGTGGATGTTATAATTTTTCAGTCTAAACAACCTCTCTGAAGATGGCTCATGTGAGCCAAAAGCTTAGAAGAAAATCAATAAATAATTATCCAAATGTTGGAGAATTTTTGTCTTTATTTTCAACTGAAATTAAAGCAAAAATACGACATTTAGAACAGCTCATAATTAAACATAATAAACATTCATTGTCTCTTATATTTAACAGCATATGTTTAGAAAATTACTTGCTGCCTCGATACACTATATATATATATATATATATATATATATATATATATATATCTCACTCCAAGCAAGGCAATAAAGACACTAAGATTTAAGAGGTTATTGAGTGTATAAGAATATGAGAAAAATAAAACATTTTTAGGGAGAAAGAACAATAAAATAAGAAAAATTAAGAAGACAGAAGATGATGGCTGATATTGTGATTGAATTTTTAAAGATCAAAGTTAGCTGGAAAACAGGAAGTTGGAAGAGGGTTTCACATGAGAAAAGTGCATGAGAAGAAATTCTTAACATAGAACTTACAGTTACATCTAGCCGTTTTCACTGTAAACTGATAAGACCTTACCACCAATCTAGTGCTGAATTTAAATTCATAAATTTTAGCTATCAAAGAGTAAAGTTCATCAAGACAACATAAAAATATTTATAGAAAAGATACAGGGAATCTACCTTATGTTTAGGGGAGAGTAAAAAGCCAAAATGCCAAGTTAGGGCTACTAATTGCAGATTCTTCTTTGGATTTTGTTAAGAATCTCTAAATACATAGCATGAGCACCAAACCAGATGTGGAAGCAATAATCAATGCCTGGATGAATGGTAGATTTATAAATGTGTAGATTCTGGCAAGAAAAATATTTAACACAACAAAGTGAACCAACTTTCCTAGTAAGAGACTTAGCAATTGATTCAATTTGCCTCACTTCATGTTCGCATTAGCTCATTTAATAGCATCAAATAAATCTTTAAGAAGTTTTGAAGTTTCACTTTGCTTTTACCACATATTAGAATCATTTATGTCTTTTCAAAAAATTCTAAGTGCAGCATGTATCTTTGTTACTCGAGTAATAATCCAACTGATAATGCTTCATTATTTTCATTGTTGAGACTATTGTCCTTATCTATGTTACCATATTCATAATCATGACCTTTTGGCCGTTGTCCTCAAGGACACAAGGCCCAGTGAATAAAATTAAAAAAAGTAAAAAGTAAAAATAACTGAATCCAGTGACTTGACCCAAAGAGTTATAAGTTCAATACCTGGCTACAGCAGATAGCAAATAACGTAGAGTTGTGTCAAAGGGAGATAAGTAAGACATCCGGAAGTGGCATGGCTCATAGAACAAGAACAATATACCCTAGTGATCAAAATAAAGGGCACAGTTTGAAATTTCAATCGCCTGAAGAAGGCCAGAGTGTACAACAACCAAAACGTCATGAATAGGAATATGGGAATAAAGATGAAGACAACAGTCTGAATAATGTAAATACTACCTCATCCCAGAAGTAGAGACAAATATTGATAATTCTTCTTAGAATTTCACACAATGCTGAAGAGGAACAAATTTTTATAATTTTTGCCAAGCATTTCAAAACTTTTGAACATTTTCATTACTTCATCATCTGCATTTGCTAATCAAATATTTACTTACACCAGCACAAATGAGAATCTAGATATACTGTTTTAAGTGAGTCAGTGAAATGATTGTACGAAAGCTGTGTGTGTTTGTTCACACTTTTTGGAAACTAGAAAACTAAAACAACTATGATTTAAGCAAATAGAACAATTGCTGAAAGGTCACAATGGAAGAAAACAGCAATCATTATGCCCACAAAAAGACAATGTGTCAAAAGGATGGGCTTTTTTTTTCCCCTTGATATCAGTATTATGTTTACTACCTTCACTCCTCAGTAATGTCTATTGTTTTAAAAAGTGATGATAAGAATTGTAATAAAACCTAAACATATAAAAGTGAATTTCTACATCTTTTTTGTTCATGAGTATTTACAACAAAAATAAACACTATTAGATTATTTATTAGAATGGTTAGCAAAACATCAGATAATAGTCAACTAATTCAAACTTTATAAATATTTTTTTTATAATCATATTGCCCCAGCAAGGCATTTTATTGCCACTGTTTTGCAGGGGGTTACACAGAAGGAAAGTTATAAGAATGACTGGTTAAAGGGGGTGTCAGAAAGTGGGTAAGAGAAGGATGAGAATACTGATGAGAGTGGAGTGAACAGAGAAAGGAGTATGAGAGAGAGGATGAAGGTTAGTGAGATAGGAGATGACTATTGACTTTACATTTAAATTCTTGGAGATTATAGCTGTCAGGAAAGCAAATAAATGGAAGGGAATTCCACAGGCCGGAAATGCGAGAAAAGAAGATGCTGGAGTAGAATTTGCATTTACAATTTATTGGTTTCACAGTAAAAAGGTGGGACCTAGTTGCTAATCTTGTGGCTTGAGTAAATTTATATATAGGAAACACCAGTGAGTTAAGTTCATTGGAGCAGAAACTGTGAAAGTATTTGTAGAAGAGACACAGAGAAGCTACATTGCGCCGGTGGGAAAGTGGCTGTATCCGAGCTGCCAAGTTGGGATCTATCACATTACAGATTCTCCGTTGAATTTTGTCAAGGACACCTAGGTGAATAGCAGGAGCACCCGATCAGATATGGTAGCAGTATTTGTAATAATTGTAATAAGGATTTCTTTATGGTTGGTTCATATATTCTAATTTAGTAAATGTTTATAAATTTAAACCATTTACATTATTCGCACTATTGTCATCATCTTTGTTGTCATTTTTACAACGTTTCAGCCATTGTACACCCCAGCCTTCTTCAGGTGCTAGGAATTTCGAATCAAACCTTTTAATACAGTCATTGGGTATATCATTCTCATTATATAAATTTATGAATAAAAAATTTGTTTTCATATTTATTTCTTTGTAAATTGATAAATGATAAATATGTCCACTCAGTAGAAAAGTGGTAAGCTATATTTGAACAGTACTAAATAAAAATAGGAACTAGACAATATGCTAGACATGAGCAGTAATACAAGAACAGTCTACTCCCAGTAGATTAAATACAAAAAAGGAAATTACTGGAAAGTAATTGAAACTCACCTGAAGCGAGCTGAATGTGTAATGCTCCTTACGCCAATGACATTTCCACCGAGTCTCTCTACGGCATATGGTTTCATTGAATTTCCTTTAATGTCTTCCTCTTGAATTTATATTTAAATTAATTTGGGGTTTACAGGAGAGAATGTGCACCCGTTTGGGGCCTTTTGTAAATTGATAAATGATAAATATATATACTCAGTGGTAAAGGGGCAAGCTATATTTTAATAGTACTAAATAAAAATAGGAACTAGAGATTAAATAAGAGGTTCAGTTCAGAATTCCCTGTAGGTTACCCAGATCAATATATACCTGAAGAAGGCCAGAGAGTACAATGGCCTGAAACATTATGATAAACAAAATGAGAGCAATAGGCTGAATATAAATAGTGTAACTATTCATTTCAAATTCTTAAAACAGCACAAAACACTACATCCAGGCTTATAGGTTCAGCTGCAATGTGTTCATAAAGTTTTGGTTGAAGTGACAACACAAGGACACATACAGCAAATTTAACAAAGGAAAGACTTTGGAACTAGGTTGGTGTGTCCTACCCCATATACTATATTTATCCAACCTTACACCAAAAGACTTATTTTTTATCTTTGTATTATTTCAAACTATTGTTCTCCTTTTGGTTGATATATATGTTATCATAGACACAACGTTTCAACCAAGTACCCTCTGGTCATCATCAGGTGTCCACTGACTGGCTGATGTTGATTATTGTGATATATCCTGTGATATCAGCTATTGTTCATTCCTTGTTTTCCTCTATGCCACCATCCTGAAGAGCATTAGTGTTGTGTTTTTGTTTGTATTTTTTTTCTGGGGCTTTTTTCAGTACCAGATGGTTTAAAACCACCTGACACTGAATATAAAATGCCCCCAAAACATAATCCACCTTCAGAACAGTGGTATAGTATATATAAGAGTTGGTTATACATGTGTTAATATCATCTAGTGGTCATGAGTTCAATCCTTGAATCTGGTAGTGATACACCAATTCAGCAGGAATGAACAATAACTAATAACATAAGATATATCACAATAATTAACAGATAATCCATATCAGCCAATCAATGGACATCTGATGATGACCAGAGGGTACTTGGTTGAAACGTTGTGTCTCTAATAACATCTCTTTCAACCAAGATGAGAACAATAGTTAGAAATAATACAAAGTTACTGACAATTGCTCATCTCAGAAATGAATACAAGATTATTTTTTGTATTTGATTGCTGCAAAATTCTTTGATAGGCAAAATTTTCTCTCTTTCTTTCATGAATTTATTGAAAAAATTGTAAAAACCTGCAGAATTTTATTTAAAGGGTATTGAAGTAATGCCTGCTAAAGGAAAGCTAGTCATTACAAATAAAGGTGAATATATAGATAAACAAAATGTCATTGTACTTTATTTTTTGAAGAACAAAGTTTATAAAGAAAAAAAAGAAAATTATTTATGACTCAATGTCATTTTATAATAAAATCATTTTCAGTGCATTTTTATAGCAAAATCATTTCCATGATATGTATAGTGGAAATAATGGGGAATATATAATTGAATAAAATATAATTCTACTTTATGTTTTGAAGATTAAAACTGATAATTAAAGATGGAAATTATTTATGACTCAACCTACTATAAAAGGGGTCTGCAAAAGTAGGTATACAGTAAATTGTTGGTAGTGGGTTTGTCTCGCATCCAAGAATTTAATTTTTTTTTTGCTGATTGCCTCCTTTATGTAGACGGTGTCAATGACTAAATTCACTCGCAACATGTAGGTTTACGACAAGAAGCTTCCAGTTTCACCAAAACCTGCTCTCGTCATTCATTCCCGATTACTGTTTTGCTTTCGAGGATTTGTTTAGATGCGAAACAAAATCAGAATAGAAGAAATTGCTGATAACATGAATGTGTTTAAGGTTGACCTCAATTTGCCAGGAAGTGACCCACACACTTGATTTGATGACCTTACTCTGCTGCACATACGGAATGAGATATGCAGAATTCAGTTATGAAACTGCAACAGACTGCTACTGACTCTATTATAATTTCGAGTGGCGCCTTCTGTAGCATATCTGTCATGCATAGTCCTTTCCATCCACTGATTCAACCATTGAGATCTAAACGATTGATAACAATTGGAAAAATATATTTAAAGTCTTGTGTGTGAGAACTTAATAATGGTAAGAGAAGTTATTACTCTTGTGACAAAGGAATTATATTTCCTTAATTTATGTGGGATTACTTGGTAGCCATCTTGAAATTTTTAAATGAATTCATTAACTTATTCAAGAAATGCTAGCTATTAAGATTGTCAACAGCTTTATCTTGTATCCAAGAATTTAATTTCTTTTTTGCTGATTGCTTCCTTTCTGCTGATGGCATTGATGGCAGGTTCAGGGCTAGAAGATTCCAGTTTAACCAAAACTTGTTACCGTCATTCATTTGCTATCAACATTTGGCTTTGTAAGATTTGGTTGGAGATTAAATAAAATCAGGGCAGAAGAAAGTGCTGATGTCATGAATTTGTGGGTCACTTCCTGACAAATTGAGATCCACCTTAAACAAATTCATGACATCAGCACCTTCTTCTGCCCTGATTTTATTTCATCTCCAACCAAATCTTACAAAGCCAAATGTTGATAGCAAATGAATGACGGTAACAAGTTTTGGTTAAACTGGAATCTTCTAGCCCTGAACCTGCCATCAATGCCATCAGCAGAAAAAAAGCAATCAGCAAAAAAGAAATTAAATTCTTGGATACAAGATAAAGCTGTTGACAATATTAATATCTAGTATTTCTTGAATAAGTTAATAAATATCATTTCAAGATGGCTACCAAGTAATCCCACATAAATTAAGGAAATATGATTCTTTTGTCACAAGAGTAATAACTTCTCTTACCATTATTAAGTTCTTACAAACAAGACTTTAAATATATTTTCCCAATTGTTATATTATTATCAATCATTGCAAATAAAACAGAAAGTCACACAGTGAGACTTTGAGAGCCAATATTTATGGGGTGGGACTGAACGTGTTCACTGCTAAAGGGTTAATGTAAAACATTTTGCCAAGACAGTCAAGAAAGAACAACATAAGTTAATAAAGATACATAAAAGAAAACTGTTAATTTCCACATACCTTTTATCTTTGTCATTAATTAGAAGACAACTAATTTTCCTCACAATCCAATGTGAACTCACTTAGTAAAATGGAAGCTGAAAAACCAAAAGTTGAATATGATATCTTTATAGTTAACATTCCATTTCTTTCCTTTATTCTTTTTTCAAGAATGATTTAATACATCACAGGTTTTTACAAATGTACACATTTTTATGCCTTTTCAAAATGATGAGTTTGGAGATGTATCAATCTTGGATATTCAAGCCCACAAAAAATGATATGTAAAAAGGATGGTTTTTTTCATTGACACTACTATTTTAATTTACTGTCACAACCCAGCAATGTTTATTGTTTTAAAAAGTGATGATAAGAATTCCAATAAAACATATGCTGAAAGTGAATTCTTACATGTTTTGTTCTTGAGAATTTACAACAAAAATATAAAACACTATTAGATTGTTTGCAAGAATAATTTTATATTTACAATATTCTAAAATGATTATAATTGTATTAAAACTAATGCCAATGTACTAATTTATAAAGAAATAAATACAAAAACAATTTTTTCTTCATAAATTTATAAACCTTTACTAAATTATTAAAATATATGAATCAACTATAAACCATTCCAATAAACAATATAATAGTGTAAGTATATTACCTTTTTATTATTTTGTTGTCAATTCACAAGAACAAAAAAAAGTATAAATTCACTTTCATATATTTAGGTTTTATTACAATTCTAATTATCACCTTTTAAAAAATAAGCTTTGCCGAGTGAAGGTAATTCAAAAGAACAATTTTGACCCTCCATTATTTTTCAGGCATAAAAATCCAAGATCACAGAAAATATTGTCTATTTATTATGAGTTTTTATTTCTTCTTTTAAATGTGAATTCTTGGAAAATGTGGAATCAAAAATTTCACAAGAATATTGCTTTTCCCCAATGTGTATTTGAAAATGCTGTTTTAAGGCTTCTTTCCCATATGTCTTTGTGAGTTTTCCAAGTTGATCATTCTGAAAATGCAAAGCCACAAGGTTCACAAGAAAACGGTTTCTCTCCTGTATGTTTCTGCATGTGTCTTTTTAAATTTGAATGCTGAAAACATTGATAGCCACAGACCTCATAAGAAAATGCCATTTCATCAGTTTTCACACATATGATTTTGAAATTTTGAGGTGTCTGAATGCACTGATTCACATAAGTCACAGGAATATGGTTTCTCCCCTGTATGTATCCATCTGTCTTTCCAAACTTGAGGTTTCTGAAAATGCAAACCCATAAACATCACAAAAGTATGGTTTTTCTCCTGCATGTGTTCACATACATCTCTTTAAATCTGGTTTTCTTGAAAATGCAGTCACATAATTCACATGAATAGCTTTTCTCACCAGTGTGTGTTAGCAGGTGCCGTTTCAAAGTAGAACTAATTGAAAACATAGACATACACAATTTACATGAAAAAGGAGCACTTCGAGGGGGTGTAATGGTTAGCAAGTTTGTCTTGCTAAAACTCTTGCAATTGAGTAGTGGATTCAATCCTTACTGGGTGCCCCGTATATTTGTCCTTGTGCCACATCTAAACTGTGCTTAGAAAATCACCATAATTCACATGAAAATGGCCTTTCCCCAGTGTGAATTAATATGTGTCATTTTAAATGTGACTCTTTGAAAATGCTGGTTTGCAAACTTCACATGGATATTGCTTTACTTTCACCTGCTGACTAATCTTCTTTGTCATCTCTGAATTTTTAGCAAGATCCAACAAACTTCATTTCATTATGTAAACACTTGAAATAATTTCATAATCTGTTAATTTAAAGAAATACTGTTATATAAAATACAAGGCTAATGAAACGTTCATGTCATTAAAATTATCTGTAATTTTTCATGAGCGCTGTAATCAGGCTACATAAGACTTTTCCTAATCTTTAACCTTTGTGCTCACAAAAACACTGTCTTAAAAGGATGTTTTTTTCTCATGACACCACTATTATTTTATACTACCATCACTCTTCAGCAAGAGGGAGTGCATCGATGTTTTAGAGATATTTAGGTGAGGCATGGCCAAAAAAATGGTTGGAAAAAACAATTTCAAAAGAACACCACCATTATTTTAACTACAAATTTTATGGGTGAATTTCTTACAGCAAAACAAAGACAAAATCAATATAAACATATCCACAAATCTTTTATTTTTGAGTTATTAAGTTTATGCAGCTGCGTGAATGGGTTTGGACGTAAGGCTGCACCGATGTATCAGATTGCATTTTCAGACCAAAGGGAGCCAAGTCATCCAATCTTTGCTACTGTTTATTGTCACATTGCTAAGACAGGATCCATGGCACCAAAAACTATAGATCAAGGACTGTATCTTGGATTGTACCCTTAACTGCATCTACCATAAACTTTTAAGCTTAATAACTCAAAAACGAAGGAATTTCGAACATATGTTTATATGGATTTTTGTCCTTGTTTTGGTGTGAGAAAGCTATCCCCAAAGTTTGTAAAAGTATTTTTGATACACCCTGTGTAAACCTTCTATGCTATTTTTCATCATTTCACCACAAGCAAAGCAAAAAAGCTACTAAAATTCAAGGGGTTACTGAGTGTGAAAAAATATAAGTAAAATAAAAACATTATGAAATAGAGAGAGAACAATAAAATAACAGGATTTAAGGAGACAGATTATGATAAACACTGCATATTTTTTGAAGATCAAAATAGACTGGAAAATGCCTGTAGGATATCATGATCTGGCAAACATAGATATACATGCCCAAAATAAAACTGAGTGTCAAAAAGACAGTTTTTCTCATTAAAACCCTTTTTGTAACTCACTTCACTATTTGACAATGTTTATTGTTTTAAAAAGTGATAATTAGAATTGGAATAACACCAAAATATATGAAAGTGAATTTACACATTTTATTTGTTCTTGAGAATTAATAACAAAAATAATAAACACTATTTATTAGATTGTTACTTTACACTATTTATTTATTATATTATTTATTGGAATGGTTGGCATAATATTGGCTCGTTGCCAATTGATTCAAATCTTATAAAATGGTAAATAATAAGGATTTCCATATAGTTAGTTCACATATTTAAAGATAAATATTGCATTACATTATTCTAATTGTTTTAGTTTTAATCTGAATTGAAACAGATATTATTTACATTATTTTTATTGTTTGGACTATTGTCCTCATCTTTATTGGCATGCTTATGACGTTTTGGCTGTTGTATGCTCCGGCCTTCTTCTTTAGGAATTTCAAACTGAACCTTTCGATCACTGGGGTATATTATTTTTATTTCATGTGTGATGCCACTTAAGTAGATAACTACATGGCAGTAGTTATCTCCCTTTAACTTAACTCTCTAAGTTATTTTTTCACCACTGCTGTAACCAATGCCTTTATAAAGTAGATATAGGCATTGGTTAGTTCCAGTGACTTGACCCAAAGAGTTGTGAGTACAAAATACCAGGCTACAAATAACTTAGAGAGTTAAGTTAAAGGGAGATAATTCATGGCTAGAAAAAGTTGCTTCACACATGAAATGAGAATGATATACTCCAGGGTTCAGTTCAAATTTCCTAAAAGCTAAAAAAGGCCAGAGCGTACAATGGCTAAAACATCATAAACATGACAGCAAAGATGAGGACAGTAGTCCAAATAATGTAAATAGTGTAAATTTCAGAAGTATAGAGAAATACTGAAGTCATGTCAAGTGTGGCTGTGCAGCTATCAGTGCTGGATTTTCGTTTTAGAATGGAAGGCTGAAGACAGGCATCCTCATAATTTAGAACCTCCAGTCAAGGTGATTTTCTAAATGCAGCTTAGATGTAGCACAAGTCCAAAAGTATATAGAACCCAGTGAGGATCAAAGTCACAAAGTTGATAATTGATCAAGCAAATGATTTTTTAGGTCATGCTTAGATGTAGTACAAGGCCAAAGTCACAACTTGATAATTGATCAAGTAAATGATTTTTTAGGTCATGCTTAGATGTAGTACAAGGCCAAAAATGTAGAGCACTCAGTGACAACCAAATTGACTACTCACTCATAATTGATCTAGCAAGATATGCTTGCTAACCATTACACCATGTTGAAGTGTCCAGGGAAGGTTTTCTAAGCATAGCTCAGATGTGACACAAGGCTGCAAGTATGAGTGAAGATGGAACTCACTATTTGGTCATAATTGATATAGTGAGACAAGCTCGCTAACTATTACATCATATCAAAGCAGTCAAACCTCCATTCAAAGGGATTAATATCTTTGATACTGTCATAAGTCTTGAGAGGAGCTTTTTAAGTAAAATAGCCTAGAACAGGGGTCGGCAACCTACAGCACACCAGGCAATTTCCAGTGGTACACATTGTGTAAAATTCAAAGTATCAAAGAATGTTGTTAATACTGAGCAATTGGCTGGGACAATGCAATAGTAAGGCTCCCATTAAAAATAAAAACTTAAAAGAAAACTTTTAAAAACTGTTCATTTCTCTTAATGTGGTTTACATATTATTGTATATATTATTATATAAATTATATTGTAGAAAAGGTATATTGACCTTGTCTTGCATAAAAATACATATACTGTTGGCATACTGAATGATTTTAAAACCCTATGTTGGCACATAGTTAGCAAAAGCTTGCCTAGAGCCTCTCTTTGTCTCAATCCTGAAAGTGTTTCAAAATTTACATTAAATAAGTCATGTCAAGTCTCCTCATAATCTACTAGAACTTCTAGTCAAGGTGGATAATGATATACTTAACATGAGTTTTAGTTCCTTCATATTTTAATGAAGTAATTTGAATTATCTATTTAGATGAGATATTTTACCATAACGCAAAATGTTACTTCTTCCAGCTTTACAAATATTAAAATTAATTTTAGAAAATTAATCCAAATAACATTTTATTGTAAAAGAAAGCCATAGTAGTTAGAATATCTGTTTTCTGACTGTGAGACCTAGGCTCAAATCTCACCATTGTCAATTTGCTTGTTGAGATGACTTTTTGGTGTTATTTTACTTTTGAAAGGTACCTGAAAATCATGCCACATGTTTTCCCAAGCCACGTGAGTGAAATTGGGAAGATGAAAACTGTTGATGGTTGTGCTAGCATTGGGACTGAGGGTTTTGATTCAAGAAATTGAACATGCTGAATTATGCACTCTCTCCCAGCAATTGTAATTAAGGCCTACTATAAACCACAATTGTGCTCTGTAGATTGAAAAGCATCTGTAATAGGGTTTGGCTAGCATTCTGGTGTGTTTGATAATGAGTAGTAATCAGATATTTATTATAAATAGCCAAACTTGTACTGGTATATTAGCAGGGTTGACAAATCAACCAATTTTTTACTTAATCATATCTTTTAAACATTTATGGTTTTATTTTTTTTCATCTGATCCTTTTTTTATGTGATCCTTTTTTCATCTGATTCATTTTTCATCTAATCCATTTTTCATTTGATCCTTTTTTTATCCAATCTTTTTCATTTGATCCATTTTCATCTGATCTTTTTCATTTCATCCTTTTCCTTTGATCCATTTTTCATTTGATTTTTCCCTCTCATCCTTTTTTCATCTAATCTTCTTTTCATCTGATTTATTTTCCATCTGATCCATTTTTCATCTGACCATTTTTTTCCTCTGATTCTTTTTCTTCATCAGGTCCATTTTTCATCTGATCTATTTTTCATTTGATCTATTTTCATCTTATCCTTTTTATCTGATCTTTTTCATCTCATCCTTTTCATTTGATCCATTTTTCATTTGATTTTTTCCTCTGATCCTTTTTCCTCTGTTCCTTTTTTCATCTAATCCATTTTTTATCTGATCCTTTCATGAAATAGATATTCCTTTTTAGATATGTTATCACACTGTCAACATTTAACGTTTTGTAAATTTTTACTAAGTACAATTTTTCTTTTTTTTGCTTGTACTTATTCTTTGGAATGAATCTCCCAGCCTTTTTCCACATATAAGAAAATAAGCATTATAGACGTCCTGGGTATGACAATAAACTATATCTGGCAGCTGAGGCACATGGAACCAACTCTTAATTGTTGTTGTTCCCAGGTCAACCCTGACACAGGGTGGTAGCATCTATTGGGGTCCCAGGTATGTGCAAATAGTGACCCACCCATATCTACAAAACTGGGATCAAGACACTAAGAAAGTATAAAAATACATTTTTATAGTAAAAATGCCAGCAATAGATTTTAATATTAAAAGAAATTCCAAAAGCTCCCAAGAAAAGTAAATTTCAGCATTAAATGACCCATGAGGAGTTGATATGCCACTAAATAAACAAACCAAGACTTATAGAAATTTTAGAAGGGCTCTGTTTAAAAAAAAAAAATGGAATATAAAGTTTTCTTATTTATTTTGAAAATTAATGACTAATTAAATGTAGTGGATATCAGCTTGAAACAAGAAATCAAAGAGCCGAGTTTGAATTCCAGTTGAATTTGTTGCATTCACTTACGCACAAATACCCTTGGAAAAGGCATTAATTTGTCTCTTCTCTTTCCAGGTATGGGTTAGATAACAGGACATGTTGTGTTTTAAAGTTTTGTAGCATTGGTTGGTAAAAAACACAGTCTACTGCAGAAAGTAATGGCAAACTAATGTGTGAAAATCTTCTGCCCAGCCTGTCATGTCTCTTTCGAGACATGATCGCTCAAGCGTGTACCACAGATGGTACTTTAACTGACTGAAATGCTCCATCATTGTTTCGACTTGAAGACACACTACAAACAAACCAGTGTGTCAAGTTTCTCAGCATTTGCTTGACCCGAGAAGACGCTCTTGTCCAACAAATGACAGAATGATTAATATTGTCATAAATTGAGGTTAAGAAGTTTGCAAAAAGTTAGGAGAGCTGAGGCTGTCCCCCATCAACCCCTATAACAACGTATCTATGATTTAACTAATATGAATTTTTAATTAAAACAGCAGGACACTTTTGAACGATGTGATTTTATTGCGCTCGTACTTATATTAATTATCTCCCTTGATTTTCACTCTTTTCGCAAAGTTTGTTTTTGTTAATTTTTTTTATTTTATTTATTTATTTATTTTTTTCGTTTGCGTCGCCTAAACTTCTCTACTGGAAAAGAAATTAACTTTGAAATATTTAATTTATTCAATTTTTAACTCTCTTTATGCAGATTAAACGAAAGATGACATAGCAGTAAGTGAGACTTTTCATTCTTTTGTCTTACGGTGTACAAATTTGTTGTTGGTTGCTTTTTTTGTGCCTTTTTCACGATGACGCATTCGGCATTACTACTTTTTTTGTTTGACAATGTTTTCAAAAGAGTTTAATACCAGTTCGGACGTACACTGGAAAAATTTGAATCATTTCATTATTTTGCATCTGTTAATTTGTCATTTATATTCAATGTTTTTACAAATCCCTGCTTTTAAAATCGAAAAAATATTGACTGATTGATTTTTTTATTATTATTAAATATTTATCCTATTTTTAGCAAATTTTTAGCGAAAAAAATCTAAATCTAAAGAAATAACAACAATAGGAGGAACAAACAATAAGAAAGATAGGGTACAATCAAATTCGAAATAAGGTTTTCGATTAAAAACAAAAAAGTGTAAACGACCCTGACGTTTTTTTTTTAATTATTCAAAGAAAGTCCAATCATCTGGGACATTACACTGTCTGTGTACTCTAGTGTCACACTTAGCCGAAAAGCCGCACTTACCACAATTATAGAATTGGATCAACGGCAATAATATTGTAAAGAATTAATTAAAATTATAATTAATAATAATCCTGTATGTTACTGATTAACTTTCCACCTGTGCAATTTTCTTCTTGAACATTTTTACTAGCATTTATTTTTTATCCATGCATAAATAAAGTAAAAACTAATTTAAAAAGAAAAAAATCCCGTTTCTGTTATGGTGTTCGGAAAGTAATTATGTTTTATCAGAAATGATATAAAAAAATAAATAAATAAATAAATAAAAAGTAAAATTTAGGTATCTAAAAAAAAGGTTTTCAAAAAAAGTGAGCATACATGATGAAAAATACCCTACAAATAATAAACACAAAGTTTTATCGTCAAATTAAGAAGAGGAAAAATCAAAGGATTTTTTTTATTATTAAATTATATTTTTTCATCATTTTTAGAACCTTCAAAATTTTGGTAAAATGTTTTTATAGAAAATCTTGATAAAAATATTGTTTTTCTTACATCTCCCCCCCCACACACACACGCTTAATTTTATGAAATTTAAACAAATTCAAATTCATTAGGTATTGTTTTAAATGTTTATTATAACTTAAACTAGTCATAAGCAGAAGTCCTTGTTGAATTTAAGTCTTTTTTGTAAAACAGAACCCCTAGTTACCAAAAATCTGCTCTGAATTGTAAAATATATATGCAATAAAAGTAAAACTAAAATATTTTATTAGAAAAGCTTTTAATTGCTTTTATGAATAAGATATATTATGGACACTATTGTTTCATAACATATGTAAAAAAAATGTGTCCCTTTCTCACATTTCTCAGTACTAGGCCTTGTAGTCCCCTCCCCTTCTTGAGTTTTAGGGGAATACAATCTGGGTATCACTAAACCCCTGCCTGTCACTGCCTACAAGCATTGCAGTCTCATATCAAGAAACTTAATCACTGTAAATTTTGTTTCCCCACATCTACAAAAATTAGAGAATATTCTGGCTGGCAGACAGGTAAAATTTCCTCAGAAAGGGTCAGTTTCAAGGTGGACACTTGTAGACTTGGGTATAAATTCAACCAATATCTGCATATCTAAACTTATTTATAAATGGAACTTTGTCTCTGTGTGTGTCTGTGTCCGTTACCTATAGACTCCAAAACGGCTGAACTGATTTTCTTGAAAATTTACACAGTTGTACTATAAGCGTCTGCGAGTGTTCTTAGCTAGGTTTTGTGTCAAGGTACTCCTGATAAATATCGAAAATTGATAATCGAAAAAATCGGGTTATAGATGGAGTGGTCCGATTTTAATCAAATTTGATACACTCATAGACAAAGACATAAGAAACAATATTCAGAAGTTTCAAGGTTGCACTTCTTACAATAGTGCAGAAAATCGATAAAATATATATATATATATATATATATATATATATATATATATAATAGGCAAGATGTTTGTGTGTGTGTCTGTTTATCTGCATGTATGTCTGTATTTTTTCAGCCCTTTTATTTTAGTTTTTGTTTCGAGTTTGGCTCTAAGTAGGTATAATTGTAGTTCTTAGTCTCAGCCATGATACCATTTACTCAGAGGATTTATTTAGCCTTCAAAATTCAGTTTATGACAAAAAAAAACTTATTTGATATCGATACCAGGAAATCAAAATTTGACTTACATCCATTCATTTTTCTTTCAGTCTACAGTTTCACTTTAACTGGAAACAACTATTGCTTTTTAGTCTTTCGTGTCAATGTCCAAAGAGTCTGAGCTCCAGGACCATGGATTAGTTTTAAAGCTTTCATTACACCCGAGCAACGCCAGGCTATACTGCTAGCTTAATATATATATCTACCATTTAACTCACGTGCAAACCAGGCTTTCATTTGCTGTTTGAACCTGTTACAAACTTGTCCTATAAGATTTTAATTCAACATTAAATAACTCAACAAAGAGATGATATGTTAAATTAGACAACCTAACTTACATTTTTCATTCATTTTATTAAATTTCTGTAGTGCTGGGGTGTTCATTGTAAAACAATTTATCATTTTCTGACTCAGTGCTAGTCATTAAGGATTAGTGTGTTCTTGAATACTTTATAAAAATGAAACTTTGAGAAATAAATCAAAAGTAAAACCTTGAATAAATTTACTTTGTTTGGTAGAGTTTATATTCATTTTTCAACAATTTTTAATCTTCATGCTCACAAAAAAAAACAGTTATTCCCTTACTCTATACAATTTTGACTTTCCTGGTAATGTTTATTGTTTTAAAAAAAACAATGATTAGAATTTTAATAAAACCCAAATATATGAAAGTGGAGATATACATTTTCTTTATTCTTGAGAATTGACAACAAAAATATTAAACACTATTAGATTGAATAAAAATTTTGTTTCCATTGTTATTTATAAACTGGTAAATAATAAATATTGCATTGTAGTTGGTTTGCATATTTTAATAATTTTGTAATTTTTTATAAATTTTTGCATAAAAAGATTTCTTTATAAAATGTTAAATAATCAACCTTGTATTGTACTTGATTCACATATTTTTATAATCTTGTGCAATAAACATTTCTGAGGGAGTCAAAAGTGCATAAAGTAATAGCAGTGTCAAAGGAATAACCGTCTTTTTGACTCGCCATTTCTTCTTGGGAAAGAAGGTTAAACATTGCTGAATCTTCAATATATCTAAAATATAAATCATCTAAATCTTGAATAAATTTGCTTTCAGCTCTATTGTTTGATAACACTGATGTGGATCTTCCATATAAACTCTATAACTCAAAAGTGCAAATGAAAGCAAACTTATTCCAGGTTTTAATTATGATTTATCCTTTGAATTTTTCATTACTTCTTAAAGATGTAAACTTTCAGATGCTGCTTACCATTTAAATAAGTAGCCAAGTATCCAACACCCAAAGAATAATCCCAAACGTATAAAACTAAAAAGTACCTATTTTTTTTCATAATTTTTTGTTTATTTTCAGATTTTAATTAACCAGAATTCTCATAAAAATTCCTGCAGTTCACATGTAAATGCAATTACTCTGAGAAATTTGCCAATCTTTATAATAACTCATATTTCAGTCATGAATGACACAAGTGAAGCAAAACCATACTCAAGTGAAGATTACACGTCTACATTTTCATGGAGTTCAGATTTGAAAACAAATACACAAAATCATACTGAAGTGATATCATATTCTTGTGTCATTTGTGGATATACCTGTCCCAATAATTCCAGTTTAAAAATACATGTGCAAAAACACACTAGAGAGAAACCATATTCTTGTACTGTATGTTCAGCTGCTTTTGCACGTAATGCTCATTTAAAAAGACACATGCAAATTCACACTGGAGAGAAACCATACTCCTGTGAATTGTGTGGCTATGCATGTTCCAATAGCTCAAATTTAAAAATCCATATGCGAATACACACTGGAGAGAAACCCTACTCTTGTAACCTGTGTAAATATACCTGTTCACGGAGCTCAAATTTGAAAATTCACATGCAAACACATACTGGGGAGAAACCATATTCTTGTGTGGTGTGTTCATCAGCATTTTCACGAATTTCACATTTACAAAGACACATGCGAACTCACACTGGAGAGAAGCCATATTCATGTGAAGAATGTAGTTTTTCATGTTCAAATAATTCCATTTTGAAAGTACATATGCGAACACATACTGGAGAGAAACCTTATTGCTGTGAAGTATGTGACTTCCCATTCTCAGATAGTTCAGCATTGAAAAGACACATGCGTACACACACAGGAGAAAAACCATATTCTTGTGAGGTGTGTTCATCTGCTTTTTCCCGGAAGTCATATTTGGACAATCACATGCGAACACATACTGGAGAGAAACCATGTTCTTGTGAAGTATGTGGATATTCATGCTCAAATACTTCAAGCTTAGAAGTACATGTGCGAATACACACCGGAGAGAAACCATATTCCTGTGAAGTGTGCAGATCTGCATTTTCAAGCAGTTCAAATTTGAAACAGCACAAACGAACTCACACTGGGGAAAAACCTTATTCTTGTGAAATGTGTGAATCAACATTTTCACTTTCTTCTAACTTAAAAAAACATATGCGAAAACACACAACAGTGAATCCATGACACTTGGAATTTAAAAAAATCTACTTCTTGTTGATGTCAGATGTAATGAATATCAGCAAATCCAAACTGAAGATGGATTATTTTTACTTTGAAGTTTAGATTTTGTTTTATTGTTGTGGTAGGAGTAAAAGTGTATGAGGTCATTGTTATTTGTTGGTTTTTGATAAACATTCAGCTGGATGTCTTTAGATATGCATATTAAGATGATTTCAAGATAAGGTGAAATTTTATTCTGTTCATAGGTGAAGTTAATTGTGTGTTCTACCCTATTTATCCCTGCTAATACATTCAAATAACACACCACTACCAGAACTTTTTGATAAAATTAACAGGATAAAACACACAACTTCACCTATGAATCACAACAAAGCTACACCTTGATATCATATAATACACACGCATAAGGACATTCAATTGAAGGTTTATTGAAAAACAAAAAAAAATAATGACCTCATGCACTTTTACACCTACAACAAAAATAAAACAAAATCCAGAGCAATTATAGGCTTTTATTTAAGAGCCCATGGAAAATTTTGAAGTTTACGATTATGCATTTTTTATATATTTATACATTAATGAGAACATACCGGTTAAGCTTTCACATTTAAAGCAGATCATTTTAATAAGTATTTTTCTTTAATTTATGTTGATTTGAATTATGAGACTGGAAATTATTCCAGTATCTGCAGATTTATTTTTGACAGTGCACATAGAAATGAAACCAGTTTCGGGTGATATATGCATAAATCCATATTTTTTTTTTTTTTTTTTTATATCTCATCTGTGAGTTGGGAATATGCATCAAAAGAAAACTTTAAAATACTTTTGCAGCTAATTTTTTCTCTTAAATTAAAGAAAACTTCTGATGATAAAATTTAATAAAATCCTAATTTTTACCACTCAGATGCCGCCTTCTTTTTTTTCGTTGCTTTATTTAATCATAAATTTGAATGATAATATGAACGTTTATCAATATATAGTTTACAAGAAGTAAAAGGCACAAAAGAATTTCATTTTAAAGAAAACTTTAAAGGAAAACTTTAAATAAAGGTTTGAACGATAATATGAACGTTTATCAATATATAGTTTACAAGAAGTAAAAGGCACAAAAGAATTTCATTTTAAAGAAAACTTTAAAGGAAAACTTTAAAGGAAAACTTTAAATAAAGGTTTGAACGATAATATGAACGTTTATCAATATATAGTTTACAAGAAGTAAAAGGCACAAAAGAATTTCATTTTAAGGAAAACTTTAAAGGAAAACTTTAAATAAAGGTTTGAACGATAATATGAACGTTTATCAATATATAGTTTACAAGAAGTAAAAGGCACAAAAGAATTTCATTTTAAAGAAAACTTTAAAGGAAAACTTTAAAGGAAAACTTTAAATAAAGGTTTGAACGATAATATGAACGTTTATCAATATATAGTTTACAAGAAGTAAAAGGCACAAAAGAATTTCATTTTAAAGAAAACTTTAAAGGAAAACTTTAAAGGAAAACTTTAAATAAAGGTTTGAACGATAATATGAACGTTTATCAATATATAGTTTACAAGAAGTAAAAGGGCACAAAAGAATTTCATTTTAAGGAAAACTTTAAAGGAAAACTTTAAATAAAGGTTTGAACGATAATATGAACGTTTATCAATATATAGTTTACAAGAAGTAAAAGGCACAAAAGAATTTCATTTTAAAGAAAACTTTAAAGGAAAACTTTAAAGGAAAACTTTAAATAAAGGTTTGAACGATAATATGAACGTTTATCAATATATAGTTTACAAGAAGTAAAAGGCACAAAAGAATTTCATTTTAAAGAAAAGTTTCCCTTTTTCTTTGAACAAGCTAATTATGATCTATTTGAATTGTTTTGTTGTTGTTCTTTAGGGGCTTTTATGTTACATAGGATAATTAACCCTTTTCAAACAGACTGACCAGATCGCAAAACATATAGTTGTTTTTAACTATTAGATTGTTTGGAAAGTTCATACTAATTTTTAAAGTAAGTTAAAACACAAAACAGAATTATGCCATTAAATATTTATTCAACTAAATATGAACCATTTTGTTGCACAACCTTTCTCCATTTTTCCTTCAACTTCTGTCTTCCCAGAATTTTGATGGTTTCCCAGCAAAGAACTCATTAAGATGGTTGTTTATGTCCATCAAAGAATTAAAATTTTTAACAGTGAGATTATTAAATAAACACATATATAAATTAGGTAAATAATAAACAAATTAACAAACTAAAGATACACAAATGAACAACAAATAATCAATCAATAATGAGTAAAATTTAACACTACAAGATGAGTTGTCTGGAAAATTCATGCCGATTTTTAAGGTAAATTAAAACACAATACAGAATCATGCCATTAAATTCAACTAAACATGAATCATTTTGTTCCACAACCTTTCTCCATTTTTCCTTCAACTTTAAGATTCGATCTTCCCAGAATTTCTGTGGTTTCTCAACACATGTTTTTTTTATGTCAGCCAAAGAATTAAATTTTTAATATTTGCAAGGGCCTAAATAAAAAATCTGAAGAAGCAATGTCTGGTTAATATAGCAGCTGGGGTAACATTTAAGCAAAACTGCAACAACTTTTGCCAGGTCTCTAAAGAAGTTTGAGGTCTAGCATTATCCTGATAAAAAACAACACTTCTCCTGTTTGTCAATTCTGGTTGTTAACTAGTGACTTTAATTTGTCCAGTTGTGAGCAGTACTTTTTAGAATCAATTGACTAGTTATTTGGCAGAAGTTCATAGTACAGGGTTCCTTTCCAATCCTACCAGATGTGCAGCATGACTTTATTAGGATGAAGACTTGATTTTGAGGTGGCCAAAGTTGGCTCATATTGCTTACCCCACAATCTTTTTTGTAGAACATTTTTGTAAACATTTCTCACTACCCATTACAATTTGCTTAAAAAAAGGGTGCATTTTCATTGGATTTATACACAAATCACAGAAATGTGATCCAAAAGATTCTTTTTTACTTAGATCATGTGGTACCCTAATGTCGTAGGGATTTGAGTATCCAAGCTTCACTAAATGCTCATTGATAATTGATTTTGATAAATTTATTGTTTCTGCCAATTCCTGTATTGTATAATGTGGGTTATTCTCAATCAGTGTTTTGATTTGGTCGTCATCTGTAGTGGGGAGGCGGAAGTCTGCCTGAGCGTTCTTCATTAATAAGACCAACTCTAAACTTAGCAAATCACTTCGGTACAGTTTTGCCAGCTAAAGCAGCTTTACAGCACATATCTTTTTTGTTGCTTGTGAGTCATTTTCGCCTTTACAAAAATAAAAAAAGCATCAAGTGTCAAAAATGTACCTTATAATCTTCCATTTTTATAAGGATGCAAGATTAACAAAAATTAAGTAATTTTAAACTTTCTTTCTCCAGAAATAGTTTGAAGTGTGCTATAATTGGAAATGTAAGCATATTATATCTTTTGTTAAATTTGACATTTTCTAATGTATTGGAACATGAACAACTAAAAATTAGCTTGAACTTTCTGGATAATCTAATATATCGAATAATATCAATTGACCATAGAGAGATATACGCTATTGAATCAGTATGGGCAACATAGCAGCTTCCATTTAATAGCAACATACTTTGAAATTAGCAATTTATTTTGTGACTTTTCATTAGTATATAATCAGATTTTTGATACCATGACAACCAATCTTAGACTTATGAGCTCATGGCTATATCACGTTGGAACATCAGTTCTCGTACAATCACTGAAGTTAAGCAACATCAAGTCTGATCAGTATCTAGGTAAGTAACCACATGAGAATACCAGATGCTATAAGTTTGGATATTATGGGTTTACAGGCATATTAAGTTGAAACACCAGTTCTTGTATGATCACCGCAGTTAAGCAACATCATGCCTGATCAGTACCTAGATAGGTGACTAATTGGGAATACCAGGTACTGTAAGCTTGGATGCTCAGATGGTGTAATGGATAACAACTCAGAATTTTTAATCAGAGAGCCAAGTTTCAATTCCAGTTGGCTTTGTTATATTCACTAACATGCAAATACCTTTCGAAAAAGTATTAATCCACCTCTTCTCCTCCCAGCTATGGGTTGATTAGTAGGACTTACATCAGTAAATAATTATTAAGTCCAAAAAATTCTTACAATTTAAAAAATACATTTGCTGGTTTTGAATAACCTGCAAAAGGTTGATAAGCCTTAAAAACAGATCAATCGATCGAAAACTAGATTTATGAATGCTCAGGGTCCTTGCAGGCTGTTCACCTGTTTTTGACACTGATAAGTTTGAAGAAGGGGAAATAAATTTAGTTTCATCGATCACTCTGATTTCGACAACACTAACCATAAGTCAAATGCATATATATTTGATGTCAATATATACTGTTATATTTCTTAACTAATTAATGTTCTTTCCAATATGAGAGGGCTTATGGCCATATCATGTTGAAACACTGGCTTCCATACCATCACCAAAGTTAAGTAATGTCAAGCCTGGTCAGTACATAAATGGGTGACTATTTGAGAATACCAGGTGCACTAAGCTTAAATGTGCAGGTTGTATAATAAATAACAGCTTGGAATTGTTAATTGAAGAGCCAAGTTCCAATTCCTTTTGGGCTCGTTATATTCACTTGTGTGTAAATACTTTTGGGAAAGGTATGAATCTACATCTACTACTCCCAGCTATGGGTTAATTAGTAGTACTTATATCACTAAATAATTATCTCCCCTCTAAAATTCTTACAATCGAAAAATATTTTCTGGTTTTAAATAACCTGCAAAAAGTTGGTAAGCCAACAAAAATGAATCAATCAAATCAAACCAATATGGAAGTTGGTGTAAGGGGTGGGGGTATCCAAGTAGACAGCACTACTAGTTTGAATGGGGGTTGAGAGCAGTCGTTGTCCAATCATGGTTGATCTGTGATCAAAACCATAGGTATATAAGCTCTAGATTTTAAAGTGTGAACATGTTAAGCTTTTTACCTGGCACCAACAAAAAGCAACAAATTCCTGTTCTATGATCTTAACACTCCAGTACTTTTTGAGAAAGGCCACTGAGATATCCTGAAATGAGAGAAAATGTCAAAGATGCGAGTGGACCATTTTTGATTTCTGGTCTTAGCTATACATGAGACCTTCACATTAAACTTGGTATTAAAATAGAAGAAAGTACCAAAGACAGGGATGGACTATTTTTAACTTCTGATCAAATATATGCATAATACTTCCAGATTAAACTCAGCTTTGTGCCACATTCCATTCATGTGATCTTTCATTTAAATAATATTATGTAGTTTTTTGGGGGTTTTTTTAATCAGTTTTCAGTAACATAAATTCATGAAGTCGCATCCTACTGGACACTGTCTCCCCAGTCACTACCTTTCCTTCAAGGCTTAATTTCTGTTGCTGGAAGTGTCCACTATAGGTTATTGATTGATTTGCTCTGTTTTTAATCCTAATCAATCCTTTGTGGATTATTTAAAACCAGAACATATTTTGGATTGTAGTAAGTTGGTGACAGTATTTCCAAGCAGTCTCATTTAAATACTGACCAGGCTTGACATGCTGAACTTAGGTGAGCAAACAAAACAATACTATTTTGAACCTCTGGTGTTTTGTATGTATGGGACTCTCACTTTAAAATCGATCTTATGGAATGTTCTGTTTGAGTGGGCATTTTGGTAAATATTATTTTTCAGAAGTGCTGAATATGAGAACAATAAAAAGCTGCACGTTTCTGCATTTGGATTGGATGCACCAATGTCATCAATATTTTTTTAACCAAAGAATTTTTCTTGCAGTAATCTCCACTTTTGATCAAACTACAAACAGAAATTTTTAGCATAAAGTTTTAGAAATGACGAGGAAGCACATTTAGCATATAAATGTCCAGACAAGTGGAGGAAATGATAACTACATTCTTCATTTCCACAGCACACCTGTGATAAGGTTTTACATCATTGTAAGAAGTCTTAAGTAAGCACCTGTTTCAAGAAGGACAACAGGTAACAGCTGTTAATATCTAAATATTTTAATTGATACAATTAAAGGAGGATAGCACAGTTGAAATAAAGAAAGAAAAACAAAAGAAAATAGAACTTATGCTAGGAAAAGGGGAGAAATAAGGAAATGCAGATATTTATATTCACTTTCTTGGTTCCAGTCCCAATAGAAGAAGAATTACAAAACAGTCTCATCCTCAATTATAGACAAAACCACACAAATGCATACAGGGATTTCTTCCAAGTTAGTAAGATAGGCCACTTTTTGGTCTCATTTCACTCAGTCCCAGGCTGTTTTGTCTTGAAGTCAAAAGGCTCTATTCATTTATCTGAATTCATTCTTGCATGTCAACACCAATTCTTACTTTATGAAATTTTTACCATATTACTGTTGCTTTGCATTATTACTGTTAATTTGCCTTGCATATATTTTTTACCTGCTCTATATTATTTTTTTCTTTTTCTTGTTATTGCTAAACTTGTCAATTTTCTTTGTTGGTCTGTCCTTTATAATTTAAACATTTACTCTACAAAATACAAAGATAAATATTCAAGTCAGGAAGACTTGGTCTCAAGTGATGTCATCTCAAACTGTAAAGCTAGACAAGAAAATTTACATCCAATATCATCAATGTTAATAGAAAGACGTGATTCACTCGTGTGTTTTCTAAGACTTTAAAGTTTTGTTAAAAAAGAGGCAGGTTTGTTCAAACTACCCACATAAGTTGTAGACATAGAATGCACTGCTCTGTTGAACTTCAGTCACTCCTGGAGCTGATGACAAGTCGTTACAGATATTCACTATGATTTCCAATACTGTCTACACATTAGTTGTAGTTGAACAATTTTCAGTTTCCAAAAATATGACTATCATTCTTCAATTTGAACCCAGAATCTTTTTCCTGTTTTTTTCAAAATTCAGTTCTGGCATAATACTAACATGACCAAGGAGATCCAGGCAGAATTACAAAAGATATTCAACACTGAAATCTTGGGAAAACTGACAGGATCATTGTACAAGGGGCTTTCAAAAATGTAAGCAATGATATACAATTTATAAAATCCTGGAAAAAAACTGAGGGCACTGAGAATTTAATCACGTCAAAGCAACCATTTTTACATCATCAATGCTCTCAAAATGGGTAACTTAGAAAATGTTTTTAAGGTTAGTAAATAAAAGTGTCAGTGTGAAGCTGACTCTATAGGTAAAACCAATCAACTCCTAGAGAAGAGAATTACTAACATGTACCAGCATGTATTAGAAAAGGTCAACTGTAACATTTGTATAACTGTTCCATTATATCTGGGTTTGTAATCTCAGGACATTTTTTAAATTGAGAATGTCCATCTTCCTTTCATGAAGATATATTTTCAATTTTGATCCACCTATCTCATAAAAATCCTTGTGATAATTTATATTAAATCAAGACAAGCCATCCTTATGTAAACAAAAGGATTGGCTGTGAGGACATAGGTATATCTATAACCAGAACAGACTGTCATTATACAGGGTGCGGCAGAAATACATCCCACATTTTAAAAATTGACAAAAAGACCAAGGTAACTGCTATTAAAAAAAATTACTTCATTGTTGTTTTAATGAGGGGGTACAGTTTTTATTCAATTGGTTTTAAAATCTTCAAATGGTAGCCTCTATTCACCATACACTGTTTCAGACAATTTCTAAAGTTTTCCATCATCCGGAAGTTCAAGGTCTTTCAGGTGGCTTTTTTAAATGCCAAACTCATAGCAGTATTGATTTTTTATCCCAAACAGCATCATTCCAACATAACACAAAAAGATTCTGTTGCAATTACAGATTCACTAGTATTGTAAAAAAAAGTTTCAACCACAAACACATGGTTTGCGCCGGTCAATCCATGATGGTATCTAAATAAAAATGGTAAGACATTAGCTAGATGAAAATACCATTGCCATTGCCTAAGTTTACTGGTGTTATTGATACATGTGTATTTTCTTTCCTTTTAATTGGTTTGCACAATATTTTAATTTCCAAAATTGAGTTTCTCCTTCTATTGTATATATTATTTTTTCTATTTACATTGTTCACAGTTGTCTTCATCTTTGTTGTCATATTCACATTTTGGCTGTTGTACTCTATGTGCATTGTGGTACAGTGGATATCAGCTCGGAATGAGAAACAGGGGACTCGAGTTTAAATTCCAGTTGAATTCATTGCATTCACTTATGCGCAAATACCCTTAGGAAAGGTATTAATCCGTCTCTTCCTTCCTGTTATGGGTTAAATAACAGGACAGATTGGGTTCTATAGCCTTGGCTGGCACCAGTCTACCACAGAAAGCAATGGCAACCTACTGTGGGATAATCTACCCAGTCAGTCATGTCTCTTTCGAGACATGATCGCCCAAGTGTGTTTCACGTATGGCACTTAACTGACTCTCTAACCTTCTCCACGTGATTGGAATTTCAAACTGAACCTTTTATTTCATTTACTGGAGTTGATTGTTCTAGTTCCATGAGTCATGCTCCTCCAGATGCCTCAGTATCAATTACCTCCCATTAACTCTCTAAGTTTTTTTTTTTGTTCACCTCTTCTGTAGCCAGGTATTGAACTTACAAATATTTGGGTCATGTCTCTGAATCCAAATAAAACTTTATCCACTGGATCATGTGTTTTTTTTTTCTGTTTTCATTTCATATTTCTAACTAATGTAATTGAAGTTTTTCCTCTTCTCCCTCATAATTATGTGTTTTTATAGCATCAATTAAATTTTGTACCTCTAATGAGACCTTTAAATAAAGAAGAATTTTTTTAAAATCAAATTTACCCCATGCAAGGCAATAAAGCCAATGAGACTCAAGGGGTTACTGGGTGTGTAAGAATTAACAAGCAAAAACATTATGAAGGAGTAAGAACAATAAAAGAGAAATCAAGAAAACAGCAGATAACAATTAACATTGCATTTAAAATTTTGAAGATCAAAGTTGGTCGGAAAGCATGGCGCCAGAAGAAAGTTCCACAAGCAAGAAGTGCAAGAAAAGCTCTTAGCATAGAACAGAGATGCTAAAAGAATACTCTAAAATAAGCATTTTATGATCTTCCATCAAAATTCTAAAAGTGTTACTTTTGTTTGTTGAGCGGAACAAGCAAAGGTATTGTCATGGTAGAAAAGGTTTTTATGATGAATCTTTCAATTGTACATTTTATTTTAGCTAATTATCTTGAAAAACTTTAATCAGAAACAAATGTTACTGTCTTTTATCCTTTAAAAATCCAATCAGTAAAATACCCTCAGCATCTTAAAAACCCTTTCCACCAGATTGGCTTGCTTTTATTTTGCTTGAACCCTTTCCACTTTCAGTTAACTGTTACTGTTCTGCTCCTTAGAGTATGCTTTTGTGTCATATTCATGTGTATCAAAGACAGTCAGATTAGTGCCTTAAAGCAGGTTTATTGGAAGCCAGAAAAGTAAAACTAGAAAATAAAATAAATATACTTATAAGACTAGTCTGAATAACAAGCAAACAAAAGGGTAACAAAGAATATGACAAAAGTACCTAGATGCTTGAACATAGAAGTAAGACCTGTCATGAGGATGCATTTATATAAAAATAATATTAATAATGTCTAAAAAGTTATAGTAAGAGATTCTATTGAGTCCTACTTGTTATTACAAAAAGGTTTAATTTGTAAAGTAGTCATAAAAATAAAGAAATTAGAAATAGAACATTTGGAAGATGCTAAAATGTTCAAGAAAATTTCAGTAGATTTGAGAGATTTTGAGAAATATGCAAATTAGGTGTTAGCCCCTATAAAAATAGGTTTTGAGGAGAGAGTAGTTAGTTGTTAACAGAATTTGCTGACATTATCAACTCCGGCCTGATTCAGGGATCCAGCCGAAAGAATCTCTAAGTAAAGTTGCCAACCAACCAAAAACCTGAAAGAGAAACTCATGGAACTAAATGAGTAAATAGATATTTTTGACTCTTTCATTGATCATACTGGAAATTATTCATTATAAACACATTTGAGGACTTCCATAAAGTATAGCACTTAAACTACTTCGCTAAGTTAACCAGGGTAAAGATACTTGACTCCTTACTTTCCCCTTTTCTCCTTGTAACACTTGCCAGTAGTAAAGTCTGTGTTTGTTTTGAATGCAAAAAAATGTAAATTTTGTATATATCTTATTTTGTATTTATCGTAAATTAAATATTTGTCTGTGATTTAACTCTGAGTTTTGGTCAATCATGTTTTTTTCTTTTGTTACACTTAACACATGACAGACCATTTGTCTAAATAGGTAAAGAAAGGTGGTGAATACTTTCTTTACATGAATATGTATAAAGTTTGCAACAAGAATACGTTTCAATGTTGCAGTGAGTTCACAGAAAGGAAGTTACATGAATGTTACATTTGGGAACAGTGTGTGAACAGCTAACGTGTTGACAAGTTTCACAAAGAGCAACTCCAATGTAAAATAAGCATATGAAATTGCCTACATAAAACAAATGTTTAAATAATAACATAATAATAAAATAGACAAATATGTGTAGAAATGGTATTAAAAATTAAAAACCGATGATGGTTACATTGGGGGTCAGATTAGGTAGATCTGATAATTATGAACCATGTGCTCAGAGTAACACTTTTATTGTGAGGGTTCCAATGACAACTAAGGGCTCACTAAAAATGGTAAAAAATGGTAACCAATTTAAAAAGGTACCTAAACTACACAAAGGACAAACAAAGGAAAATAAAACAATGCAGTTTCTTTAATGTGGTAACAAAACAATTACTTTGACTGGGTTTTGTATTCAGCACCATACAGGTAAATCCATGTTTAATCTCCTGTTACAATTCACCTCAGAAAGCCTTCAGGATATTGCTCTGATTTGTTTAAAATTTCTGTTGAAAGCCGTGCTCTTGTTTGTATCCGATCTGCATACAACAGATTTAGTATGATATGAACAGCAAGTTTGTACAACTAATGAGGGTTAAACTATATTGTGTCATAGTTACCAACTAACAGGGGTAAATATTAGTATGTCAGATCAGGAATATCATTAGATAATGAATACATTATGGAAGATACAGATCTCTCAGTTTCAAAGGAGAATGAAAAGATAGGGTCTTACATATAATGAGATTCGTGTTTCTGGAGAGTTTCTGAATTTAGGATTCCAGATTTGAGTGGGCCAGATATATCTAATATGTCCCTAGCAAGGACATATTCCATAAATTGGAAATAGCGAATCTTGGGATTTTTCCAAAATGAGGGCTTTAAGCTAAAGATATTTCTTTCTATAACTGGGGAAGATATATTTTCATAGGAAAACAAAGCCATAGGCTTGTGAGCTGCACCACATGCTGAAAGAGGTGATTTAGCATCAGCCAGAACTAAAAAAAAACAAACAACTGCATTGTTTGACTCTTAAAAGCTTTCTTATGGGATATTGATAGCCTGGATCTTGTCACTTCTCTTGTCTCTGTCAATTGAATACTAGAGAAAACGATTAACATAAAAAAATTGCACTATAAACTCTGGTAAAAAAAAATGGTTACTGAACATTAGGTTTATGTGTCCCAGAAAATCAGCTGTTCTTGTCCTTAAGGACACCTGGCCCAGTGGATATAGACTTTGGTTAGTTCCAATGACTTGACCAAAAGAGTTGTGAGTTCAATACCAGGCTACAATAGCGGTAAACAAGTAACTTAGAGGGTTAGAGGGAGATAACTCATGACTACCAAAAAAGGCCTCACGCAAAGAATGAGAATGATATACCCCAGTGATTGTAATAAAGTGTTCGGTTCGAAATTCCCGGCACCTGAAGAAGCTGGAGCATACAACAGCCAAAACATCATACAAATAGCAACAAAGATGAGGACAATAGTCTGAATAATGTAAATAGTGTATATTTAAAATAATTTAAATGTTTTATTTGAAATTTAAAAGCATAAAGCTAAGCCATATGTAAAAATAAATTTATATATATTAACTTTGTAATCATTTTTAAAATATTGGCACATTTAATATGACAACAAAAATGTTGAATATTATTTATTAGTTTGTTTAATTACAAGAATAGTTTTTAATGCTTTTATTGTCAATTTTCAAGAAAAATGAGAATGTATAAATCCATTTTCATATGATTGAGTTTTATTAGAATTTTAAAAATAGCTTTTTAAAGCATTAAAAATTGCTGATGGAGTTAAAAGTGTATACAGTAATAGCAGTGTCATAAGAAAAAAACATGCATTTGACACAGCTTCTTTTGCAAGTAAATATGTTAAACTTTGTTCATTTATTGATCTATCAAATCTAAATTCAAAATAGAAAAATTACATTCTAGAAACATGTAGCATTTTTATTAATATCAATAAAGCAACAACCCAATATGGTTGTACGATTCTTTCTGAAGTCTTCTCCTTAACTAAAGACCTCAGCTATGCTTTTTTTTTTTTTTTTTTTTTGCTTGGTTAGAATGATCTACAATTTTGACTTACAAACTCATTGACAAAAGATTTTCATTTTAAAACAATAAGCAAATGGGGGAAAGAATATAAAGGCAAAATCAGCCATACTTCAAATTCTTATTTAACACTATTACTGTGGCATTGTTATAACATTGTTGACCCATTTTGAGAAAATAGGAACCTGCATTTTTTCTTTTAAAAAAAAACATTGAAATAGTTGAATGTAACTGACACTTCTACTTAAAAAGTTTCTTTTCTCACACTTCCCGCTGTAATATAATAATCTGGCCCAACCCGAGAAGGTTGAGGAAGCGTGGGTGTTTCCGGTCATTGAAAGGAACGGATGTTTGTTTGACCCTATTTCCGACAGATGCGGAAGTGACTCTGAGAAATTACGTAGGCGTCGAGTAGGCGTCGCGAATCGAGGCAAAACTTGGAAGATATATAAAGGCCTCGAAACAAGAAGTCACAGACGAGTCTCCAGAAGTTTGGTCGGCAGTAGAGAAGCAGTTCACAGCTGCCCCCAATAGCATGTATGCTATTGGGGGGTACGCATTCGTCATTCGTCCATTCGTCAACGTCGACCCTTAGAAGCATTTGTCAACCCATTAGAAAAGCGCTCCCTCAACTCTCTGTCCACTAGGCGACTCGGTCCATCGTCGTTAATAAAAATATAATATATATTTTTATATATACACCCGTGTTTGTCTGTTTCTTGCTATATAACACCGCCTATGGAACTCCCTTCTGTTTGCTTACTTCCCTGATAGCTACAATCTCAAAATATTCATATGCAACATCAATTGCCATCTTCTGTTTCCTTGAATCCTATTCATCTTTTATCCTTTCTTCAATACTCCTCAACCTAGTCTTTTCTCTCAGTGTAACCTCCTGTGCACTAGTAGTGGTCCAAACTTGCTTAGGATAAAAATGATTTTAAAAAAATAATCTAATAAAATAAAATTCATTATTTTTGTTGTCAGTTCTCAAAAAAAGTGAAAGTGTAAATCCATTTTCATGCATTTGAATTTTATTAAAATTTTTAAAATAGCTTCTTAAAGCAATTAAAATTGCTGAGGGAATTAAAAGTGTATACAGTAATAGCAGTGTCAAGAGAAAAACTGTTCACTTGATACACTGTTTTTTGACAGGGATTGGGTCATTAAACATTACCTATCATATTTAATAGTCTTAATTGGTAACTATTGATTGTAAATGTTGTATAAAACAGCAACAGAAACAGGGTGGATTAAATTAGTCATAATAGTAATAATAAAGAGTGGGTCTCAAGACAAGGAATTTGTCCCCACCAAACAAATCACTTTTGAATAAAAACTCATACGGCTTATCACCCTGTCTTGTTCTTCAGAACTAAGTGTCCCCAACAATATTGCACACAGCATATAAAAAGAAAAACTGTGAACAAAGAGTTTTTATCCTCCCACCCCAATCAAGGCAGGACCACTACTGGTGTGCAGGGGGTTACAGTGTGAGAAAAAAAAAAAAACAAAGTACAGGGTGTGTTGAAGAAAGGATAAGAGATAAACAGGATTCAAGGAGATAGAAGATGCCAATTGATGTTGCATATAAACATTTAGAGATTGTAGCCAACAGGGAAGCAAGTAAATGGAAGAGAGTTCCACAGACAGGAAGTGCAAGAAAAGAAACTGTAACAATAGAAGAGGCAATTACATTTAGCTATTTCAGTAGTAAAAGGGTGAGACCTTGATGCCAATATAGTAGCACACTTAAATTCATGTGGATGGGGCACCATGAAAAAAAGCTTGTCAGAGCAGTTGCCATGAAAATATTTGTAGAAAAGACAAAGGGAAGCCACATCCCATTAGTGAGAAAGTGATTGAAGGCAGGCTGCCAAGTCAAGACTGACTACATTGCAAATTCTCTCCTGGATTTTATTGAGAACCTCCAGATGAATAGCAGGAGCACTCAAACAGATATGGCAACAGTATTCAATACACAGATGAATGGTAGATTTATAAATGTGCAGGATAGATTCTGATTAAAAAAAAAACTTTGTGGCTCAACTCAGCCTTCCTAGCAGTAGATGCAGCTATAGACTCAATGTAGACGCTCCACTTCAGGTTGTTTGAGAGAGTGAGGCCAAGGAGACACCTAGAGTTGCTCTCTAGGATATAGAATTTCTTCCCTTCTTAACATACAATTTATTTGACTCACTTACTATCCAAGTTTTATTCAATGTTTCAACAGCCACTCTTTCAACAAAACTTTTCATTTGTTTCTGCTGAACTTCATTAACTGAACTCTTTGACCAGTCCAAGAATTCTCTTCATTTATTTGAACTTTTTAAAACACTAAAATCTGTAACAAACTCAAATTGATTTTTGATTTATATGTAAGTAAAATCGACTACTACCACTAGAATAGTAAAAATTTTGTTGTTATCTATTCTAACACTAGCTTGATGTTTTTTAGTTTTTCATCATTTTGCCTCAAGTAAGGTGATAATACCACTAAGATACATGGGCTTACAGGGGGTAAAGATTAATGAGAAGAAAGGACAATAAAAGAATGATTAAGCAATGTCAACTCAAGTCAGTACCTAAATGGGTAACTGCTTTGGAATACCAGGTGTTGTAAGCATGGATGTGCAGTAGTGTAATGGACAGCAGCTTGGAATTGGAAATTGGTGAGCAGAGTTTAAATTCTAGACAGGCTTGTTATACAGAGTGCCCCTTAAGTGTGAACACACAGGAAATCTCATTGATTATATTTTTTTTCTCAAAAGGAAAGAACTGGCTTCTTTTTCTGGGGTATGCTAAAGGAGGTGTACCCAATGAAAATTACAGATGCAACACACTTGATTGAATGCATAAAGAGTGAATGTACTGAAATTGACACATTGTGGAGTTATTGCATCTAGTTTAGGTGAATCTTGCAAAGCATGTCAACCTTTGCATCACAAATAATAGAAATTATATTGAAGATGTTATCTAAATCTAATCTAAACTTATTTATAAATAGAACTTTGTCTGTGTGTGTCTGTATCTGTTACCTATAGACTCCGAAACAGCTGAACCAATTTTCTTGAACATTTACACAGTTGTACTATAAGTATCTGCGAGTGTTCTTAGCTAGGTTTTGTGTTGAGGTACACCCGATATATATCGAAAAATCGCTAATAAAAAAAAATCGGGTTATAGAAGGCGTGGTCCGATTTTAATCAAATTTGATTCGCTCATAGACAAAGACATAAAAAACGATATTCAGAAGTTTCAAGGTTGCACTTCTTACAATAGTGCAGAAACTCGATAATATATATATATATATATATATATAAAAGGCAAGATGTTTGTATGTCTGTTTATCTACCTGTATGTCTGTATTTTTTTCAGCCCTTTTATTTTAGTTTTTGCTTTGAGTTTGGCTCTAAGTGGGTATAATTGTAGTTCTTAGTCTCAGCCATGATACCATTTACTCAGAGGACTTATTTAGTCTTCAAAATTCAGTTTATGATGAAAAAAAACTTGATATCGATACCAGGAAATCAAAATTTGACTTACATCCATTCATTTTTCTTTCAGTATACAATTTTTCTTTAACTGGAAACAACTATTGCTTTTTAGTCTTTTGTGCCAGTGTCCAAAGAGTCTTAATTTTAAAGCTTTCATTACACCCGAGCAACGCCGGGCTATACTGCTAGTTTGTTAATATTCCAATTCAATAAAATGCTGTTGAAAATTTCATTTCTTTGCCTATGTATCCAGACTTTAGGAACACCCTATAATTATGTGTGCATCCCACTTGGGAGATGTATAAATCCAGTTCTTCTTCCCCAGCTATGGGTTAATAGGATTTCTACCAGGAAATCATGATTATCTCCAAAACATTCTCACAATCTAAAAATACTTTATTGGCAGAGGGCAGATAAGCCATAAAAATATCAATTAAATTATAAAAAAAAAAGATTCAAGTTAATATTTACGCCACAAAGAAGAACTAATCAAATTTGTCTGTTTTGTCTGGAACATGCTTCTGTAAGAAAAATCTTCAGATGTAATAGAAGAACTTTAGTGTGCTTTTGCAAACTGTATAGACAAAGCTATAATTAATGAAAGGAAAAAATTGGTCTGATCAAAAAGTATCAGGACTGTTGTTATGGTAATACGGTAGAGTAAAGCTGCTTGGCATAGATTAACCTTGAACTCGAACATATGTATGCTAACTTATTCTCATTCATGTCTGTTTATAGCAGTGCTTGCAAGGAAATTATGTAGAATGTGGTCATCTCACCATATCAAAGGTTCCATCAATATTCCCCAGGTCCAACAACCACCATATTCTCTTACAATTTTTTTTATCTTTCCAAAAATTAAATCCTACTTGAAAAAACAAGATTTCAAGACATCAAGGAAATCCAAGAGAAGGTTATAAGACAGCTGCTCACTATCCCAATTACAGTTTTCCAGGAATTGTGTCATCAATGGAAATGATGCTGGATAAAGTTTGTGGCTTCAGAAGGGGACAACTTTGAAGAAGATTAAATGCTGAATTGATATATGTTGTTGTTTTCTTTTTATCTGTGAACCAAATACGATGCGATATCTAAACTCATTTATAAATGGAACTTTGTCTGTGTGTGTCTGTATCCATTACCTATAGACTCCAAAACGACTGAACTGATTTTCTTGAAAGTTTACACAGTTGTACTATAAGTGTTTGCGAGTGTTCTTAGCTAGATTTTGTGTTGAGGTGCCCCCAATAAATATTGAAAATCCAAAAAATCGGGTTATAGAAGGAGTGGTCCGATTTTAATCAAATTTGATACACTCATAGACAAAGACATAAGAAACAATATTCAGAAGTTTCAAGGTTGCAGTTCTCAATGAAAAAACATATTTGATATTGATACCAGGAAATCAAAATTTGACTTACATCCATTCATTTTTCTTTCAGTCTATGGTTTCGCTTTAACTGGAAACAACTATTGCTTTTTAGACTTTCATGCCAACGTCCAGAGTCTGAGCTCCAGGACCATGGATTAGTTTTAAAACTTTCATTACACCTGAGCAACGCCAGGCTATACTGCTAGTTTACCATATAAAGAAATAACTATCAAAATATATTTTACAAAAATGTTTGTGAACAAGAAAATTTCAATAAACACATAACTACAAATAAACCCAATTATGAACTAGAAATAAGAGTCAAAGACCGCATACCACCACTAGGGTAATACTGTAAATTTTATTGATACCCACCCCCAAAAAAAACTTTATCCTATACCGGATAAAACTCAAAATCTTTTCAGTTTGTGCCAGTCATGAGGCTAATCATCCTTGAAAGATTCATCCAAATCTATCCAGGGAGTCTTGAGATATCTTGACCACAGACAGACAAACAGGACTGAATATAATATATTCACCTTAAAGTAGAGGTAATTAGAGAAAAATGTCTTTCATTTACCCATCAAAGCCACTAAAAGAGGATACAAGAATCTTTTTTTGTTTTTTTTCTTAAGAATTGAAAACAATATTATACATTATTAACCTATAAAAATAGAGTTTAATGCAACACGTAATAATATAACTGAATGATGTTCTGAAAAACAAGTTCCAAGAATGTTTCCAGTAATGCCTCCATCGTCTCATGTAATGCATAGGTTAACAAGAGGAGTATTTTGAAGGTGACTGCAACAAATCATGGACAGGTAAGCAGACTTAGCAGTCACAGAACTTTTTTAGAAATTAAATGGTTATACTTAGTGTGTATATATATATATATATATATATATATATATATATAGTATTGTAAGAAAGTGACAGAACATGTAAATTTTTTAAACCCACTGTTCAAGCATTTACTTTTATAAAAAAAGTGCTCAATACAGAGTAGTGGTTTATATTGTAATAGTTGTTACAATGGTTTATAAAAGCATAGTATCACAGCACAAAAATGTTCATGTTTCAGAGCTAAACTGCTCCTCTTCAGGTGATAAGTGTAACTGAAAATAAATGGTGGAAACAATTTATTTTTGGGAATATGAGTTGTTAGAGGTAGTTGTGTGGGGTTGGAATTTAATGTGTCTAAACTGGTCTATCAGCAGTTTGTATCCATAGAGATTAACTTCCAGGTTAGGAGAAGGGGGCTAGGTGCCTTAGCTCTGGACAGGTCATTTTTTAGTTTTATCTGGGTAAATAATAGTGGGACCTTAGATTTTTTAACTGGGTAGACAATTTTTATTTGAATACTATCTATGAGCACATGAGATAAGGTAACATGTTGGTATTGTATGTTTTTTTATTTTATTATAATATTCATTTTTTTTATTTTGTGGATGAATCATAGACATTAATTAAATTTTGGAAAGGATTATTTTGCCTGAGTAAGGTATCTAGTGGGGCCACATAATACTTAAAATAGGTGAACAATTTTTAACTGTAAGTTGAATGTTTTCTATATTAGAGCCCAAGTTATAACTGGTACCTTTTTATTAACAAAAAATATTTTCGATATTTTCAACATAAAGTTGTTAATTAATCCCTACAGTTCACCATTGTTAGGGAACCTTAGAATGTACATCTTTTCACTCAGGCACAAAGGACAGATATTGTTGAACTAGTTACAGATTCTAGTTATTTTCCAGGATTTTCCATTTTTACTTTGGGTGTCTTATTTGTGTCCTTTAATTTCCAAAAATATGCAGAAAGGGATGTTGTTTTTGAAAGAAGTTAAGTGCATATGCCAGCGTTGCTTAAAAGTATTCTTTGTAGATTCAATGTAGCTACCTTGTGATCTGGCATGTCTTAGACCTCTCGACCATGAATGACATCAGTCTAAACGAGGTCAAATTAAGAGCACATGGTAGCTTCCCCTGTGGATAAGGGTTGCATGTTAAAATCGTGCAGAATGACACACATTTTCATAATAAAAATTTATCATAAATAATCAGACCGGTAGATATAAATATATAATAGTTTAATTAAAAACAGAATATCTACTTAAATATGAGTATTGATCAAAAATAATGTTTAAACAAATCATTTCAAATGTATATGTGTGTGTAATTCAGCAAATCCATAGTAAATTGAATTTGATCTAAAATTTTCACAATATAATGTTCAGTGGGTGCAATTGAGAAACATTGGATTAAGTGCACTGACAAAGAATTATGTTGAAAATCAAATATTAGTCCTTGTTATAACATGATTAATGATGATGATGATTGTAAGGAGTTCTGGTTTAACTAGGGAATGCTGGGATCAAGACAGATCAAGCAAAGTTTAAATAAATAACACATCACTCAATAAGTCCCGGGCCTGACATATAGATAGCGCCACTAATAATCCATATGATTTTTATGAAATACTGGCCTTCAAATGGCACGTGACAAAATTTGGGCCCAATCAGATTATTAGTTTACAAATTAGTTATTTAAGTGAAGTTACTGTTGCAAACTTTCAAAACAATTAAAAAAATCTGAATTTAGTGTGTTGATAAAACATTGCTTTATGATGGGAAAAATACTGTTCAGGCAAAGCAATGGCTTGATAAGTGTTAATCAGACTCTGCACTGTCAGAAACAATGGTCAAGAGGTGGTATGCTGACTTTAAATACAGTCATACAGACACAAAGGATGCTGAATGCTCAAGTCACCTAAAATAGATCAATACACAACTCAATTTGGCCAATCATGAAGTTGCATGAGATAGCAGAGGAGTTGAACATACCAGAAGGCAGTGTATTCACTATTTTGCATGGACAGTTGTCAATGAGAAAGTTGTGTTCAAAGTGGGTGCTGCTTTTGCTCACAGTTGATCAAAAACAACCCATCAACAATTCAGAGTGTTGTTTGCAACTGTATCAATGCAACAAAGAGTTTTTGTATAAATATGTGACAATGAGTGAAATATAAATCCACCACTTCACTCTGGGTTCAAATTGGCAGTCAGCTGAGTGAACAGCAGCAGGTGAAAGCTGTCCAAAGCAACCAAAGATGCAAACACCAACAGCCAAAGCTTTGGCCTCCGTAATTTGGGATGCACAAGGTATTTTCTTCATTGATTACCTTGAGAAAAAAGAACCATCAATAGCAAATATTATGTCACATTATTGGTGCATTTGAAGGAAGAAATTGCTAAAAAAACAGTCATAAGTGAAGAAGAAAAAATGATCTTTCACCAAGACAATGCACCATATCACAAGTCGATCGCAGTGATGGCAAAACTACATGACTTGCACTTCGAATTGCTTCTGTATCCACCCTATTCTTCAGATCTGACCCCCAGCAACTACAGGCTGTTTGCAGACCTCAAAAGAATGCTCTAAGTAAAGAGATTTGGTTCCAATGAAGTGATATTGGAAACTGAGGCGTATTTTGAGACCAAAGACAAATTGTTCTACAAAAAAGACATTGAATTGTTAGAAAAGCGTTGGAATCAGTATACCATCTTAGAAGGAGTCTGTGTTGATGAATAAAATTGAATTTTGCCTAAAAGTTGTTGTTTTATTATTTAGGCCTGGGATTTATTGAGTGATGTGTTATGTTGTTGAGTTTACCACATATGTTGTGTGTTGTTTCGATTTTTCAGTAACCAGCCCCATATTCCACCCTAAGCCCAGTCAAACATGGTTTTTAGAGAGGGATTATTTCTAAAAGAAAATTATTTTCTAGAAGAACAGGACCAAATTCAAAAAATAAAATGATGTTCAAATTAACTACACCAGTGTCATTTAATGTTACCCAGGAAATTGGCAGAAATGGTTGCAGATATTTCAGAACTTTTGAAAACCATTGAAACTCCAGGAAGAAGATAAGAAAACTCAAGTATGTACATTAATTTGAGGGGCATTCAATAAATAAGGTGAATTTTTCAGAATAAAAAGACTCAACTAAAATATTTTGAACACATTTCTGGAGATGGAATTCAAGTGAGCAAGGAAAGACTAAAAGCCTTTCAAGAGTTACCTGTACCTACAAATTTAAGTGAACTAGGTTGTATATGAGTGCGGATGTGTGTTGTGGCGCAGTGGATATCAACTTGGAACAACAAATCAGGGAGCTGAGTTCGAATTCCAGTTGAATTCCTTGCATTCACTTATGCAGAAATACCCTTAGGAAAGATATTAATCTGTCTCTTCTCTCCAGTTATGGGTTAAATAATAGGACAGACTGAGTTCTATAGCTTTGGCTGGCAACTAGTCTACCACAGAAAGCAATAGCAACCTACTGCGAGATAATCTTCTGCCCAGTCAGTTATGTCTCTTTCGAGACATAATCGCCCAAAGCGTATGTCATGTATGACACTCAACTGACTGAGGTTGTATAATTGGCATGGTCAGATACTTAGACAAATTCTGACTGAGTTTGTCTGAAATGAAACAACCAATGAAAATTATTGAAAAAAGACAGTGCATTAGTGTGGGATTACCCACAAGAGAGTTTTTTTAAAAAAGTAAAGGAATTACTAACTCAAGCACCAACTCTAACCTAATATTATATAGCCAGATCCATAGTAGCCAGCACTGACACTAACATTTATGGTCTTAGAGAAGCTCTATTTCAAGAAATAGGTGGAAATTTTAAAATAGTAGCATTTGCCTCATGTACACTAAATAGTGCTGAGAGGAAATATGCACAAACTAAGAAAAAGTGAGCTGTGGACGGGCATGAGAGAAGTATGACAGATATGTCACAGGACTCAAATTCTTTAAACTGTTAATGGACCATAAAACACTTACACCATTGATAAACATACATGGTCTGTACAATACCTTATTTCAACATCAAAGATTTCTGATGAAACTGAGAAGATATAACCCAGTAACAGAACACGTTCCAGGGAAGGCACTACTTGTACCTGATAAACTATCAAGAAGTCCTTTATCCGACACAGATAGTAATAGAAGCAAAGATGTTTGTGTATACACTGACTGCTTGGCAAGAATCAGACTAACATCAGATGAGAAATTAAATGAAATAAAATAGCTACAACAGGACACTGTATTACAGGAAATAATACAGCTCATACTAAATGGATGGACATACAAAGAAGGAAGAATAAAAGAAGGCATTCATTTTTTCAAAATCGGAATATATTATGAGTTCATAACAATTTACTACATTTTCAGGACAAAACTGTCACACCTGGAAAGCCAGAAATACTAAAGAGACTTCGTAATGGTCACTTGGGACAAAACAAATGCCAAGAAGGAGCCAAGGAATTGGTGTGGTGATCTAAAATATCTCAAGAGTTGGAGAAGTATCTAAACAAATACTCATTTTGCAACATACCCCAACCAAGAAATAAAAAGGAAAAATTAGAAATAATACCACTTCCTCAAAGTACATGGGAAAGAATTGGTGCAGACATTTTCACTCATCTAGGACTTGCTACAATAAATTATTTTTTAAGATATATAGAAATACCAAAGCTTAATCCAATGACAAGTGAATGTCTGATAACAGTCAGTTAAGTGCCATATGTGATACACACTTGGATGATCATGTCTTGAAAGAGACATGGCTGACTGGGCAGAAGATTATCCCGCAGTAGGTTGCCATTGCTTTCTGCGGTAGACTGGTTGCCGACCAAGGCTATAGAATCCAATCTGTCCTGTTATTTAACCCATAACTGGAAGGAATAGACGGATTAATACCTTTCCTAAGGGCATTTGCGCGCAAGTGAATGCAAGGAAAGGAAGTTGAAAAATTTATCACATTGAGGAATTCTTATTGAACTTATCAGTGATAATGAGAAACAAATCTCAAGTTACAGTTTTAAAGATTTTGCAGTTATGATTTAAACACATAATATCAAGTCAACATTATCCTCAAGCAAATGGAGATGTGGAAAGTGTTGTTAAAATAGTAAGAAAATTTTGGAACAATCACACACATTTCAAAAATTAATAGCTTACTGAAATATGTCAATTCAAGTCACAGGTGTCAGTCCCACAGAGTGAATTATGGGACGGAAAATAAGAATCACATTACCTTTACATCCAAAAAAGTTATTACCAAAATGGCCCAATTTCACACAAATCAGGGAAAGAGAAACTGGCAAAAACCAGAATGGAAAAGAATTTTAAGATTGCATGGTACCAGAAATTTACCAATGCTAAAAAAAAGAGATAGAGTTAGAATAAAATTAGATAAAAAGAAATATTGGAACACTAAAGGAACAATCAAGTCAGCAGATATTAAGAACAGGTGACAACTAATCAAGATTTCCAAAGAAATAGGAAACATTTCATTTTCAGGTTTTGAAAATAAATTTTTAATAAAGAAACCAATTAGGTATCATTACAAGGATTTTCAAAACAAATAATACAAGAGAAAGTACTGGAAAAATAAGTCTAGAAGAAAATATAAAAGCTCTAAAATATCTGTTTGACTTCACAGAGTGACTCATCGCCCTTTACAAACAAAATAAACTTGATTTTGAATTTATTTGGAAATTTGGAAAAGTTATAAATTAATAAAGAAAATAGACTACCCCAGAAGGGGGAATATTATAACAACATTAATAATTATGATGATGATGATTCTAAAGACTTCTAGTTCCACTAGGGAATGCTGGGATTACAACGAAGCAGCAGACAACTTAAATAAATATGTTGTTGATTTTATTATGTGTCATGTGGTCATTAGGTTACTTCAACTTTTTAGCAGCCAGTCTCATATATCTTTCTACTCTAAGACCAGTGGAAGTTATACTTTTTCATCAGGTTATAAATATATTGACCTACCTCTCTACATAGCACTGCAACAAACTTGCTTCAGTCTAACCCTCTCATCTAAGACCCATTATGCCACATATATGGAGGCATTCTTATTACTTTTGCATTCCTTTATTAAGGATTAGGTTTAACTTGAGTAGCTTATTCCCAAGAAATATTACTTTGTGAAACAGAATCCCAAGAGAAGCCTCTACCTTAAATGACTCTTGGGTTTTGTATAGGGTGAATATTAGTTAAAAAAAAAAAAAAAAAGAAACAAAAGAAAAAAAAAAGTCTAATAAATACAGAAAAAAGTGACAATTTCTGTCTGGATTTCTGGGATGAGGAGTTATTGATATCCTGTAAATAATCTTCATCAGTAGATAATCCTCATCTTTGTTGTTACCCAAATATTTTAGCCATTAGGCCCTCTATCTGCCATCAGGAGTTCTCTGTCAGTTACCTGTATCTATGTACAACCAATGAAGGCCAGAAGTTACAATGGTCAAAATGCTGTGATTCCAACAAAGATGAGGTCAATAGTCTTCATGTAAGTAGAAGTGACAAGTTTTCTGTTTTATAAAGAGATAAACATAAGCAGTTCAAGGAGTACAAAGAATTCACATAAAAAAGCATCAATACACATGGCATCTGATTTCTTTATTAAATATATTTTTCATTCATTTTACAATATTTCTTATTTCTTAAAATTGACCAATGTGTGCATCATCAAATAGCAAAACTTGTAACATGAAATTGATTAGATGTATATGTTTTTCTTTCTTTTTGTAATGGAGGCCTTCTTAATAAAAACAAAAAAACCCCTAAGCATCATAAAATATCTGGAGGATAAAAGTCAAAGACAAAGATTGCAACTTTTCATGTCTACAAGCTGACATGGAAAAGCACAGAATTTTGACTCACAGTTGTCAGAGAAAATAATTTTATATAGGATGAGTTTCCAGGTGGCGTTTAAGAGATTTAGGCTGAGAATATGCTGCTCCACAAACATCACAAATGAAAGGCTTTTCTCCTGTGTGCATCCTCATATGACTTCTCAAATGTGAATTGCTCGAAAAGGCAGATCCACAAAGCTCACAAGGAAAGGGCCTCTCTCCAGTATGTGTACTCATGTGATATTTCAATCCTGAGCTTTGTATATAAGCTGCTCCACAAACATCACATTTATAAGGTTTTTCTCCAGTGTGCATTTTTATATGTTTTCTTAAGCCTGAGCTATCTGCAAAAGCGGATCCACATAATTCACACGGAAAAGGTTTTTCCCCTGTGTGTGTTCTCATATGTTTATTAAAATCTGAACTGCTTGAAAATGCAGAGCCACAAACATCACAAGGGTATGGTTTTTCTCCTGTGTGTGACCGTATGTGTATTTTCAAAGCTGAATTTTCAGAGAATACAGATCCACAAACTTCACAACAAAAGGGCTTATCTCCACTGTGTATTTGCAAATGTCGTTTTAGATGTGAACTCCTTGAAAATGCAGAACTGCAAATCTCACATGAAAATGGTTTCTCTCCGGTGTGTACTCGCATATGTCTTCGCAAATTTGAGCTGTATGAAAATGTTGATCCACAGATAACACAGCTATGTGGTTTTGATTCATTAACTTGTATTGTATCTTCTGACATCTTAAAATCAAGAGCCATATTTTTTGTTCTGGTAATGTGTTTGTATAAACCTTTACAGTAAATGGACGCAACTGCTTTTGTCCACACGTAAAAATCTGTCAATTAAAAAAAAATTATTAAAGAAAACATAACATAAGATTGTTTTCAAAACCTGGTAACTAATGAAACTTTACAATGAAAATACTATTGGAAATGTTTTATGGAGTCTTGTTTGCATTTAGTCATTTTAATGCTGACTTTTCCCCCAAAAAATGTTATGGACATATTTATGTGTGTTTGTGTATGTATACATGTATGTATGAGTGTATATGCAGAGTGGTCCAAATGTAGGTGGAATAGTAAATCCATTTTCTAACACCCATTATCTTTCATCAGTATTTAAATTATTTGCCATTATGGGTTATCTAAATTATCTGAAATGAAAACAGATTCAATTTAGATAAATTTAGTTATAAAATTTAAAATTATATAGCATATATACCAGAGTTATAATGAACACTATTGTAATAATATAACCAGTACACAAACCTATTCCACTAACAGGTCACCTATTTTTAGACCACCCCATATGTGTAATGGCCAGTTACTCATTTCCAAGCACACTCATTTGCTAGGACAGATAGCCAACCCCTGCTGCAGTCACATTTGTGTTTGACATCCACAAAATACATTTGTGGTTTATATTGCAACTAAGCTGGGCAGGCATTAGTTACAGTTTCTGTGAGAGAACAGAGCAACAGTTAGAACAAGATTCAGTCAGTTAAGTGCCATACGTGATACACACTTGGGCGATCATGTCTCGAAAGAGACATGACTGACTGGGCAGAAGATTATCCCGCAGTAGGTTGCCATTGCTTTTTGCAGTAGACTGGTTGCCGACCAAGGCTATAGAACCCAATCTGTCCTGTTATTTAACCCATAACTGGAAGGAATAGATGGATTAATACCTTTCCCAAGGGTAAGTGAATGCAATGAATTCAGCTGGAATTCAAACTCGGCTCCCTGATTTCTCATTCTGAGCCGATATCCAATGCACCACAACTTCTGAATTTATGCTAGATTCTGAGCAGTTTCGTCTTGTCAGTTTCACTCACAAAGCATGTCTCAACTGGTGTTATGGTTTACAGGAACATGACCAAGTGGTTAGAACATTAACTTTCCAATTGAGGCCAGGGCTTTGTCAGGAAGGTAGCCTCAATGTTATCAGCTTGGTTAGGGGTGATGTGCATGTGTGTACATTGTATGGCTGGTCGCTCAGATCCAAGGATGCCTGTCTACTAAGTCAGCTAGTTAATCCTTGTTGCAGACGCCTGATCAGGCACATTTGTATTTGTTTAATATCACCATAGCCTACCTGTGGTTTATACTGAGACTATGCTGAGTGGGCCTGAGTTACAGTTTCTAGGAGAGTGTTATCTAGAGTGATCAGTAGTGAAGGCCAGGATGCTCAAAATCTCGGTCATGATGACTTGTAATTTCATGCTAGTACAACCATTGACATTTCCCAAAGTTACTATAAAAAGATGTAATTTACAGTAACATGCCTTGCATTGTTTTTCATGTTCATTTTTTAAAATTCTCCATGTATTTTCAATTTAGTTTACATAATTGAACACATTGTATTTTTAATATAAGCAGAGCATCTAATTAATTTTGGTTGTTAATAGTTTATTCAGTTTCTTCAACCAAAAATTACTTTTAATAACGAGATTAGAATGTTTTTCATATTTACACATGGACACATGGCCCAGTGGATACAGACGTTGGTTAGTTCCAGTGACTTGACCAAAAATATTGTGAGTTCAATACCATGCAACAGCAGTGGTGAACAAATAACTACATGACTACCACAGGTGGCATTGCACATGGAATGAGAATGATATACACCAGTGATTGTAATAAAGGGTTCGGTTTGAAATACCTAACGCCTGAAGGTGAAGCATACAATGGCCAAAATGTAACAAACATGGCAACAAAGATGAGGATAATAGTTTGAACAATGTAAATATTGTTCATATTTACTGTGATTTTTATAAAAATGACAACTTTATGAAAACGTTTTAGTTAAATGACCTTGAATAATTTCACACAATTTTTTATTAATTTTCATGCTGAGAGTAACTTTTTTAAAATAATTACACTCCAAGCAAAGTGGGACAGCTACTAGTTAGTATGCAGTGAGAGAAAAGACTGGGTACATCGGATGTTGAAGAAAGGATAAAAATGAATGGGATTCAAGAAAGGAGATGTCAGCCGAGATTGCATTTGAATTTTTGAAGATTATAGCTATCGGGAAAGTAAGTAAATGAAAGGGAGTTCCATAGGCGGGAAGTGCGAGAAAAACTGTTGGAGTAAAAGTGGCAGTTACATTTAACGATTTCAACAGTAAAGAGTTGGAATCTAGATACCAATCTAGTAGCATACTTAAATTCACATGGACGGGGCACCAGGAAAAAAAAGGCTTGTCAGAACAGTTGCCATGAAAATATTTATAGAAAAGACAGAAGAAGTCACATCATGACGGTGTGAAAACAACTTAATTAAGATGCAAACATTTATCATACTTTAAGAATTATGCTCTATGCAATCAATTTCCATATAAAGAATTTTAGTGGATTCCACTTTATTTTTTAATCTTATTTATTTTGTTATTCTGACTAAACTAGTCCTAAATTTGTATTTTCTTTTTTAGTTTCTCTCTTTAGGTTATAAATAAACCTGCTGATATGCAGGACTTTGTCTTTAGAATTTTGATTGTTGTAATGTATTTTATCTATCTGAGGTACATACATGTGTGAAATAGAAATGCATGGCGAGAAGACAATATTATATATTTCAGCACAAAATTGGCTCAACAAAAGCTTGTTCATATGTCTACATTTGCTAATGAGCTCCAATCTTTTATTAAGAGAACTCTTGCTTGGGGAATGTTATAATTTGGATTTAGGATGTGCATTGTGGTGCAGTGGATATCAACTCTGAATGACAAACCAGCGAGCCGAGTTCAAATTCCAGTTGAATTCCATGCATTCACTTATGCACAAATACCCTTGGGAAAGGTATTAATCTGTCTCTTCCCTCCATTTATGGGTTAAATAGGACAGATTGGGTTCTATAGCCTTGGCTGGCAACCAGTCTACAGCAGAAAGTAATGGCAACCTACAGTGGGATAATCTTCTGCCCAGTCAGTCATGTCTCTTTCGAAACATGATTGCCCATGCGTGTATCACGTATGGCACTTAACTGAGTGACTTGCAAACATTATGTACTAGATTTGGACATTTCCTTTACAATTTTTTATTCAGTGAAAGAAGATATACCTGAATTATATTTCTGTTTCTATTTGGAAAGCCATTTTTATAGTGTCTACTAATGACACAGTTATTACGATTGTTAAATCTTTCAAAGAACAGTTTCCCCAAAATAAAGCATGTCAGGTTCACCACTTGCTTTTACCATGGCCTGGTAGATAACATTTTTCTGTAGGCACCTGCTCCTGGTGGGATAATTGTGTTTGTGCCTATGGTTGCAAGAGTAGTGGATAAAACTCTCAATTAACTGGAAGTAAAATAAAATCAGTGATCACTATAACATAATATCTATAATATCACTATAACATCATATCTTTAACGTTAAAACTATATCATTATGACATCATATCTATAATATTAAAACTATAATATCACTATAACATATTAGCATTATAATTCATCAAAATTTCCAAGGATTTTGCTACAAGATGTTTCAAGCATTTTTTTTTAAATGTCCCTTTAGGACATAAGCAAGCAATACTGACTTTCCAGAGATTCCTTTTTTTTTTTTTTTTTTTTTAATATTTGTAAATTATTATATTCTTTTAAAACAATGGTGTGATTCCCTATTGCTTTCTTCAGTTTAGAATATAGTTTTTCTTCTTTAAATCAGTTGCCAATCCCAGGCTCAAAAGTCCAAAAATTAATTATATGTAAAAAAAATAACATGAGTAGACAATAAAACAATGGAAAGTTAATTATCTTTGAGGTAGAATATTTAATCAGAGCTTCCTTCTTTAAGAACACATTCATAAGGCATTCAATTTTTCTTAAATAAAAGGATTTACATTGATTTATAATAATTCATTCATAATATAAAAATTACATTTAAAGTATCAACAACAAATAATTTGAATTTCAATAATAAATATCTGAATAAAACAGTAATTAAATCACAATAACTGAATCTTTGTAACAAAATATTAAAAAAAACAAAAACAAATCAGACATTAATTCAAAATTTAAATAAAACATCCCAAGTTGAAATGCTGCTCAAAATTAAAATTGTTAATTTCTTAATTTAGGAAATATTTAATCTTCAAATTTCTTCTCTAAATCTTTATTGTAATACAACATAGCGATTTGCTTGGTGTTCTCATGAGTAACACTTTCACATGTTTATCAAGTAAGTGTTTATACCAAGAAAATGAATGTTCAGTATTTATGCTGGTAACAGGCATCCACCTTATTGGCAATCTGTTCCAGAAGAAAATAATCTGCTCTTATTTGCATTCCAAAATGATGGGATATTAAAAGGATCACCTTGGTAATTCACATACATTAAGAATTCTTCAAAAAGATCAGTAGAAAGACATTGCAAATCTTTAATGGCTGCAAAACTGTCTAAATCATGGCCTATAAAGAGTAGCTTTCTAGGATCAAACAGGCAAGCAGCCTTGTAAAAGTTATAAACAGGGTGGGTATCCAGGTAGTTATTCAGTTTCAAAAAAAGATGTACTGAAAAAAATCTTGAAATTTGAGAACTCTCTCCCTCTCTGTTTTCCAGTTCAGTCAGAAGACCAAATGTTGATTTTGATGTACCAGTATGCAAATACCGTTTTACATTCTCCATTATGTTATATACAACACATACAAGTGGAGACTTAGTTTATTCTTATTCAAAGCTGTTATTAAACAAGTGCAGTTCTCATTTATAAAATGCAGATTTAAGCGCAAATTATGGTAAGAGGCATGATGTAGTCAACCATCACGTACTAATTCTAGAATCCTATCTACTGCAAGGCCATGGCTCTTTCCTTGCTTAAAGAATCCTTCATAGAACTGTACAAAGAATGAGTGTTATTTGGCTGCGTTAAACCAGGAATTTTATCTGGTTGCCACTTGTACAGGGAATAGTTTCATTTGTTTCTTAAGCAAGGAACCTTCAAGCTAATTTAAGTATAGATTTTTCTAACTAGGCTTTTCAAAAAAGCCTAAATTGAAGAAAGTAGTGAGCTGGGTAATATTATCAAATACTGGCCAGTGTGAAAATGCTTCACCAACAAAGTTTAAAATATGTGTTAAGCCTAACACATGGCAACTGTTAACAAGGACATTTGACAACACTTCCTTATGAGTTTTTTTGCAATAGGCTGCATAATCTGTTACAAATGCAATATCCATATGAGTTACAGCTAGGATGCATGCCTGACTTACAGTTTAATGATTGCATTCTCCTAAGGATACAATATCAATGAGATATAACTTCCCGCAAATGCTTGGAGTTACATCCAAAATGATGTGGTTCATGTCTGTTATGATGCTGACTGATTTAGTAAATTTGGCTTTCAAGGCAGCAAAGGGACAAGAAAAAATTTTGATAGATGAAGTTGCTTAACACAATTGACACTTGGAATAACACCACCTTTTTTACAATGTATTAATATGAATTTTGTTAATTTTGTGTAAGGGAATGTCAGACAAAGTGCACATTTTCAAAAAAAAAAAATCAAGGACAAAATCATCTTGTACATCTTCACTCTTCAACAAAGTTGTGATTCTCTTTTGTTTCATTTGAGCCAATTTTTTTGAAGATTTTTTTTGTCAAGTGAGTTTTTGATTTGATGTAATCTTTGATTGTGTCAACCCTGAAAATGTCAACACTATGGAGAAAAAATTTAGAAAATAAAGTATTTTCTTCTTCAAAAAAGTAATCAGGAAATTGTTCTACTCTGGCTTTAGCACAAATTTTAGATACTGGAGTCATTCCCTACCTCAAGCAGGCCCAAATTTTGAGGAAGATTCAGTCATCTTGGCAATTTGTTGCTTATTCATACAACCGGTTTAGATTACAAAATATAAATAAAATACGAAAATATAACCATTGATAGTTAATGTTATTAAAGGATATTTTTTCAATTTAAATTTGTTGAAGAACTAAAGATGATGCAGTTATTAATTAACCAGGGAGAATTGCTGTGTGACAATAAGCTTAAACAAGCTCGTTGTTTCATATTTTGATGTTTTTTGAAGAATTAGTTTGTTTTTATTTCTAAATTGTATGGTAGGCATATGATATCATTTACTTTTCTTTCATATTCATAAAACAAGGTTACAAGTTGTTAAGAAGCTTTTACTTGTAAATTGTGTGAAGCCTTAAACTCCCTGCTCCAATTTTGACATCAACTAATGTAGGTATGTAAAAAAAAAAAAAAAAAAAAAATTTTCGCTGAAAAAACAGCATAGTCTGACAGAAAAGGCCTCAAAACTAAATAAAAGCAAAGTTTTCTTGGTAAAATATTAATGCTATAATCAAGAGGATAGATCAAAGTATTTTTTAAATATTTTTAAAAAAATTTTTAAATTGTTTCTAACAGGTTCATTTAGTGGTAGAAAATCTTTTTTTCTCTCGTCAGTGCGAGGCATAAATTGATGTTAGAGTTTAGTACGTCAAAACATAATATTACGCAAAGGCATTTTTTCACTGTGAAAGACACATAAATTTGGAAATTCTTGCAAAAATAAAATAATGGTCGCATTTTGATGAAAGTTTTAGGACTAATTCATAATTGACTGAAATCAGTTTTAAAATAATTATTTTTAGAAAATATTGGTAAAAACATTTTTTTTTGCGTATGTTCATCTTCTATACTTTTGGCCTGCTACTGTAAATCATCAGTTGTCACCTCTGATAAGGTGTTGACAGCTGTGATAACAAAGCTACTGTAATTGAGAAATGTTCTTTTGAAAAATTTCAAGCAATAAGCAAGCAATTCTTGTTTCAAGGGAACAATTGGAGTAGATAAACTAAACTATCGCCCGGTTCACACTCCACCCACGTCTATTGAACAGGTGAAGAGGCTCATCCCTTGTTCCCTGTTTAGAATGTGGTTTCCGGTTTTCTCTTTTCCAATCTTTTCACTTTCATGTAGCCCCCTGCACATCAGTGACATTACTGCCTTGCTCGGGGTGATATGATTAAAAAAAAAAAAAACATCAGGAAAGTTTAAATTTGTTAATTTGAATAAAATAATGTGTTAGTGAGATGTATTTTATTTTTGTAAGATTTTTTAAAACTGAAAATTGGCTACTGTTTACAATCGATGAAAAAGGGCGGAAATTTTAAAATTAAAAAAAATTTTTTTTAACTTGAAATTTTTTGATTCTGATCAATTTCAGTTTGAAATACACCAGGGTATTTTACTTACTGTAATTAGTAAATTTAATCTCTTGGCTTTCAATTAAAGCTAAAATTATAGCTTCAACAATACCCTTTTATTTTTAAAAATTCAGTTTAAATTGAAGTATCGAAAATTGAGAGGAGGTACCTAAAAATGTCTATCTTTCTCATTTGCACCTCACGCAATGGATTTCTGTGGCTATGACTGAGCTATGGCCTTCTGACTTTCATCTCATTTGCTATATACAGTTTCTTAGGAAAGTCTTTAAATATTTAAAAATAGACCATCCAACTTATTATAAGAAAATCAATAACCTACTTTTAATTATTTTTCAGGTTGTATAAGGAAAATAATTACAAATATTTTTCAAAAACAATTTTTAAGAAAACTATGCTATGCTATTGTTATATTCATTAAAATATTTAACAAAATTGGAGAGACAGTTCACCCACCCAAGACTAACTGATAATTTTAAATTATGTACCTTCACTCATTTTTGATAAGTAAATTGAATTTTTAAAGATAAAAGTTCTCTAGTTTTAATTAATTAGCTAAATGATTAAATTTACTATTTCCAGTAAGTAAAATACTCAGGTGTATTTTAAACAGAAATTACATTGATTGGAATGTAAAATTTTGAAATAGTTTTTTTTTAATATGTCAATTTTTTAGCATTTTTGAGTGATCAACACTTTTGTAAAATGTTAATTCTTGGTTTTAAAAATCTTGCAAAAATAAAATATATATCTGTGATACAATATTTTTGAAAAATTAGCAAATTTAATGTTAAATTAATCTGATTTACACAAGTATTACTTATTTATATCATGAAATTCAAAATAAAACTATTTCTTAAACACAGTGTTGAACTTTCTGACCTCCCATACTTGACATGTTAATGACAGCTTGACAGATAGGAGATAAGTGTATGGTAACCAGAATTGATAAAATTGTTCAAATCTTTTTCCTGTAAGGGGAAGAAACTGTAAAATACAAGACCTTTAAATGTACACACAGAAATTTCTATAAAACATTTTTAAAAAATTGAAAATTGCTTTAAAAATATGATGGCTCGATGATTTGTATTAAACTTTACAATTTCAATTAGTAAATATAGACTTCACTTAGTAACTTAACAACCTAACATCTACAAGTCTTTAAAATGTTTTCAAAATATTTTTGAAACTTTATAAATTATTAGAATGTTTTTTAAAAATATAAACAATTTTTAAAATTTCATTATTAATAAAAAAAAAAAAATTTCTTCTATGTTCTTAATTTACATTATTTATTAAAGCAATTAAAAGCTTATCTAATTCAATTTTATTGCATTCTTGATTTTACTCACTGCCAGGAGCAGATTTTTAGAAAGAGGAGCCAAATGGTGGAAAAAATAAGATGATATACATTCTCCAGTGAGTTCTACGTTTAACTAAATAAAACCAATTTTACTTACAAAATTTAACTTTTTGAAATTTCATTCGTTACGTGGAGTGGGGAGGCTAACAAATGTAAAAAAAACATTGTAAAAAGAAAATTTCTACCATGATTTTTTTTTTTTTTGAAATAATGATTTCAAAAATAATTTCAATCATTTGTGAATAAGTCCTTCATTAAAATCCGACAATTATTTGATTTTTGTAAGAATTTCCAAATAAATGTGTTTGTCACTGGAAAAAACTGAGTTACGTACATTTTCCATAAGTCTCGTAACGATTTGCCTACCCGCTAACGAAAATAAAAACAAGATTTTCACCAAAATTTCGAACTTGTTAGAAAGGATTAAACAATCGAAAAATACTTTGATTTTTCCTCTTAATAATAACAAACATTTTTTTTTAATGGAAAAAGGTTCGTTTAGGGCCCTTTTTTTTTTATTCATTCATCTACTATGCTGTTTTTTGGTTTTGTTTTTTTTTTCAGTGATTTAGTGGAAGTACCTATAAAATTCTCCGAGCATTTGTCTTTAAACGAAGCATTAAAGCACTACAAAGAAAAATTTCTCGGAAGTTTAAAATTATTAACAGAAGTAAAAATAAATATTTTTTTCCTAGAAAAGCAAACAAAACATTTCAAAAATAAATTTATTATTCATTTCTGAATAAACTGTGATAGTTTTATTAAAATCTGACATTTATCTGATTTTTGCAAGAATTTCTTAAAAATAAAAAAATTAATGTATCGCAAAAAGACGCTCAAATTTCTCCATAAATCAAATTTATTTATCATATGGCTCCACGTTGAAACCAGAGAAAACAAGATTTTTTAACCTAAATTCCGAAGCTTAAAAAGTAAAACGGATTCAATTTTTTTTTACATTAAAAAAAAAAAATAATAAAAAGAAAGAAAGAAAGAAAGAAACCTTTGGTCATTTTTCTTAAACACAAAAAATTCAGTAATAAAATTTTGTTTTTATTCATTTTTGGACTTTTGGAGCCATCTTTTCAATTTCGTGTTTCTGTTTATCATGCTCATTTTTTAGTGAATCTTCGGAGGTAAAATACCTTTGTTAAAAATGCTTGGGTGAATTTAGTGTTAACTGTTAGGATTCGGTTTTTGAAAGCTTTAATCATTATTCACACACAAAAAAAATGTTAAGTTTAAAGGACATCTTCACATAAAATAAAAATTAAAAAATACCCATGTAGCTGACTTTTACACTGAGTACTTGAACAAAAAGTAGACTTTTAAAAACATTTTTCTTGGCTTTTAACAATGGCATAGTTTTAGAATTAAATAAATATTGTTATTTCAAATATTCTGGGTTGGGAGTATAACAAAAATTATCATGAAAATTGTAAAGTTTAAAAAGATTACGGGTCTTTAGTAAAAACGCGTGTCCGATCCACTTTTACTTTCATACACAGATACTTTTTTTTAATGCTTAGTGTTTATTGTAGACAATTTAAATCAATTATTGTTCTGAGGTTAACATATGTATGTCCAATGTTAATGTTAATCGTCTGAAACAAATTTAAATTAAGATGAGGCTTAAAGTTTTTTTTGTCTATCTCCAGCTAAATGTTAGTAATGAAAAACATCGCCTGCTCAGTGACATTTTCATCAGACATCTGTAGGCAATTGAAACAGTAATTTGATATTTTTAAATTCCTTTTTTAAAAAAAAAAGGACACACATTAAACCAGTTTCTTTAATTTAAGGAACTAGTTCGAATAAAACATGAAATTGGTATCTTCGGCTGAATAACATCGAAAATAATGTTTTTGTTTTTTTTAATGCGGAGAAAATATTTCGTGCTTTTTAAAGTTTACAGGCGACGCAAATATTTTTTTTAAAAGTTTAAGAAACACATTCTTTGTTCCTTAAGATTTTTTGTAAAAGCTATATAGTAGTTTTTAATGTTGTCAAAAATTCAATTTATTTTTTTTAAGTTGAGCAAAAAATTCTATTTAAAAATTAAAATTTTAAAACGAAGCTAATATAAAATTTTAAAAACAAAAAAAGCTAAAATTGCATTGTTTTTCGAAGCGCTTTTTAGTAAATTGTTTTAACGTTAACACAGCTTTTTCCTATAATTAAAAAATATTTAGAAATTATAAAAAATGAAATAAGTAAATAAAAAACTAAAAGTTATCATAACATTAACAACGATTTCGCGACTATTGGGGATTTGCATACAAAAACTAAAACTGTCTTCGAAACTGCTACAAATTCGTGGGAAAAGTAACAAAGAAACATACGATTAAAAACATATTATACTCTTTTGTTTCTAGATAGAAAAAAAATTAAAAACATCAAATGAGTAGGAAAATATCAAACCAAAAGAAGAAATCCTGAATTACCTCAATAAAATTGTCTTGCATAAAAAAACGGCAATTTTGAAAGGCGTTAAAAGAGAGAAACGTCGACAAAATTATAAAACAAGGGAGAGCATCAATTATATAAATGCTTATTTCTTTTTCTTTTTTGACGTTTTTCTTTCATTAGCCATATTAAACCTTTTTTTTTTTCACGAATATTCTCATTTTCATATTCATGTCCACCCCCACCACCGTATGAGAAAATTTGATACAACAATTATTTTTAATTTTTATAATTCTCAGAAAAGGAAAATAATAGTGTGGTATTTAATTTAATTTAATTTAATAAATAGCCAAAACATTCCAGTTATCTCTTTTTAAGAGAAAACCTTGACGTGGTGTATGATGAGAAAGCATGCCTCGCTAGAAACATTACAACAACTGAGTAGTAGTGAGTTTGATCCTTACTAAATGCCTCATACTTTTGGCCTTGTGCCACATCTAAGCTGCGCTTAGTAAAATCACCATATCAAAACAACGCAGTGGTGTCATATATTAGCAAGCTGATCGGTAAATGTTCGTTTTAACTCCAGACGGCTTTTCCTGTTCAAATTTATCCAAAATAGCATTATCTCTGATGTATATGCAGTGAAGTGAACTCAAATCAACAATTAGTTAGTTATTGAAGAAACTTACCTTTTTTTTTTTTTACCTAAATGCCCATAAAAAAAAAAACGAACTATATCTTCTTGCACTTTTTCTCTCTCGTAACTCTCATGAAGTCATGTAATTAACTGCAGAATGACGTACTGCGTAAGCAACGAATTTTGGCAGAATGACGTACTGCGTAGGCAACGAATATTTGGTCGATTTTCTTCATTTACTGATACTTCGGGCGATGTACTTCCTGTCATGAAAGTAATGCGCTATTGTATTTCTACGCTTATAACTTTCATGACAGGAAGTACATCGCCGAAAGTTTCAGTAAATGAAGAAAATCGACCAAAAATCGACAGAAAATTGCTGCCTACGTAGAACGTCATTCTACAGTTAATTACATGACTTCGTGAGAGTTACAGGAGAGAAAATGTGCGAGATATAGTTCGTTTTTTTATGGACTTTCAAAGCAAAAAAGGTAAGTTTCTTCAATAACTAATTGTTGATTTGAGTTCAGCATATACATTTCATTTGCACAGAAATAATACTATTTTGGATAAATTTGAAGGGGAAACGCGTCGGGAGTTAAAACGAACATTTACCAACTTATCTCGCTAGAATCATTTTACAACTGAGTTCGATCCTCACTGGGTAGCCCATACTTTCGGCATTGAGAAAATCACGTCTCTTAAGAAAACAACAATCCGCTAATATCATCTATTTTTAATTTAACTTTTAACTTTTCTCTTGTAGTGAACAAAACAAGATCTAGATTTAAAAATTCAAAATGCTAAGCACTTACTCATTGATTTTGCTAGATATAAACGAATTTTCTCGAATTTACAAAACCTTTGCTTAGCACACACAAAACTCTCGAAATTTAAAAAAAAAAACATTAACCATCTACTTCTACACTCTCACAAAAAAAGTACTTTTTTAATTTTTCTATTTATGTGGACTTCTTTCATTTCACTGATTTTAAGACGCACCAATGCATTAGACACTTCGTCAAATTTTAAAGGAAGAAATCGGTGAAAAAAGTTTTTCCTCATACTTTATAGCCCTTCCCACTGCCCCTAAATTTTACCCACCGAAAAACATTTTAGCCTGAAAACTTAACTAATCATGACAATTTCATCACAGACCGAAAAGAAGTACCAAATTTATAGTAATTAATGTAATACTTAGAAGAGAAGTTACAGTTAAAACATTGTTAGTCTAATTTTGAAACACTGGACTTGTTTTACTTTCAAGGGCTCAGAATCGGATATAGCACTATTTGGCGCTAAAGTGTTAACAAATAGAAATAAAGACATACAGATAAACTAAATTAAGATTTTTCTGTTTTGTTAGAAAAAGCCAAATCTCAAAAACCTAAAGAAAGTTCCACGGAGAGGCAAAATGCAAAGGAGTCCATGTGGCGAATTTAGACAATTTACTTTGTCTTTTGGCACAAGTTATCAAAACACAGGGCCGGATAGAGAGATCTTATACGGGCGAAAAACTGAAATGATAAAAATTTCTTGGTGACCATCCGAAGATGATAACGAACGAGGCTGCACTTTAAACAGGGTCGGTAATAAAGATTTTTTGGCGTGTTGAGAAATTAATGACCCTGATAAGAAATCGAGAGAGGGACATCTGGCAAGCTTCTGACCGGGGATTAGAATTGTCCTCACGTAGGAGAAATTTGAAATAATAAGAATTTAATCCATGACCGCAAGTAAGCGCAACCTGAGACTGACGAATCAAATCAGTTGAAGAAGGGCTGGTTGGTGGTGAGCAGAGGTGGAAAACTAAGGAAGACGGAGAATTTGTACACGTCTGTGTGAGATATCAAAGAAAGGTAAGAGTTGATTTGGGCAGATCAATGCCTGTGACTGCTGCTCACAGAAAGGCAAAAAACCCGAATTGAAAAAGATAATTAATCTTCGAAAGCCAGACAACAAAGAAACCTTTATAGGAATTAGGGAACTTTCCAATTACCCAGACTGGTCATACCCCACACCAGTTTTGGATAGAAATCCATCTAAGCGAGGGCCTGAAGCGTCCAAAGTGAATTGAAGACAGCAGTTTGGCCGAAGCACCAGAGATTTGCATTTGAGACGAGAGACCACGCTGCCTGACATCATGTGACTGCCTGCCTAAGAAGACGAACTCCAACAAACCCAGTGCCAAACTTGGCAGAACCAGCCGAAGTGTTATATTTCAATGTAAACGTGGGTTGGGAAGATAGCTGTCTGCATGAAATAGATAGAATTCAACTGATGGAACGAATAATCCTGTACCAAGAATCGAAGATATAAAGGTTTTTTTAATATATTTTTTTCTCTTCTTGTAATTTCACCAGCCCGAATGAATTCATTTGCAGCTGGTCTGAAGGTTTTTCAGCTTCACTTGTCTTAGGATCAAGCAAAGCACAACATGGGATAAAATTTGGTGTGGTCCAAGGCGATCGATCTATCGATCCTGCCCTGGAAATTGGGCAGAGTGAAGACGGAAGAAGGTGAGGCAGTGCACATCTACATACCATCACCCAGGCCTTCACCTTGGAGAGGTCACTCCAGTCGCACCACTGAATTTTGAACAAACAGGGAGCGGTGCTGGTATATAGTATGTGATATACAGGCGTATTTCTTATATAGCTTCTAATCTACAACAATGTCTAAATTTTCCAAAATACAAGCTTAGTACTAAGGTGCAGTCTCTGTCTGTCTGTCTGTCTGTCTGTCTGTCTGTCTGTCTGTCTGTCTGTCTGAGATTTAAATTAAAGCCCCCTTCTTTGAAGATTACGACCTTCCGACCATAATTACTAGTAAAAAAGGGTGGCATCTACATTTCAGAAACAGAGATCAGATTGCTTGGGGGGCATATGACAAGTTCAGATTTCAATTAAAGCCGCCTTCTTTGAAGATTACCGCCCGCCTTTGTGTAAAACTACAAATTTTTACTTGTAATTCACTCTTCAATCAGGATTGTACATTTATAACAAAATTTTGAATGTAGGTCACAAGCCTGTCTCGATTTCTGTAGATCACATACTATACCAGCACCCAGGGTGTTACATTTATCTCGCAAGTTAAACTAATGCCTGCTGTTGCAAATTAAAAAAGGGATTTGGTTTACCTCAGCGGTGGTTTTTCAGTTTCTTACCAAATGTTCCTGCCATTCTGTGCAAAGATAAGGTCAAGCTCTTCCAACATCGACTACAGACACAATCTTTATTGTAAGTAAATGCTTAAAACTCTTCTCTTGTCAAAAGACTTTTCAAAAAATATTTTCATAGCAACTACACCGACGAGGTTTTATTTCCTGGTGCTCCTACCACTTAAATTTACGTGTGCTACTAGATTGACATTTACTGATGAAATAGTTAAATGTTACCGTCTCTTCTACTCTAACAGTTTCTTTTCTCGCACTTCCCACCCTGGGCTTTCCCTTTACTTGCTTCCATGATAGCTACAACCGCTAAAAATTGAAATACAACGTCAATTGCCATCTTCTATCTCCCTGAATTCCATCCATCTTTTATCCTTTCTTCAACATCCATCTGTACTCTGTTTTTCTCTCCCCACCCCTGCACTGGTGGCGGTTCCGCTTGGATACTTTGACATACTTTGAAAAGAAACAATGATGGTTGAAAACTGTATCTTTTGGCCTTCATCAGGTGTATATCAATCTAAATAACCTAATTTCAAACTGAACCTTCTATTTAATCTACTAGGGTATATTGCTCTCCTCTAGATGAGGATACCAGTCTGCATGTCAATAGTAGTTCAATTGAATTTCTCTTTTTTGAATCGGCAGCAGCCACAGCTGGTTGACTGACACTATGCGTACTGCATGACATTCCCTAAAGTTACTTTATATTTCGTCTGGAATTATCATAATGTGTGAAAAGTGATTACTTGTGGTGGATAGGAAATTAAGAATTAAAAGCAACATTCTTCTTCACTTTTACAAAAATTCACAATGACCTGTGAAATCCTGGTTTTGCCAAATAGAAAAAGCATTGACCATGTGCTTAAAGAAAAGGTCAAAACCGGATTTCGCGAGTAGATGTTAAATTGGATTTTCTGACCAATGAAGCGATTTGTAAGACTAAAAAGAGTTAGCGATCCAGTGAGAAAAATGTAAATGACTATAAAAGGCTTCGGTCAGTGTCAGTCAGACAGTCAAAAGGGAGCAGCGAGACGACACACTAAAATGTAACGGGTGAAACTTCAAGTCGACTCAGACGTAAGGTCGCATCGCAAATTCGTTCTCTTTCTCCTTTTCGTGTGCTGATTTTTTTTACTTTTTCTTCTCCATTCAGAGACATTTCTACCAAACAAACGCTCATACATACATACATACATACATACATACATACGTACGTACGTACGCATAAACTCTTTCCAACAAATTACTACTACGAACATTTCTATAACTCTTGATACCCTTAACTTTCTCATTCACGTCTATTGTACAGGTGTAGAGGATCATCCCTTGTTCCCTGTTTAGGGTGTGGTTTCCGGCTTTCTCTTTTCCAATCTTTTCTCTTTTCTTTTTTTTTTTCTTTTACATTTTTTTTTCAATTGGAGTAGATAGACTAAACTATCGCCCGGTTCACACTCCACCCTCGTCTATTGTACAGGTGTAGAGGCTCATCCCTTGTTCCCTGTTTAGGATGTGGTTTCCGGCTTTCTCTTTTCCAAATCTTTTCACTCTCACGTAGCCCCCTGCACATCAGTGGCGTTACCGCCTTGCTCGGGGTGATATGATTAAAAAAAAAAATTAACTTCTACAACTTATGTTATTATTTTCTATCAATAAATTTCTATTTTAACATGAAAAATGTATATATCTTATTCTTCCATACTGATTCACACATTCCAACCTGCTGACAAACTTCTGAAAAATAACGAATAAATCCGAAGCTGTAGGGAGTTAGGTTATGTATGACACAAGGCCGAATTAATAAACATTAACCATCTCCTTATAGCTTCATGCTGCACATTGAATTTTGCATAAGAAAGATATAGATTTCCAAAGGTGAATATCTGTTTACAACTTTCAACTGTTCATTAGTATAGAAATAAATTTACTGAATTTCATTAAAGTGTAGTATCATACGATTGAAATAAATAATATCCATCACTGCTGACTTGACTAAATTTGAAACCTTTTGAGTTTCTCCCAAGAAATAGATTAATGTGGAACTTTGCAACAAGTCCTAGCCAGTCAACTTAAATTAACAGTTTACTCACAAAACCATACCAAATGACTCCTTCAGTCAGACACTTTCCCACTACCATAACATAGCTTCCCTCTAGCTCTTTCTATAAATATCTTCATGGTAATTGTTCTGCTGAACTTTGCTCTATAATACCTTGACTTTAAGAATTTAAGTGCGGTATTAAATTGGGATGTGCGTTGTGGTGCAGTGGATACCGGCTTGGAACGAGAAATCGGAGAGTCGAGTTCGAATTCCAGTTGAATTACTTACATTCACTTACACGCAAATACCCTTGGGAAAGGTCATAATTAATCCATCTCTTCCCTCCAGTTATGAGTTAAATAGCAGGACAGATTGGGTTCTATAGCCTTGGATGGCAACCAGTCTACCGCAGAAAGTAATGACAACCTACTGCGGGATAATCTTCTACCCAGTCAGTCATGTCTCTTTCGAGACATGATTGCCCAAGCGTATATCACGTATGGCACTTAACTGACTGACTAAATTGGAAGAAAAGTTTCATCATTTTACACTTCAGTTAAAATGGCTTTATGTAACCGTAAGTTCTATCCTAACAGTTTCTTCTATCACACCTCTCACCCGTGGAACTCTCTTCCAGCTTCTTGCTTTCCAGTTAACTAAATACACACATTGTTAACCGTTATCTTATTTTTTTAATTCGTGTTCTTTTTAGATTAATAGTATTTTTTGTTTCATTCTATACTCCTTTTGGTTTAAGTGGCTTTTAAAGTTTACTTTAATGGTTTTAAAAAGTGACTCACGTTTACATACACATTTACACGGAGCCCGTAATGGTTAGCAAGCATGTCTGGCTAGAATCATTAAAATTGAGTAGTTAGTTCGATTCTCACTGGGTGTCCCATACATTCGGCCTTGTGCCACATCTACGCTGCGCTTAGGAAATTTAATTACCGTACATACACATTTAAAATTTATGATAAAAAGTCAGTGGTCATAAATTGAGATGCAGACAAAAGTTTTGTCACAAAACGTGACGGACGGGGAATCGACTCTTATGGATTTTTGAAAGTACATAAAAATATTGTTACTATGAGTATGACTAATTAATAATTTTGTAATAATTACCAACGCCCCTCTTGTAAATGTATGTTTTCTTTTACATAAAGTAGTTTTTAAATACATAAAGAAAGGTAGTTAACTTAAACGAAAATAACCTATAAAAAATTATCTTGTTTCTGCCTTTTTATAGCATTTATTTCGAAGTAGTAATCAAGAGTATGTAAATAAAAGTAATTTTGAGTGTTGTTTTTTTTAATGATAAATTAATTCAATATTGTAAAAAAAGGTCAAAGGTTAACGCAGTGGTTATCTCCCTTGTTTTGGAAAAAGAGTGGAAGTTTTTTTTTTTACTACTACAAACGAACAAAATCAATTTTTTTTTTATCTTCAGAGTTTAAACATCAACAAAAAAAGAGAGTGAGACAAAAATCATTGATTGTTTTCACTTTAATCATTTTATTTATCATTCTTGATAGTTCTCTTTTCTTCGGGGGAGAAATCAGACGACAGAAGACCGACAAAGGTAAGTTGAAGCGGTCATTTGTAAAAGGAAGGGAGCGAGACTGCTTTGTCTAAAATAAATACATTAAGAATTTTTCTCCGAATGTCCAGTTTATTTGCTCTGTGTACTTTATTTTATTGTTGGTAGTGAATATTTTTCATTCTTTTTTCAAATTTCTTTGACTGTCAGTATGCTAAAGGAAAAAAAAAACTTAAAAACAATGACTATTTCTTTTTCTGGTTCCAACCGAAATCCCGATTAATCGAGGTATATTTCAGGAGGTTTGGTCGATTTTTTTACGTCTAAGTCATAAATTGACAATATTTTGTGGCTAAAAATCGCTGTTACTAATTAAATTTTTTCGCGACATAGTTAGAAATTAAACAAATATTTTAAAAGAAGCACTGAATGATTGTTTCTGACTGATCATCATAAATCACTCTCTTTTTTTTTAACGAAAGAAAAAGTGATGATTATGGGCGGAAATCATTTAAAAACACAACTAAAAGATTTTAGTACCGATTCTTAATGAATTTAAAAAGTAACCTGTCTTTTATTTCTAAAAGACGGGTCATAAATAAAAAATTAAAAAGAAAAAAAAAGGCTTTTTTTGTTTTTGTTTTTTTTCTTTTAATTTTAATTGGGTTAGTAATTTTTTTCAAAAGTTAATAACGATTTTTTTAGCGTTAAAAAAAAATGTTAGTATTTTTACAAGGGTGGACAAGTCAAATACTGTGGTCCGTGCTGAAATGTGTGTTTTTTAGTCACTACATCACGAAAACATGCAAATAATTTTCTTAGAGCATCAACCACTCACAATAAATAATAATTTTTTTTAAAAAGGATAAAAAAAAATTCATGAGGAATTAAAAAAAAAATTATTAAAACAAACAAATAATTTGAATTATTACGCATAAAACGAACAATTTAATTTTCAAATTACATTTTTAACGTCTTACACACTTGTAGTAAGTAAAGTAATTTTTTATTAAAATTAAGTTGATGCTTAGAAATTAACATCCTGTAAATATTATTTTTTTAATCAAAAATCCTCGGACGGGCGGATCGCATTTTGTCGAAACTACCAAAAATACAAAAAGATAGATAGTTGAAATTGAATATATTTGTTAAATTACTATATAGCATTCAGTCAGTTAAGTGCCATACGTGATACACGCTTTAGGCGATCATGTCTCGAAAGAGACACGACTGACTGGGCAGAAGATTATCCCACAGTAGGTTGCCATTACAATGTAATAGCAGGACAGATTGGGTTCTATATAGCCTTGGATGGCAACCAGTCTACCGCAGAATGTACATTCTGCGGTAGACTGGTTGCCATCCAAGGCTATATAGAACCCAATCTGTCCTGCTATTTAACCCATAACTGGAAGGAAGAGACGGATTAATACCTTTCCCAAGGGTATTTGCGCGTAAGTAAATGCAAGAAATTCAACTGGAATTCGAACTCGGCTCTCCGATTTCTCGTTCCAAGTCGATATCCACTGCAACAGAACGCACGTAAATAAAATTGTAAAAGTCTCATACAAATACAAGTCAAAGTGAAAGTTAAGAAGCAAAAAAGTTCAATTCTTTGTAGTGAAAGTGCAACACTGATTAAAAAATGGGTGAAAAGTTCGTTCCCAAGTACGAGGAAATGCGTACGTGGTGCGATGGGTAAATTGTCGTCATTTTATATCTTTAATTTCGTACATGCGCATTGTCTGTTTTTGATTTTGTCTTCTGCACAATATAGTAGGATCAGTTGGGCACCGTGTCCGAGTTAAAAGATCACCATAACGCAATTCATTCTGCCAAATATTTAGAAACGGCATGCCATACTGCTTAGCATTCCTGCTGGAAGCTTCAATATGAACATTTCAGAGTGTTTGGGTGTCAATCTGAAGACAGTGCAAAGGATTCTGAAAGAGTTTGATGAGTCTCACGGTGATTATGAAGGTGTTTGGAGTGATCAGTTGTGATAGTGAAGTTATGCCTCCATTCATCTTTCCCACAGGGCCTCAGACTCAACACAGAGGCCTACATGTGCCTTGAGCAGGTAGTGCAGCTCTCTATCAAGAGCATGGCTACTAAAAGAACCTATGTTTGGCAACAGGATTCTGCACCATACCACACAAGCAAGAGAACACAGTCATGGCTATCAGACAATTTCTGCAGTGACATTCCCCCCTTTTATCTGGCCAACTCTCCAGACTGCAACTCTCTTGATTATTATCTGTGGGGTGCAGTTTAGTGAGAGACCAACAAAACTTCTAGTGACACCAGTGATGAACTGAAGACAAGGATTATTGCAGCATTCAGAAACTTAAACAAGGAGACCATCCAGAAGAGTTGCAGGAGATTCTGTAGTCATCTGGAGGCTGTGGTTGAATCCAATTAGAATTCTATTTAATAAATTTAATCTTTAGTATTTAAAGATATTTTTGTGTAAATATATTTGTTAAAATAAGATGTCAGTGTTATTTTCATTTTTGCATAATTTGAACAAAAATTTATCCATTGCACCCTGTATATTGCTTTGGTGTAGTAAACAATTCCACCTAGACGTGTTCATCTGTGCATGTGTAAGATAAGTAGCAAAAGTTATACCTGCTAAAATTGACGTCTGTAGAAAATGATTGAAATCAGACGAAACTAAAAACAGAAAAGTAAAATCAAAAAGGAAATTGTAGGCTAGCAATGTATGTTGTGCAGCTTCAAAAACTGACCTTTGATTATCTATCATAATTGAACCGACTAAATTTTTAAAAATAAAAATTATTTGTTAAATGCATAATTTTATTGGGTAAAATATTGATGACTGAATCTTAAGGCTTTTTTTTTCTTTTTAATCAAGTTTATCCCATGCAAGGCAATAAAGCCACTAAGATGCAAGGAGTTACTGGGTGTGAAAAATGAAAAACTGGAAACATTAGGAAAGAGTGAGAACAATAGAAGAGTAATTAGGAAGACAGTAGATAATGATTGAACATTGCATTTATAATTTTTAAAGTCAAAGTTGACTGGAAAGCATTGAACCAGAAGAGAGTTCTAAAAGTGAGAAGTGTGAGAAAAGAAACTGTTAGTATAGAATTTACAGTTATATCTAGCCAATTCAACTAAATTTATGATACCTTGTTGCCAATCTTGTTAGTCAATTAAGTGCAATACGTGATATACGCTTGGGCGATCATGTCTTGAAAGAGACATGACTGACTGGGCAGAAGATTTTCCCACAGTAGGTTATCATTACTTTGTGCAGTAGACTGGTTACAAGTCTATAGAAACCAATTTGTCCTGCTATTTAACCCATAGCTGAGGGAAGAAGAGATGGATTCATATCTTTGTATTTGTGCATAAGTGAATGCAACAAATTCAACTAAAATTCAAATTTGGCTTTCCGATTTCTCTTTCTAGGCCAATACCCACTGCACTACAGCATGCATCCAGCCAATCTAGTATTGTGCTTAAATTAATAAAGTCTAGGTACCATATTGAAGAACACATCCAAATAATTACCATGATGAAAGTATTTATAAAGCAGGAAGGAAATTAGCAAGAGTAGTAACATTTAATTCTACCCCCACCCTCTGCCAGAAGAAAATAGTTATTTCAACAGAAATCTATATAGTTAGAGGGTTTTAAAAAGTAGCAAAAGGTGACTGGTATAAGTCATTTAGTTTTAATTTTCAGAAATGGAATTGAATTAGGTAATCGTTGATGAATAGGTAGCTTTGATAAATTTTCGAGAAGGGTATAGCTAATTATAGACCAGTCAAATAGTAAAATTTTGTTTAAAAATTTATGGTAAGAAAGTATAATTAGTATTAGCAATTCAAAGTATAGGGGTAAATTTAGTGAAGAAAAAAACGGATGGACATACCAGAAAGAGTAGCTGCGAATGGGTGCAACTCAGATTTTGTTATTAAATAGGCGAGGGCGGGAAAATGAACTCTTCCCATTGGCTAGAGTTAACAATAAATTAGCAAGAATAGTAACATTTAATTCTACCCCCACTCTCTGCTGGAAGAAAATAGTTATTTCAACAGAAATCTATATAGTTAGAGGGTTTTAAAAAGTAGCAAAAGGTGACTGGCATAAGTAGTTTAGTTTTAATTTTCAGAAATAGGATTAGCTAATCAATAACAAATATAGGTAGTTTCGATAAATTTTCGGGAAAGGGATAAGCTAGTTATAGACCAGTTGAATAGTAAGATTTCATTTAAAAGCTATGTTAATAAATAGATGTAAAAAAATATAATTAGTATTAGCAATTCAAAGTATAGGGGTAAATTTAGTGAAGAAAAAAATGGTGAACATACCAGAAAGAGTAGCTGCGATTAAAGATCCAAAAAATAGGTACAACTCAGATTTGTTATTAAATAGGGGAGGGTGAGAAAATGAACTCTTCCCATTGGTCAGAGTTAACAATAAAAAGTATGAATTCTGCCAAAAAGAAAAAATTTAATTCCAGACAAGTAGCACAAAAGAAAGGAACCAGCTTGGTATTTCTGGACCAAAAGTCGGGGTTACTACCAGAGCCAATATGATGTTTAACAACTCGAAATCAGCAATGAAGGCAGGACATCACTGAAGAGATCCTTTAAGCACCAAAAATCTATTTATGAACATAGAAAAATACAGTGATAGGAAAACCAAGATGCTTGGCCAGGATCAATAATATTGCTGATTCTCCTTTGGATTTTATCAAGACTCTATAAATAAGTAGCAGGAGCAACAGATGATATGATTGCAATGCTGTTTGCTTGCTCATTAACTTTAACTTTTGACATGGTGATCTTTATAGTCGGATAGAAAAATTTAGTGTCTGCTTAAATAGTTTCTGTTGTCTAGAAAATGTAAAGACGAAGATTCAAATTTAGTCATCTTGGGTTCTCTTCTTTTGGGGACAAAAATCATTCAACAGAAACTCAATTGACTGTCACACGTTAAATGTGGTGTACTGAAAGAGTTCAAATTTGCCAAACTAAACTGAAAGTTAATAAATGTTAAACAACTATTAAAAAAAATTTTTGATTCTCAACTAAAAGGTAATGAAGGGATTTTTGCCCCATTTTCTTCACTTTTGCAATTATTTTAATTAGGTGCATGTGGAATCTTCCAGAGTGTTTTATTATAATTTATGTTTTATTTTTCAAGAAATAGATGTGTGTTGTGGTGTAATGGATATCAGCACAGAATGAGAAATCAGGGAGCTGATTTCAAATTCCAGTTGAATTTGTTGCATTCACTTTCACACAAACCATCTCTTCTCCCTCCAGTTATGGGTTGAATAGCAGAACAGATTGGGTTCTATAGTCTTGGTTGGCAATCAGTCTACTGCAGAAAGAAATGGCAACCTATTGCAAGAAAATCTTCTGCCTTGCCAGTCATGGATGTAAAATGCATAATTTTGCAATTTGTATATTTTGGTACTTGTTAATTATAGTGGTTACAAGTAAAATTTGCTAACATTAAAATTCAACTAGTTTTTATTTTCTCCAATTTTTCATAATAGCTAAGAAATAAATGCAAATACATTTTTAAAAAATCAATTAGCAGGCAATTAAATGACAAAATGAAAAAACAAAAATCTCAAGTTGTTTCATTCCTCCCAAACAGTCTTCTTCAGACTAATTTTTTTATTTATTATTTCAGTTTACCCCAAGTAAGGCAATAATGCTACTAAGATGCAAGGGACTACTGGAAGAGAAAGAAATAGACTTTAGAAGGAGTTTGAGTTTGTTTAATGGCATATCAAATTCTGTGGGTTATTTAATGCCAAAAAGGTAGTGTTTTAAGGTTTTTTTTAAATGTTCGGTTATAGTGAGAAGGTTGATTTAGTCAGATTTTGATGAAAATTCACTTTTATTATTCTTTTTTATTTTAGAAAAATGAAAATATTTTCTAGTTTTGTATTCAAAAATGTTTTGCTGAGAATAATTTTTTTTCCTTCAAAAATGTTTTGTTGTAATATCTTTCCTTCGAAAATCTATATTTTTCTATAAAAGTCTATTTTTATGTATATATTTCTATAAAAGTATTTTTATACTGTCATAGTGTTTTGACTTCAGTTTGGGGTTTAACTATTTGCCCATAGCTTGGACCCTAACAGGAGCTACCACTCTGGGTCAGAGTGGACTTTGGAACAAAAGCAGTTAAGAGGTGGTTTCATGCTCCTCACAACCCCCAATCAGAGGTCTTGCTGCCGGATGCAATTTACTGTCATGCCCAGGACCAACTTTAGAAGGAATTGAAAACCGAATTGTAGTTTTATTGATGGAAGTCAGTTTTATAAATATCAGTGAGTTTGCCAGTTGCAATTTTACATCAAGAAACACTGAAGATATAGGAACATTTGGTTTTAAATTTTTGGGATCTGATGTATAAAGAAGCTAAAATCATTCAACATCTTTATTGCTTTTGTTTTTATTTTTAACGCAACTGTTTTTAATAACACACATTGTAATAGCAATAGTTTTCTTAGGAAAGGAGATAATGCTGCATAAACTTGGATGTAAATTTACCAAGATTTCAAGATTCTGAAATTAGGACTCTTTCTATTCATTTTTGCTATTCTGCTTTAATTAAAACTTTATTCTTTAAGTCAAAATTATGTTCACACCGATTATGGTGAACAGCTAATACATTGAGTGAGTATATTGTTTTGTAAAGGTTTGAGTGTTTGATTTTTTTTTTTTTACAGTTTCTCAACCTTTTGCAGGTTATTTTGAGTCAAAAAATATTCTTTTACACTGTAAAAATTTCTCAGAGATAATAATGATTTTTATTGATACAAATTACACTAATTAACCCATAGCTGGAGGGAGAAGAGGTGGATTCATACCATTCCCAGATGGTATTTGTGCATAAGTGAATATAATGAACCCAACTGAAATTGGAACTTGGCTCTCTGATTTCCAGTTCTGAGCCATTATCCATATTACACCAGTTGCACATCTAAGCTTACAGCACTTGGTATTAATCCATACCACCTAAAAATATAAAAAAAACCATTAAATAACCTTCAAAAGGTTGATAAACCATAAAAAACAAATTAATCATCCCTGAGTTGGTAAGTAGTATTATGTATCTAGTTTTACTGATGTTATCAGTTTTCTTAAACAATTCTAAGTAGTAAAAAATGTTAAAGACAATCTGATTAACATATTCATGAATTCCAAAGAGGTAATTTAGGGAAAATAAATATTATTTATAGTGTAACTATCAATTTATGGTCCTGGGTATAACGGTAAACTGCATCTGGCAACAAAGCCTCTGACTGGGAGGTTGTGAGAAGCATGGAACCACCTCTTAATTGCTGTTGTTCCCAGGTCCACCCTGATCCGGAGTGGTAGCATCTGTTATGGTCCCAGTTATGGGCAAATAGTTAACCCCCAAACTGGGGTTAAAGCACTATAAAAGTAAAGAGATTTTTATAGAAATATATATATATATATATATATATATAGAGAGAGAGAGAGAGAGAGAGAGAGAAATAGACTTTTATAGAAAAATATAAATTTTTGAATGAAAAATAGAACCAATGATACATTTTTGAAGAAAAAATTGCCATTACACATTTTTGAAGGAAAAAAAAATTATTGCCATCAAACATTTTTGAAGGAAAAAAATTATTACCAACAATACATATTTGAATACAAAACTAGAAGACATCTTCAGTTTTCTTAAATAAAATAAAAATAAAAAAATTTTTCATCAAAATCTGACTAATTCAACCTTACTATAACTGAACATTAAAAAAAATATCTTAAAACTCTACCGTTTTTGGCATTAAATAACCCACAGAGGTTGATATGCCATTAAACAAAACTCAATCTCAAACTCAAACTATCAATTTATTTCAATATAATCTCTCTTCTCTGTGTCCAGACTTAATTCATAATCTGTTACATGGAATTTCACACTGAACATATACATTTGGCATGAAGAATTCTTTTAAATATTTATATTTTCATAATAACGGGCTCCTTTTGGAAAAGCTGAGTTGTGTATGAGATGAAAAAAAGTTGATATTAACTTTGTTCAATGACATTCCCATGTGACATCAGCACATTTCTCTTGTGAACATGATATTTAACAAATACTGCATGCCTGTCTATATTTCTGAGATGAGGTATTGTAAGTATTTACACTATTTACATACTTCAGACTGTTGTCCTCATTTTTGTTGTCATATTCATAATGTTATAGCTGTTGTATGCTCTGATCATCTTCAGGTGATATAGATTGGAATTTCAAACCAAACCCTTTATTTAGTCCACAGGAGTAAATTGTTCTAGTTCCACATGACATGCCTTCTTTATGAGATATCCAGAAAAGGTATGGCATGTGAAACTAGAAAAATCTACCCCCGTGGACTAAATAATCGGTTTGGTTTAAAATTCCAACATATATCACCTGAAGAAGGCCAGAGCATACAATGGTCGAACCATAGAGAATATGACAAAGATGAAGACAACAGTGCAAACAATGAAAATAGTGTGAATACTACATGTACTGTTTTTTTTTTGTTTTTTTTTTTAATATGTTTGTATTATGTTTTTGCATTTATTTTATATATACAGGTACACCTTCAAATTTCTGGCAACTCATGGTTTGGCACCTCTTTTAGTCCCGAAATAATTGCAAAACGGCACCTGAAATATCCACAGCCACCAGATTAGTTTACTGGGCATGGCCGGCCGCAGATGCCATTGCATGTTAAGCATGCTTATTTGATTTCTGTACCTTAAACTTGATGGAAACAGTCTATAGATTTAGAAGAGTTTTAGTAACTTAGTAGTATTTTCTTATGACCTTAGCTATGGCCTCTAGCAGAGTTACCAATGTCAGTGGTGGAGTCAAACGTAAACATCAGTCCATATCAATCAAAGAAAAAGTTGAAATACTGGAAAAACTGGACAGTGGTATTTCCGTGTGCAAGCTGTGCGACACCTACGGCATTGGCTCATCAACCGTGTATGACATTAAGAAACATAAAGACAAGATATTGAAATTCTACGCAGACAGCGATTCAAAGACACAAATGAGTATCCGAAAGACTATGAAGGATGGTAAGAGTACCGAACACGATCGCGTGATGATGGAATGGTTTCGACAGTGTCGGAGCGATGGTGTGCACTTAACCGGCAGCATGATAATGGACCAAGCCAAGTTCTTCCATAAAGAATTGGAGTTGGAACATAAATGCGACTATAGTGAGGGATGGCTTCAAAGGTTCAAGAAACGTCATGGAATTGTTCTGCATCGAGCAGGTGGAAGAAAACCAATTCAGAAGGAAGCTGCCGACTATGTGGATGAATTTGCAACACTTGTAGCTGACGAGCATTTTAGCCCCGAGCAGATTTATAATGCAGACGAAACAGCATTAAACTGGCGGTGCACACCTATGCCTACAAAATCATTATCAAAAGACAACTTGGAAGGATCAAAAGAAACCAACAATGATGATGCTGTTGTCGGTTGCTCAAATGCTGCCAATATGTACGAATACAAATCGCAGCTTTTAGGAAGAAGTAAATACCCCATGGCCCTTAGGGACATTAAAATCGACCCAGATGAAGACGAAAGGCTTATTATCGATAAGTTAATTGTGATGTTGGGTGATGTAATCCGAGGGTTAGAGCAATGTAACTTTGTGACAGAACAAGAGCTGATGCATTTCTATTTGATGCAAGAAAAACTTTACCGGGAGAGATCAACACACACAAAACAACTTCGGGTGGATGAAATGTTCAGAGAGTTAGCCAAGAAGAATGCGAGTCATCGCAACAGAACCACTGGAACATCTGAAAATCTCCTGACCACACAAACACGAGAAATCCAAAATGAAACTGACAATTCTGAAAACATTGGTAATCATCCCAGCCTCCAGCATCCTGACCTTTGTGATTAGCTCTACCACGCCTGTAGAAATCTAAAATGAGCTGCTTTGTGGGTGGTAATACCGCAACGTTCTTTGTAAGTACTGCAAATTAATAAATTTGTTTAATTTTTGTTCCATTGAAAATTCGGTTTGATAATGCTATTGCACAACTGTACAGCTAAGTATATGTCATTTTCATATGTCATATGACATTTATTAATGTCATATGACATTTATTAATGTCATTTGTAATTTTGCATCTATATTTATATCTATAATTATTTAAATTTTGTAATTATATTCAATATTTAGATTTCCATCAATCTTGTATTGGAAACAAATGTACAGTAGGTAAGATGTGTATGACTGACTTGGTTTGGCAAAATGGTTAATCTAGCAAAATTTGGAACCGAGGGTGTCAGAAATTTGCTGGTGTATTGGTGTGTATGTATGTATATTTGTGTATGCAGGGCCAGTGCATACTACAATCCGCTCAAGGTTGGGGCAAGCCTGACTGGGAAACCCAAATAGTGATTTGTGACCTTTTCCATCTCATCGGTATCTTCTTTTTTCTACCTACATTTATGTACTTTACAAATTAAACTAAGCACAACTATTAAAGGAGGAAAAAGTTTTGCTTATTTTGATGTCATTCTAGGGTCTTGTTTTATTTTCATCCAAATCTGTGAATTTGTTTTGCTCATGCTATCTCAAAAACCACTATATGCTGATTTATTATATATTATAACATATATAATTTATTATTTTTCTCCATAATGTTGAATGTGTTAAAATTATTCAAATTTTTAACAAAAAAATCTCAAGTTGATGTTAAAAATTGCTGCAAAACATTGTTGATTTATTTAAGATGGGACGATCTATCATGACATGTCACTATTTTATATTTAGATACATTGTATTCATTTTCAATTTTTCTATTTGAATTGTCCACCTATATTGCATATGATCCATTATTCTACATAATTAGGTTAGAATAAAATTTGTATTTTATGTGAATGCAACCTTATGAAAATTGAAATGTAGTAGAGGCATACATGCCTCTACTACATTTCATAGATTCAGCGTGGGAGGGGTGTTCACAAAGCCTTGTACTGGCCCTGTGTGTGGTGTGCGTATATATATATATATATATATATATATATATATATATTGTGATGGATGAGTTATCTAAATTATGCAAAAATGCACAGATATATTTGCCAAAGTAACACAAAACTATCTTTGAATACTAAACAGTAAATTCAATCAATAAAATTGCTGTTGGCTTTAATTACAACCTCCACTCAACTTCGGAATCTCCTGCATCTCTTCTGGATGGTCTCTTTATTTAAAATGGGGAATGCTGCCATAATCATTGGTGTTACAAGTGCTTTGTTGGTCTCTTAACTGTACCCTACACATAATAACCAAGAGTTGCCATCTGGGGAGTTAGATGGCCAGATGTAAGGGGTGATGTGATATTGCAGAAATTGTGTGGCATGTGGCTGCTGGAAGACACTATGTTTGTTGCCAAACATAGTGTCTTCCATCAGCCACCCCATTGACCCAGGGCAATTTTGCCTCTTCAAGACACTTGATGTAGGCCTTGTGGGGAGATGAATGGAGACATAAGGTCACCATTACTAGTGATCACTCCAATCATCTTTGTAATCACCATTAGACTCATCCAACTCTATCCTCTGCACTGTTTTCAGATTGACATCCAAACACTCTGAAATGTTCGTATTGGAGCTTCTGGCATGAATGCCAAGCAGTACAGAAAAGTGGTACTCTTTTTCTCACAGACTGTGCCAAACTGACCCTATTATATTATGCAGTTGACAAAAACAAACAATGTGTATGTGCAAAATTTAAAACATAAAATAGTGACCATTTACTCATATTTACTCATCGTACCCTATGTGCGTTGTAGTGCATTGGATATCGGCTTGGAATGAGAAATCAGGGAGCCGAGTTCGAATTCCTTGCATTCACTTGCGCACAAATACCCTTGGGAAAGGTATTAATCCATCTCTTCTCTCTAGTTATGGGTTAAATAACAGGATAGATTGGGTTCTATAGCCTTGGTTGGCAACCAGTCTACCGCAGAAAGCAATGGCAACCTACTGTGGGATAATCTTCTGCCCAGTCAATCATGTCTCTTCCAAGACATGATCGCCCTAAGCATGTATCACTTATGGCACTTAACTGACTGACCCTATATGTATGTATATATTTAATTAATTAATGTGGAAAAGTTTGTCACTTTGTCAGTGTTATTTCAATCATGCCAACTACATAGTTTTGTGAAGACATTATAGTAATTTCATCACTCTTCAGATTTTTTCTGCTTATCTCGATATTGAGTACTTCATGACAAAAAAACTGCCTGCCTAAAATTCCTTTCCACCAGTAAACTACTGAAAGAAAGCAATTTTGTCATTTAGCATCATTACAATTTAGCATCATATATATATATATATATATAGAGAGAGAGAGAGAGAGAGAAAGTAGATGGAAAATCCCTATTTAAAATTGTCAATAACTATTATTAAATATTGATCGATTTTGATTAAAGGTTTTATTTTGAACAGTATAATGGTAGATATACAGTCAGTCAGTTAAGTGTCATACATGATACATGAAAGAGACATGACTGACTGGGCAGAATATTTTCCCACAGTAGGTTGCCATTACTTTCTGTGGTAGACTGGTTGTCAACCAAGATTATAGAAGCCAATCTACTATTCAACCCATAGCTGGAGGGAAAAGAGATGGATTAATACCTTTTCCAAGGTTATTTGCACGTAAATGAATGCAACAGATTCAGCAGGAATTCAAATTCCTCTCTCTGATTTCTCATTCCAAGCCAATATCCACTGCTTCACAATCCACATACAGTGTACTGCTAAATTTCTACCTTTTTGAACATTTTCTTCTAATCTGCCATACCTGCTCAGGTGCTTCTGCTGTTCATCTTGTGGTTCTTGAATAAATCCAAAGGAAGATCTGCAATATAATTGATCACGACTTGGCAGCTCACCTTCAGTCACATTCTTACTGACGTGATGTGGCCTCCCTCTGTCTTTTCTACAACTATTTTCATGCCAACTGTTCTGATAAGTTTTTTTCCCTGGTTCCTCATCCCCGTGCTACTAGATTGACATCGAGGTCTCAACCTTTTACCATCAAAATAATTATAACCGCCTCTTCTACTCTAACAGTTTCTCTTCTCACAGTTCCCATTTGTGGAACTCCCTTCCATTTGCTTGCTTCTCTGATAACTACAATCTCCAAAAATTTAAATGCAACATCAACTGCCATCTTCTGTCTCCTTGATTCCCATCCTTCTCTTATCCTTTCTTCGACATCACCCGTATCTTTTTTTCTTCTCTCACTGTAACTCTCTGCACACCAGTGGCAGTCCTGTCTTGCTTGGGGTGAAATGATTATATAAAAACAAATTATGGATTGTGAAGGACCACCACTTTTGTTGTTATCTACCTTAGATCCCATGCTTGTCAGCTTGGAATGACAGTTTCTGGTGGCTTTGGCATCTACTGAAGCACAAGTCTCAGGAATACTGCATCAACATCTCTGCACTTGCAGCACAGACTGCCACGCTTCATAATAGGATACTAGTTGAGCACACTCCTGCAGTGTCAGGTGTTATGTCATTCTGTACTGCACTTGTCACTATGAAATAAAAACACAAAATACCAATGAAAGTCTACCACTTTAGGATTCACATGTTTTGTTCCATGCCAAGATGATGATATTGACAAAAATTATAAGTAATTTTCAATAGAGTTTCTTTCTACTCAATTCTATATATTTCTTATTAGTATAAACAGTGTTTTAGTATTTGTCTATATTTCTGAGATGATTTATTTACATTGTCGGACTATTGTCCTCATCTTTTTACAACATTTTGGCTGTTGTTTGCACTGGCCCTCAGGTGCTAGGAATTTTAAACAGAACCCTTTATTATCACTAGGAGTAGATAATTCTCATTCCATATGCTATGCCATTCCAGTAGCCATGTAGTTATCTCCCTTTAGCTTAACTCTCTAAGTTGTTAAGTTAAAAAGCCGCTATCCCTTACTCCACTGTGCCTCCAGAAATACTGTTCATGTTAATAAGAACTGATGAAAAATTAAAAAAACATGAGCCTTCATGCCTAAAAAAAAAAAAAAGGTGTGTCAAAAGGACAGTCTTTCCCTGGATACTGCTGTTATTTTAACTATTTTCATTTTTGGGCAATATTTATTGTTTTAAAAAGTGATGATTAGAATTGGAATAAATCCATAACATGAAAGTGAATTTATACATTTTTCTTATATTATTGAAAATTTACTACAAAAATAATGAACCCTGTTTATTTCTTATATTGTTTATTGGAATGGTTGGCAAAACATCGGCTAATTGCAAATTAATTCAAACTTTATAAAATGGTAAATAATAATGATTTCCTTATACTCGGTTCATATATTTTCATAATTTAGTAATTGTTTACAAATTAAAATAATTTACAAATAAAAAATTGTTTTCATATTTGTTTCTTTATAAATTGATAAATAATAAATATTGTATTGCTTTAGTTTTAATTGTATTAGTTTTTATAATGTAAATATAAAATTATTTTTGTAAATAAACAATCTAATAGTGTTTAATATTTTTGCTGCAAATTTTCAAAAACAAAATATGTATAAATTCACTTTCTTCATATGTTTGTTTTGTTACAATTTTGATAGTCACCTTTTAAAACAGTAAACATTGCTTAGGAATTAAGGTAGTTAAAATAATAGCAGGGTTAATGGAAAAACAATCCTTTTGACACTCCATTTGTTTGTGGGAGCAAAAGTTCATGTTTACCAAAAAATTCATATCACCCATAGCTCAGAGGTAGAATTGCCGACTGACGCCAATTTTGTCGAGTTTCAATCCTGGGTTAAAAGCAATCGGATGTTTAACCATACTGATGAGCTGTGATACTGCGGATGACTATATATATATATATATATATATATTTTTTTTTTTTTAATTTATTAGTTTGTCCATTATTTTTAATGGATACTAATATTTGAACAGCTACTCTTTTTATTATCAAACAGTATATTTATTTATTTACATCTACCAGCCTGAATATTCAAGAAATCTTGTTAAAAAATATACATCCTCCAGCAGAATTTGAACCTGCATTCCATAGGGAAAATTGTCATTATATCTAATGTATTTAACCCGCTCTGCCACATAGTATCTTTTGATTAAATGTGTTTTTCAAAAGTATTATTCGGCTTTGTTTAACCCATTTATTAATATAATGTATTTAATGAGAAATACATTAGAAATACATTAATATAATGTATTTAATGTATTAATATAATGTATTTAACCCGCTCTGCCACATAGTATCTTTTGATTAAATGTGTTTTTCAAAAGTATTATTCGGCTTTGTTTAACCCATTTATTAATATAATGTATTTAATGAGAAATACATTAGAAATACATTAATATAATGTATTTAATGTATTAATATAATGTATTTAACCCGCTCTGCCACATAGTATCTTTTGATTAAATGTGTTTTTCAAAAGTATTATTCGGCTTTGTTTAACCCATTAATAAAAGTGTGTGTATATATTTATGTGCATATGTGTGTGCGGCTGACCATTTATATCCAAGGGTAGCTAGTTAATATCCCATTGCACTCACAGAGCCCACCCATAACTTATATTGCAACTATACTTAGCGGATCTTAGTTACAGTTTCTGGGAGAGAGAGTGAGAGAGCATGTTATCTAGTATAAACTCAGTCTGAACAAGGCAAGGATGCTCAAATCCTTGGTCACGATGACTTGTAACTTCATCTTAGCACAAATATTGAAGACTCCCAAAGGGACTTGTCTGCCCAATTTAATTCACAAGGCTTGGGTCAACTTTTGGTATAGTTTTCAGGCACTTTCCAAATGTGCTGATTGGCTCCTCCAGACCAATAACATCAAGAAGTCACCTTCCTGACAAATCAATCATGGTTAAAAAGCAAATGTTCTAACCACTCAGCTATATGCACCTATATATATATATATATATATATATATATATATATATATATATAATTTGCATATTTTTTTTCTTATGTATATAAGAGTGCTCTATTTTAAATGATTTTAGAAGAGCTTTTAACCCACATAAAAATATTTTTTTGATTATTTACCTATTGGGTGTGTTGTGATGTAATGAATATCAGCTCAATAAGAAATCAGAGAGCTGAGTTTAAATTCCAGTTAAATTTGTTGCATTCAGTTATGTGCAAATATCCTTGGGAAAGCTATTAATCCGTCTCTTCATCCTCCATCTATGGGTTGAATAGCAGAACAGATTGAGTTTTATAACCTTGGTTGGCAATCAGTCTGCCACAGAAAGAAATGGCAATTTACTGCAGGAAAATCTTGTCTAGTCAGTCATGGATTGAAAGAGACATGATCATCCAAGTGTGTATCACGTATGGCAATTAACCTGTTAACAGACTGTTTTATCATGTTTCAGTGTGATTTTCCAAAATAGGCATGTCCTATCTTTGGACACTTATAAGCTGTTTTGTTTTTGTTTTTTTGTTTTTGTTTTTTTTTTCAGGAATGCGTAAGCATGTCAATAGTTTGCAATAATTTAGTTCTTAAATTCTATGATCTTCAGTTTCTTTCCTATATATAAATTGCAGTTTCTTCTTCATTTTTAGTTCTCAGTATTAGAATGATTTATAAAAAAAGATGAAAACCTGAATAATGGATTAATAGGCAAAAAGAAAGGATTTATTTTGAACTGCCAGCTGTCACACTGATGCATTTTTTAAAAAAACATGAAAAAGAACTGCATAGATCAGGTACTTCCATAAAAAAACACCCATTTTGAAAATGGCTCTTAATGAGTAAATAATCAAAATATATGACTATTTCACCGTCATACATTATTTTGAATTTGTCTAAATATTATTTTACATTTTTATGGTTTATATATATATATATATATATATATATATATAGTTATGAATTAATTGTACATTGCAACACGGAAATTTCTATATTTCGAGATAGATTCAGGCAATGTTTGATGTTGGTTGTACAGATGATTTACATTTAAATACAAAAACCTTCGGTTTGCTGTGTATGTATGTGGGAAGATATAAAATTTACATGTGTGTTTCTTTTAACTAATCAGAGCGAAGATTCATTTTGGAATTTGGCCCCAAAGAATACATACTAACTTGTTCTCTTTTTTCCTTCCCTTATCTTACTTTTCTCCTTTCTTCTTTTCCCTCCTTAACAGTCAATATGTCAACCTGCTTTTAACCTAGTCTTATCATTTTCCTTTTTCCCTTTTTTACATTTTCTTGCTTAGTTTTATTGTCTTTGATGTGATGTGCCCATTTAGTACCAAGGCTGTCCTTTTCACTTTCTTATCATTTTTGGTCTTCTAGTTATAATCTTCTCGAAACCTTTGATTTATAAGTAACATTTTTGTTCTTTCTTTTTTCAGATTTACTTCCTGCTATTCTTATCCCATCTTTCTAATATCTATTTATTTGTTGTAAAGCTTTTTTTATAAAAGAAATTTTTTTTATATAAATTATTTTATGTTTCAATTTACTTTATTTTGATAGTTCATCAGTAATTATTGTGTTATTTCATTTAGATATTTTTTGTCCATATTCTAATGCCAACATTTTGCAATGTCTACATATGACATTTATCTCATAGCACTTATTTAATAGATTTTGATTCTTAAGTGATTTAATAATATATAGTTTTTCATATAAACATAATGAACATGGTTCATTTAAGGACTTACATGTTTTAACTTCTTTTACAGCTTTCCACTTTATTGTGGATTTTTTTTTTGTTTCCTTTAGATACCAATGATATTTCGATAGTGATGTTCTATTTTTGTATTTGTTATTATTAAATGAAGAGGTGTAATGGTAAATTCACTATTTTAGAGTATTTTTAGTACTTCCTATATAAATTTTTATATTATTTAGGTTTTCCTTTGAAGATATTTTCCATTGATAGATGATTGATTCCATTAGGCACTTGTTTTCTATAGGGTTTCTACAATTACATTTTTTCTTGTCTAAATTGTTATTTTCCATTTAATTTAATTTTGTTAAATTTTTTTTTAAATATTATTATTGTGATTTTTTTATGATTTTTTTCTAGATTGTTCATACACCTGTAACTTAATTTAATAGTATTTTTATTAAAGATCTTACTTAATGGATTTTTTCCTAATTAACGCAAGGAATTTAAGTCAGTTTTAAATTGTATCATGAACATTTTTATATTTTTGATAATGTTAATTATGGCTTTAGATATTTGTTGAGCACTTCTTGCTCACCTTGGCAATTTGTTACATTACAAATTTGTATATATATCAATAGATATTATGTATTTTAGGAAAATCTATGACAAAGTGGAAACAACTTTTGTATAACAGATTTTGTGCTTTTGAATTTTATTAAACTAAAGTGATGAAATAAGCTAAAACAAATGGAGGAATTTACTTCATCACCTTCAATAATTGCCACAAGAACCACATAGGAGAAACTTTAAGTAATTTAAATAAAATATATTAATGCAAATAGAAAAATTTACAAAGCAACATACAAAATACATTAGTTCTCATCATAAGGAGTCTGGCTATAATTGTAATTTAAAAAATGCTACTTTAATTAAAAGCAAAAGCAATTTACTAAGATGAATATGTAAAGAACGTACAATAATTGCTAGATTATTCATAGTAAATTTATGTCTAAGTTCTTACAACACATGCACATGAAGGAAATGGGATACTGAAATTTAAAATTTTTTTTTTAAATGTGTTCTTAATTCTTTTTTAATTTCTTTTTCTTTTTGTTTCTGTTACTTTTGTTGTTAAGTATCCCACATTTTGATAATTGAAGAGATGCCAAGAATGGGGAAATATCAGAATCTAAATATAAATTTCAAGGCTCGAGAGTTACTCCAAGTAGAGGGTTACTTTTAAAATAATTTTGATGTATTAGATTAGAATGATCTGTAATGTAATCAGTTCTGACTTGGCATCTTGACTTCAGTCACTTTTTCACTAATGTGACATGGCTTCCCTCTGTCCTTTCTACAAATATTTTCATGGCACCTACACGGATGAGCTTTTTTTCCTGATGCACCATCGATGTGCTACAAGATTGGCATTTAGGTCCCACCCTTTACCATTGAAATAGTTAAATGTAACAGCCACTTCTACTCCAATAGTTTCTTTTCTTACACTTCCCGGCTGTGGAACTCTCTTTCATTTACTTGATTTCCTCATAGATACAATCTCCAAAAATTTAATGCAATGTCAAGTATATTATTCTATCTTCATTTCTTCAGTACCCTTTCAACTGTTTTTTCTCTCACAGTAACACCCTGCACACTAGTGGTGATCACACTTGCTTAAAGTGAAATGATTAAAAAAATTGACTTTGAATCCTATCAGGGTTTGAAAATTAGGATTGAGTGGCACCGGCCTAGATATAGCAGGAAAACTTCATTTTTGATCTAATCAGACTCTTGTCAGGTATTTTCTGGAGCCAACTGTATTTCAAGCACCAAGTACTTTCAATAAGCCAACCCCATTTCAAGCACCAAGTACTTTCAATAAGCCAATACCGTTTCAAGCACCAAGTACTTTCAATAAGCCAACACCGTTTCAAGCACCAAGTACTTTCAATCAGCTAACCCCATTTCAAGCACCAAGTACTTTCAATAAGCCAACCCCATTTCAAGCACCAAGTACTTTCAATAAGCCAACACCGTTTCAAGCACCAAGTACTTTCAATCACCTAACCCCATTTCAAGCACCAAGTACTTTCAATAAGCCAACCCCATTTCAAGCACCAAGTACTTTCAATAAGCCAATACCGTTTCAAGCACCAAGTACTTTCAATAAGCCAACACTGTTTCAAGCACCAAGTACTTTCAATCAGCTAACCCCATTTCAAGCACCAAGTACTTTAAATAAGCCAACCCCATTTCAAGCACCAAGTACTTTCAATAAGCCAATACCGTTTCAAGCACCAAGTACTTTCAATCAGCTAACCCCATTTCAAGCACCAAGTACTTTCAATAAGCCAACCCCATTTCAAGCACCAAGTACTTTCAATAAGCCAATACCGTTTCAAGCACCAAGTACTTTCAATAAGCCAACACCGTTTCAAGCACCAAGTACTTTCAATCAGCTAACCCCATTTCAAGCACCAAGTACTTTCAATAAGCCAATACCGTTTCAAGCACCAAGTACTTTCAATCAGCTAACCCCATTTCAAGCACCAAGTACTTTCAATAAGCCAACCCCATTTCAAGCACCAAGTACTTTCAATAAGCCAACCCCATTTCAAGCACCAAGTACTTTCAATAAGCCAACACCGTTTCAAGCACCAAGTACTTTCAATAAGCCCACCCCATTTCAAGCACCAAGTACTTTCAATAAGCCAACCCCTTTTCAAGCACCAAATACTTTAAATAAGCCAACCCCATTTCAAGTACTTTCAATATGCCAACCCTGTTACAAGCACCAAGTACTTTCAACCCTGTTTCAAGTACCCTTGACAAGGGACTGTATATATAATTTCTACTCATGAACCAACAGTGCATAATTAAAATTATTTTTAAATAAAATTTTTAAAAGTTTAAAATTTAATGAATTCTTTTAATTTTTGGTAAAAGTTGAGCAGCTCTAACCCTAACATAACAGCAATAATCCATTTTTGGTCTGTTACTCTTGTAAAGATAAAGCATGACATAATCAGTCAGGTACTTTCTGGAATGGTGGAATGAGCCATCCATTTTCCAGCATTTTTAGCAATGGATCATATATTCCATGAGGTTTGGGATGAACTTGAGATCCATTAGCTGTTCAAAGCACAGAGCCTTATTGAGATTGCAACTGTTCATTGTGACTGGAAAAGACTCAGTGTCTGATTGACAATGATGGAGCAAGGATAGCATTGCGTTTTACTTTATATAATATTTTGATCTTTGCATTATGAAAGAAATTAACTATATTGCTTTTTTTCCTCAACAAGCCTGGAAGTTCTGTTGGAATTTGATTTTCAATGAGAAGGGGATGTCAGCTCATCCCCGAGCAGCCTTCATCCACCCCCCCACTGTCTCTTTGTGGATCCTTTACTTTTCATAGTCTTGTGAGCTGGTTTCAGTGTCTTTGCCTCCACTTTTTTATGGTGCTTCTGACTAAAAGAGAAGTTTTGTTGCTTTGATTCCTGGGTAACATTTCAGTCAGTAACCCGCTACCTAGAATGGCACTTGAGTCTTCTACTGAATGAATACTATTAAAAAAAGAAAAAAAAAATTCTTAGTTTTGTTCACTCATTTCTTAATCTGTTTCCTTTTATCTTTCTGTTTCATTTCTAAAGATTCTTTTCTTGCCTAATCCTTTTGGCAGGAACTTTCTCCAACAAGGTCGCCATATTGAGCTACAAGTAGTCAATTGGACTGCATATGAAAGCTCAATGTCAGTAAATTTTAAATTGACATTTTTTCTCAATAGCACATATCTATGTGCACATCCACTCAGATAAAATATGGCAAGGTGTAAGATAGAAGTCCCGCAAGTACATGAGACTAGGAGAAAAAAGATTAATCCAGCCCCCTCAGTATTTTCTTTATTTAAAGATACTACAAGCATAAGAGATTAACCTGAACCCTTCTCTCTAGGAGAGGTACTTCTTGGGAGCATGGACTTCAGAAATTGAGCAAATACTTTATTTTAATTATATTTTTATCAGCTCAAATTCACTCACTTAATTGCCACATGTGATAGACATTTGAACAATTTTAATCCATGACTGACTAGGCAGAAGATTTTCCAACAGTAGGTTGCCATTTCTTTCTGCGGTAGACTGGTTGTCAACCAAGCCTAAGAACCCAATCTGTCCTGCTATTTAACCCATAGCTGGAGAAAGAAGATATAGATTAATACATTTCCCAAGGGTGTTTGCACTTAAGTGAATGTAACAAATTTAACTGGAATTCATACTCAGCTCTCCAATTTTTCATTTCAGCTGATATTGGTTACACCACATTGTGGCTCCAAAAGTTTCAAGTAAATGAATTCAAATTGACCTTTCAAGTGTGGCCCAATCTGGCAACCTAGACTCAGTAGTAGTGTATCTTCATCAAGCATCTCAAACCACAGTTGAGAAAAAGCATTAAACATAAAACAAGGATTTTTTTTGTTTTCTTTTTTATTGTGCCTCAAAGTACATAAAATGTGCCCCTTAGCATAAGGTTGTCAGTGCAGAAATTGGGATCTTGGCTTTGTGTGTTACATTCACTTTGCACTAAGGTAATTGGGAAAAGCCTTAATAAATCTTTTCTTTCCTCACCATAGGTTAAATACAGAAATACTACTCCACTATCTTTCCAAAGAAATTATGGCAATTAACACATATTAAAGAAAATCTATGATTGCCTTTTCTGAAAAGATTTGGTATTGAATAGAAAAATACATCAAAGTGTATAATAAACACCTTTGTGTATTTTGTTTGTATGTTTTTTTTTTCCAATTGTGAACAAGGTTTTATGTATACATAAATTATAAGATTGAGAATTTTAGAAGCTGGCAAAGATTCAGTAAAGTACCTAACAAAAAAAGAATGATTGTTTAGAAATTGGATAAACATTGTTTTATTTTCACAGAAAAGTGGACAGTGAGGGAAAATGTTGGGGAAAACAAGTAAAGATGTGTTGGCGGTTAGGGAGATGATCTTGGATCAGACTGGGGTGACAGGTAGATCTACAGAAAATAATCTTCGGGATCAAGATCCTGGAGCTGTTGCATATGTGTAAATATGTTTTCCAGGATGTAATGACCGCACCCTTTTTTTTAAGTCTTAGTTTTAGCCAGTGAGATGAACTGGTAGGAGATAACAGAAAGGGAAACTATCCCTATTTTAGACTTTGTGATTAGCCGATTCAGTCGTATTGAATTAATTGAAAGTGGAGTTGATTCTGAAAATTAAAATCAGTTTCATTAGTTGTGGGGAGTAGCAGCTAAGATGTGGGGGTGGAAGCAAGTTGCTACAAGAAATGTCCAAAAATATTCATAAGCCCGGCTGTAAAGCTTGATATTTCAAATCCCAAGTTAGTTGCTGAGAAAAGGTGTCTGGAGCCAGACCAATAATACCATCTGTTAAATCATTTATTTCAAGATGAATAAGCTCTCTCTTGCTGCTGAAATAGAACTTAGCAACATCATGAATTTGCAAGACCAACAAAGCTAGCATTTCTTATGAAAATATTGAAATCTTGAATCAAGCTGATCATTTTGGTGATGTTACAACTCAGTGATACCAATCCAGACTTTCATTCTGTGATTTTGCGTGCTAATATTTGCTGTGAGACATTTGACCAGAGATGTTTCAACTGGAATGACAAGTTATATCTTGATACTAAATTCATTACAATGTAGGGTGGAGAATGCCACAGTTTGAATTGGCTGACATGATCAAGATCAACCTGAAGATTGCCACAAGATTTGAATGTTGGCTGTGACCAAGGAATGATATGAGCAGAACTACATTTCTCATTATGCTCGTCCCCCACCTTCGTTAGTTTGAACAACCATTACATTCTGCCATTACTTCATAAATACACTACTTGGTTTCAGTGAGAAAATGAAAAAAAGAAGAGAAGATAGAAGTAGAGAATCAGATTAAGCTGATAAGAACAGCTACTACACTTTGACCCCAGCCAAAAGTCTAAGAAGCGATTGTATTTATCAGAGTGCCAACTTTGCAAAGAAATGACACAAGGTCAAGGTTTAAAGTGGGTTTACCACAGGAAAATTTCCTAAGCCCCCTTGGCACTTCCCATTTTTGGAGATGCCTCAAGTACTTGGCAATGAACCAAGCCCCTCTCACAAAGGAGAGGCACTGCCTGGGAGGAAGGCCCCATGAGGCTTGGTCTAATACTAATTAGTACCATCTCTGACCAAGGATCAATGGCGACTGCAAAAAATGTGCCATTTTTGAAACACACAATATCGAAAGACAAAAACCGAATCAGCAAAAACCAAGTTGCCATAAATAAAATAACATCGTCCATGGAATCATTTTAAAATTATTATTAAGAGAAATGTTTGTAAGAATAGGATTTGGTATAATATAATAGCATATGCAAATCAGCCAATGTTTGGAAATAAAAATGACAATCACTTTTTTTTAGGTAGTTATCAGGTAAGAACAGGGCTTGCTAACTAGTGGATATCAGCTCAGAATAAGAAACCAGAGAGCCAAGTTCCACTTCAATTTGTTGCATTCCCTCATGCATAAATACCCTTGAGGAAGCTATTAATCCATCTCTTCTCCCTCCATATATGGGTTAAATAGCAGGGTAGATTGGGTTCTATAGCCTTAGCAACTAGTCTACCACAGAAAATAATGGTAACTCCCGATTCACACTCCACCCACATCTATTGAACAGGTGAAGAGGCTCATCCCTTGTTTCCTGTTTAGGATGCGGTTTCCGGTTTTCTCTTTTCCAATCTTTTTACTCTTACATAGCTCCCTGTGCATCAGTGGCGTTACCGGCTTGCTTGGGGTGACATGATTAAAAAAAAAAAAAGCTCTCATATGTGATACACACTTGGGCAATCATGTCTCGGAATACACATGACTGACTGGGCAGAAGATATTCTCACAGTAGGTTGCCATTACTTTCGGCAGTAGACTGATGCTAACCAAGGCTATAGAACCCAATCTGTCCTATCATTTAACCCATAGCTAGAGGGAGAAGAGATGGATTAGTATCTTTCCCAAGGTATTTGTGCATAAGTAAATGCAACGAATTCAAATGGAATTCAGACTTGGCTCTCTCTCTCATTTCAAACCGATATCCACTGCACCACAATGCACATCTATTATTATATACTGATTTATTTGAGTTATTCTCACATTTTGGTTTGGTATTCTCACAGTGTTTCAGTCATTAAGCCCGCTCTCCTTCTTCAGGTATTTCTGTTGTTGTTGGTAATCTTTGAGGAATTTTGAACCAAAACCCTTAATTCGATTCCTGGGATAGACACTTCTCATTCTACTGTCCATGCTAGATCATATATAGTATTAGTTAATTCATCCTTAGTAGGCCTACTGTAGAAATGAGCAGCATATAGGAGCATGTAATTAAGAGAGAATGTTAGTCATTAGTCATCAAAGGATCTAACTACATAGACTTTAGTTCAGTTGAAGTAGTCAAGAAGTGTCATTTTATTTAAGTCTCGAAGTTTCCATGAATGAGCTGATAGGTAGCCTAGTGGGTAAATTCACTGGTTAAGTGAATCAATTTATTTGGTGGTTGTAAGTTCAATCTCTAGATTGAGTTTTGATAAAAAAAATTATATTAGGGTGGTTAGAAAGTAATTACATTCTAGAAGAATATGTATAAAAACCCATGTGTGTATTGAATTAATTTTTTTTTTTCAAGTGTTACAAATTTGAATTTTGACTGAGACTGTGAATTTTGCAATGATATTATGAACAGTTCTCTTCCACCTACCTCAAGCTGTGGATTAAGTAAGGTACTCTAAGATTTGGCAACCAGTATAAAACAACAGAAATTTAGTTTACTAAAAGGAAAGAAGCAGTGGAGAGCCATGATCGTCTTTGTTCTGAAGAAATATGATGCTTATGAGAAGAAAATGTTATCAGTAGTTTGCAAAAATAAGTGTATGCCAAGGGTGGCTAAACTTGCTTAATGTTAGAGCTGCATACATTAAAGTTCAGATGTTTGAGAGCTACACCCACTTCCCCAACACACCCAAATCTAAAGATCCCCCTACCTACGACCTCAAGCTTCTGACATCCATCTGTAACCTTGGCTGACTAGAAATTTCTTTAATCCCTCTGCCACATATCATTCCTTCTCTTAGCACTAAAGACCAATGCCTCACTCAGATCTAGCATTCAAATTAGAGTTTAAATTCTTAAACATTTTTACTAACCATGAACATTAAACTTGTTTTAATCCAATGGGGTCTCAATTCCTACCCAATAAATATAAAGCTTGAAATCTTTCTTATTCAGCTTTTATATTAACTGTGATGTAAAAAGGAGCTTAGCTAGCATATTTCCATGAGCCACATATTATAATTCAAAGAATCATATATGGCTCATGAGCTACACTTTAGCCACCCTTGGTCTATACTGTCTATGGCTATATTGTGTTGAATACATCGGTTTCCGTTCGATCACCAAAGTTAAGCAACATCGAGCCTAGTCAGTACTTAAATGGGTGACCATTTGGGAATACCAGGTGCCGTAAACATAAGGACCAAGAATGGTCCACCGGTCCTCCAGATTTGGGGGTTGGGTGCAGGACTAACAACCCTGCCTTGTAAAAAAGAGTTTGTTACAGAAACAGCAACAAAACATTGCTACCCTATGCACCATTGGGTGTGATGGATAAATGATGATGATGATGATGGTCTACACCAATGTAATTTATAAATTTACTTGGCATTGTTTAACTTAAAGTCAGGCAAAAACAATGGTTCATAAGGCAGTGTGGGGTAGGAGTGTCAAATACAGTTTTATTTTTCTCATTGTTGTTTATTCAATTACTTTTTCCTTTCATGTTCAGCAGATGACATGCTAACTGCGTATCCTAGATAGCATAAAATTAAAAATTTGGAAAAGTTAAATTTTTATGATCATTACTTGGAATAACTAATGTTATTTAAAATATTTTGCTTGACATTTTCTTTAATTATCCTTTTTTTTTTTATTTACAGACTGTCTCCCTGAAAGTATTTGGCTTTAGCTTAAGAGTTCATACAAACAAAATTTGAACCATGTCAACAGACACTTCATCTGAAAGATTCAAAGTTTCAAAAGGCCTGAAAAAACCGTCAGAATCAAAGCCATATCCTTGTGAACATTGTGGATTTGCTTTTTCAGACAGTTCTAATTTAAGAAGACATGTACGCATTCATACTGGAGAAAAACCATACTCATGTGAACTTTGTGGAGCTGCCTTTTCAAGAAGTTCACATTTCAAAGAACACATGCGAAGACATACTGGTGAGAAGCCATATTCTTGTGACATTTGTGGATCTGCATTTTCAACAAGTACACATTTAACAGAACATGTCCGAATACACTCTGGAGCCAAACCTTTCTCTTGTGAACTTTGTGGATCAGCATTTTCAAGAAGTTCTCATTTGAAAGAACACATGAGAGCACACACCGGGGAGAAACCATACAGTTGTGAAATATGTGAATCAAAGTTTGCTGATAGTTCAAATTTAAAAAGACACATTCGAAAGCACACAGGAGAAAAGCCGTATCCATGTGAAATTTGTGGATCTGCTTTTTCAAGTAGTTCAAATTTGAAGAAACATGTAAAAACCCACTGGCGAGAGATTGTTACTGTGTGACTTGTATGGATCTGCACATTCTTACTGTGATTTGTTAAATGTGAAAGTGTACTGGAGAGAAAATCTTTTTCTTTCTAGTTATATCAAGGTACAGAAGTTTTTGATTTGGTATTTTCCAACTGTGACAATAACAATGAAAAATATTTCTAGTGTATAAATATATTTTTTTTATTTTTGGCTAAACTTCTCAAAAAACTTGGAACGTTTTACTACCTTTGAATAATAATTTTTAAACAGAAATTTAGCATTTTTTAGATTATTTACATTTGGACTAATGCCCTCATTATTATTGTTATTATCTCAGCATTTTGTCCATTATACCTTCCAGTCTTCTCAAGTTGGTTGTCCATCTGGGCAATCTTCATGCAATTTTGAACTGAATCCTTTATTAAATCAAGCGAAGTAGAGTGTTCTTGTTCTGCTATCTGTGTCTAGATATATCGCTTGTTCTTATTTAGTACTTCTCAATTATTGTTCGTCTTGTTTCCACTGAGTCTAAGTCTGTATTAACGTGCCCAAGAATTGAACCTGCAATTGCTATGTTACCAAATTCCCAAACCAATGCTTTTATCCACTATACTATTTTCTTGTGGAAACAGGGCAAGCAATAACTGAACACTACTAAATAAGAACAGGACAAGATCTCCCTAGACATGGTCGGTAGAATGAGAAGCAGCTACATCTGTAGATTAAATAAAGGGTTCTGGTTGAAATTCCCTGAAAGTTATCCAGGTTGGCAGACCTGAAGAACACTAGAGGACACAATGTCTGAAACTTGGTGATGATAACATCAAAGATAAGGACAATAGTTTAAATGTCAAGAACAATAACTTCTCATCCCAGAAATTTAGCATTTGTTGATTGCAAATAATCAAAGTGCATTTACATGTTGAGAGAATCAAAATGGTTCTCTAAATGTGAGATATACAAGGAAACACATTTTTTTATTTTCAAATGTCATATACAAATAATATAACTAATTTGTTTCAATTTTTAAATATTTCCCAGAAAAAATATTGTCCTGGAGTTGTTTTTTTTTTTTTTTTTTAATATTCCTGTAATTTATTACACTTCATTCTGTTAATGCACTTTCAAGTGAAAGTTGGCAAGCAACATACTCTAACAATCATCATTACAAGAGTTGACTATTGAAATCATATTCTTTTTGTTTTTACTGCAATGTTTCGGTGAAACTATTCTACTGCTTTCTTCAGCTATATTGATTTGTTTTTTATGGCTTCTCCACCCTTTACAGTTTATTTAAAGCCAGAAAATATTTTTGGATAGTAAAATTTTTTTTTGTGATGATAATGATTTAGTAATTGACGTCGTACTAATTAACCCATAACTGGGAGGAAAATGGTAGGTACCTTTCCTAAAGGTAATTGTATGTAAAGGAATATAACAAACCCAAATGGAATTGAAACTTGATTCTCCAATTAAAAATTTCAAGTTATTCTCTACTCAATCTAGGTCCTGACCAAAATTGATGTTACCTAACTTTGATGATCATACAGTAACCGGTGTTTCAACATTATGTGACCATAAGCCTTCTTCAGATATACAATCTTTAATAACACTTTTATTCCTGTATTGCATTATCACCTGGCTGTGCTGGCCTATTTTGGTGAAAAATAATAAATTACCGCTTACTGGAAATAAATGACTATAAAAATGCTGACGATAATTTCTCATGGGTGTCACCATTTTCATTTTAATCGGATGCTCTGCAGTACAGGGTTAGCTAAACCACATTTCCAACACACAATACAATAAAAATATATCATAAAACAAGTTGTGTTGTACACTACTATATAACCATTTTTGTTTAGAAATAGCACTGTGCTAGTTAGTATATAACATAAATGTGAGGGACCAGCATTTCACAGTGTCTCAAAAATGTATAAATATATCAACAGCAGGCAATGCAAATTTCATAGAGATTTATAACTACATCCACAGCAGTGAAATGTGCTACAGAAAATGGGTACTATTTTGTTCTTATTCTTGGTAATGAAAACCAGAAAATAGAGCAAAATATATTGAATAAACCAACCCATCCATAACAACACACATAATGCAACACACTCAAATATGAGTAGCCACTAAATATAACCTAATTATGTACAATAATGTAATATAAGTGAACAATTCAACCAGGGAATTTTTTAATATATACAATGTATCTAAATAAAAATTATAGAATTGTCATAATAGATCATTCCATCTTAAATCAACAATTTTTAACATCAACTTGAAATTTTTATTGTTAAAAAGTTGAAAAATTTAACATATTCACCATTATGGATAAAAAGAATATAATGAATTTTATAAAATGTTTTTTCCAGACTTAGCATGAACAAAACAAATTCACAGAACTGGTCAGAAAAAAGACCAGAGAATGATGCCAAAATCAGAAAATTTTTAATTCTTTAATAGCCAGTTCTGGTTAGTTTAATCTATAATGCATATAAATGTATGTAGAAAATAATCGTTATATAATAGCGAGGATCACAAAGCATTGTCTGAGGCTCCTAATCAGGCTTTCCCCTAATGTGGGTAGTAGGAGGGTCAAAGGTAGTATACATTGGTCTCATAGATAACAAGAAGCAGTGTAGTCATTGTTCAACGTAGAAATCCATGTCACTGTTCCAACATTTTTTTTGGTAAGGCTTCTTTCCATTTTCTCATCTTCCAGTGATGCTTGCATCTGTTACATGGACCAGTTCTGTAGTCCAAACAACTTGTGAAATGATGACAACACCTTACAAAATTATGCATTAAGAATTTTTTTTCTGTAAGTTTTGTTTTTGTGTTGCACACAGTTTCTTAGAATATGAACATTGTTCTGCAAAGTGTTATATAATATGACACACATAATCATCTAACAAGTTCTAATATTGACAAAAAATATAAATGTATTTTTTAATCTAAAAAAACAAGTTTTGAACTAGAAAAGTAAACTCTGTTAGATTTATATAAACTAAAATCCAATGATTTTTATCATGCATGCAAAACTGAGGAACCATTTTACATGATAGACTTTTTTAGCAAATCTGGACAAACATGCCTGCAGTAAGATGTAGGAAAAGGACATTTTTTTCACATGATACCACTTTTATTTTAACTACCATCACTCCTTGGCAATGTCTTTTGCTTTAAAAAGCAATAATTAGAATCATAATAAAACTTGAACATATGATGAAATTGAATTTATACATTTTTTTTGTTCTTGAGAATTTACAACAAAAATATTAAATATTAAATTGTTTATTAACAAGAATAATTTTATATTTTCATCATTCTAAAAAAATAATATCATTAAAACAATATTTATCATTTACCAATTTATAAGGAAATAAATGTGGAAGAATTTTTATTCATAAATTTATAAACATTATTGAAATACGTGAACCAACTATAAGGAAATTCTTATTATTTACCATTTTATAAAGTTTTAATTGGCAATTATCCAATGTTTTGCCAAACATCCCAATAAACAATCTAAAAAATAGTGTAACTGAACAATGTAATCAATAAATAGTGTTTATTTTGTTTAAATTCTTAAGAACAAAGAATATAAATTCACTTTCATGTATTTAGGTTTTATTCCAATACTAATCATCGCTTTTTGAAAGATTGCCAAGGAGTGATGGTAGTTGAAAAAAAAAAATCAGTGTCATGAAGGAGAAATGTCCTTTCGAAACGTTGTCTTATTGCAGGAGCGTTTGTCCACATTTGAATCTTTTTTTTTTTTACAATTAGAAATTTTCATTTGTCCATTTTCATAATTGTATCACTGGTTGACATTTTTTCAACCTAAATGTTGTTGGACAATGAACACGAGTTCATGTGTCATATGGGTAAGTCCTCATAACAGCTATCTACTGTCTTGTTTATTATTCTTCTTCTATACTCATAAGCAGTATTTTTGTTTTCTAATTCCTGCACACCCAGTAACCCCTTGTCTCTCAGTGGCTTTAATGCCTTGTTTGTGGGGAACTTGATTAAAATTGTAGTGATGTTTACTGCCAAAATTGCTGGGTTTTTTGTTTTATTTTTTTTCTCAGTAATTTACTCATGGAAAGGCATTTTAGGCAAGCAGATTTTTTTGTCATAAAATGCTCAATATAAGGATAAGGATAGAGCATTAATAGAATTTGGAGTAGCTTGTCACTTAGCTGTGTTATTTCAGACATGCTTACATTGAAGTTTCATGAGGGCATTATTGTAATATTTTCACTCTTCAGCTAAGCCCTTTACTTTGCAGTAAAAGCAAAGCATCCTGAAGAGTGAAGATATGCTTAGATTTTTTGTATTTTTTTAATACTTAATTAAGTTCAGATGGCACCCCATTTATGGATTAAATAGCAGGACAGACTGGGTTCTGCAGCCTTGGTTGGCAACCAGTCTAGCACAGAAAGTAATGGTAACCCACTGCAGAAAAATTTCTGCCCAGTCAGTAATGTCTCTTTTGAGATATGATCGCCCAAGTGTATATCACATACGGCATTTAACTGAATGATTTTTTTATTGACTTTTATTTTTGACTTATTGAATAAATGCTTAAAACTATAACTTTTGACAGATTTATAAAGAGCTTACCAAATCATAAAATACAATTTTAGCAGATGTGGTTTTTCACCTAAATACATATTATTATTATTATTATTTGTTGGATCCCTACAGAGCATGGGCAATCGTGGCTCTCTAAAACCTCCTATAGTTCCTGGCTCTTCATAATGTCTTTCCTTTTGCTAATGTTCCCACCCCCCAGTTCAGCCATTCATTCACACAATTTTGTAAAGTAGGAGGCTTGCTCTCTTGCCCTTAATATGCCCTGTGAGTGTTAAGTTTTTCTAGCTTTCCTTCCAAGAAATTTCAGCTGTATTCTTTTTATTCCCATTTTCTTTAAGAATTACTCATTGCTTACTTGCTCTGTTCATGGAATTCTAAGTATTCTTCAGTAGAACCACATTTCTATTGTCTCTGGTTTTCTTTTCATTCTCAGGCAATTTGTCCAGCATTCGCTTTTATATAAGAGGATTGATATCACATATAAATTTGGCACTCTTTTCTTTGTTTCTAACAAAAGTTTTCTATATATTATTAACTTTATTAATTTTAAAAAATCACTGCCTAAAGCCTGTATCATCCTCCAATAAACATTTGGAACCAAACAAAGTATGGTTTGAATAGATAAAATAAGAAATCCCACTTACCTTGATGCTAGCAATGAAACTGACTAAATCATCTCTGCACCAGTCACTTTCTCACTGATGTAAAATGGCTTCCCTGTGCCTCTCCTATAAATATTTTGTTCTGATGAGCTTTCCTCTTTAGTACCTCGACCTTACATATTTAAGTGCTGTACTAGATTGGCAGCTAGGTCTCATTATTTTACAGTTGAAATGGTTAGATGAAACCGGAAATTCTATGCTAACAGTTTCTTCACTCTCACTTCTCGCTTGTGGAACTTTCTTCCAGCCTTTTTCCAGTCAACTTTGACCTTCAAAAATTTAAATGCAATTTTTTTATGTTACCTTCTGTCTTATTAATTCTTCTTTTTTTATTGTTTTCTCTCCTTAATAAAGTTTTTATTTTTTACATATACTACCAGCCATAATTATTAGGCCACCCCAGTGATTTAAAAAAAAAGATATATTTCATACTATTTTTTAGTATTTAATATGAAAATATTTATTTATTGCCAAGTAAATGAAAATAGAATGGTTCTTTTGTTAATAGTGCACAATAATATGTGCATCAAATGAATTTATAAATATTTAATAATTACCTATATTGCAGTTTCATCAATGAAAAATGAAAATTTAGGGTGATTCAGACGAGTTCTCATTTGCTTCCTTGCCTTGTAAAATTTTGCAAAGTAATAATAACAAAAGAACCATTCTATTTTCATTTAGAATTATCCACTTGGTAATAAGTACTAAAAATAGTATGAAATAGATCATTTCTTTTAAAAAAACTGGGTTGCCTCATAATTATGGTCAGTAGTGTATTCTTTCACACTCAGTAACCCTTTGCATTATAGTAGCTTTATTGCTTTGCTTGGGGATAAAACGATAAAAAAACAAACAGTAGAAACAGTTTTTACACTGGTGAAGCAGTTATACATTAACAAAAACACTGGCAAAAAAATGTCTCCCAAAATTAGATGACATGCACACTCGACTATCAAGAGCATCAAAAAGTATCAGCTGGTATCATCCTATGCACAATTGTTTATTAACACAATCTATAGATGGTGAGTACAATATACTAACCATTGTTGGAGAAGTAATTGAGAAGTTGTGCACCAGCTTATACTATTGGGTCTAATAAATTATAGAAAAAGATCAAGTGGTTGACCAGGAAGCACCTTCATTGACCAAATATAAACAACACTGGAATCAGAAAGAACTGGGTAAAAATGATTGGAAAGAAGTAGTCAGAAGTGTTCCTTTGAGGACCATCAGATAGAGTGTATTCATATTTAACCTCCACACATCTTCCCATATGCTTTAAATCTCTTGATTATTTCTAATGTTTAATACAATGTAAATGTCATTTAAATCACTTACAATGCCTAATAAAGTGTAAATCCATATAAGTCACTTTTAATACCTAATAAAATGTAAATGTCATATAAATCAATTACAATCTCAAATGCAATGTAAATAGTTGTTAAATTGAAAGTCTAAGCAAAATCTTTTCATGAAAATCAACACCTGAGGAGAGAAAACTCAAACTTGGAAAAATGCTAGTTTTATTGCCAAAAGTTTGAAAAAAATTTTCCATAAATATTTTAAAACCTGAGATATTTTTGAGAAAAAAATGTCATCAACTTTTAATAACAAATGTAATTTTCAGTGAAAACCATAATCACATGTCCAGTAACACAGTATATGCAGAAAAATTATTTTATATTAAGTAATTTAAAAAAGTTGTTTTTGTTTTATTAAGTAAAAATAAAACATTTTCATTTTTTTCAGCATTAACTTATTTTTCCCCCCAATGTTACACTGAAAATTTTTGCCTTCCTTCAAGCCTGGTATAAAATGATTCTTCAGCAACTAAGCAATATTCACCTACTGTCAATTAGACACATTTTCTTGAATCTTCATTTTTTACATATTCCTAAACTCTTACCCACAAACTTCAGTTTTATTTTCTCCTTTACTATTAATGTCGAAATATATGTGTGCGTGTGTGTGCTTCTTTTTTTTTTTTTTTTTCCCCAAATTATTTTCATGGCTATTTTTTCAGTGGGAAATTACAAGGAACAAGTGAAATCTATTTTGATTCTTTTTTACACTACTAATTGCTATTACAAATTACTGTACATGACCAGTGTCAGTGGAAATGAACCTTGATGCATATGGATAATGCTAACAGCTAATTGACTGTAAACACAGACAGTTCTTGATTATAAATTAAAGATATTTAATGAATATATTCAAAAAATTGTTTTAGAAAATAAAGAACAAAGTATCCACATTATATATTTTAAAAATACAGCAGCCTGTTTTAGCAGGCAAGATACCAAGTATTCAGGTATTTCTTGTCATGCATAGTTCCCTGGTTTATCCACCTTCAAGCCAGGTATGCTTTAGCCTATTCAACCACAAAAGACTTCACAGCAAGGCAAGATTCAATTATTGTTCTTTTAAGGAATACACATTTCTTGTTAGAACCTTTCAAAACCTATATCTTCCCATTATTTTCATGTATGAAAATATACTAATATATACAGAGTGGTTCAAAAGCAGGTTGACAGTAGGTGGAATAGGTTTTTGTATTAGTTATAATATTACAGTGGTGTTCATTATAACTGTTATTTGTGCAGTCTGTGATCATCTTGATGAAACATTTCCTGAGAAATGCATTGGCCAAAAAGGTCCAATTGTTTGACCAGCACATTCACCTGACTTAACCCCAATGAATTTCTTATTTTGGGGAGTACTCAAGGACAAAGTTTATAGTTAAAAACCAAGAAGTGTTGGTGATTTGAAAAATTTCAGAAGAGATGCATTTCAAGAAATTACTACACATAGACTTGTGAAAAAATGTTTGTCAAAGCATGAGGGGTAGACTTCAAAGCTGTTTAAATTGTGATGGGCAATAGCTTAAGCACCTGTATTGATAAAATTTAAGAGCTTTTACGTTACTGCAGAGAATAGAATTTACTTGTATTTGTCTATGTTGCTGTGATGAGGTATTGTAATTATTAACATTGTTCAATTTACAAGAGCTTATGGCCTAGTGGATAAAAGCGTTGGTTGGATCTAGTGACTTGACCCAAAGAGTTGTGAGTTCAATACTTGGCTACAGCAATGGTGAACAAAAACTTAGAGAGTTGAGTTAAGACATCTGGAAGTGGTATGATTCATGGAACAAGAAAAATCTACCCCAGTGGTTCAAAATTCCAATTATCTGAAGACGGCCGAAGCATACAACAGCCAAAATGTTGTGAATATGGCAATAAAGATGAGGTCAACAGTCTAAACAATATAAATAATGTAAAGAAATTAATTGCCAAGGTAATAATTGTATTAGTAAATACAATTTTATATCTAATCTTGTAATCTATGTTTATGTAATCTTAAAAGAAATTATCATTTACTGTCCACGTACTTTTGAACCACCCTGTATAATGACAGTATTGTTATTTTTGTAAAGCTGTAGTATATAAGACATTAAAAATGTTCTGGGTGATAGAAACTGCATAAAATTTCATATAATGATCCAAAGAATTTCTCTCCAAAAAGAAAGTATAAATAACTTAGGATAATTTTAATACAGTGTGATGCTATGGACACCCATACAGAGGAAGAAGGTGAAATTTTATCTTGATCTCAACTGTTTTTATGGCTAGTGAATGTTTCTTTGTAAGTATGGTCTTCTAAGTGGCATTCACTTTGACTGAAGGAAAACAGAAAAAAGAGTGGATGGTGGGGAGCTTTTAGAGACCAAGTGACAACAAAACTGGAAATGAAGTGTATCTAGGTGCTGGTCTATATTAACAGTCATGTTTGGAATTGAAGAGTCAGTTCTGGTCCACTCTTGGAAGGAGATGCCACCCATTTATATTGTCATCCACATGTCTAGGTGTGTAGATAGGCAAGGTGTTGGTGTGAGGGTAGGAACTGATCTATGAGATCAACATAGCAGAAATCCCAAGTGTCACTTACATATACATTCAACTGAAACCCTAAATAAAACATCTATGTTAGAGAGTGGGTTTACATTCTCATTTTTCAACATATTTGTCATCTCTGTGAGCATGCAGCAGGCCCTTTCCTAGCTTTTTTGTATATACCAACATGAATAAGACTTGAAGACAATGTGGGGAAATCATTGGCTTAGTTTGGGGAAAGCTTTGGTGAGGGTTTAGTTTGTATGTTTACATAGTTTCATAAAACTTATTTGTATGTAAAATAAACATATGAGTGGTATTCAAAAACATTTGAGTCTTAGTTTGATTCCTTTTATTATTTTTTAATATTTTTCCTTTTGTCTTCATTAAAACAGAAACTGAAAAATGTAGATAAAACTATTTATGATCTTAAAGTGTCAAGAAATCAATTACTTAGCATGAAAGAAAAATACAAGGTCTTGGTTGCAGAACCTTTATTTGATATTAATATTGTCCTTGTGACATTTACTGTGATAGGAAATATGTGTTAAAACTGACTAATTATCACATCAGGAAAATCAATAGTTAATGAGATGTTTGTAAATAGAGAATAATTGTTGATATTTAATCTCCAGTCACCAATAAGGCATTAGTATATCTATGATATATTAATAAGGCATTAGTATATCTGATATATTAATAAGGCATTAGTATATCTATGATATATTAATAAGCTACCCCATTTGATATATTAACACCCTAACACAACAAAAGAAAAAACCAAAATAGCTGAATGAATGCCAAATATTGTGCCCAAAAAGATTTTATATACAGATATATGTATATACCTCTCACTGTCCCACATAGAGAAACTATAACTTCCATGAATAAAATAAGCAGAGTGAAATGGAGAAAATTTGAGGAAATATTTCCTGGAAGAGAATGGACAGACTAGTAGTGTCTTTTATGTTTCCTACTGAGACCACACGGTTTCATTTTTTCTCCTTACCACCACAGGATATCGTATCAGTCGTCATTACTCTCAATCTGATGCCACTCATCAGCTATCATGTGATCCTCATTAATTCTTTCTACCAAAAGGGATATTATCACCTGGAACATCTCTACTATATCTTGCTCAAGTACATATTTCCTTAAAGGGATTAGTTTCTATGCCACTTCTGTATTTTTTATTGGTCCCCAACTTTTTCAACCACTAGATTTCTTGGCAATCTTTAACTTTCATACCATAGTTTTTCCCTTGACACCACTATTATTTTAACTACCTTCACTCCTTGGCAATGTTTACTGTTTTAAAAACTGATGATTAGAATTATAATAATACCTAAAGATTTCAAAGTGAATCTATACGCTTTTCTTCATTCTTGAGAATTGACTACAAAAATAATAATCACAATTTATTAGATTGTTTATTTACACTGTTATGTTGTTTACTGAAATGGTTGGTGTAATATAGCAACAACTCTAAGTAGAAGCTTTGGAAGCTTTGACTCATTCAGCTCTAGTGCTAAATAACATTATTATAGTGGATGGTTACAAGCAAGAGGGGAGATGGAATGTGCTTCTTTTCTTACCACAGTTGGCAAAACATTGAATAATTGCCACTCAATCTGAACTTTATAAAATAGTAAATAATGAGGATTTCATTATAGTTGGTTTGCATATTTTAATAATTTAGTCAATGTTTATATATTTATGACTAAAAACTTTTTTATATTTATTTCTTTATAAATTGGTAGATGATAAATATTGCATTGTATTAGTTTTTAAAATGTTGTAAAGGTAAAAATATTCTTGTAATATACTATCTGAAAATATAAATCCAAAATCCTCACTAAAAATTATCCATTCAATATGCCAAAACTTTACATGAAAAATTCTTAAAAGCTGATTAGCCAGGAGTTCATGTCAGTGATTTCTCTCTTGTGTGTATCTTCAAATGATTTTTAAGTTTAGAATTTATCACAAATTTTGATCCACAAATATCACACATATATGGTTTTTCTCCTGTGTGGGTCCTTATATGAATTTTAAGCTGTGAATTTATCACAAATCGAGATCCACATATACTACAAGAATAGGGTCTTTCTCCAGTGTGAGTCCTCATATGAATCTTGAGCTTTGAATTTGCCACAAAGCTAGACCCACAAACATCACAGGGATATGGCTTTTCACCAGTGTGAGTCCGTACATGACATCTGAGGAGTGAGCTACTTACAAATGATGACCCACAAACTTTACAAGAGAAAGGCTTCTCTCCAGTATGCATTCTCATATGATGTTTCAGTACTGAATGTTGAGTAAATCTAGATCCACAGATCTCACATTTGTAGGGTTTCTCTCCTGTATGTATTCTCATGTGTACATTTACATCAGATTTATTAGAAAATGCAGATCCACAAATTTCACAAGAAAATGGTTTCTCACCAGTGTGTATTCGCATATGTCTTTTCAAACTACTATTTTCTGAAAATGCAGATGCACATACATCACAAACAAAGGGTTTCTCTCCCGTATGTAATCTCATGTGCTTTTTCAATCGAGAACTGTAAGAAAACGCAGATCTACAAACCTCGCAACTAAATGGTTTCTCTCCCGTATGTGTTCTCATATGCTTTTTCAAATGAGAACTGCTAGCAAATGTTCCTCCACAAACCTCACAAGTAAATGGTTTCTCTCCAGTATGTGTTCTCATATGTACTTTGAGATATGATTTGCTAGCAAATGTAGATCCACAAATTTCACAATTAAATGGTGTCTCTCCAGTGTGTTTATTCATATGTCTTTTCATTTCTGAACTCTGTATGAATGCTATTCCACAATCTTTGCACTCAAAGGGCCTCTCTCCTGTGTGTAATTTTATATGTCTTTTCAAACTAGAATTAGTTGAAAAAGCAGATCCACAGGTGTCACATGTAAATGGTTTCTCTCCAGTGTGTGTTCGCATATGAGATTTTAAATGTGAGCTATCTGCAAATGCAGATCCACACACTTCACAAGGATAGGACTTTGCTTCACAGTGTTGATTCATTTCATTAAAATCTGGATAGCTTTGAAATGAAGAGTCCCAAATCTTCCAATGTTCTCAGTTGATGTTTTTGAGCTCTGGCTATTAAGTATCTTCCACAACAAACAAATAGAAAAATCTATAAAAAAAATACAAAAAAAAAAAATTTTAATTTAACAATTTGCATCGCTGAATAAATGTTATAAGTTCAATTTATTTTAATAAGAATTTTAAAACTGCAAAACCTACATGGAAGTATCTCCAAACATGAAGAAGAAAAGACGTAAAGTAACATAGAAGATGCTGAAAATAGCACGGACCAAACATATGAGAAACAATGAAGTTCTAGAGATAATGACAACAACAACAAAAAGACATTTATGCTTAATGTCAAGAAGAGACAGTTAAAATTTCTCATATGAGGAAAGAGGGCTTGTAAAATTTGATGCTCACAGGACAGGTTGAAGGTAAGAAAGACAGGGGAAAGCAATGCATAATCTACCAAAATTAAGATTTTTCAAATACATTTGAGTAACCCACTGATTTTTGATAAAATTATAACCTCAATGTATTTTGTAAGTATTGTTTCATTCAAAAATTTAAGCTTACTAAATGTTTGAATGCCAGCCTTTAAACCTAAACTTTAACAGGTTAGAGATTGAAAACTGTCAATGATTTGATTTGATTTAATTGCATATCAACTCTTAATGCTGAAATTTAATTTTCTTTAGAGCTTTGAAGTAAAAAATTAGTGTTTATCTAGTATTTGTCATGTAATTTTGTTACTATTATTTTCTCCTTGTATAAATCTTGCAAATATCAGGATATGAATAGATGTGCCAATACTTCATAAAAACACCTACCTCTCTGTTAAAAAATTCTGTTCTGTAATAATGTAAGCCAAAAGTAATATTTGTTTTAATTCAGATTAATTAAACTTTAAATCAGTTAATCTACCTCAAATAAAATTTCAAAAAAGTATATTTTATTTTTGAAAGATTTTTTGAATAAAGAGAATTGTGTTGGCTGATTTATACGGTCTTGCCAATAGTATATTCAAGTTGTGTGGATGAGCCAGAAGTTCTCAAGATCAAGAGCCTAGTTGAGAGCTCAAAAATTGAGAGTGAAAAAATTAAATAACAGACCTTCCTAGCTTTGACAGGCTGTGAAGCAAAAATGAACATTTCTGTTATGTCATCCCCCCAAAATTGGAGAAAGTTAACTATTAATCAGTCAGTTAAGAGCCATATGTGTTATATTCTTGGGCAGAGGATTCTCCTGCAATAGGTTGCCATTACTTTCTGTAGCAGACTTGTTCCTAACCAAGGTTATAGACCCCAATCTGTCCTGCTATCTACTCCCTAGCTGGAGGAAAATGTTACAGATTAATACCCTTTCCCCAGGGGTAATTGCACATAATTGAATGCACCGAATTCAATCAAAATCCAAACTCAGCTCTCTGATTTCCAAGCTGATATTTACTGCACCACAACACACATTTGATCAGTCAGTCAGTTAAGTGCCATACATGAAACACGCTTGGGCGATCATGTCACGAAAGAGTCATGACTGACTGGGCAGAAGATTATCCCGCAGTAGTAGGTTGCCATTGCTTTCTGCAGTAGACTGGTTGCCGACCAAGGCTATAGAACCCAATCTGTCCTGTTATTTAACCCATAACTGGAAGGAAGAGATGGATTAATACCTTTCCCAAGGGTATTTGTGCATAAGTGAATGCAATGAATTCAGCTGGAATTTGAACTCGGCTCCCCGATTTCTCATTCTGAGCCGATATCCAATGCACCACAACGCACATCCCTACATTTGATCACGTGTCATAAAACAATACTATATAACAGATCACGTGTCATAAAACAATAATATATAACAGCCAATATAGCTGATTTTAATGATTTTTAAAACAAAAATCATCTCAATCAATTTAAATTTGGTTTGAAATGCAACAAAGTATTTTCTTCTTGGAAATATTAAACTTAATCTTGGAACTGAAACTAAAATAAAAGCTTCAAGAAAGATTTTTCATTTTTAAAATGCATTTTAAATCATAAGTATCAGTCTTTTAGGATTTTTTTTTTTTGGAGGGGGGGGTAGGGTAGTATATAGGAATTAAATCCTATATATATTTTTCAATCAATAAAATCCCATCAGAAGGTTTGTTTAATAAGCAATAATTACTAGAAAAATATCACTAAAAGATTTAGCAGGCACAGTTGTAATCCTACCACATGTTATTTTGGGACCGTTTAGAAAATAATAATAATAATAATTCCTGCAAATTTGAAAAAAAGATTTTTGCAAGCCTGTGTAAAATTATTTTCTAGTTAATAAAAACCTTATATTCAAACAAAGTTCATACATCTTTGTGAAATTAGATTTTGCACCTCTCTTACAGAAATAAAAATAGAAGCATACTGCTTCTTGGGGGTCCAAAACAATTTTGGAGGCCAATTTGATTTATATGTACATACCCACATACACAATGGAAGAGATGAGCCAGCAGCCACCAACTAAGGCTTTGTCTAAAAACACATTAAGTTGACTGTCAAAGTAAGTCTGTCCACACATTTCACACCATACTAAGAACATTTAATTACTTTATAAAACAAACTTCACTGCAAGGAAAAATTGAACATTTTATTATTATTGTATATTTCTGAAAAGAATATATAAACAGCATTTCAGCTGACATTCTGCTTCTACTTTTCCTCTAGAAAATAATGTTTTTATGTTTCCTTTAAAAAATGTGTTTTGTCGCTAGAGGCTTAGAATCTTAACACTCAGATAAAAACAGATGGATCCCAACTCTTAATGAGAAACAATAATTTCCTTTCTGGTGACCTTCTGGTATTGGCACCCAAGTCTAAAGAAAAGAAGTCTCTTATAAAATAGAGAATTAATCTTGGTAAACTTAGTAGAAAGAAAGTTGGAGAAGTACTTGGTTTAATAACAAGAAAGAAAGAGTATTTTACTTTGTATTGTATTGGAAGTAGTTTAATAATGGTTGGCCACTCATATTAAAGCATATCTGTCTACCAGGGCGGCTAGCTAATTCCCATTGTAGATGCCTGCTCAGGCACACTTGTATTTGTTCAACAACCACAGAGCCCATCTGTGGTTTATACTGCAACTACGCTGAGCAGACTTTATTTACAGTTTCTGGGAAAGAGCGCATTATCTAGCGTGAACAAAAGTCTGAACAAGGCCATGATGCTCTCAAACCCTTGGTCATGATGATATGTGACTTTGAGCTAGCACAACCATCAACGACTCCTCAAAGGGGGCCATTTACCTAATTTCACTCTCAAGGCTTGGGTCAACCTGTGGTATGACTTTAAGGCACTTTCTAGAAATGCCACATGTTGGAATTGCCTCCTCCAGATCGATAACATCAAGAAGTCACCTTTCTGACAAATCGACCATGGTGAGACCTGGGCTTCATGGTCAGAAATGGGCACATGGCCGAGTGAAAGTAGTGAAAACAACAATCCAATCAGGAGTGAAAAATAAGTAAGAATCACAAAGAAGAGGCAAAAGCTGATTTTTTAAATGACGCTTAGATGTGGCACAAGGACTAAAGTATGAGGAACCCAGTGAGGATCGAACTCACTACTCAGTTGTAAAAGGTTCTAGTGAGTCAAGCTTGCTAACTACGCCATGTCGAAGTTCCCTTAGGCAAAAGTGCTCAAAGACTGAAAAAGAACAAGTTTTTAGAACAAATAGGCTAAACCAGCAGATTGGTTAAAATTAAAAACGTAAATTAGGTCTTAAGCACTATAAATTTAACCCCCTAACCCCACCCCGGCGATTCTAATCTTTCTTTCAACTCTTATCAAATTAAGTAATTTATTTTTAATTTTTCCAGCACTAAAAATTATAAGTGATGGCAAACGCAGATCTACATGTCCACAAAAAAAACAAAAAAAAAACAGCAACAGTAACACCAATGTCGAAAGGGTGGTTTTTCTCTACTAGCTAGTTAGTATCTTCACTTCTCGGCAACGTTTTGTTTTAAAAAGCGATGAGTAGAATTGTAAGAAAAAATCTGGGCATGATAAAAAAAAGTGTATATTTACACTTTTTTTTTGTTCTTGATAATTTACAACAAAAATATTAAACGTTATTTAATTTAATTTATATTGGTTATTTTTTTTTTTTAAACTATAATATTGGAATGGTTGCCAAGGCCTCAACTAATTGCCAATTGATTTAATTTCCTATTAGTTGGTTCACATAATAATTTACAATTTTTATAAGTTTATGAATAAAAAAATTGTTTTCCTATTTCTTTATAGATTGGTAAATAAATGATAAATGGCGGTGTTAAAGGAAAAACCGTTCTTTTGATACTCGCTTTTTTTTCACCCGGCCGTGAAGCTCCAAATTTACCCAAAAAGTTTGAAGTGTATCATTACAATGGGACAATTTAAAAATGGTTCAACAAAGCTTTTAACTGAAAATGTATATTAACAACATATATTTATTATATAAAAATTCTAAATTTTAGAGATGGCCTATTAATTAGCGAGAATCCTTTACCTTCGTTTATGTACCTCCATCTGTTTTCAGTCGTCGGTTTTAATTTGTCAGTCAAATATATTTATAATAAACGGAAAAAATATGTTCGGAGTTGAGAAACGGTGTGCAGTGACATTAAGTTCTTTCTTAATTTACACACCGATTAATAACTCAATCAACAGAAAAACAAGTTTAATTTTTAGTATTTCAAATGATTTCTGTATATAAAACAGTAAAACACTGATTAGATTCCTTTAAACGCATATCCTGATCTATTGAGAAGTGTTTGTTAAATCGTTTGGAGCAGTAAATAAGAAAAAAAAACAAAAACGGAAAGCTAGGAAACCAAAAAATGGTCACAGAGTTTTTAAAAATTTTATTACTATCGGAATAATTATATATGAGTTTAAAAGAAAGACACACAGGCTTTTGAAAAATCAGAAAAAAAAAAGCATTTTAAATAATTTCCGTTTTTTTATTGAATTTCTTTTAAATTTGGGCTTTATTTTAAAGTTCATAGCTTAGGCTAAAAACAAAAAGCTTATCTACGTTTTCATTGAAAATACATTTTTCTGGGTGTATATAAAAATGATGGATTTTCATTTTAAAATAAAAATATTGGCACGTTTACTTGTCGCTCATCGAACCGCAGTCCGCAATTTCAATCGAAAAAAATGTAAGCAACAAATTAAAAAATCTCTTTAAAAAGCCAATTTGCACTCAAGATTTGTTTTAAAAAAAGTGATTTAGTAGTAAAAGTCTGAAAATCAGTTAACTGGAGTGGACTTTGTAAACGTAATGCTTAAAAACAAACATGGTAGCCTGTGAGATCGATGTCGTAGGCTGACTTAAAGAGCGTGCAAAAATTTAAAAAAACAAACGAAACATCAAAAGGGCAATAATCAATAGATAGATTATTATTATTTTTTTTTTTAGTATATGAATTATCTTAACCTTATACAGCCATTAGTTTAAGAATATAATTTTTATTTACACTCTTGTTTGAACTGTTGTCCTACCTTGGCATTTTTGGCCACTGTAAGCTCCGGCCTTCTTCAGGATATGTCTATCTGTGATCAGGTATTATACACTGTACAGTATAACCCGGATATAAGAGACCCCAATATAAGAGAAATCAGAGAATAAGAGAGATTTTCTCTGGTACTAAATTAGAGCCTATGGTAATGTATATAAAATAGACCAAACCCTAATATAAGAGAAACCCGAATAAAAGAGAATTCTTATCCGATCCCGACAACTCTCTATCTGGGTAACATTGTAATTGTTTACACTATTTACATTGTTCGGACTGTTATCCTCAACTTTGTTGCCATATTCACAACATTTCGGCTGTTGTACGCTCTGAATATCTTCAGGTATTTGGAATTTTGAACTGAACCCTTTATTTTGTTCACTGGGACAAATTGTTCTCATTCCATGAGTCATGTCACTTCCAGATGTTTCAGTTATCTCCATATAACTTAACTCTGTAAGTGTTTTTCTTCACCACTGCTGTGACCAGGTATTGCACTCACAAAGCAAGGACACATAGCCCCCATGGATAAAAATGTTAGTTGGATCTAGTGACTTGACTCAAAGAGTCTTCAAATTGTACAATACAGATAAGGTCTTGAACAAAATTTCCCATGTGCACCTTAAGATGTCAAGACAAAATTACAGTTTTTGTAAGTACAGATTTGGGTTTTCATTTAGAAAACTGTAGTTCATATAAATTGTTTTTTGTTTTTAATTTTAGAAATAATAAAAAAATTTACTTATATCATAAATGATCAATTTAAAAAAATATCTATCTCAGACATTGCTGGTTTTCTGGGTTTTTTAGACAAAATATTCAATTTTTATTTTTAAAATATATTTGCAGGTATAAGATAAAATTCCCAAGATTTTGAAATAGGCATTTGTGTATATGAAATTCTGAAGTTTTTGTAACAGACATTTACAGATATGAATAACACTAAGGGACGAATATAAAATTATATAGCTCTGAAGAACCCAGAAGGAAGCCTCTCAATTTATATAGCTCTGAACAACAGTGAAGGAAGTATATAAGTATTATATATAAGTTATTATATATATATTATATAAGTATTATATATAAGTATTATATTATTATATATTATTAAGTATTATATAGCCTTGAAGAACACAGAAGGAGGTATATAAAATTTTACAGGCTTGAAGAACACAGAACAGGCATAGGAAATTATATAGCCTTGAAGAAAACTGAAGGAGGTAAAAGGAATTATATAGCCCTGAATGACACTTAAGGAAGCATATGAAATTATATAGCCCTGAAGAACATCTAAAATTATATAGCTCAGTCAGTCAGTTAAGTGCCATATGTGATACACACTTAGGTGATCATGTCTCTTTCGAGACATGACTGACTGGGCAGAAGATTTTCCCACAGTAGGTTGCCATTACTTTCTGTGGTAGATTGGTTGCCAACCAAGGCTATAGAACCCAATCTGTCCTGTTATTTGACTTATAGCTGAAGAGAAGAGATGGGTTAATACCTTTCCCAAAGGTATTCGCGTGCAAGTGAATGCAACCAATTCAACTAGAATTCGAACTCGGCTCTCCAAATCTCATTCTGAGTCAATATCCACTGCACCACAATGCGCATCCATGTTAGTAATCGTTCTGTTTGAATTAAGTTTACCTTAATTCAAAATTTTCCCTGACAATGCCTTATTACCTTTTTTATTTGTATTGCAATTTTCTTTCATTAAAATATTTCTTTTGCACAATTATTCACAATAATTTCCTGGAATCCTTAGAAATAATTAACATTATAAATGCTCTATGATGTCATGTCAGTAATGCTTGCCTTGATTCCTCACCCCTGGCAATCTCTTTGTTCTTTGGTTTCTCATTTCTTTTTTTGTGGGAAAATAGCAATGGAGAGGTTCAATGAGAAAAATCAAAAGCCCATGATTATAATTCCCAAAATTGTAAATCAGTCTTGTAAGTTAAACACCAGAAGATGTTGCTGTAAAGAAGACCAAGTGACTTTATAAAGGCAATAGAAGGCTGAAAAGATAATTCATGCTTAAGGTAGGTGCGGGGAGTTGTATTTAAGAAAACAGTCTTTGATGTATCCGCTCCTCAGGTCAGTAAGTAGTTTTGAGACAGCAAAAGATAAGATGAGAGGGAAGGGAGGCTAGAATAGTAAGCCGCTTAATAAAATTCGCATAGGCTTGCGAACTGGAATTTAATATTTAACAGTAAGGGAGGCTAGGATAGTAAGCCGCTTAATAAAATTTGTGTAGGCTCGCGAACTACAATTTAATATTTAATTAATTTTTAGTTTTAGTTTTCAACCGGAACATCTGCACGAACCCGGATGTGCATCGACGAGTTTTGGTCATTTGCTTTCTGGTCGTTAGAGTGCAAACATCCGGTAGCCTCGCTTTTGCTCGATCGGTATCACCACAAGTTGAAATTGTTTCCAGCAGGTGAGTGAATACTAGATTTGTCCAACCAAAATTTCATAGACAGACAAAAAAATAAAATACTTGATAATGTTCTCTAGGACAACATGACTCAGTGGATAAAAGCACTGGCTGAATTCGGTGACTTGACCCAAAAATATGTGAGTTCAATGTGACTGCAGGTATTAAAAAAATACTAGGAGTATTGAGTTAAAGAGAGATAACCAATACTAAGACATCTGAGAGTGTAATGATACGTGGAACTAGAACAATATAGTGGACAACACAGTGCACAAAATAAAGGGTTAAGTTCAAAATTCAATTACCTGAAGAAGGACAAGGCATACAACAACTGAAACATCATGAATAGGGCAACAAAGTTGAGGACAACAGTCCAAACAATGCAAATATATATACACTATGGGCTATAATTATTAGGCCACCCCAGTGTTTTTAAAAAATGATGTATTTCATACTATTTTTTAGTATTTATTGCCAAGTGAATAATTGTAAATGAAAATAAAATGGTTCTTTTGTTAATATTGCTCAATAACATGTGCATCAAATGAATTTATAAATATCTAATAATTACCTATATTGCAGTTTCATCAATGAAAGAATAAAGAAAATTTAGGGTAATTCAGACGAGTTCATCTTTGCTTTCTTGCCTTGTAAAATTTTGCAAAGTAATGATAACAAAAGAACTATTCTATTTTCATTTGGCAATAAATACTAAAAATAGTATGAAATAAATGATTTCTTTTAAAAAAACTGGGGTGACCTAATAATTATGGCCGGTAGTGTATATCTTTGAAAGATTTTTAAAATGATTAAGTGATCACTTGATAAGACACAAAAAGTGTCGAAACAAAATAGCTACTTTTGTAGTGATATTGTAACATTTCAATGTTATAATTTATTAATAATTATTATTATTATATATATATATAATTCACATCACTATATATATATTTATATATACATATATTATCCTACATCTATGGCACAACTCAGAATTTCATGCGTATGCAATCATCAGGTACATATTTCAAACATTGTATAATACATGAAACTCCTAGTCATTCCATAGATGTTGAACAATATGTATATTTATTTATATATATATATATATATATGTATAATACACCTCTGTTCATACATTGAGCACTGTTTTATTAACACCTGAATAATAATACTATATATACTACAAGTATACTCCCCTCATATGTATTTATTAATTTATGTCACTATGTATATATATATGCACCTTTTAGTGTGCTTTTGTTCACAATGTCCATTGCACATGACATTACTGTGGCCTATATTTCAGCTTTTCAAAGGATACAAGATATTGTAGTTTAAACATAATATAATAAAAACCTGCACAAATTATTTTATTTCTAATTTCAACTGCCATTTGAGGAAAGTAATTTAATTGAAATCTTTGAGTTCTTCAGTATTCTTGTGGTGTTAAAAATCAAATCAAAATAATTCATGCTCTTTTGATTTTTTTCCTAAATAATGGTTTCTTTAAAGACCGGGTGTGGCCATCTGATCTCCCGACTTACAGTGGCATGAGACTTAAGGGTTAAAATGAGTAGTTGATTCACCCTTGTCAAGAAGATTAATGAAGGATGATGAGGAAATATACGGCTAATTTTAACAAAACAAGATGAATTTATTCACAAACTAGCAGTATAACCTGGCGTTGCTCGGGTGTAATGAAAGCTTTAAAACTAATCCATGGTCCTGGAGCTCAGACTCAGCCTAAAGAATATTTGTGTGAAGTTTGGTGAGAATTGGATAAAAATTGTGAATTTGTATAAAGGACATACAGACAGATAAACAGACACACACACAAACATCTTGCCTTATATATATATATATATATATATATATATATATATATATATTATCAATTTTCTGCACTATTGCAAGAACTGCAACAGTGAAACTTCTGAATATCGTTTCTTATGTCCTTGTCTATGAGTGTATCAAATTTGATTAAAATCGGACCACTCCTTCTATAACCCGATTTTTCCAATTATTGATTTTTGATATTTATCGTGGGTACCTTGACACAAAACCTAGCTAAGAACACTCGCAGATGCTTATAGTACAACTGTGTAAATTTTCAAGAAAATCGGTTCAGCCGTTTTGGAGTCTATAGGTAACGGATACACACACACACACATAGACACACACACACACACACACACAGACAAACTTCCATTTATAAATAAGTTTAGATTTACATGTTTGATGTAGTGTCAGTAGGTCATTTCAGGAAAATAAATCAAAATTCTTAAAGTCCAGAGTTTTAACATATTGTCATAAAGAGAAAAAAAAAACAGATTAAATGATTTGACACAAAATAATATTAAAAATTGTTTAACACAAAGGTAAGGCACTTTGTTTCTTATCAAAGGGATATACAGTTTGCCTACATTCAAAAGTAGACAAAGAGAGATAGATTGAAATACTTAACTTTCTTGGTTTGTTGAGAGAAAGTTCTTTGAAGTGCCGCATGCTGGTTAAAGGCTGATAATATAACCAACAAATAATTTTGCACTGAGTCTTTTGTGGTGATGCTGAGCAAAAGCGAGAAACCGGATGTTTGCTCTATAACGACCAGAAAGCAAATGAACAAAAGTCGTCTCTGCGCAGGTGTATTCATGCAGATGTTCCGGTTGAAAAATAAAAATTAATCAAATTTCCATTTTGCGAGCCTATGCGAATTTTATTTACCAGCCAATGGGAAGCCCAGAATCAAATACAAGTATGAAATCCCAAAACGAGCTGTTTTTGATACAAAAGCAGATATAAAAAGCAGATACAGACAAGACCCCAGCAGACAGACTGACAGTGACAGGCGAGAATAATTGATATCCCCTTGACTTAAGTTAAGCAGCTACTACGTTCGTCTCCCTTCACCTCTCTTTCCTTCTCCCTGTCTCAAAAGTACTTACTGACCCCCCAAGGAGCGACTACTTCAAAGACATTCCTCACATACCTCCACTCCTCACATTCCTAAGCACTAATTATCTTTCTCAGTATTATTATTTTGCCATAAATATTTTAACCTCCGTTGGACTTATATTCAAGTATTACTTTAATTGTAAAACATTAATTGATATGTGTATATATATATATAAATGTTATTTTCAACTCAATTTGCTTTTCTTGATTTTATAATCATTTTATGACTTATATTGGGCTATCTACCACAAGGCCAAATTCCATGAACCTGCAACAGTATACAATTACCCTTCACTAAAACGGACTCCTACAACTAACGGAAAAAGAATAGATAAGCTACCCACTATACTTTCAACACTTGTCGCAAGGAACTGAAAAAATCTTTCATGTGACTTCACATACCCTTCTCTGATTAATTTATTTCTTACCTCATTTTATATCAAAAAGAATTTTGCATAGGTTTACTACTTTCTTTCCTTCTTCACCAAACAATTTCTGTGAAGGGAAGGTTTTATTGGTCCAAAGAAAATCTCACATAAGCTCATGGATTTCTTTCCTTCTTCTTCCTCATTCCTCCAAAACTAGCTGTGCCAGCTATTTGCTCAAATTCAAGTATGTCACATCTTGCTTTCCAATGTCTCTTCTTCCCTCTATCCATCCCATGAGTATCAGATTTTCCAAGCCCTCCTTCCTCATTACATGTCCCAGAAACTTCAGATATCTTTTCCTGATGCTCAGTACCAGTTTCCTTTTCTATTCCATCATCTCCAAGACCGTGTCATTGCTCACATGTTCAGGTCATGGCATCCTCAGCATCCTTCTGTAGAACCACATTTTGGTTGCTTCAAGTCTTTCTTTCATCTTTGATGAGATTCTTCAGCATTCACTGGATAGAAACTCATCATCCGAATTTTTACAGAGCACACAGCAGAATCAAACCAGAAGTAGGACAAGAACAGTGTGGTTTCATCAAGGACACTGAAACAAGGAACATGATATTTATGCTTAGAATGCTATCAGAAAGGGCAATAAAAATGCAGAAAGACATATACCTGTATTTCATCAACTATACAAAGGCATTCCACAAAGTATGCCACAAAGACCTGATAGATACTTAGCAACCTTGACATACTCAGGAAAATCCTTAGAGTAACCAAGAACCTTTACTGGCAGCAAACTGAAACAAATTCAGAAGATACATAATGATAAAAAGGGATGTAAGACAAGGATGTGTCTTCTCACCAGATCAATTCAACCTATACAGCAAGACCAATCTGAGAGCTCTAGAAGTCCTGCCAGGATTCGTCATTGGCGGCTGCAATCTGAACAGTGTGAGATATGCAGATGATATAGTACTGATAACAGATATGGGAAAGAAGCTACAAGACCTCCTACAGGAAGTAGTTAAAGAAAGCAGAAAAGACTACAAGAAAACTGGAGGCATGGTAATCGATAAAAAGAGGGACCCAAAATGCCAATTACAAGTTGGTGATACTAAAACCAAACAGGTGCAGAAATTCAAATACCGAGGAAGTGTTCTAAAAGAGGATGGAAAAGTGTAATATAAACATCCAAATGTGCATTGGCATGGCCAAGGATGCATTCCAAAAGCTGAGTAAGATATTAAGAGACAAAAAGATTTCACTGGAAACAAAGAAGAAAGTACTGGATTGTTATATGATGTCTGTCCTTCAATATGACAGTGAATGCTGGACAAGAAGATGAAGATTTGAAGCAACTGAAATGTGGTTCTACAGAAGGATGCTGAGAATACGATGGATGGAACACGTGAGTAATGATGAGGTTTTGGAAAGGATGAACATGAAAAGGAAACCGATGCTTAACATCAGGAAAAGATAGTTAAAATCTTTGGGACATGTAATGAGGAAAGAAGGCTTGGAGAATCTGCTGCTAATGAGATGGATAGAGGAGAAGAGAGACAAGGGGAAGCAATGCACAACATACCTTATCGACTTGAGCAGATGCATGGTGGAGCTGGATTGAGTGGAGTAACAAGAGAAGGGATATTAAGAGCAACAAGGATAAGGAAGATGTGGAGGTCCATGATCGCCTATGTCTTGAAGGTACATGGCATATAAGAGAAGAAGAATTGAATAACGTAGGTACCTAAAAAAAGTAAAATAATGTAAAAAGCTATACGAAAGGTTCAAATTAAACAATGAAAAATCTTTCTTAAAATTTTATTTTTTAGTAGTTTAATTGCATTGGGATATTTGCAATAAGAAATTTATTTATTTATTTTGCAATAAGAAAATTATTTTTATAAAAGTAGAAACATTTTTCTGTTTAAACTTTAAAGTTTAGCTGTTTCTGACTTTTCAGATAGTATTTTTTTTTTAATAATCGTTTAAATTAAGGTTTTAAGGGTCTAACTAAAAGCTGTATCATGCACAGATACAGACGAACACCTTTTACAATAAATTTTGTGTAAGATATTAAATTTCAGCAAATATTTTGTAAAAACAAAATTCTCGATTATCTCCCTTGTATTTTAAGTTTATTTTTTTAAAACTTTTTTTTTTTCATATTTTTAGTAAAATCATTTTAATGTAGTTTAATTTGATGTTCTATATTTTAAATCATTAATAACTTTTATAATTTAATTATTTTACCTTGAATATAAGTAAAAATAATCAGACGTTAGAAATAGGTAAGTATTGTCGATTTCATTATTTGTTAAAAATGAAATGTTTTTACTACTAAAACAAAAACAAATATTTTTTTTTCAAGTTAAGGTGGTAGGCGGTATTAAATGAACCATTATCCTTAATTCGGATGGAAACATCTGCTATTATTATTATTATTTTGTCCTTTATTAAATAAATTCCGAACATAATTAATTAGAGAGTGTCTTTCTTGACTAAAAATTTTTAATGCAAATTATTTTTAAAAAAAATAGAGAGCCAGTCTTTTTGCATAAACGCGTTTTTCTTGAAAACAATTCTGGTCAAAACAATTATTCATCAATTCAATTTCAATTCATCAAATTAAAAAAGAAACAAAATTGAATACAAAGTAATTTGTTTCAAAATTATTCATAATAAATGTTTTAAATGATATTTATTAAATTTTGCTTGATTATTTGACCAATTTGTTATTAAAAAGAAAAAGTTAATTCTTTTTACAAACATTGAAGTTTAAAAAAATTCTATGACAGCTTTTGAAAACAAGACATAATAACATTTTCTTTTCTTTTTTCGATTGTCTTAAAGTATTATTTAAAAAAAACAAGTGATTTTGTTTGTTCACTGTTGTAAATTTTTTTACCATAAAGAAAACTAAAAGAGAGTTAAAATTTAAAAAAGAAAAAAAGTTAACTCCGCGGATTTATTTTTTGGTTTTTATTCGAAAGAATCTGCCTAAAACGAAATATAATTTTCTATATTTAAGGTTTTTAAAATCACTGGTTTGGTCACTCATTATTAGTAACAACAACAACAACAAAAAAATGAAACAACAAATTTTTAAAATAAAATAAAATCTATTGAAAAAATTCTAAAATTGAATTTGGTTACTGAATTTTGTTGAAATAATTAATAATACTTTTAACTTTTTGTTTAAAGCAGCTTTTGTCTAAAAACGTTTACTTACTCACGATAGACTGTGCGAGCTGCCATGGCCAACAAAACAATGGTAGTCATGCTCTTTTACTGTCCCATGCGTAAAAACGGAATTAAGTACGGAGGACAAAAGCTACTGACTAGAAGCAAGAGAAAATGTACTGCTTCTGTTTAAAAATAAATTATCTAACCAATAGTTTTTATTTTATTTTTCCTAGGTAGCTCCCAAGAAAAGCAGGTAAATTTTCGTTGTAAGTCCCGACGCTTTTCCCCTTCAAATTTATCCAAAATATAGCATTATCTCTGTGCAAAATGTATATGCTGAACTCAAATCAACTGTTAGTTATTGAAAAAACTTAAACTTTTATTTATCTACATACCCATTAAAAAAAAAACGAACTATATCTTGCACTTTTTCTCTCCCGTAACTCTCATGAATCATGTAATTAACCGCAGAATGACGTACTGCGCATTTGAACGAATTTTGGCAGATTTTTTGTCGATTTTTCTTCATTTACTGATACTTCCGGCGATATACTTCCGGAAATTAAAGTAATGCGCTATTGTATTTCTACGCTTGTTACTCTCATAACAGGAAGTACATCGCCGGAAGTTTTAGTAAAGGAAGAAAATGTGATTCTTTTTATTTTTTATTTTTCAAAAATAATATATACTTTTTGAAACTTTATTCGAGAAAGATGTAATGATTTAAAAGTTTAATCAATCTGACTTGAAACAAATACTACTTTTAGTTTAAATGCAAAAAAGGATTTTTTTAACATGGAGGTAAGGGCTTTTATGAGGTGTTCACAACTTTCACAATAGACATTTCATTTACGCATGAATAGTTTTACGGGGATATAACTAAAAAAAGATTGCTTTGTGAATATAACATGGGCATCTTTTTTATATAATATTTAACTACCCAGTAAATGTTAAAAATTTAGGAAAATATTCTAAGTAATATAATATTTTATGAAATTTTAAGTACTTTGTTACTATGAAGACACTTATTGAGAAAATGTTAGAAAATTACCAGTAAATTTTAAATTTATTACTCTAGTTACCAGTTTTATTTTTTGATAATGTCATGTATGGAAATCCTTATTTATAAAAATCAGTATGTTTATACACATGCAATAATTTCAAAATTCTTTTTTTAAAATGTTAGTGTTTGCAGAATCGTTATAAGTTTCTCCATTTATAATTGGTAATATAATTTTTACTTAATAACATCATCACCTAATCACTATAAATTAATACAAAATCTTGAAATATATAAAACTTTAGAAATTATTTTAATTAAAATTTCTAAAATATGAAAACAATTCTTCTAAAAAATTTTTATTGAAAATGTTTTTCTTAAGACAATAGTCTTCATAATAAATCTTATAAAAGCAATTTTTTTGCTACAGGTTTAATGAATTATACAGTAAGTTAGTCTATCAAAGCAATTAGATATTCACAATCATGTCTATTTTGATAATTTTGCCAAAAGGGTCAAGAGAGGTTACTTTAATTCTCAATTCATGGTGAATTTTTTTTTTTTTTTTTAATCATATCACCCCGAGCAAGGCGGTAACGCCACTGATGTGCAGGGGGCTACGTAATAGTGAGAAGATTAGAAAAGAGAAAGCCGGAAACCACATCCTAAACAGGGAACAAGGGATGAGCCTCTTAACCTGTTCAATAGACGTGGACGGAGTGTGAACCAGGCGACAGATGGATCATGAGTGATTGACTGATTTTAAAGAAGTCCACAAAAGATTGGATATTGGAAATAATTTGATGTATTATCTATACTGTGTCAGCTGTTACTACAAGCAGCAAGACATGTTCCTGATCCTATCTAAATATAAAATTTTGTAACTTCTGTTAGTCCATCATACTCTCTAAAATAGCCATATGTTGACTAATCAAAACCTTGTTGTGGTGAGAAGTGCAAACATCTAAGGTGGTACAAAATACAGTTGGTTTTACTAGGCTGCAAGGCTTAGTACAATAAATTTTCATTAATTTTTTGGGAAAAAAAAGTTTTATTATCTAACATATAAAATACAATATTTTAAAAACAATTTAATGATTAAAATAGCAAGTAATTAATAAAAATGCAATATTGTTTTTGGCATATCTTTTCTAAGTTTTTATATACAAGAATCCAGTCTCCAGTTCACCTTGTATATGTAAGAACTAAGCAATTCACAAGCCCATATGAAAAATTGGAATTTGGCTCCATAAAGAAATATTTACACATAGGTAGTTGTAACATATCACTCAATAAATTCCGGGCCTAACTAATAAAACTACAACTTTTACACAAAATTTGATTTTATTCATCAACATAGTCTCCTTTTAGGGTGATACACTAACTTCAATGCTTCTCTAACAATTCGATGCCTTTTTTTGTAGAACAATTTGTCTTTGGCCTCAAAATGCATCTCAGTTTTCTTTACCACTTCTTCAATGGAGCCAAATCTCTTTCCCTGGAGCATTCTTTTGAGGTCTGCAAATAGCCAGTAGACACTGAGTGCCATATCTGGAGAATAGGGTGGATGCAGAAGCAGTTTGAAGTGCAATTTATGTAGCTTTGCTATTGTTGTAATCAACTTGTGACACGGTGCATTGTCTTGATGAAAGATCACTTTTTCTTCTTCATTTGTGGCCATCTTTGGCAATTTCTTCCTTCAAACCAATAATGCTATATAATAATTGCTATTACTGGTTCTTTCTTTCTCAAGGTAATCGATGAACAAAATACCTTTCACATCCCAAAATACAGAGACCAAAACCTTGCCTGCTGATATTTGCATCTTTGGTTGATTTGGACAGCTTTCACCTGCTGCTGTCCACTCAGCTGACTGCTAATTTGATTCCAGAGTGAAGTGGTGGATACATGTATTATTCATTGTCACATATTTACGCAAAAACTTCTTCTTGTTACGTTAAAACAGTTGCAAACAATGCTCTGAATCATCACCACATTGTTGTTGTTTTTGATCAACTGTGAGTAAACGCAGCACCCACTTTGAACACAACTTTTTCACTGACAAATATTCATGTCAAATAGTGAATACACTGCCTCCTGATATGTTCAACTCCTCTGCTAACTCACGCAACTTCAATTTATGATCGGCCAAAACGAGTTTGTGGATGTTTTAGGTGTTTTCTGGGACAACTGCCAATTTTGGGCAACCTGATCATTCAGCCTCATTTGTGACTGTACGACCACATTTAAAGTCAGCATACCACCTCTTAACTGTTGTTTCTAACAGAGCAAAGTCCAAATAACACTTATCAAGCCATTACTTTTCTTGAACAGTATTTTTTCTCATCAGAAAGCAATGTTTTATTAACACACAAAATTCAGATTTTTTCCATTGTTTTGAAAATTTGCAACAGTAGATTCACGTAACTGTAATTTGTAAACTAATTATCCAATTGGGTCCAAATTTTGTCACGTGCCATTTTAAGGTTAGTATTTCATAAAAATCATGGATTTTTTTTATTAGTGCCACCATTTATATGTCAGGCTTGGGACTTATTGAGTGATGTGTTATCTTGCATGCTCTAGAATGAAACATACTAATTTATTCTTCACTGTTAAAAAGGAAAAAATATTTCCTTAAAATGTATTACCATGAAGTCGTATTGAATTAAAGAAGTTATTAAGCTGCAAATAGGATTTTTTCAAACTATTTTTCCAAACAAATCAGCTTATTCAAATTTCATTGATTGTTTTGTAAAATTGAACACAATGTAGAGTTTGTAAATCACAACAAAAAATGTTAGTGATAACTTCAACAATACTAAATATTGTGAGAATTTCAATATATATATTTTTTTTTAATCATTTCACCCCGAGCAAGGCAGAAATGACACTGATGTGCAGGGGGCTACATAACTGTAAAAAGATTAATTAGGAAAGAGTGAGGAGTACAAACTAGTTAGAAAGGAGCAATAGAAAGCTGAGAAAGCAGGTGCAATGACAGATACATAGGTGGAGAGAAAGGGAAGGTTATACGGGGGTGGGGAGAGAGCTAGAGTCCAGTGGTTAGTAGATGAGTATCGACTTTGCATTTAAATTTCTGGAGGTTGTAGCCATCAGGAAAGCAAGAATACAGGAGCGTGTTCCACAGGCGGGAAGTGTGAAAAAAGAAGCTGCAGGAGTAGAATTGTCGTCTGCATTTGGCTAACCTGACTGTGAATGGGTGGGACCTAGTTGCCAGTCTGGTTGCACAAGTAAACACCTGTTGAGGGGGCACCAGTGGCTTGTTGAACAAGAATTCTAGTATCTCATAATACAATAGGCACTTGCGACTTTCTTCTTCCCAAATACAAATCTTGAGAGTTTTCAAATTCCTTATCTGATCCCTTCTGTTTCTAAATGTGTTTCTTCAGTTCAGACTGCAGTTTTAAATATAAACACCCATTCTTCTGCTGTCTCTTATTTTCACTTTCCTTTTCATTCTATCTCAGTTCATTATTTATCTATCCAAGTTTGTTCAGATCTATCACATTCCTCGCATTTTCTTTCATTTTTCTTTTTTTTTTGTTTCATTCATTTCTTCTTTTTCATTTTTATATCTTCTTCCTTTTCAATTTTCTTCATTTATTCTTTAATTAGCTATCTCATTCTTTCCTTCATTTGTCACCTTTATTTCTCATTATCTTCTCCTTTTTCATCTCTTATTACTTCTTTTTTTTCTTTTCATTTCTTTTTTTGTCCCATATTAGCAGCGTTCAGCTAACTGCTCTCAATTTCAAATCACTGGAAGATAAAAATAAACTTAAGATTTTACCCTAAAATCTTTGTTTCAAAGGTGTAATTCTTTTGTTTTCCTTCATAAATATATTTATAAATATCCTTCAGATACTGTTGATTATATCAGAAAAACTGGAAAAATCATTTGGACAAATATATCAAGGAAAAAGATGCTTTTAAAACCAGGAATCTAGTCAAAGCATTAACAATTTAATTTATTTTTTCTTCATACAATGTTTCTACCAATTCATTCTTTGACTGTCAAGTGTAAAACTCAAAAGAGAGATTAACTTCATTTTATATGGATTCCACAGTTGGTGGATGTTGAAGAATTGATCAATAGATTGGGTGTATAACTTTTGACATTACTTATGAAATGATCCAATATGCAAATTCTCTTGTATTATTTTGGTAGACAAAATTAAATAACATACACTACTGCTGTATTAAATCTTGTAAAAAAAAACATCTTCCTTATTTTAAGTAAATAAGTGATTGTCTTATGCAATTTTTAGTTTTACATATATTTTCATCAAATTCTTACTATTGCTCTTGGCGATAGCATTAGAGAAATTAATCTTTTGTGTTTTTCTTTAATTGAGTTTTCTTTTTATTCACAGGTTTCTCTAAAAGGATTTTGAATTAGGGATCTTCATTGAAGCAATGTTCTCATTTCAAAAGACCTGATAGATTACTAAATTAGAAAACAAAGCTTGTAAATAAAATTATATCCCTTTGACTGCTGTGAGTCTGTTTTCAAATAATTTCAATGAAAAATGTCATTCAAGTAAGCACATTGGAAAGAAATCATACACTTATGAATTTGTGTGGATGTACCTTTTTTCAGACCTTAAAAAAGACACAAAATTCACTAAATAAATTTTACTCTTGTACACTATATGAAAACTAAATCCAATATTAGCAGGTATACAAATAAAAACATTCTGAAAAGTCTTATGTGATCATATTATAAGGCGTGTGGAGCATAATTGGCACATAGCTCACATTTAAAAATACATTTAAACATGTTGAGAAGTCATATTCTTGTGAAGTTTACAGAGCTTAATTTACAGAAGATGAAACATGAAACGACAATGTAATGAAACAAGACCATATACTAAAAAAGATTGTGGACCAAAATTTTCATGATGGTTTTATTTTTTAAAAAAATACACATTCACATAAAGGCCAAAAGATATTTCCTTGTGAAATTTCTTGATCTGCTTTTTTAAAGTCAAAAACATGCAAACACAAATTGAAGAAAAACCACCTACTACTGAAGTTTTTGATGCTTCTTTTTTAGTAAATGAATCTTTAAAAATACACCTGGTATCACATACTGGAAAAAAACCATATTCTTGTCAGGAATGTGAATCATCATTTTCAGAAAGAAAATATTTGAAACAGCATATGCGAACACATACTGGAGAGAAACCATATACATGTGAAGTTTGTGGTGCTGGATTTACACTAAGTGAATCTTTAAAAGTACATGTAAGATCTCATACTGGAGAAAACCCATTTTCTTGTGAGTCTTGTGGAACTTCATTTAAAAGTAGATCGCGCTTAAATCAGCACATGCGTACACACACTGGGGAAAAACCATTTCCTTGTGAAGTTTGCGGTGCTTCATTTGCAGTAGGTAGAACTTTAAAAGTACATTTGAGATCACATACTGGAGAAAAACCATATTCTTGTCAGGTATGCGGATCATCATTTTCCCAACTTACAAATTTAAAACGGCATATGCGAAAACATACTGGAGAGAAACCATATCCTTGTGAAGAATGTGGTGCAGCATTTTCAGAAAGTGGAAAGTTAAAAATACACATGCGATCACATACTGGAGAAAAACCATATTCCTGCCAAACATGTGGTTCATCATATACACGTAAGTCAACCCTAAGACAGCATATGCAAACTCATACTGGAGACAGACATCATTGTGAAGTTTGTGGTGCTGCATTTTCAAGAAGTGGATTTTTAGAAGTTGGAGAGAAATCCTATTCTTGTGATGCTTGTGGAACATCATTTTCACAAAGCTCTATTTTTAAAAGCTATAGTCAAAGACACACTGTCGAGAAACTATATTCATGTGAAGTTTGTGGTGCTGCATTTCCAGGTAGTGGAAGGTTAAAAGAACATGTGAGATCACATACTGGAGAAAAACCCTATTCTTGTGAAATATGTGGAACATCATTTTCACACAGTTCCAGTTTGAAACGACATATTCATACTCATACCGGGGAGAAACCGTATGCTTGTGAAGTTTGTGGTGTTAAATTTTCGTTAAGAGGAACTTTGAAAATGCACATGCGATCACATACTGGAGAAAAACCATATTCATGTGAAGCATGTGGAGCATCATTTTCAGGGCGGGCAAATTTAAAACGACATATGCAAATTCACATGAAAGAGAAAACTGTATAATTGTAAAGTTTTTGGAAGTATAACATAATACGATTTATATATAATAACATAATGTGATTTACAAAAAATGTATGTTCAGATCTTTGAAAGAAATCATATATCTCTAAAGTTTGTGCATCCATGTTTTCTAAGGGTTCATATCTAAAGAAACATGAAAACATGCTCAAGTTAGTATTATGGTGTAAATTTTTGTCTGCATATCTTTATGAAATTCCAACTCATTTTATTTTGGTATATATTTTTGTTATCTCATGGAACATATGAAAATATGTGTGTATGTGTGTATGTGTAATTTATACTTTTTGTGATGCTTTAATTTTACTGATTTTTTATTTTTTATTTTTTTGTGGTTGGTGGGGAGAACATACCTGAATCAAGATTAATATAGCTTCTGCACTAAAAGTATACATAGTATCAAGTCAATGAAAAATCTATACACCAGCCAGTAATTTGTAACTTCCTTGAATAATGTTTAAAAATAAGGCAAACTTGAACCTATGTGCTCACAATAAGACGAGTCAAAAGAACAGATTTTCCTATGATACTGTTTTTTTAACTACCTTCACTCTTCAACAACATTTATTGTTTTAATAAAACCTAAACATATGATGAAAAGTAAATAATACATTTTTTGTTCTTGGGAATTTACTATTGAAATTTAAAGAGTATTTATTCATTAATTTTTTTTTTATTTCTAATAATAATTTCATATTTACAACATTGTAAAACTAAAACAATGAAATTTACCAATTTATAGAAAAATAAATGTGAAAACAATTTTCATTCATGAATTTATAAATATTTACTAAATTGTCAAAATATGTAAACTACAAGGAAACCCTTACTATTTATCAGTTTATGAAGTTTGAATCAATTGGCAATTAGCCGATGTTTTGCCAACCATTCCAATAAATAATATAATAAATAGCATAAATAAATAATGTTTATTTTTTTTGTCATAAATTCTCAAAGTCAGTCAGTCAGTTAATTGCCATACGTGATACACGCTTGGGCAATCATGTCTCGAAAGAGACATGACTGACTGGGCAGAAGATTATCCCACAGTAGGTTGCCATTGCTTTCTGCGGTAGACTGGTTGCCGACCAAGGCTATAGAACCCAATCTGTCCTGCTATTTAACCCATAACTGGAAGGAAGAGACGGATTAATACCTTTCCTAAGGGTATTTGCGCGTAAATGAATGCAAGGAATTCAACTGGAATTTGAACTCGGCTCTCCGATTTCTCGTTCCAAGCCGATATCCAATGCACCACAACGCACATCCTTAAAGAAAATGCATAAATTCGCTTTTATATTCTAATCATCACATTTTAAAACAATAAACATTAATAAAGAGTGGACAGTAGTTTAAAAAAAAACAATCTTACTGAAAGGCATGAAGGTCCATGTTTGCCACAAAATACAAATATGCAGGGTGTCCCTAAAGTCTGGACATATAGGCAAGATTTTTAAGAAATTAAAATTTTCAACAGCATTCTATTGAATTGAAATATTAACAAATAACTTCTTCAATATGATTTTCATCATTTGTGATGTAACGGTTGATGTGGTTTGCAAGATTAACATGAATTCGGTGCAATAACTCTATATTGTCAATTTTAGCACATTCAATCCGTATGTATTCCATCAAGTGTGTTGCATCTGTTACTTTCATTGAGTACACCTTCTCCTTTAACATACCCCAGAAAAAGAAGTCAGGTTATTCTTCTTTCAAGAAAACCGTGTTTAATCTGTGGAGGTAAAAAAAATATAGTTAATGAGATTTCCTTTGTGTTCAGACTTCAGGGACACCATGTACTTTATAGAGCTTAAATCTTCACCAGTAAATAGAGAAATATTTTTATACTTGCCAACAGCTATCAAATTTCACACTTAACTCACAAATAGGTAAAATTTTAACCCTGGTTGTTGCCACTGATCTCATAAAATTGACACTGACAAGTGTAAGAAGTTTGAATTAGATTTGTTACTTTCCTCAAATGTAACAGAAATCTCAAACATTTTTAGTTTGCTGCTAAATCAAAAGTTTTTCTTTTTTATAAACGAATCATAGCAGTCTGTAAAAAATTACAAGATTAAAATAAACTTCTATACTTTGAGTAATCCAAAAAGACAGTTTTTTTTGTTTTTATCAATTCACTCCAAACAAGGCAATAATGTCACAAAAATACATGTGGTTACTGAAAGTAAAAGAGAATGAAAAATTTTAGAAGGTCATGGAAACACAATCCTAAGCAGACAAAAAGGATACACCTTTACTCTTGTTCAAAAGTCCAGGGAGGAATATGAAGTAGATCATAGGTGAACCTATCTTCTACTATACTAGAAAAATAAATAAATAGTAAATAAAATTTCAGTGTTTAGACGGAGATGTTAATTATATACAATTGAAGTGGATTTTAGAAGAAACCAGAAACCCAGTCATGAACAGGAAATAAAGGATAAATTGCTGTAACTGCTTAAAATACTGTGAAGAAAGGTGAATCTATAATTTTTTTCTGATAGTAAAAATTTCTCTTATGAAAGTTGTAGATTTTTTTATTTTAAATTGAGTCAAGGTGGAGACAATTCCTGTCTGAATTTCTAGGATTCAGATTTATCATTATTCACAATGGAACTAAGATCCTCATCATTTTGTTATCACAATGTTTTCAGGTGTTTGTCTGGGTTTATCCAGGATAATAGCTTAATGGATTAAAGCCTTGGTTCGTGAATTTGATGTCATAGCAAGTTTGAGTTCAATCCCAGGCAAGAATAGTTCAGACTCAGTGGCAACAGGATGAGAAATATTAGGTTGCCCCAAAAGTTTGTAAACACTTGCAAAAAATTGAAATTTTACTCGCAAAAACAACAAAAATTATTGCTCAAAATAAAGACCATCATTTTCCAAGACTTTCTGCCATCGATCTGCAAGCTTTCGGATCTGATCAAAGTACCATTCAACCGGCTTCGAATCAAAGAATTCTTGACACATTGACACACTTCCTCGACTTCATCAAATGAGTCGAATCAGCGGCCCTTCAGAAAGTGTTGCGTTGAGCAGAAAAGGCCGTAATCTGATGAAGCACAGTCAGGACTGTAGGCTGGATGTGGCAGAACCTCAACGCCATCCAGCTCTTCAAACTTGTCTTTGGTTTTCCTGGCAGTGTGTGGCTTGGCATTGTCCTGCTGCATCAAAGCACGCTTTTGGTTGATCAGAGCCGGGTACTTTTGTTTCAACTTTTCGTAGACCCACTCAAGTTGCTGACAGTAAAGTTCGGCACTGATGGCACGACCATTCGGAACCAACTCAAAATGCATGATTCCTTCAAAGTTCCACCAAATGCACAACATGACTTTCTTGCTGAATCGATCTTGTTTTGAAATCGACGGTGTCTCTTGCCCTTTCTGAACCCATCACTTGTCTCGATTGTGCTGGACCAGATAGACCCATTTCACAAGTGTTTACGAACTTTTGGGACAACCTAATAACTGAGCAGTGCTAAATAAAAACAAGACAAGATGCCTCTAGGCATGGGCAGCAAAACAAGAACAATTAGAGATTAAAAAAAAGATACAGCTGAAAATTCCCTGTAGGCCTTTCCTGATTGGTAGGAAGGAATGAAAATGGCTGGAGGGCACAAAAGCCAAATAGTTAAAAGATGAGGACATTAGTTCGAAAATCATGTAAGTAAACTGCAAAAAACACTATTGAATTTAAATTTAATTATGAAAATAAAAATTTTCAAATGAAACTACAAATGCCTTGAAGCATTCTTGATAATATGAATTTAAAATTTTTGTTAGCTTTGGTAAAATATTTGTCACGTACAAAATTGGACAGAACTGTTTTCTAAATGCTTTAAATTTTAAAATATATATTTATATTCTCATCCTCACCTTTGTTGTTGGCTTCACAATGTTTCAACTGCTATATTTGTTGATCTGAGCAATCTTTGGGGAAATTTTTAGCTTAATCCATTAATTTAATCTACAGGAGTAGATTGTTCTCATTCTGCCATCCACATCTTGATACCTCATTTCCTCTTTAGTATTGTTAGTCCTCTTGCCAGGTTTTAAACTTACAATTACTTTGTCACCAAATTCATGAGCCAACATATTATTCCTCAATGCTGTTGTCCCATTGGACAATCTTGAATCTAGAATCAGGCAGCATTAAACAATGTTCTTATTGTCTTGCTGTTACACTTGACCTCTGTCATCCGTTTCTTATTGTTGCTGCTCTTTGAACTTGGTCTGAGCTGTCATTGTCTGTATTTATTAATGGCATTTATTTCTATGTGAAGTCATGGAAGAATAATGGACAGCGGCTCAAATTGAGAAATCAGAGAGCCAAGTTCAAATTCCAGTTGAGTTCATTACATTCACTTATGGGCTAATACCCTTAGGCAAAGGTATGAATCCATCTCTTCTCTCCCCAGCTATAGGTAAATAGGACAGGCTGGATTTTATAGCCTTAGGTGACAACTAGTCTAGAAGAAGGAAAAACTTTGAATTCAAAACCAGCCTTGCCTGGAGGATAAAGGGGTTTGTGTAGGAGTCAACACTCCTATCTGTAAAAAACGACAGTTACAGAAGCATCAATGATAACAAACCAGCCTATAACTGGGGTTATCAATGGCCTATGCTTTACTGGGAGTGATGGGCTAGGAGATTTATTTCTATACTGTTAACTATGCTGACTCTTGTGGTCCTAACAGGGATTGAACTCACTACCCTTGGCTAACAAATCTCTGAAGATATTAGACTCACACTTCTAAATATATTCTAAGCAGTAGCAGTATTAGGTCTCCCTTCCTGCCAAAGTTGATTGAACCTTTAGGCATTTGCTGAAATTTCACCTCAAGATGAATTTTTTTATTGTCTGGTGAAGTGCTGTCACTCAATTTATTGATCAAGATCCTGTTTTACCATATACTATTCTGCATAGTATATATACTAATTCTTTCAGAAGTTTGATTCTCCATTGTTCTTCTCAATCTTGTGTTTTTATTTCATTCCACACCCTTTTCTTTCTATACAAGAAACAGAAGAACAACAGGGTAAGCCAAGTTTAGCAGCAAAGTTTGTGGGTCTGAAATGTCTTTTGCCATGTTGTACAAACTCTGTATAGCATTGTCACTACATCCTACTTGGCTCAAACTAGTGTTTGGCAATCTATGGTTGTCACTTGCAGTGGGTTACATCTGCTGTCTTCAGACCAATACACCAAAATTTAACCATCTTTATTCCTCAATGAAAGTCAAAAGACATGTCTTTAAGTGAAATGTTTACTTGTAATAATAAATGACACAATTGTTGGTACCTGCCTGCAATTGAGCAACAGGATTGTCATCCACTCTGCTTAGTCCCTTTTTCTCCTTTGGTGGTGGTGACAGAGATGACTTTTAAGGTCTAGCCTACTCCTGAAGAGTTGTGAGCAGGAGTTACAGAGGATTGTTAGTGGTGGATGCTGCTGGGCTAGTTGAACCCTCCCAACAGTATACCACAGATCTTCTTCATATTGATGATTAAACTCAGAAGTCTTATTCCTCCTTCAGATGGTTCTAGGCCAGGTAGGCCAATTTACAGTAATGGTTTCCAAGGTCTCAGGATCAATGTAGGCTTGTTGCAGGAATGTTTTCAACTGATCCTTAAAATGACAATGCACAGGACCTGTACCAACCAAATTCTATTCTCTCTAGCAAGGAAGTGTTGCTAACCATTCATCTGAAATGAAATGGGTACCATGAGTGGGAGTATTTCCCTACTCCAGCATTTTTAGGCTATTTGTTACCAAGACAAAAGCCAAAATAATGTTTTTCTTTAAATCAGGAAATCTCACTTTCTTGCTCATTGTTGATTAGTCAGTTCACAGACCAATGAAAAGACTTCACCACATACTGCTTTTTATACTTTCTTCTTGTGGTATTTTTAACCATCAACTGACCTTGTGAAATATATCATATTTCAGGTTTATATTTCCAACAACTTGTATACATGTTTATTAGTTGATATTTTTTCCTTCTTATCTTTAACCTTATATTGCTCTTCTTTATTTTGCACCTACAATGTTATTTACATCAGTAGAAACTGAGCACTAGATGTTCTACAATATTGGCAGCAGAGTGAGAACATTCTACCCCTGTAGATGAAATAAAGTGTTAATATTAAAATTTCATGCAGCTTATCCAGATATATACCAGAAGAAGCCCAGAAGGCACTGTCATGTAGGAATAATGTGTCACTGCTGACACTAGTGTTTGGCCACAGATTGCCAGGGAGTAAACACAGTCAACCTTGTTCTCAAGTAATTAGTGGTACTGTTCTGCTGGGATCATGTGACACATAGAATAAATATATATATATATATATATATATATATATATATATATATACACATTTTATGATGAATTTGAAGACTCTCAGTTACTAGCATGCGTTCACACTGTGTATTTAACATGGTAAAATCTGCCTTCCTGCACCAAGCAGCCATAGCTTAGAGGTAGAATGGCCAACTGATACATGAAATCATTCAAGTTTCAATCCTAGCTGGAAACAATTGATTGTCTAACCATAGTGATGAGCTGTGACACAGTGAAACAGGACTGTCTGCATATATATATATTGTTCATTCAGCAATGAATTAGAACACTCAGCTATTGGGTGTGTATAATGATAATATACACGCTAAAATGTCTGCCTTCTTCTACCAAGCCCCCATAGCTCAGAGCTAGAATCGCCGACTGACACCAATTCATTCGGGTTTCAATCCTGGGTTAAAACCAATTGGAGTCTAACCGTACTGGTGAGCTGTGATACAGCGAAACAGATCTGTCTGCGGATGACTATATATATATATATATATATATATATATATATATATATATATATATAATATTAGTGATGCTACAGTTGCATCAAGTTGATGATTTACTCATTATTGAGTTATGACAGATAATTAGATTAGTAGTATTGTATTTTTTATAATATATTAATAGTTTTATATGCTACGTAAAACCAACATTATATATCAATTCAATTGTCCCTTGGGAGAATGTATCTCCAACAAAAAACAAATATGTATGTTGGATTTACAACAACTACATTAACAAGACGTCTTACATTACACTTGTCTAACCATTCATTTATTTCTAGACATCTACAACAACATTCCTGTCTACATTCACAATATAAAAAAATAATGATCAATGATACAACTATCCTACACCAAATAAACAACAAAAAAACTACAGATTCTCGAGGCAATATTCATTAAAAAATTAAGCCATCAATTAATAGAATCAGCTATGAATACTGTAGTAATGTTCTAAAATGTTTGTAAAAAGAACAGTTTTTTCTTAATTTCACACGTGCATGACGATGACATTACAACATATAAAAAAATTCCATTTTGGATAATTTTTATGTTCTAATGAATGCTAAGAAATTTTTCAACTGTTATATTTGAAGCAGAAAAAAAATTACAGTAATTTTTAGCAACACAGTTTTGCAGTTATTTTTTGTTACCATGACTCACATATAGGAGTTATGGGAAATGCTTAATTTCCCCAACACTATATTTTTTAGGCACACAAATGAATGACGAAACTTGCTTTTAGAACAACAACAAAGAATGGTTTATTACATAGTAAACGTACAAGATTGGTAGTATGTAAGTGTCCATGGTGAAGCTAGCAGCAGATAGTATGTAAGTGTCCATGGTGAAGCTAGCAGCAGATAGTATGTAAGTGTCCATGGTGAAGCTAGCAGCGTTGTCTTCCGAGAAAGCATTCCATGGGGAATCAGTGGCAGCGATGTGAGAGAGGCGTCCATTACTGCTGCGAGCTCATGGCTCTCTGCCTTTCCTCTGTTCTACAAACAGGACTAGGAAAAATAGTTCTAGAGAGGAATCAATGCGCTCCGCCCGTTGATTGGTCAGTGAGTGACCGAATCTCCCGTTGGGAGCATTGATTCGCTAAAGGAAATAGATCTGTGGCTGCTACACACACTCCTGAAGATGATCTCAGAAGGAGATTGAAAGTACTTGGGTACATTGAGAAATGAATGATAATAACATCTGTCAACATTACACCTCATTTCTGACATCTTTCAGTTATTTCATTTAATCTGATATATAAAATATGTTGATAAGATAGCTGGGGGCACAAAGCATTGACTCGTTCCCCCTAATCAGCTCAGCATTGATCAGAGTGTTCGGGGGTAATTTGCACCATCCCTACAAAAATAAACAAACACAAATATTGAAGACTTACAACTATGATAAAGACTTAATTAAAATATAGATTAAGATTTTTATGTCTAAAATATTATGAAGTCTTTCATTGTAAAACCTAAACTATAATTAATAAAAAAGTAAATGTCCGTAGAAAAGGCAAAACTAATAAACTATGTCTTTAGTTAATCAAAAAGAAAAAGAAAAGTAGAACAAATGATCTTCAGAATATTTAATTTGTACAAAAAAAAGAAAAATACTAGAATTGATAAAAATACAGTGAACCCCTTGAAAAAATTGAAAGAAATAATAATAATAATCAATACATATATGAATACAAATAAATATAATAATCATAATATATATATAATAAATTAAATAAAATAAATAATAATGAATTATGTTAAATCGTATTATTTTTTATGTTATATCTGTTATTTTTCAGTGAATCTTCATTTATTGTTAAATTTGCGTAAATATTCTCATTATCTCCCTTGTGCTTTAACTTTTTCGACCGTTTCTTTCCTTAGATTTTTACGAATTTACCTTATGGTTGTTCGATATTTTAAGTCATTCATAATTTTCATATTATTTTTCTTTCTTTTAAAATGAATCAAAGTTAGAATAATCGGATGTTAAAGGTAAGTACTGTTGATTTTAGTTCATATTTTTATTTCCTGAATATTTGGGTACGAGACCTTTTTTTCTTTTTTTAAGTTTAACGACACATTAATTCGTGATAGACCTTTTTGTTAAAAATATTTTCGTCATTTATTAAATCAATATCGAACGTTTTAATTAATTCGTTGATTTATAACTTTTTTTGTTTTGTTTGGGTACGTTTTTTTCTACACTAAAATTAAACTAATGCGAATTATTATTTATTTAAAAATGATCCGCTGTTGTTTAGAGAGCCAGCTTTCTTAACAATTTAAATAGGATTTCTCGTTTTTAGTCTTTCTTTTAGAAGAAATACTGAAATTAAATTTAGAAGATAATGTCTTAAGCATTATTAATTTTTAATATTAATTATTTATCATTTTCTGAATAATATATTTTAACTTAAATATTTAATGCTTAAATTTCATGACCGATTTTGTTCACTTTGTTGCAAAATAAATAAATAAATAAATAATAAAACAAATACGTGTGTATAACTAAAAAAATCTGTTTCGCCACCAACATTTAGGCATCTCCACTTTTTTTCGATAAAGAAAACTGCAGACCGTGATGAAAATGTTGTCCAAATGTAATGAAAGCATAGTTTTTATCGTCGAAATGTTTTTTCTATTATTGAGAGGAAAGATCAAAATATTTTTTTTTTATTTTATTAATTTTTTTTAAGCAAGGTCGAAACTTTTACTTTAAAATCTTGTATTTCTTGCATCAACGACAGCAGTGGGAAATTAATTAGTAAAGGAAATTTAGCGTCTTTTTTGCGGTAAAAAACGTATTGTTTTGTAAATTCTTGCAAAAATCAAATAATTGTCGGATTTTAATTAAATTTTCAGGATTTATTCACAAATGAATTAAATTATTTTCCAACTTCCTTTTTTTAAATCTTGGTAAAAAAATATATTTTTACATCTTTTAATCCCCACCACCACCACCACTTAATTTTATAAAATTTAGACTTGGAGAAATTAAAATTTCAGCCCCTTATGTCAGTCAGTCAGGTGCCATACGTGATACACGCTTGGGTGATCATGTAGACATGACTGACTGGGCAGAAGATTATCCCACAGTAGGTTGCCATTGCTTTCTGCGGTAGACTGGGCTGTTATTTAACCCATAACTGGAAGGAATAGACGGATTAATACCTTTCCCAAGGGTATTTGCGTGTAAGTGAATGCAATGAATTCAGCTGGAATTCGAACTTGGCTCCCCGATTTCTCGTTCCAAGCCGATATCCAATGCACCACAACGCACATCGCTGAAAAAACAGCATAGTATGAAGAAAAAGGTTGTGAACTTTTTCTTATTGAACTTCATACTATGCTGTTTTTTTACGAATTTTTTCCTTCAAAGGTTTTTTTTATTATTAAAAAAAAGATCAAAATATTTTTAAAAAATTTTTAATCCTTTCTAACATTTTCGAAAAAAAAAATCTTGTTTTGATTTTAGTTTAGTGGGTAGCCAAATCGTTACGAGTACAATGGAAAATGTACGTAACTCAGTTTTTTCTGGTGAAAAATATTAATTTAGAAATTCTTGTAAAAGTCAAATAATTGTCAGATTTTAATGAAACTTTCAAAACATATTCAAAAATGAATGAAATTATTATTATTATTTATATTAGTTTTAAAAAATTTTGGTAAAAATGTTCTTTTTACATCGGTTACACCCACTTTCACATAAATTCATGAAATTTTTCAAGAAATTAAATTCTGTAGGCAAAACTGGTTTTATTAGTTAAATGCAGGACTCTTTTTTCTGAAAATCTACTTCCAATAGTAAAATAAAAAATGCAATAAAACTATGATATTATTTAATTAGATAAGCTTTTAATTGCTTTAATAAATAATATAAATTAAGGACATTAATGGGAAGAAAAATATTTGCAATTAATAATGAAGATGATACGTTATTAAATGAAGACTATATTTACTAATCAAAAATTGAAAACTTTAATACAAATCATCGAACCATCATATTTTCAAAATAATTAAAAAATTTTGGGGGATATTTGAAGTTTTTTTATATGGTAATTTCTGTGTATACATTTAAAAGTCATGCATTTCATGATTTCTTCCTCTTACAGGAAAAAAATTTGAACAATTATGTCACTTGGAATCATCATAGATACTTAGCATATCTCGCATTTGTTTGTTGTCACATGTCAAATCATATTGGAAAGGTCAGAGTCTAAATTTCATGCTATAAATAAGTAATACTTGTGTAAATCTAACATTAAATTTGCTAATTTTCCAAAAATAACATGTCACAGATATATATTTTATTTTTGTAAGATTTTTAGAACCGTGAATTAACTTTTGTTTGCAAATGTGTCGATAGCTCAGATTCCAATTAATATAATTTCTGTTTGAAATACACTAGAGTATTTTGCTTACTGGAAATAGTAAATTTAATCATTTAGCTGTCAATTAAAACTAAAATAAGTTTCAAGGAAACATTTTTTATTTTTAAAAATTCAGTTGAAAAGTTAGTTATCAAAAATAAGTGGCGGTACCTGTCTTTATATTTATATTAGTTAAAAGCAGGACTTGTTGAAGAATTTAAATCATCAATTTGTTTTTGTCAAACAAAAATACTATTTATTCAAATGAAAGTCTACTCTGAATCATATTATTTAATTAGAAAAGTGTTTTTAATTGCTATTACATAATTAACTACACTATTTTTAGAAAAGCATTTTTCAATGAATGATGAATTTTTGCAAGAATTGATGTTTATTTTAATTAGAATAATTCATTAAATTTCAAATCTTAAAATTCTATACTAGTTTCACACTTTTAGATATTTATTATTAAATAAAAACTGTATTTACTAATCATAAATGGAAAAGCTTAGTTCAAATCATCAAACCCTAATATTTTTAAAAGGATTTTGAATATTTTTACAAACAATTATGCCCATTTTTGTAGATACAGGCACCCATACACAAGATTATCAGAAAATAAATGATAAATATAGTAAATTTACAGCCAAAAGTATAACAAAATTCAATAAAGCACTAGATTGCTGGGAATATTTTCTTAAATTTTGAAGATTACTTAGTACATAAAAATTATATGTAAAAGCTGCTCATGTTGTTCAGTTTTTTTTAGGTTAAATCTCTGTAGACTAACATTAGATAAACAGCTACTGTTGTGTTAAAAATGCATTTCTGTGGTATTTTAAGCTTAAAGTAAATAAGAGTTGTTTAAAATTAGATTGATTATACTTTATGTAATTTACTCGAATACATTTTTAGGAAAGTATATTTTGTTTTTGGAAGAATTTTTAAGAAAAGGAATTACATTGTAATGAAAGGGTGCAAATCATCTATTTTAGCAAAAAAAAATATGTAACACATTTCAGTCAATTTAAATTGGATTTTGAAATATATCAAAGTATTTTGCTTATTGAAAATATTAAATTTAATCTGTTAGCTTGAAATTAAAACTAAAATAAAAGCTTCAAGAAAATTTTCATTGTTAAAAACTCATTTTGAACCTTAGCTATTACGTTTTCTGTGGAGGTACCTAGACTGAAGTGGAAAGACCAAAGGATTTTGTTATTGAAATTATGTTTTTGATTCTTTTTTTGAACCTTCAAAATTTTGGTTAAGAATTTTGTTTTCTTGCATCAGCAGATGAACATAAGTTAATATAGAAAATTTTAACGTCTTTTTATGGTGGAAAACACATTGATTTGGAAATTCTTGCAAAAATCAGATAATTGGTGGATTTTAAAGAAACTTTCAGGACTTCTTCACAAATGAATGAAATTATTTTGGAAATTTTTTTTTATTTTTGAAAATCTTGTTAAGTTTTTTCATTTGTTCCCCACTCCACATTTAATTTTAATAAATTTTGTGAAATTCATTTTTGTAACTCTTATTATGGACACTTGTCTTAAAAAAATTTTTTTTTTCAATGAATGATAAATTTTTACAAGAATTGTTTACATTTTTTTTCAATTTTAATTATGATGATATATAAAGTTTTAAAATTCTATATTAATATTTAGTGGTTAGGTAATATTGTCATTAAGTAAAAGCTACATTTAATAATAACAAATGGAAAAGTGACTTTCCAGTTTGTTTGTTTTTTTATCTGAATTTTTTATTTTGTATGTATATAAATGTTTTGTAAATATGGGTATCCATACACAGTATTATCAGAAAATAAGAACAGTAACTACAGTAAATTTAAAATTTATTGGTAATTTTTTTAACATTTCCTAAAATATTAAATTTTAACTCATGGCAAATCTATGCTAGATAATTTGGGATGTTTCTAATTTTGACATTTTTATAAAGTTCCTGAAGGTGCTATATCATTAAAAAAATAATAATATTTACTATAAACATACATTTGAAGGAAAGAATTAGAAACAAACTCAAAATCAGTATCAACTGGGTCACTGTGAATAGGAGTTACCATGTTGAAAAACCTGTAACCTTTAATAAATCTTAGTTCAAAACATCACGGATTAGAATATTTTCCTAAATTTTTAAAATTACTGTGTAAATAAACAAACTATATAAAATAGGCATTCATGTTGTACTTGTCAAGTAATTTTTAGTTAGGGGCTCTTTATTTAAACTTAAAATTGTCAAGCATGGGCTAAATGTGTTAATATCTCATTAAAAAAACACCTATGGCCATGTTAAGAAAATATTTTGGTACCACTATATATATATATATATATATATATATATATATATATATATATATATATGGTACCACTAAATTTGTGGTGTTTTTCAGGAATGAAAATTAAAAAATCTCTATTTCCTGTTTTAAAATATTTGCCAAAAATAAGAGAATTATCAGATTCAAACCTAAAATTAAAGTAGGTACCTCGAAAGATTTACTAAAAATGATCATACAAATGAAAAAATACTCAAAATTTAATGAAAGTAAAAGTTTATATCAAAATCAGTTCTTATTAAAAGGAAATATCAAAGGATTTTTAATGTAAAAATTATTTGTTTTTTAAATCTTATTTTAAACCTTCAAAACTTTAGATAAAAGTCTTGCTTTTCTTACATTAATGTAGGACCATACATTTGTACAGAAGATTTCAGCATTGTTCTGTGATTAAAAACATTGAGTTGGAAATTCTTGCAAATAGTGCATATTTACAAATGAGTTAAGTTATATTTTAAAATTTGTTTCAAAAAATCTTTGATGCTATTTTTATTTGAAAAATCTGGTACCTCCAACTGAATTTTCTGAAATTTCAAAAGTTCTTTTTTGCAAAGCTTAATGTTTGTTTTAGTTATACGTACAAGTCCTTGGAGAATTTAAATCATGAAAATTTGGGGTTAAATGGAGCCTTTAGTTGTAGAAAATATGCTCTGAATTGTAAAAGAAAACCTACAATAAAACTAAGATATTAATTAGAAATGCATTTCATATATAAAATCTATGGAAACAATTTTCTTATAAAAACTTCCTTTTGATGAATACTAACTTTTTTCAGCTTTTAAAAAATTTAATTAGAATTATTTATAAACTTTTAAATCTTTTCAAGTTGTGTATTAATTTGTCATGGTCATGTGATATTGTTACTAAAGAAAAACTATATATTATAAAGAATTTAAAAGTTTTGTGAGTGTATAAACATCTAGATTTTTGTGAATATAGATATCCATAGACAACTCTTGTAGAAAATCTTAGCTGGAACTATAGTAAATTTAAAATTTACTGGTAATTTTTTAACACTTCCTCAACAGCACACAAAAAAATGAAACAAATCTTGCAAAGTTTGAAATTAACTTAATTTTTTATTCTGTATATGTCACAATGCAAAATATCTTGATAACAAATACAAGAAGAAGGATGAAACGTGAAATGTATGAAACATTGTGATTATAACAACAAAGATGAGAAAATTAATTCTACTTTAATAATGTAAATAGCAGTAAAACATCTTATTGGAAAAATAAAGCACTAATTTTACAATATAAAATTTATGTCTTTCGTGACATCACTGTAAGAACAAAAAAGCAGGAGATAAAAAGAGCTTTGTAAGCTTTATTAGGCTTAAAGCCAGCTATTAATCTCACCTCGAGCATTTATTTACAATGAATGCTATCACAAACCGATGTGAGATTTAATAGCTGGTCTTAAGCTGAAAATGGTAAAATTCATTATTCATAGTAATCTTACCAGTCACCACATTTCACTTCCTGGGACCTTTTTCTTTCTTTTTTTTTTCTTTACAAATAAACTATTTTTTGTTGTATGAATATTTACTATGTTTTTATTATGAAAGTGATAATGTAACAAATGAGATTATTTTTTTGTAAAATAATAGCCATTTACACAAAGATAATGATTACAAACCCCCACTAATGCTTAAACTCTTTAATTCTTTTTAACTTAATCATATTAAACAAACATATTAATTTAATCACTAAATGGGTTTGTGGCTTTTATGATAAAAGTTGAAAGTTTGTTAAAAACTTCAAACCAAAAATTGACTAACCTCGTTCCATATAGATTATACAGCAGATGAATGTTGAATAATTGACCACCTGAAATACTAAAATTTTACTGACTTACCAGGTGACTTAATATAAACCAAATCCCTTAAAATATTTTGATAGACAAAATTAAGCAAGACAGACTACTGTTGTATTAAATCAAAAGCAAAATATTTCTTCTGTTGAAGTAAATGAATGTTTTATGAAGTTTTTATTTTACATACATTTTCTTTAAATGTTGCACTTGGAGATAATATTATAGAAATAATTTTTTTTCTTTAATTGTATTTTCTTTTTCTTTACAGGTTTCTCTAAAATAAATTCAAAATACGAATCTTCATGGGAACAATACTGAATTAGCTAACAAAAACAGTAAATAAAAGTATACACCTTCGATGACTACAGGGCTATGTTTTTAAATGTCATTCTTTGACACACACTGGAAGGGAATCATTATACTTATGATTGTGTGAATGTGCCTGTCTCAGACTTTAAAAAGATGCACAATATACACTGTAAAGCAAGTTCACCCTTGCAGTTTATTTAGATAGATCTGTATTTCCAGATCACAGACATAAAAGATCATAAGAATGCTAAATGGGTTTGTGGCTTTTATGATAAAAGTTGAAAATTTGTTCTAAAAACTTCAAACCAAAATTGACTAACCTCGTTCCATATAGATTGCACAGCTGATGGATGTTGAAGAATTGATCATCTGAAATGCTAAAATTTTACTTATCAGGTGACTTAATGTACATGAAATCCTTTTGAAATATGTTCATAAACAAAATTAAACAAGACTACTGCTGTGCTAAATCCAAAGCAAAATACCATCTTCTTAAATAAATGAATATTTTACGGAGTTTCTAGTTTTACATATATTTTTTCTCAATGTTGCTCTTGGAGATAACATTATAGAAATAAATATTTTGTGTTTTTTTTAATTGTATTTTTTTTTTTTTTGTTACAGGTTTCTCAAAAAGAATTTCAAAATATGGATCTTCATTGGGACACTATTGAATTAGATAAAAATAAATAAAAGTATATCCCTTTGACAACTGCAGGGCTATGTTTTTAAATGTCATTCTCAGGCACACACAGGCAGGGAATCATATTTATGAATGTATGTGAATGTGCCTGTCTCAGACTTTAAAAAGATGCACAATATACACTGTAAAGCAAGTTCACCCTTGCAGTTTATATAGATAGATCTGTATTTCCAGATCACAGACACAAAAGATCATAAAAAACGCTAGTCAATTTAGATATCCCTGTGTTGTCTGTAAATCTGCTCATTAATCGTCATCATCAAACTATGTACAGTCACATGATAAAAAATACATAATTTTGCAATCTATGGATATATTTACACACTGTATCAACAGAAAAATTCACTTGGCAATGAAAACTGAAGAAAAGCGAATCAGTTTGCAGTCAATTTTTTGTAGTTATTGTGAATTTAAATTCAGTTTGTGAAAAGGATACCATAATGATGAAGAGAAATCATTTTCATGTAACTTCTGTTTTTACAATTAATTCTAAATTACTAACTGGAAAAAACTATATCTAATAATAGTCACTTTTCAAATGAAAACAATCAACTAAAAAACTTATGTGATCACATATTAAGGGAAATAATTTTCACATAGCTCACATTTAAATATTTGAACAACCCAGGGAAAAATCATATTCTTGTGATATTTATAGATCTTGACTTACAGAAGGGGGAATATGAGATGTAATGTGAAAAAAAAATTCATGAAAGTTTAATTTAAAAGATAGACTTAATCATATGTAAACCAAAAAAAAAACAAAAAACATTTCCTTGTAAAATTTGTTGATTTACTTTTTATCATTAAAAGAATATGCAAAAACAAATTGGGAAGAAAACATATCCTTGTGAAGTGTGTAGTGCTTCTTTTTTAGCAAGTGGATCTTTAAAAGTACATATGAGATCACATACTGGAGAAAAACCATATTCTTGTCAGTTATGCAAATCATCATTTTCACAACATATACATTTAAAAAACCATATGAGATCACACACAGGTGAGAAACCATATACTTGTGAAGTTTGTAGTGCTTCTTTTTTAGGAAGTGGATCTTTAAAAGTACACATGAGATCACATACAGGAGAAAAACCCTTTTCTTGTGAATCATGTGGATCAGCATTTTCACAATACATACATTTGAAACAACACATGCGAACACACACTGGTGAGAAACCATATTCTTGTGAAGTTTGTGGAGCTGCGTTTTCAGTAAGTGGAACTTTAAAAGTACATGTGAGATCACATACAGGAGAAAAACCCTTTTCTTGTGAATCATGTGGATCAGCATTTTCAAATAAATCGTACTTAAAAGAACATATGCGTACGCATACAGGTGAAAAACCATATTCTTGTGAAGTTTGTGGTGCATCATTTTCAGTAAGTAGATCTTTGAAAGTACACATGAGATTACATACTGGAGAAAAACCATATTTATGTCAGGTATGTGGATCATCATTTCCCCAATGTTCACATTTAAAACGACATATGCGAAAACATACTGGAGAGAAGCCATATCCTTGTAAAGAATGTGGTGCTGCATTTTCGGAAAGTGGAAAATTAAAAGTTCATATGAGATCACATACGGGAGAAAAACCATATTCTTGTGAAATATGTAGAGCATCATTTTCATATAGGTCAACTTTAACACAACATATCCAGACTCATACTGGGGATAAATATCATTGTGAAGTATGTGGTGCTTCATTTTCAGCCAGTGGATCTTTAGAAGTACATGTGAGATCACATACTGGAGAAAAACCATATTCTTGTGAGTCTTGTGGAGCATCATTTACACAAAGATCAACTTTGAAAAACCATATGCTTAGGCACACTGGGGAGAAACCATATTCATGTGATGTTTGTGGAGCTGCATTTTCAGAAAGTGGAACTTTAAAAGTACATATGAGATCACATACTGGAGAAAAACCATATTCCTGTGAAACATGTGGTGCATCATTTTCCCACAGTTCAACTTTGAAAAGGCATATTCATATTCATACTGGGGAGAAATTGTATCCTTGTGAAGTTTGTGGTGTTGCATTTTCATTAAGTGGAAATTTGAAAGTGCATATGAGATCACATACTGGAGAAAAACCATTTACTTGTCAGACATGTGGATCATCATTTTCACTGCGAGCAAATTTAAAGCGACATATGCAAACACATACTGGAGGAAAAAATGTATAATTTTAAAGTTTTAGATAAACATTTGTAGAAAGTAGAAATCTACTAAAACAATCAACTGCATCTTAGAGAAAATCATCATCTAACATTTTCATGTCAGCATTTTTTAAGGTTTTATAACTGAAAAAAAATATGCAAATACCAAAACCAAGTTACTTTCGTGGTCTTAATTTATGCTCTTGTGTATTCAATCTTTTCCATCCCACATTTCATTTTGGTATATATTTTGTTTCCTTAAAAGTATTTAATATAAAAATTATTAAAATGCATGAGTTTTATTTATTTATTTTGATTTTTTAATTTTACTATTTCTTTCTTTTTCTTTGCCTTAACTACTATTTATTGGATTCAAGGTCCTGGAGGAAAACAATGACTTGAATAAAACACTTAACTAAATGGAAAAATCAAATTTATAAACACATGCTGTGCTGATATTTATGGTGGTGAGGAATTAATTCAAAGAAAATGTAAGAAAAACAACTATTAAATTAATAAGATAATATTGCCTATTAATGTACTAGATTTGCCTTCAGTAAGCAGTTATATTCAATCTAATTACTAGGTAAACTATGAAGGATGCTAAGTCATGTAATTTAATGCCTAATAAATGAAAGTGAGTAAACAATACTGTTGTAATTTTTATTTGATTTTTGTGTTCCTTTACTTTTTATTTTTTTAATGTAATTCTTTTAATTTAATTTGATAAATTATGTGTTCTAAATATTAGATTTTGATTTACCGATTTAAAAAAATATGGTCTGTAGGTTGACTCAAGAAAGGAGTATTTTTAGTAATCCCAAACAGACTGAGGTTATAGTGTGAACATGTCAAAGTACTGAAATTTTCTTCTATTTCAACTGCTGATGTCTTGTTTATTTTCTAGGCTGTTTTTATAAAATTAATATGTGAATTAAATTTAATCTTTCCTCTTTCTAAGAATACAATTCTTTTTCATGTATGATTTTTAGTTTATATTCCATATATTTTTAAATTATATCACAATTTCAATGAAAAACAGCGAGTTTCCATATTTTCAAAGTTGATGATAGTGATGTTTTTCAAATTAGTTGCTCTTTGAATTGTATCAGAATAGTCCCATCTTAATGAAAAAAGAATGCTCATTAATTTTGTGAGCAAACCATAATGTTTGGAAATTTTAGCAGAGGAAATACCAGAGAATTTTGACACTTAAAATAATTGAAATTAGCACCTATTTTTAGAACAAAGTCTCATCTTTAATAACCACTTTAAACCCATATAACAAGTGCATGCAAATCAAAAAGCATTCATTTCGTACAAAACTTTGGTCTGACATGAAAATTTGAATTGGTGATAAAATGAATGAATATTGCCACCTAAATACTGTTTTAAATCAAAATTGTTTCATTGATGGATATTACAGTTTAAATCTTTTTCTTATATTTTCTTTAATGATGCATTTTAAAATGAGGTATTTTTGTCTGGACTTTTCTGTCCCGTACAAGTCACTGAGGTAAAAACAAGATAATTGTGTTCATCACCAATCAATAAAAATGAGAGAAGAGTTAAAATTTCATGAGTATAATTTTATTAAAAACAAGAAATTACTTGACAAATGCATACAAATAATTTATAACCAAAAATAAATTAAAATGTAAAATAAAATTCTCACATGTTTTCAATAATAAAAGGTCACTTACTGGGGTCTTTCTGGATAATTCTTATTTTTAAATAAATAAACATTAATACACCATATTTTCAATTAGAAAAAAATAAATATATTAAAAGTTCATGATCTTTTTTTTTCTATTAACAATGCCTTTTGGCTGCTTCACTGATGATGAGAATAGACTCAATCTTTTTGGTTTCAAAAACAGTAAATAAATTTCTCAAAACAATTTTTTTTATTTCTTCTCTTAGAGTAGAAGAAAATAAAAGTAGGTAAAAAGTTACAATAGTAATAAGTATTTTTTCTTGAAAAATAAAATATTTGAATAGACACTTCATGTCATATTCTTATATAATAATTAATTTTTCCTTTGAAAAAATTCAATAAAACATTCTGGCCTAAATACATTTCTTTTAAAAACTGCAGTCACAGATTTTCTTTATTCTAAAGAAAATAAACTTTATAGTGAAGAAGACCACTGCCATTTCCAAATTTTATAAATAGAGAAACGGAATAACAAATTTGAGTGAAGTACATTACTGTTTACAAATGTTTTCTGCAATCTGAGAAACAGATTTGAGAGAAATAAAATTGTTCATGAGTATTCTCTGCACATTAGAGGAAAAGGTAAATGTCACTGGGGGTACAAAAACACACATGTTGAACAGAACAAAAGTGTTCCATCAGATATGGAATGAAAGAAGGTTTATTATTTGAAGATGTATATGCAACAGAGATGAATTGTCACAATGTATGAACTCGCTCTTAAAATTTTACGTTATAGAAAGTTTCTATAATGAAGAGACAAAATCATGTGTCTGATCTTAATTATATTTATTGCTGTACAAATTCAACAACTGTGTCAAAAGGCCAAAGGGAAAGTGGGTTAAAGCTGGTCAACATAAACTATCCTAGACTGAAGTAATCATATTCATGACCTATTCATCTAATTCAATTTGCACATTCACCACAAAAATCTATCCATCACCATTTAATCCTAAATATACCTTAATGCCACATATTCACAAGGAACCTACAAAAAAAAAAACATGCTATGACATGAAAATTTCAATTATGTAGAAATAGTTCGATATGAAATTCGGGGGGGGGGGGGGGCTGAAACAACAAAAATTCTACTTTGAATCTTAACTCAAAAGGATGCTGGGAACAGGCCAGGAATGACATATTAACTAAGTAAACAAAATGAGTCTATCTTAACTAGGGGTGGGGAAGTCATCAGGAAACCACCCCACTGTGTCAAAGAAGACTTAAAAAAGAAAATCACAGCTGGCCCCATTCATGAGAAGCAAGCTCGCCGCATTCACCTATCTTTTGCTGAAACCTTTCAACAACAAATGCTTTGTGTCAGTTTCGATTTTCATCTGGAGCTGATGCCCAAAGAATCTGACAAGGTCCTGATAGGAATAGCATTTATATCACAAGATTCACCCCATTTGCAATCGTCCAAATTACCATCTTAGCAACATTGAAAACACTATGCATTTTACACCTTAAAGAGGGCAACATATTATCATACGCATAAACAAGATCAATGGATACAAGATACTTGGGATCAATATGAGCTATCAACTCACCAACATTGTCCCAGAAAGAGTGCACCTTAGAAAATGGTAGAAGGTATGGGAAGCTGTTTCCTCTAAACCACGGTCACACTGATAGCGTTGGACAAATCCACCCAGCCCCCTCTGGATCCTTCGTCATTGACATATAGCACATTCTAAATCAGTTACCATTTAAGTGAAAACTCAGAGTTGATTAGGTCATCTGCTGCTGGTGCCCAAGATAAGAAAGAGTGCGACTTGGTTGCCAACATGCTGGACCATCCACAGAGGAGATCCTTCATGGATCTTAATATTATGCAATAATGCTCTAACAAAAAAACGTATTTTTCCAGTCAGAAGAGAAATGCAGATGATGATATCAAACAATAGCTATTATTCAAATCCACCCAATGAGAACTCAACTTTCCAGGCTAGTAACTGGTTGTCATAGCAACCCAAGCCACAACTGCAGACAATAAGGAAAGTTTTATTTTCAAATATTTATCATCTGCAACTACATTTTTATTTATACATTTATTTAACAAAGAATTTCTTACTTTCCTTTTTATTCAAAATCCTATTTTCTAACATATTTTATTAAAATAATTTTTTACAAAAACTTTATAAAGCAATTGTTTATTTTTAAAATGAATCCGATCTGACAGTTTAGACAAAATAAAACAGTATTAGACAGACTCTGTTCTTTTTAATCAAATATCTGTGTGTGAGTGCGTGCATGTGTGTAAATAATCAGTTTGTGTTAGGGCTGTCTTCTGTTATTTTTGCGTATTTATTTTCCACTGTTGTTAGAGATTGGGGATGTGCATGTGGTGTAATGGTTAAAGGAGAAATCAACAAGCTATGTTTGAATCTGAATTCAAAATTGTATGTGTCCCTAGTGACGTACATACTTTAACTGTAACTAAAGTCTGCTCAGCATAGCTGCAGCATAAACCACAGGTTGGCTGTGTGGGAAAAACAAACGGCCTGAGCAGGTTGACATGCTTAGAAATGAACAGCCATGCTGAAGATGAGAAATCACACTACTTTCATATCGAAACAGCTGTGATTATGATGTTAGAGATCATTGCTTAAGCTAGACAAAAGCTCTTAATTATTTATATCCAGGCTATTGTCCTCATCTTCGTTGTTTTTTCAGAATGTTTTGGCTGTTGATAATGACAACTCCTCATCCAAAAAAATAATTTAAAAAAGCCTTAAATTCAAATTTTGCTTTTAAAATCTTAACCATGTTTTTTGAAGGATGAAGAAACAATTTTATTTTGTGAATATTTTTGCAGTAATGGTTTTTTCTTTTTCTTTTCATTAAAATATTTACATAAAAGCGCTCTGTGCATTTCAATAAATATTCAAATGACTGTATTTTTAGCTGTTGAAATTTTTGTGTTAATCATTCCTTGACTTTATTTTTTTTATTTAAATTATTTTAATTTTTCCCTATTTCCTTACCAAAATAGTTCAAAAATATTAAAATTAAATTCTGCAACAAAAAACTAAAATTTATTATATTTCAAATAATTATTTTGTTTTTAGTCTGCATTGAATGTTGAAACTTTTTATATTTAAAAAAAGAAAATGAAAGCTTTATTTTTAAAGAAAATATCGCTTATCTCCCTTATCTTTCTAAAAACGCTAGATTACGACTTCTTCGATTTTAAAACTTTAAAGTCATTAATTGTCATTTTTTGTTTGATATGAATTGAAAGGGACAAAAATCCTACGTTAGGAAAAAAGTAAGTGATGTTGATTTGATCTTTTTTTTATTTTTTTGCATCGATGAAATGAAAACGATAGATTTACGAGGCTGGTAGAATGTAAAAAAAAAGAACTACATTTTAAAAGAAATCTTGAAAATGTGGAATATTGAAAAGTTATTTTCATTCTTTATTAAATTAAGTAATAAATATTTTAAAATTTTACAAATTAGTTGGTTCGTGAGATAAAATGGTTCGCTTTAAAAATGTACGAATTAAAATTTAAAATTCTTACGATTGCTTTTTGTTTGTTTTTTACACTTAGTTACTCTTGCTTGACCCTTACAACTTTTTAATTTTTTTTAAAATAATGAATTTAGTATTTTTTGCCACATCATAACTTTTGTTTTAAAACTCTTTAAAAATCCCTTTCTGTATGTAGTGTCGCTAAACAGCTTCTTTTGTGTCAGAATTTTCTCCATTGCTTTTTCCTTACTAATGACACAGTTAAAAAAAAATTTAATTTACTTTCCAAATTTACTTTTTTATACAGTTTTTTTTTCCAATGTCGATTACCCGAAAAGTTTTCATACAAAAAACAAAATGCCTCCAAAGAGTTTTTTTTTTATCGAAATTGTTTGAATTGATTTTTAATCAACAAAAATAGTAATTGAAAATGTATACAATTCCAAATTTATTTATTTATTTACTTATTTATTCTGTTTAGTATTTTGGGGCATTTTTTCATCATGTTTATTCATTTTTTAGCGAATATGTGGAGTTTCTGCTTAAGAATCGATTTCAAAACAAAATTTTTTTCCAGCCAATTTAATTTAAAATTGACTGGAAGGAATTTTTTAAATAAAGTAAAATATTTTCCTTATTGGAAATATTTTATTAGCTTGAAATTAAAACTAAAATAAGCTTCAAGAAGGATTTTTAATTTTTGAAATTAATTTTATTTCTAATTTATCAAAAATTTATTGCATTGCGTTTCTGTGGAGGTCTATTATGGAAATCATTCTTTTTCTTTTTTAAGCTTAATCTTTAATCAGTACCTTAAGTTTATAGAAATATACAAATTTATTTCACTTTAAAGCCTCCAACAAAAAATAGCATTATCTCAACTTTTTAAAATTAAAAATATTACGTACTCTTGAGTAGGTACCCCCACACATATATAGGCACTAAAAAAGAAAAAAAGTTACCCAAGGTTTAAAAAAATTCAAATGAATTTCTGTTCAATGATATACTAAAATGAACATACATAATGAAAAAAAACACCTCAAACTTTTAAAAACAGTGTTACCATCAAAAAGGAGAAAGGCAGTTAAAATGTTGTTTTCTTACACCAATAAAATTAACATGGGAAATTTTAGAATCTTTTTGCAGGGAAAAACATACTGATTTGTCTGATTTTAATGAAACTTTCCAGACTTTGTTAAAAACTAATTGTTTCTGAAACTTTTTTTTATTATTAAAATCTTAGTATTTTTTTTTTTACATCAGTTACCATCTGCTTCCTCTTTATGAAACTTCAAGGATCGCTCAACTGAAACACTCTAAACTTCTGCACATTATTTATACCTTTGAAATATTTGGGAGACAAAATTAAATAAAGATTCAAAGAGACATGCAAACACGAAGTGGGCAAAAACTATATACTGATGAAGTTTTAGGTGCTTCTATTTTAGGAAGTGAATCTTTAAAAGTAGACATGGCTCGAGAAAAACCATATTGTTGTGAAGCATGTGGAGTGTCATTTTCAAACTGTTCAACATTAAAAAGACATATGTGCAAACACAGTGGTGAGAAACCATATTCTTGTGAAGTTTGTGGAGCAGCATATTCAGACAAAACATCTTTAAAGCGCCATCTGCTTCCTCTTTATGAAACTTCAAGGATCGCTCAACTGAAACACTCTAAACTTCTGTACATTATTTATACCTTTGAAATATTTGGGAGACAAAATTAAATAAAGATTAAATGAAAGTGCATCTTTACGAAGATGCACTGAATTACACTGAAACAAAAAAAACATTTTGCGTATTTTTATGCAGTTTCTAGTTTTAAATATATTTTGACACTAAATTTTTTAAGTGTTGCTCTTCAAGAAAAGATGGAAATGAATCTTTTGTGTTTGTCTTTCATTGTATTTTCTTTTTATTCACAGGTTTCTCTAAAAGGATTTTGAATTATGGATCTTCATTATAATAATGTAATTTCCTGCATATTCAACTTTTAAAAGGGATGTTAGAACACAAAGAAGAGAAATCATTTACATACAACTTCTGTAATGCTGCTTTTTCAACTAATTACAATTTACTTACTCATAAAAACTCAAACTAGGGAAAAACATATCATTATCCATTCTGCATATTAAAACCTTTGAATGTTAAAAAATCCTATGAGATTATACACATTAAATAGCTACATTCTTACACTATTTACATTATTCAGACCATTGTCCTCATCTTCGTTGCCATTTTAACAATGTTTCAGTCATGCTAGGAATTTCAAATTGAACCCTTTCTTATGATCATTCTCATTCCTTGTGTGAAGCCACTTCTTGTAGTCATGAGTTATAAACCTAATGTTTCAGTAACCTTTTTTTACCAGAGTTCATATTGCAATTTTTTTATGTTAATGGTTTTTTCTTGCATTTTTTTATGTTAATGGTTTTCTCTAGTATTTTTTGATGTTAATGGCTTTCTCTAATATTTTTTACCAGAGTTCATATTGCAATCTTTTGACACTAATGACTTTCTTTCACAATCCATATTACTGGTTCCTATATTGTATTCATCTCTATGTTTGGTCGGCTTAGGAGATTTTTATGTGTTGATTCCTCGAGTTTATGTAATTTCCAGTGGTGTTCTCTATCTATTATTTCAACTTCATCCCATAGGAGGCATAGCTACATTCTTGTCAGGCATTTGAATGACAATTTGCACGTAGCTCACATTTAAAATTACATTTGAGCATGCTGGGGATAAGATGTTTCTATGACATTTATAGAGTTTAATTTACAGAGAGCCAAAAATATAACAGAAAAATTTTCATGAAACTTTAATTTCTTAAATACAGACAAATTTGTTGATTGGCTTGTTCGTGTTTGTTCTTCAAAATTTTGTTAATCTGCTTGTTCATTTAAATTATCTTCAAAGAGACATGCAAACACGAAGTGGGCAAAAACTATATACTGATGAAGTTTTAGGTGCTTCTATTTTAGAAAGTGAATCTTTAAAAGTAGACATGGCTAGAGAAAAACCATATTGTTGTGAAGCATGTGGAGTGTCATTTTCAAACTGTTCAACATTAAAAAGACATATGTGCAAACACAGTGGTGAGAAACCATATTCTTGTGAAGTTTGTGGAGCAGCATATTCAGACAAAACATCTTTAAAGCGCCATATGCAAATCCATACAGGAGAGAAACCATATTCTTGCCAATTATGTGAATCATCATTTTCAGACAGTACACATTTAAAGCGACATATGAGAACTCATACTGGTGAAAAACCATATTTTTGCCAGGTATGTGGTTCATCATTTTCCGACAACACAAATTTAAAGCGACACATGAGAACCCATACTGGTGAGAAACCATATTCTTGTAAAGAGTGTGGTGCTACCTTTTCAGTAAGTGGAAACTTAAAAGTGCATATGAGATCACATACTGGAGAAAAACCATATTCCTGTCATGTATGTGGATCATACTTTTCTCAACATGCTAATTTAAAACAGCATAGACGCCAACATACTGGAGAGAAGCCATATACTTGTGAAGTTTGTGGTGCTGCATTTTCACAAAATGGAAGCTTAAAAGTACATATGAGATCACATACTAGAGAAAAACCGTATTCTTGTCAGTTATGTGGAGCATCATTTGCACGCAGTTCAACTCTAAAAATACATATGTGTGTACATACTGGCAAGAAACCACACTCATGTAATGTTTGTGGAGCTACATTTTCAGGAACGCAAAATTTAAAAGTACATGTGAGATCACATACTGGAGAAAAACCATATTCTTGTGAAACATGTGGCTCATCATTTTCATGCCGTTCAACTTTAAGAAACCATATACGTACACACACTGGTGAGAGACCATATTCATGTGATGTCTGTGGCACTGCATTTTCAGCCAACAGAAAATTAAAAGTGCACATGAGATCACATACTGGAGAAAAATCTTATTCTTGTTAATTGTGTAGAGCAGTATTTTTAGGCAGTAAACATTTACAACAGCATATACTGGAGAGAAACCTTATGCGTGTGAAGTGTGTGGTGCTGCATTTTCAGAAAGAGGAAACTTAAAAGTTCACAAATAAACATATTAGAGAAAAACCATATTCTTGTGAAGCAGTAGGTTGATCATTTTCTCACAATTTAAGTTCTAAAAATATATTCATATATATATGCTGGGAAAAACTATCCATGTAGTTTTTGGAGATGCCTTTACAAAAAAGAAAACAAACATTCTGGTAATAACAATGAAATTGACAGCCTTATTCAGACTCTCATAATAATTCATTACAATGTGTCCATTAAGATTTTAATGCATCATCGATGCAATATCTGGTTGTATCGAAATTATATTTGCTTTTTGATTTACCCTCATATATATATATATATATATGCACATGTACAATTTCTTCCTAGTTAATATTACAATGATTTCCAAGTCAGAAAGCAGAAATTTAACATAATACTTGTACTCTTTTTATCCTTTGTAATCTTATTTCATTATATATGGTTTGATAATAATAATAACTAATAGTAATTGGTTAAGTAAGGTCTAATCCTCTCTACTATAATAAAACCCACTGTGTATTTGTGTGCGTGTATATATATATATATATATGTTTCTCTCCTGTCATGCTCATAAAGAGAAAAAAAAGCATGGCAGTGTCAGCTCAGTTCATTCTCTTTAGTACCAGTTATAAAAGCTCGTGCTGTGTTTGTACTTTTGACAGACAGTGCCTTATTTTATTTTTTTGCAATAATTATGTCATCGAGTAGTCAAGAATATATATATATATATATATATATATATCCTGTCATACACAGAGGTTTAGATTATTTTCTATTATGCCTTAATATAAGATACTCAATAGCCGGTACATCAATATAACACATCACTCAATAATTCCCAGGCCTAACTAATAAAGCAACAACTTATAGACAAAATTCTACTTTATTCATCGACATAGTCTCCTTGTAAGGTGATACACTGATTCCAATGCTTCTCTAACAATTTGATGCCGTTCCTGTAGAACAATTTTTCTTTGGCTTCAAAATACGCCTCAGTTTCCAATATCATTTCTTCATTGGAGCTAAATCTCTTTTCCTGGAGCATTATTTTGAGGTCTGCAAACAGCCAACAGTCATTGGGGGACAGATCTAGAGAATAGGGTGGATGTGGAAGCTATTTGAAGTGCAATTCATGTAGTTTTGCCACCATTGCGATTAACTTGTGACACAGTCTTGGTGAAAAATCACTTTTTCTTCCTTTGTGACCATTTTTTGGCGATTCAAATGCTCTATTAATGCTATACAATATTCACTGTTGATGGTTCTTCCTTTCTCAAGGTAAGCGATGAACAAAATAATACCTTGTACATCCAAAAATATGGAGGCAAAAACATTGCCTGCTGATGTTTGCAGCTTTGGTTGCTGTGGACGGCTTTTACCTGCTGCTGTCCTTTTAGCTGACTGCCAATTTGACTCCGGAGTGAAGTGGTGGATCCATCTTTCATCCAGGGTCAGATATTTATGCAAAATCTTCTTCTTACTTCGAAACAGTTGCAAACAACACTCTGGATCATTGACACTTTGTTGTTTTTGATCGACTGTGAGTAAACGCAGCACCCATTTTGAACACAGATTTCTCACTGACAAATGCTCATGCAAAATGGTGAATACACTGCCTTCTGATATGTTTAACTCTTCTGCTATCTCGCACAACTTTAATTTATAATCAGCCAAAACGAGTTTGGATTTTTTTGGTGTTTTTCGTGACAATTTTGGGTGACCTGAGCATTCAACACTATTTCAGTATTTTTTCCTATCAAAAACCAATACTTTATCAACACACGAAATTCAGATTTTTCCATTGTTTTGAAAATTTTTAACAGTAGCTTCACTTAAATAACTAATTTGTAAACTAATAATCCAGTTGGGCCAAATTTTTTTCATGTGCCATATGAAGGTTAGTACTTCATAAAAATCATATGCATTTTTTATTAGTGGTGCCGTCTATATATCAGGTTCGAGACTTATTGAGTGATATGTTATGTGTTGCCATTATTTTAGACAGCATATTGATATAAATATTTTGACAGCATAGGCCTACTCATAATAATAATAATAATAATAACTAATACTAATGGGTTAGGTAAGGTCTACTAGTATCAATAATAATTAATAGTAATATGTTAGGAAAAGGCTATGTAAATAAATTCAGACAAAAAATCTGGAGTGGAATCCTGAAGACAGCTGTCAACACTGTCAACTTCTGCCACCAAGCTGGTCCAAAATGTAATGCACTATATTCCTTTGGATCTTATAGGTATATAAACAAGGGCTGTGTGATCTGGGAAGTGCCATGACCTTTGCTATAATAATAACAAGTTGTTATGGTGACGGTCGTGGAAGTGTATAGCTACCATATATCATCACCCAGGCCTGCACTCTAGAGAGATCACTCCATTCTCGCTCCCTGGTGAAAGCACAAGTGAGGAGACCTCCATTTTATGAGTTATGAGTCAATACTTGACTGGCGGGAAGTTGGATGCTATGAGTTGTCTTCAATGGTGGGAAGAAATACTGTATTCAATTGGTCAACAACCACTGAACACTATATCTTCTGGCATATATTATAAAAATCTTGTTGACATTAATTAACCCATTGAGGTTGATAAGCTGTAAAAGAAAATGAACGAATCTGTCCCCTGAGCAAGATGGGCATGCTTGATGGTGACCAGCCATGCTGAAGATGAGAAATCACACTGTTGAAACAGCTCTGATTATGATGATGTTAAAAGATTGGTGTTTAAGCAAGAATAAAAGATCTTAACTATTTACATCTGGTTTATTATCCTCATCCTTGTAATTTTTATGCTGATGTTTCAAGCTGTTAATAATAACACCTCATCTAAGTAAAAGTGAACAAAAGTCTTAAGTTATATAAAAAAATTAAGCTGCTTGAGCGTGTATTGTCTGCTTTTCTGAGAGAAAGCAGTCATTGCATTTAACTCTTGCTTAGTTTTTTGAATTTCAAAAGTAATTTTGGTACATGACAATTTGTGGGAAAACAATTGTTTGTATTTCATCCAGAACCAATCAAAAAGTTTCCCTCCAAATTTCAACAAGTGAATTTGGAGCCTATCTGGAAATAATAAAAGGGGGCTAAAGGAGTTGATTAGAGGAGTCGACAAACATCTGTTGCTGGGACCCAGGTCGCTCCAGTCCTGAAAGAAAAACAATACAAAAGAAATTTGATAACCACCATTTGAGAATTGATAGGAACATTAAATTCACTCCCACATCAATGAAAATATTTTGGCTGGTATGATTATTCTATCCTTTGCAGTTACTTCGAACTTTGCTTTGAAAATTTCTACTGATTTCAGAAAAGTTTTTCTCCTCTACATTTTATATGTAGTTTTGTTTTCTGAGGACCATATGCAGCATTGTAATTTTTATTGTAAAAGGGTACATTTCATTTGTATTGATTAATTTTATATACATATTATTGACCACAATGCACTTAATTTGTGTAATTCATTCATTACTTTGTGTGTTAACAATAAATTTATCATTTGTTTTTAAATTCAACTCATCTGTTTTTGTTGCATGCCCATATAAATTAAATGTAATCTCAAACATTTGTTTGAACTATTTTTTTCCGTAGGATATTTTTACCAAATAAAAAATTTCTTTAGTTAAGTTCAAATGATGCTTTTCAAAAAAGAAAGAAGTGATTTTAATATGCTCATATTTTCCAGTAATTTACATAATTGAACTATGTGTATTTCAATGAATATTCAAGACTTAGGTTCTGCCACTAATTCACTGAAAACACAGCATAGCATGAAGAAAAAAGATCCCTAACTTAATAAAAACAAAGTTTTTCTGTCAAAATGTTTTTTTACTTTAAGAGTATTTTTTAATTATTTTTAGAACATTTTTAATCCTTTGTAACACATTAAAAATTTTGGTTAAAAACCTTGTTTTCTTTTTGTTTTGTTTTTTTTTGGGGGGGGGGGGAGGTTGCAGCAGATGACCAGATTTTTACCAGATTTTAATATGATAAATGTAATCATGGTAAAACTCCTTTGTTTCCAGTTAATTTGGAAATTCTTGCAAAAAGTCAAATAATTGTCAGATTTTAATGAAACTTTCAGGACTTATTCACAAATAAATAAGATTATTCTTGGAATTATTATTTTTAGAAAATCTTGATATAAGTATTTTTTTTTTTACATGTTACCCCCTCCTCCACATAATTTCATTAAATTTCTAGAAATTCAAGACTAATGCAAAACTTTGTTTTATTAGTTAAATGCAAGATCTTTGGGGAATGTAAATCATCATCCATTTTTTTTTTCAATCAGTTACAACTTTTAAAGAAATCTGCTCTGAATAGTAAAATAAAAAATGCGGTAAATTTTCGTTTTAATTCCCATCGCTTTTCCCCTTCAAATTTATCCAAAATAGCATTATCTCTGTGCAAATGTATATGCTGAACTCAAATCAAGTGTTAGTTATTGAAGAAACTTACCTTTTTTTTATCTAAATGTCCATAAAAAAAACGAACTATATCTTGCACTTTTTCTCCCCCGTAACTCTTACGAAGTCATGTAATTAACTGCAGAATGATGGACTGTGTAATGCAGTGAATTTTGGCACATTTTTGCTGTATTTTTCTTCATTTAATGATACTTCCGGTGATGTACTTCGGGAATTAAAGTAATGCGCTATTGTATTTCTATGCTTATTGCTCTCAAAACAGGAAGTACATTGCCGGAAGTTTTAGTAAAGTACGAAATTCGACAGAAAATTGCTTCCTACGTAGAACATCATTCTGCAATTAATTACATGACTTCATGAGAGTTACAGGAGAGAAAAAGTGCAAGATATAGTTCGTTTTTTTTATGGACTTTCAAAGCAAAAAAGGTAAGTTTCTTCAATAACTAATTGTTGATTTGAGTTCAGCATATACATTTGCACAGAAATAACCCTATTTTGGATAAATTTGAAGGAGGAAAAGCCGTTGGTACCTAAAACGAAAATTTACCAAAAATGTAATAAACTTGTGACATTATTCAATTAGATATGCTTTTAATTGCTTTTAAAAATATATGCATATATATATATATATATATATATATATATATATAAAAGACTTTATAATCTGAAGAAAAATACTTTTTCAATAAATAATGAATTTTAGCTAGCATTTTTTAATTTTTACTTTTTTAATTATAATTTATAAAGTTTCAAAAATATTTTAAAAAAATTTTAAAGCCTTGTTGCAGTTAAATCATTACATTAAGCAAAGACTATATTTGCTAATCAAAAATTGCAAAGGTTAATATAAATCTTTATGCAGTAAGATTCTGAAAATAATTTTTTATTGTGTGTGTGTGTGTGTGTAGAAATATTCTGTTTTTTAAATATGGTTTTTCATACATTTCAAAATTCAGTAGCTATTGCAAATCATCCCTTCAAAATTTAAAGTCAGTTTTATTTTCTTAATTCTTTGTTCGCTCATTTTTTAAAACTTATTGTAAATTTTTAAAAAAAATTGAAAAAGCTTTCATTTTAACTTTAATTGAAGATTTTCATGATAAAACTGTGTTTTTATTAAATTTAGGGATTTCTTTCATGTATGTTCACTTTTTATCTAATGTTTGAGAAGTACCTAATATAAATTTACCATTAAAAAAAAGTTCTAATTTTTTTATCTTTTTGGATAAATGAGAATGAGCAAAACTAAAAAAAAGTTAAACAATTAATATCATAACCATGATGATAACAATTATTAATAATAAAGAATAGAATGAAAAATAAGATATTAAAAAATATAAATTAATAATAGATAAAATCTGATGAAATTTCATAAATTATGAGTTATGTCTATCGTATATTCATTATTATCTCAGTTGATAATTTTTTTAATTATTTTAAGAAAATTTTTATATATTAAATTTTAACTTTTCAGAAAGCAGCTTCAAATGTAAGGCTATAAAGCTGAAGTAACTAAAATTGAATAAAATAGTAGAGAATTACTGAAATATGTTTTTTTTTTAATTACTAGGTGGTTAAAAACCAAAAACAAAAAGTTCTCTTAGGTTTAATAAATTTATATCAATTCTCTTTAACCATACTTAGCTTGTCTACACGTCTAGTTGTCAGTAAAAAAAAGACATCCGTGATTAAGAAATGTTTGTATACTACATTTCATGCTATAAGCAAGTAATACTTTTTTAAATCACATAAATTTAACTTTAAATTTGCTAATTTTCCAATAACGATATATCGCAGAATATATTTTATTCTTGCTGTATTTTTAAATCCGAGAATTATCTTTGTTTACAAACATATCAATATATGAAAAATGGCCGATAAACTGAAAACTCTGAAAATATTGAGATTCTAATCAATATAATTTCTATTTGAAATACACCAGAGAGTATTTTGCTTACTAGAAATAGTAAATTTAATCAATCAGCTTTCAATTAAAGTTAAGAAATGAAAGTTTCACGAAAGTTTTTTTTCATTTTTAAAGATTCATTTAAAAACTTAGGTAGCGAAATTTAGTGTTGGTAACTACAAAAATAGCGGTTACTGTTTTTTTTTTTGAGATGTTGAAATTTTTTTTTTAATAATTTTATTCAATTTTGTAACAACAAATTCGAATTAGTTACATTTATTTCAAATAATTACTTTCTTTTTAGTTTGCACTGAAATTATTTTAAAAAAATAAAAGTAAAAAAAAAGCTTCCTTTTTAGATAAATAATTTGGATTCTCTCCCTTGCCTTTCTAAAAATGCTGTCTTTGTTCGAAATTACGAATAAAATTACTCATGTTCTCTTTTAAAGTCATTAGTAATTTTCATTTTATTTGTTATGACTTGAATAGAAGAAAATTTCTGCATTAGAGAGACGTAAGTGATTTCGATTTTTGTTTTTCATTTTATTTTTGTATCGATGAAAATGATTGCTATTCAAATTTTTTTTCAAATGATTGCTATTCAAATTTTTTTTATTCAAATGAAATTGAATCTTATGTCAACTTTTTTTGTACCAAAACCAAATTAGTTTTCTTTTCATTAAGTTCTGAATATTTTATTAAACTTCAATAATTCATTGGTAGTTTTTTTTTTAAATGAGTCTTCTAACATTAACAATAATTAAAAAAATGAAAAAATTATAGCGATATTACAATTATATTTTTTGTTACACAATTAACCGCTTTTTTTTACACCATATATTTTTAAGTTTTATTTATTTATTTTTATTTTAATAAATAAAATCTGTTCTAGACAATGTGTGTCAGGATTTTCTCTATTATTTCTTGTTACTGATGCTAATGTCTTTATTTATTACATGACGATAAAATTTACATTTTCTTTTTTACGGGTAATCAACATCAGAAAAAATGTATACAAATTTTATACATTTTTTTTCTGGTGTCAGCGGACCTGTACGATCGGCCTCGCCTCCCACCCAACTGTATTTTTTTGCTTTTCATTTCTTTTTACTTTTTTCAGTGCATTCAATATTTAAAGATTTTTAGGGGGGTGCTCAGCTTCTCATACAATGTTCTAGTAAATTGATTTCCCAAAATGGTCTTTTTCATTAATTTCCTACTAGTTTTTGAAAAAAAAAAAAAAAAAGAAAGAAAGAAAATAAAAAAGGGGCAACAACTCGTCATTGTCTTCTACTCGACCACAAAGCGTGTGTTTCCGTTATGGGGGATCGATTTACAAGAATGTTGTATGAGAAACTGAGCACCCCTTAAAAATCTTTAAATATTGATTTTTTTTTTTCCAAATTCTTTTTGCTAATCTGAAAGTTTAGTGTCTAATCAATAAGAATGAATTTTAAAAAATTAAAAACAAATGAAAAGCAAAAACATTACAGGTGGGGGGTTCCGGTCATACAGGTCAGCTCTGGTGTCGATTACTAGCCGAAAATGTTTTTGTTCATGCAAGAGACTTCATCAAATTAAATGAATACTTTTTATCGGACTTGTTTGTTTTAAGTTGTTTTCAATTTTAAGAAGAAATTTTGTTGAATGTATTTTTTATATTTTGAGTGATTCACTTCTCATTTCTGAATACAAATGGATACGTGTAATTGTACAGTGGCGATTGTGGAACTCTGAAAGTGTGTGGAGGGTGCTTAGGGGCCGAGATTTTTTTGAGGAGGAGAGGGACAAACTCAAGCAAAATTTGTCATTCATAGTTGTAGTGGAAGTAGAGTTCAAATCTATTGATGCCCTCTTTTCCACTCTCAAGCTGTTTGAAACTTAAAGTTGGAGGGATCGACCGGGGGGTCCAGAAAAATCGAAATTATGTTTGGTAACATAGTCTTTTGTTATTTTTAAAAATTTGTTTGCAAAAATGATTTTTTTTTTAATCATATCACCCCGAGCAAGGCAGTAACGCCACTGATGTGCAGGGGGCTACATAGGAGTGAAAAGATTGGAAAAGAGAGAACCGGAAGCCACATCCTAAACAGGCAACAGGGAATGAGCCTCTTCACCTGTTCAGTAAACGTGGGTGGAGTGTGAACCGGGTCTATTAAACAGGTGGAGAGGCTCATCCCTTGTTCCCTGTTTAGGATGTGGTTTCCGGTTTTCTCTTTTCCAATCTTTTCACTCTTTTCTTTTTTTTAATTTTTTTCAATTGGACTAGATAGACTAAACTATCACCCGGTTCACACTCCACCCACGTTTACTGAACATGTGAAGAGGTTCATCCCCTGTTCCCTGTTTAGGATGTGGCTTCCGGTTCTCTCTTTTCCAATCTTTTCACTCCTATGTCGCCCCCTGCACATCAGTGGCGTTACCACCTTGCTCGGGGTGATATGATTAAAAAAATATATATATAATTTTTGCAAACAAATTTTAAAAAATAACAAAAGACTATTTTGCCAAACGTAATTTTGATTTTTTCTGGACCCCCTCATCATTAAAGAACAGATATAAAACCTTTTAAAAACCAGATGGATATATATATATATATATATATATATATATATATATATATTCATATAGATAGGTATGAGTTTGTAACCCTGGGTTTCACGCTTTTGCGATCGTCAGACAAACTGATTAATTATTTTTTAAAAATTGGTTATATTCGTGTATTTTTGTGGAAGTGGGGGGAAAAAATCTGTCGTCACGACAGACGCAGACATACATATATATATATATATATATATATTATATATATATATACATTTGTACACCCATCAACGCGCGCAAGGACACACACACACACACGTACGCACGTTTGGTCACTGAGTCTTGCATAAATATACACATGTGAATAAGTACCACATATATATAATATGTAAACAATATAATATATATAAGAAATTGCATATTTATATATGTATATATATATTGATATTTATAATTATATACATACACTTTTGACATATATATATAAAGAAGCAGTTGTTTGGTAGGTAACATTTTTACATTTTTTTACAAAAATGATTACTTTTAACTATAGAACATATGCATGAATTAAAGATTTTAAATGAGATCTACTGATCTCATTTTTTTTATTTTTGTCATTCCTACAACAACCCTGTCATGCAAATACCCTCAAGAATTATATGAACCCATATCTTCTTCCCCACCCCATCTGTGTGTCAAATAGTAAGGCTTGTATCAGGAAAAAATCATAGCTCTCACAAAAAAATTGTTAATCCAGTATTCACTCAAAGAAAAAAATGTTTCATTTTTAAATAGAACACAAACGCTTGATAAGCCATAAAATCGATGCCAGTAACTCTTACTATATTTCCACCATATTCCTTGACTCTGTTGTTAAAATTCAAAGAAACTAATGTCATTCTATATGGATTTCATAACTGCCTTATAGATTAAAAGTAAAGATACTTGTACCATCTGTAATTTTGAGAAAAGTCAACACCCGAATATTTATTCAGATTGTTGAATTCATTCATTTCATTCTTTATCTCTGTGCATCTTTTAAAACAAAAAAATATTTTAAACAAAAAATATTGACAATTTATTACTGAATTCACACATCTCTCTCTCTCTCTAATATATATATAGTCACCTGCAGACAGATCTGTTTCACTGTATTACAGCTCATCAGTATGGTTAGACATCCTATTGCTTTTTAACCCAGGATTGAAACCTGACCGAATTGGCGCCAGTTGGCAATTCTACCTCTAAGCTATGGGCACTTGGTAGAAGGAGGCAGACCTTTAGCGCATGATGTATCATACGCCAATAGCTAAAGTACTCTAATTGATTACTGAATGAGCGATGCATAGATGCTAGAGTAGCTGCTGTTTTTTCAAAGTCTACCATTCTTCCAGAGTGCTCAATCAGGGTGTCAGAGTGTACACACACACACTACAATGTTTCAACTAATTCCATATCCCTGCTGATTTATAAAATTAAAGAAAGTAACTTTGTTTTATATAAATTACACAGCTGATGGATGTTGAAAAATTGATCAAGTGAAACACTCTAAACCCTTGCACAATACTAATCAGATAACCTGATATAAGCCACCTCCTTTAAAATATTTTGGGAGACAATTAGATGACGATTCATGAAAGTGCATCTTCTTTAATGTTGTCTCCCAACATACAGTACTATAAACTGTGTTACATCTAAATAAAACCATCTTCTTTATTTTAAGCAAATATCTTGTTTTATGCAATTTCTAGTTTTACATATTAGGACCTTGAATAAGTTCTTGCTGTTTTCCAAAAGTTGGTATTTCCAGAAATGTGTGCATGCAGTTTCATATGGTAACACAAGAACTACTTTATGGCTTGAAATTCAGTAATTGTCATTTCACTGAAGTGGAAACAACTTTGTTTTTTTATAGTGTTAAACATGTCAGATTTTGTGGCAAAGAATGTGTATTTGTGGGGAATTTTACTGCACTACTTTATTCAAAAGAAACCTGCAGCTGAAGCACACAGAATTCTTGTTGAGACTTACAATGACCATGCTCTGTTGGAAACAACATTCAGAAATTGGTTTAGACACTTCAAAAATAATGATTTTGATGTTGAAGATAAAGAACTGTCTGGCGCATCAAAAAAGTTTGAAGACAAATAATTGGAGGCATTACCTCTTAAAGACTTTTGTTAATGCAAACTGAACTTGTAGAATCATTAGAAGTTGATTTCACAACAGTTTTGAAATGTTTGAAAGCTGTAGAAATGATACAAAAACAAGGGCATTCAGTGGTGTACGAGTTGATGCCAAGAGACGTTGAACGGTATCTTGTCATGTGTGAACAGCTGCTTCAATGACAGAGAAGGAAAGGTCTTTTGCATCATATTATGCCCAGCATTGAAACGTGGATACAGTATGATAACCCTAAGTGTAGAAAATCATGGGTAAGCCTGGTAATGCATTGACATTGGCGGCAAAGCCAAATATCCATGGTTTGAAGCTTCTGCTCTGCATTTGGTGGGATCGGCTGAGTGTAGTTTATTATCAGCTGCCAAACCAACCGAAACCATCATGTGCGATTGCTATTGACTACAATTGGTGCATTTGAGCATTGAAGAAAAAACTGCCAATATAAGCAGAGACATGACAAAGTACTTTTGCAACATGACAACGCTAGGCTACATGTTGCAAAACAGGTTAAAATCTACTTGGAAACACTTAAATTTGAAGTCCTACTCCCACCCACCATAAACACCAGACATTTCTCCGTTTGATTACAACTTGTTCCAATCAATGGCACATGGCCTGGCTAAGCAGCACTTTCATTCTTATGAAGACACTAAAATTGGGTCAATTCGTAGTTAACTTTTTTCCAATGTGCAAATTAAATGCTGTCAGAAAGATAGGAAAAGTAGTGGCTAGCAATGGACAGAACTTTCAGTGTCATGTTTCTTACTAATTTTTGTAAATAAAACATTATTTTTTGAAAAATCAGTGATAATTTATAAAAGGTCCTAATATATTTTCATTACTTTTTTAAATGTTGTATTGGCTTCAGTCCTGACAAGAATGACTGCAAACACTTTCCTTCTCTCCAATTTATAGACAGATGCACACAAATGCATGTTGGGATTTTTTTCCTAACAGATAAAATAGGCCTGTTCTCCTTGCCTTAAAGTCAGGACACTACGTTCTTTTGTCCAAATTCTCTTTTGAGTGTCAATTCCAATTTTTAGTTTGTGAACTTTTTGCTGTATTATTGTTGCTATGCCTTGCATATATTGTTGGCTTGGTTTATGTTATTTTTTGCCTGATTCTTTTTTTTTTTTTTGTTATTTTAATTGCAAACTTTGTCAGTTCTGTTTGTGGAACAGTTCTGTTGATTATTCTGCACAGCCATGGCTACTTAAAATGTTTTTGAAAAAAATATTATAGAAATAAATCTTGTGTTTTTCTTTCATTTATATTTTCTTTATACTTACAGATTTCTTTAAATGGATTTTAAATTCTGGATCTTCATTGTAACAATAATTTTCCACATATTCAACTTTTAAAATGGAGGTTGTTAATGAAAAAAATAATTTTCATATGACTTTGACTATGACTTCATATGACTTGCTTTTTTCAACTAATTACAAATTATTAACTCGTGTATGCACACTAGAGAAAAACATTAACCATTTTTTCCTATTAAAAACCTTCAACTTTGGAAAATCTTGTGCTTACATACTATATTAAATATCCACATTCTTGTAAGGCATGTGGATCATAATTTTCACATATCTTATATTTAGAATTACATTTGAACACAGTGGGGAAAAATAATATTCTTGTGAGGTTTATGGATCATAATTTCCTGAAAGATGAATATGTAATGGAAAAGAATTTTGTGAACGTTTAATTTCTTACAATATCGAATAGAGACAAAAACATTCCTTCATCAAATTTGCTGTCTGCCTGTCAATATAAACCACCTTTAAAAAAACATGCAAACACGAAGTGGACAAAAACTATGTACTGATGAAATTTGTGGTGCTTCTTTTTTAGAAAGTGAGTCTTTAAAAGTAGACATGAGATTACATGCTGAAGAAAAAACATATTGTTGTGAAGCATGTGGAGTGTCATTTTCAAACACTTCAACATTAAAGAGACATATGCGTAAACACAGTGGTGAGAAACCGTATTCTTGTGAAGTTTGTGGAGTAGCATTTTCAGACAAGACATATTTAAAGCGCCATATGCGTACCCATACTGGAGAGAAACCGTATTCTTGTGAAGAGTGTGGTGCTACCTTTTCATTAAGTGGAAATTTAAACGTGCATATGAGGTTACATACTGGAGAAAAGCCATATTCTTGCCCGTTATGTGGATTATCATTTTCACAATGTTCAAATTTAAAACAACATATGCAAACACATACTACAGAGAAACAATACAGTTGTGAAATCTGTGGAATTGCATTTTCTGAAAGTGGAACTTTAAAAGAACATGTGAGATCACATTCTGGAGAAGAACCATATTCTTGTCAGTTATGTGGAATAACATTTTCAAACAGTTCAATCTTAAAAGAACATATGCATGAACACATTAGTGAGAAACCATATTCTTGTCAGGTTTGTGGAGTAGCATTTTCAAAAAATGGAAACTTAAAAGTACATATGAGATCCCATACTGGAGAAAAACCATATTCTTGTGAGGTATGTGGTTCATCATTTTCAGACAGTACACATTTAAAGCGTCATATGAGAACCCATACTGGTGAGAAACCATATTCTTGTAAAGAGTGTGGTGCTACATTTTCATTAAGTGGAAATTTAAATGTGCATATGAGGTTACATACTGGAGAAAAACCATATTCTTGTCAGTTATGTGGATCTTCATTTTCACAATGTTCAAATTTAAAACAACATATGCGAACACATACTGCAGAGAAACCATACACTTGTGAAATATGTGGAAATGCATTTTCTGAAAGTGGAACATTAAAAGCACATATGAGATCACATACTGGAGAAAAACCATATTCTTGTGAGGTATGTGGAGCATCATTTGCACGCAATTCAACTTTAAAAATACATAGGTATAGACACACTGGCAAGAAACCACACTCATGTAATGTTTGTGGTGCTACATTTTCAGAAAGTCGAAATTTAAAAGTACACGTGAGATCACATACTGGAGAAAAACCATATTCTTGTGAAGCATGTGGCTCAGCATTTTCATGCAGTTCAACTTTAAAAAACCATATACGTATACACACTGGCGAGAGACCATATTCATGTGATGTTTGCGGTGCTACATTTTCAGCAAGTGGAAAATTAAATGTGCACATGAGATCACACACTGGAGAAAAACCATATTCTTGTCTGTTATATAGATCAGCATTTTCACAAGGTTCAAATCTAAAACAACATATGCGAAAACATACTGGAGAGAAACCATATACTTGTGAAGACTGTGGTGCTGGATTTTCTCACAGGGAAAATTTAAATGTTCATATGAGATCACGTACAGGAGCAAAACATTTTTGTGAAACAGTAGGTTGATCATTTTCATCCAGTTCAACTTTTTAAAGTATTTTAAAACTCAAACTGGTGGAAAACTATAATGTAAATTTTGTGGAGATGTTTTTGTAACAAAAGACATTTTGGAAATAACAATGAAGCTATGTTATTTTTGTGGTTGGACCAGGATTCATTTTGCCTAAAGCAAGGTGGATCTAGCCTGACAGAATTTGTCATAATGATTTGAGACAAGGTTTTACAAGGACAGATACTTCTTTTGACATCCAATTCTGACATGGTAGTACAAGTGAATCTATTGTTCATTTCTAAGAAGGTTGCTATTCAAGACTTTAGACCCACATCCTGGCCTGTAAATAATGATAATTTCTTAACCCAGAAATTCAGACAGATAATGAGAAGATGACTGAAAAAAATGTATGCTTATGATTAATAGTGTGTGGATGACTCTTTGCTGGTCAAGGTTTGCCAAATATTGGAGCAGCTATATTGAAAAAGAAAATAATTATTTTTGATAATATTGATCACTGAACTAAATCTTCATGCATTTAATGACAGGATTATTTTTTTAGAAATGGTTTTGTTTATTTGAATGTTGGTTGTTCATCTTTTTTGATTTTAATGTTTTTTTTTGTTTTGTTTTTTTACTTGTGCCTTCTTTCAGGAAAATGTTACATCAATCCAAAATATTATTAAACACCAATATACTTTTTGGATATGATCAACATCTTGAATTTTACATGTAATAAATAATATACCAAAATCCCAATAGTTATATATAATAAATAATATACCAATATTTTCTGTTTTTATTTTTTGTTATTTAGTCAATCCCAATAAAGGAAATAATTTTGATGTAAAAAAATAAAAATAAAAAAGACAAGTTTTTCCTTTTGGAAGGGTAAAGGCAAAACTTAGTGCAAGGAAAGATACCATAATCTGTATGGCGTAATCATATATTTTAAGCAGTTTCAAGAACTGCTTTGACAGCAACTATATGCATACTTTCATTTGCATAAGTAAAAACAGCCAGAACCTACTTTTAGATAAATTTGCATAAATGCAGGTGTTCCCCAGGCCTCTATTCTTCTTGGTCTTACGTTCTTTCTCGTTTATAAATGCCCTTACTGATGTCATCAGTTCTCAACATCGGTATCTATGATGATGACACAACTATTAGAGTCACTTCTTAATAGTAAACCTGATCAGCTTGATATTCTCAGGTTGGCAGCAGATCTAAAAAATGACCTACATTTTTTTGCTAAATGGGGCAAAACGTGGCTTGTTAACCTTGTGAACTGATGCTAAATCCCCAGAGTGACTCATTGCATCTTCTTGGACTAACATTTTCAGCTGACATGATATGGAAGAGTATATTGAATTGATTGCTAAGTCCGCAACTAGTAAAGTTGATTCACTATGTTGTACTAGACAATTTTTCTCACCAGAATCTCTCATAAGTCTACCATTTGTCCTTGCTTTAAAATATTGCCATGGTATCTGGTCTGGTGTTCCTGCTATATATTTAGAGATTCTTGATAAAATAAAAATAAAAAAATCTACAATATCTTTGGTCCTGACGTAGCATCCTGCCATTATGTGTACCTTTTCTATAAATATTTTCCTGGTAATTGTTTGGTTAAACTTTCTGCAATGGTACCTAGATTTTATGAATTTAAGTTCAGTACCAAATTTGTTGCAGGGTCTCATCATTTTATAGTTGAAATGGCTAGATGTAACTGTAAGTTCTTTGTTAACAGTTTCTTCACTCACATGTCTGGCTTTTTGATTCCTAGTCAACTTTGATCTTAAAAAATTTAAATGAAATGTCAATTGCTATCTTCTGTCTTAATACTTGTTCTTTTATTAATAGTAGTTTTTCTCATATTCTCTAAGATGCAAAAGCCCCAACACATCCTAGCGGCTTTATTGCCTTGCATGGTGTGAAATGAGTAAAAAACAGTAACATTTTACCATCATGCTGGTAAAACAAATTAAGGCACAGGATTCCTTTCCAATCTGATGGGACGCACAACATGACTTTCTTAGGATGAAGACCAGCTTTTGGGGTGGCTAAAGTTGGCTCATGTCAATTAACCCCAAATCTTTTTCACTGAATATTGTTGTAACTAATCCATTTTTCACCACCCATTACAATTTTCTTAAAAAAGGGTGCATTTTCATTGTTTTTACAGAAAATCAGAGATACAAATGTAATCCAAAAGATTATTTTTACTCAGATTGTGTGGTATTCAAACATTGCAACAAATTAAGTACTCAAGCTTCACTAAGTGCTCATGGGTGGTGGATTTTGATAAATTTAGTGTTTCTGACAGTTCCTGTGTTGTGTAATACAGGTTATTCTTATAGTGGGTTGCTTATCTATTCTTTTTCTAGTTGTAGTAGGATTCCATTCTAGTGAATTGTAATTGAATACTGTTGCAGGTTAAAGGAATTTGGCCTTGTGGTAGATAGCCCACTATAAGTTCAAAATAATTATAAAATCAAGAAAAGCAAATTGAGTTGAAAACAACATTTTTATATATATATACATATCAATGTTTTATAATTAAAGCAATACTTGAAATAAAGGTCCAACGGAGGTTAAATGTTCATGGCAAATAATGAGCTGAAAGAGATAAAAGGCTTAGGAATGTGGGGAGTGGAGGTATGTGAGGAATGTCTTTGAAGTAGTCACTCCTTAGGTCAGTAAGTACTTTTGAGACAGAGAGAAGGAAAAAGGCCAGCGTAGTAACTGTTGGCTTACGTAAAGGGGATATTGATTACACTCTTCTCCTCTCATTTTCCTGTGTCTGCCAGGGTCTTGTCTGTATCTGCTTTTTGGATCAAAAGCAGCTCATTTTGAATTTCACACTTGTATTTGATTCTGGGCTTCCCATTGGCTGGTAAATAAAATTCGCGTAGGCTCGCGAAATGGAAATTTGATATTTGATTAATTTTTATTTTTCAACCGGAACATCTGCGCCAACTCGGATGCACAACAACGATTTTTGGTCATTTGCCTTTTTGTTGTGAGAGAGCAAACATCCGGTCCCTCGCTTTTGTTTGGTCGGTATCACCACATTCTCAATCAATGTCTTGAGTTAGTCGTCATAAGTAGGGTGAGGTCTGCGTAAGTATCTTTCATCAATGAGGTTACAATCACCAACTCTACACTTAACAAATTACTTCCGTACAGTTCAGTCAGCTAAATTACCTTCATCATACACAGCACATATCTTTTTTGTTGTTTGCAAAGCATTTTTGCCTTTACAGTAATAAAAAGCATCAAGTGTATAAAATACACCTTATAATCTTCTATTTTCATAGGGATTCAAAATTTATACAAATTAAGTAATTTTAAATTTTCTTCAAGAGATAGATTGAAGTGTACTATAATCGGAAATGTAAGCATATTATATCTGTTGATAAATTTGATGTGTTCTACCATTGTGCTGGTAAAACAAAGTAAGGCATAGGATTCCTTTCCAATCCCACTATTAATTTCTTAGTCAAATCCCTGGATCATGCAGTGTGTATTTGAACTCAATGGAAACAGGTTGAATGGTACTACAAAATAAGAATTAAATAAGATAGGCCTAGATATGGGCAGTGGGACAAGAAGAGTTTAATAAAGAGTTCAGTTTGTGATTTTCTGTTGGATTCTCTCTCTTGGATAAACAGATACTTAAGAACATGAATGACTGTTCAGGTAACACAATATATATAAAATTTCAGAGTTTAGAAAGAGGACGTTAGAAGTATAGAGTTGAAGTAGATTTTAGAAGTAACCAGAGACCTTATTCAAAACAGGAAACCAGGGATAAATCTCTTGTTCAAAAGAGCAGAGATGTGTGTGAACTGGACATTAAGCAAACCTACCGTGATTTTTTTAAAAAGTCTAATGAGTAATATTTCATGCAATCCAATGCTAAAAAAAAGGTCACCCTTGACTGGCCTAGATTTTTATTTTTTTTAGTTTTCTGTTAATACTGAAAAACTGTTAAAATGTTGTAGAGACTCATCCTGATCTGAGTGTTCTGATACAGCCTAACTTGAAATTACAATGTAGGCTCACTATATAATGATACCTTAAAAGAAAGATATATAAGCAGAAGCAGCTCTCATCAGCAGGCAGGCTAGGTTTAAGACTCTAAATTTTTCTGCAGAGAATTGTCCTATGGGACAATAGACTAGTGGATTAAAGTGCTGGTTCATGAATTTGATTGAAATTATTAGTAAAATCCCTGGATCTTGCAATGTGTAGTTGAACTCAATGGGAACAGGCTGAGTGGTACTACAAAATAAGAATTGGGTAAGATATGTCTAGACAGGGGCAGTGGGACAAGAAGAGGGTTCAGTTTGGAATTCTCTGTAAGTTACGTGGATCAACAGACACCTAATTAAGATTGGAAGGCATGGTGGCCAAAACATTAAATAACAACACGGATAAGGACAATGGTCCACCTGTAAATAGTATTTAAAGTTATTTTATTTCTATTTTTATTTCTAAAAGTATAGATTTTGATCAATGTTCTTATATAGTATATCACTTGATATTACTGTGTAGACTCACAAAAGATATGTGTGTGCAAGCAGAGCCATAGTTGATGCTAAAAAAACACTGGGCACAGATAAAATTGCCCAGATTTATTAGTTGACAATGTGATGAAGTCATCAGTGTCATCTGTTTCCAGAAACTGATTTTTGCGAATTTTTCAGCTATTCCAATGGAAATTAGGCACAGAACGTGAATGAAAGAAAGCAGGAAATCGGGTTTGGACTTTCTGAGTATAACCAGTCTTTTCTCCCAAAATTAATAAATAAACAAACAGATTTTTTACTGCGTTCATTTGGATGTTTTCTTCATTTTTCTTTCTTTCTTTTTTCGTGAATTGTTTAGTTTGATTTCTGACAAAGACATTTTTCCTTGCCCAGATTTTCACTATGATTGCATGGATTGGCCCAGACCCATGCCCAGTGTGCCCGGTAGTCAGACACGGCCATGTGTGCAGGTGATGTAATGTATATTGACTTGAAATGAGAAATCGGAGAGCCGAGTTCAAATTCCAGTCAAATTTGTTTTATTCACTTATGTACAGGTATGAATCCATGTCTTCTATGGGCATTCTATGGCATGACAGTTTGGGTTTTATAGCCTTGCAACCAGTCTACTGCAGAAAGTAATGGCAACCTACTGCAGGAAAATCTTCTGCTTAGTTAGATCATGACTCTTTTGAGATATGATCACCCAACTGTGTATCATGTATGGCAATTAATTAACTAAGACTCACTAAGAGGAAGTTATTTAATTTTAACTATTTTTATTTCTAAAATGGCATGTGATTGGCAAACAAACAAGTGGTATTTAAACTACCTGAGAGATAGTGTCTCTCCTGCCAAAAGCAAACCAGAACTGACTTCCTTCCTGTAACTGTTAATATAGACCCACAACCAAAAATCCTCAATGCCTGGCTTTGTTGTCACTTTACCCTAGAAGCTTTCTTTATTCTTTTCATACTCAAGTGGTTGGCACTCAGATGACCCAACTTCAAAGACTTTATTTGCCAGCTATAAAAAAGATACACTTGAGTTTAAGAGAAAAATTATAACTTCATTATTTATGCTATTTATATTCAGACTATTGTCCCCATCTTTGTAGTGGAACAATATACAAGCCTAATAGAAAAAGTTGTTGGTTTGTGAATTTGATGACATAATGGTTGTGAGTTCAATCACTGGGTCAGGCAGTATATCAGTCAGTTAAGTGCCATACATGATACATGCTTGGGTGATCATGTCTTGTAAGAGACATGATTGACTGGGCAGAAGATTATCCTACAGTAGGTTGCCATTGCTTTCTGCCATGGCTTTCTGGTTGCCAGCCAAGGATATAAAACCCAATCTGTCCTATTTTTTAACCCATAACTGGAGGGAAGAGATGGATTAATACCTTTCTCAAGGGTATTTGTGCGTATGTGAATGCAAAGAATTCAACTGGAATTTGAACTTGGTTCCCCGGTTTGTTCAGAGTCAATATCCACTACACCACAACGCACAGGCAGCATATATTCAGTGGAAATAGGTAAGCAATAATTGAACAGTATTAAATAAATGTCCATTTGTATCGGTTGGCATCTCGAGGTCGGCAAGTTGATGTAAAATGGTGGTACGCTTCATGCTTTCACTACTGTGTGCGTTGTTTCTCTCTTGTTTCTCTATTTTTCTTTTTTCATTTTTTTCTTTGCTTACCTGATTTCACAGTTGATGTTAACATTTGCTGACCGTTTGTCATTCATCTCATTCCTACTGGCAACGCTGCAGCGCAATACCGTCTTTGCCGCTTCGTCATCCGTCATATTTTGTGCATGCAAGCAAGGTGTCATCTTTCGTTTGTTTGCTTGTTCGTTCGACCAATCTCTCGCACTTATCTGTTTCACTCTGCTCGTCGATGCCGTCGTGGGCGTCATTTTCAACCGAACCAGCTCCCTTCAGAGAACAATCGTCTGCACAAGTTTCCCTCTGGTCACATACAAGGCCTCTAGGAATTGTTGTTGGACACTCTCCTCCCAGAAAAAATCCATAAGGATGTGTGTTGTAGTGCAGTGGATATTGGCTCAGAATGAAAAATCCAGGAGCCGTGTTCAAGTTTCAGTTAAATTCTTTGCATTCACTTCTGTGCAAATACCCTTGGGAAAGGTATTAATCCTGTTCCCGCCAGTTATGAGTTAAATAACAGGAGAGATTGGGTTTTATAACCTTTCCTGGCAACCAGTCTACTGCAGAATGTAATGGCAATCTACTGCAGGATAATCTTCTGCCCAGTCAGTCATGTCTCTTACAAGACATGATCACCCAAGTGTTTATCACATATGGTACTTAATTGACTGACTAAATAAAAATAAGAATTAGAGGATAACCTTAAACATGAGCCATGCAATAAGAACAGTCTACCCCCTTAGATTAAATAAAGGATTCACTTCAGAATTTCCTGTAGATTACCCAAATTGATATGCACCTGAGGAAGTTTGGAGGGCACAACAGCCAAAACATTGTGATAACAACAATGATGAGGACAATAGTCCAAATATAATTAGTGTAAATAATAACTCCTCATCCCAGAAATTCTGACAAAAATCCTAACCCCCTTTTCTATGTGGTTGTCCCAATCATAGTGTCACCAATTAAATGTTATTTAATATTAAAGAATATCATGTTGTTCCAATAACAATGTAACATTCATATTTAATGTTGATGGGTATAACATTGATCCCGATTCAAACTGCGCAAAATATCAATATTTGTTGAATGAAATGCCAAACATTTATCAAACCTAGAAATTTGTACCCACAAAGATTTTAAGATGTCATTTTTATGCAATGGGCCATACTGCACAATCTTTACTAGAAGGCTGGAAATATTTAATAGTAGAGCTTTTGACAATCTTGCAAAAGCAGTGTCAAAAGTATATTTTTCCCTTGACACCACTATTATTTTAACTACCTTCACTCCTCTGCAATGTTCATTGTTTTAAAAAGCAATGATTAGAATTTTAATAAAACCTAAATATTTGAAAGGGAATTTATAAATTTTCTTTGTTCTTGAGAATTGACTTAAAAAAATAAACGCTATTAATTAAATTGTTTATTTACGCTATTAAATTGTTTATTGGAGTGGTTGACAAAACATCAGCTAATTGTTAATGAATTCAAATGTTATAAAATAGTTAATAATAAGGATTACCTCATAGTTGATTCACATATTTTGATAATTTAGTAAATGTTTATCAGTTTAGAAATAAAAAAATTGTTTTCATATTTATTTCTTTATAAACTGGTAAATGATAAATATTGCATTGCATTAGTTTTAGTTGTAATTGTTTTTAGAATGTTGTAAATATAAAATTATTCTTGTAAATAATCTAATATTGTTTAATGTCTATTTTTCAGCTGTTTCTTTCTTATTCTGAGTTTAAGTGTTCTTTTCTTCTCTGTTGTTTATGTGCACTACCCTTAAAATTCTCAGTAGCCTTCTGTAGATCAATATTTCTGTTTCCTCTAGTTTACTCTTCATCTGTGAGGAGATTGTGTAGGATTCACTGCCCTGCAAGAAGATTGATATTACATAACAATTCATCACTCTTTTTTGTTTCTAATGAAATTTTCCTGTTTCTTAATACTTTGCTTAGATTTTGAAAAGCATCTTTTGCTAATCTAACAGGTGTTTGGATTTCAATGTCACATTTTTCATTCTTTGTTAAAACAATTACCAGGTATTTAGTCTTCTGTACTTGTTGGATATTGACATCACTAAATTTATTGTTCACATCTTAGACACCCATCATTTACTGTCGTCTTATAGTTGATAGTAAGTTCTTTCTTCTATCTCATAAAAAGTAGCATAAAAATACTTTAGAAAAAAAAAAGAGAGTTGCATTGTTCACTTGTATTTTTTTGCTTTTTATAAAGTTGATATTCATTTCTGAGTGTTCAGTGAACAATACATTTGAGAATTGTTGTCTATTGAAGCATTCCAAATATTTGACCCAAGGCCACAGGTATGGAACACTCCAACCCTTTTACTTCTTCTTTGTGTGCCATGTCTCCTCAGGATACAGGCGATCATGGCTCTTCACAGTTTCCTATCCTTTGTAGCTCTTAAGAAATTGTCTTTTTGCTATTTCTTCCAAACCCTGCTCTGCAATCCATTTCGTCAAGCTCACTAAGTATGTTATACATTGTTTTCCTATGTCCCTCTTGCTTTCAATATGTCCTGTAAGTATCAGATTTTCCAAGTCCTCTTTCCTCATTAGGCATCCTAGAAATTTCAGCTCGCTCTTCCTGATATTAAATACTAGCAGTATAGCTTGGTGTTGCTTGAGTGGAATGAATGCTTTAAAACTAATCCATGGTCCTGGAGCTCAGACACTTTGGACGTTGGCACGAAAGACTAAAAAGCAATAGTTGTTTCCAGTTAAAGCAAAACCGTAGACTGAAAGAAAAATGAATGGATGTAAGTCAAATTTTGATTTCCTGGTATCAATATCAAATAAGTTTTTTTCGTTGTAAACTGAATTTTGAAGGCTAAATAAGTCCTCTGAATAAATGGTTTCATGGCTGAGACTAAGAACTACAATTATATCTACTTAGAGCCAAACCCAAAGCAAAAACTAAAATAAAAGGGCTGAAAAAAATAGAGGCATACAGGCAGATAAACAGACGCACACACAAACATTTTATATATATATATATTATCGATTTTCTGCACTATTGTAAGAACTGCAACCTTGAAACTTCTGAATATCGTTTCTTATGTCTTTGTCTATGAGTGTATCAAATTTGATTAAAATCAGACCACTCCTTCTATAACCCGATTTTTTCGATTATCAATTTTCAATATTTATCGGGGATACCTCGACACAAAATCTAGCTAAGAACACTCGCAGACGCTTGTAGTACAACTGTGTAAATTTTCAAGAAAATCGGTTCAGCCGTTTTGGAGTCTATAGGTAACGGACACATACACACACACATACACAGACAAAGTTCCATTTATAAATAAGTTTAGATAAGATGATAATAATAATATAAGATTCCTGTTCGTTTCCATTTTCTCCAGAACTTCATTGTTACTCACATATTCCGTCCATGATATTCTCAGCATCATTCAGTAAAACCACATTTGCTTCAACTCTCTTCATCTTTGAGGATATTGTTTAGCATTCACTGCCATATAGGATGACAGATAACTGTTCAGTAATCTTTTCTTTGTTTCTAACAAAGTCTTTTTTTAAAATGAAGTTATGCATGGTAGTTAGCAAAAGGATGATGCAAATTATAAATCAGAGATGCCAAAATCAAACAAGCTACAAAATTTAAATATCTGGGAAATATTGTAACAGAGGACAGAAACTGAAATTTGAGGGCACATTGGGACAACCAAAGATGCATTTCATAAATCTTAGCAGAGTACTAAGAAACAGGAAAACTTTGTTAGAAATGCCAACCCATTTGTTCCTAAAATTTTTTGATTCCATCTTTCTGATTATATTGGAATTTTGGACAATTCATTGAAAAATTAGTTTAATCAAGCACAGAATAAAACAAAAAATCATGTCTAAAGAAACGGTCAGTCATTACCCATCTAAGAGTCACACAACACTTGCTATATAAGTGCCAAATTCAAAGACTCATTGTCCTTCATCTTCCCCATTGTTAATCAGGCAGCACAAAACAATGCGGCTTCCTTTCTCACTAGCCTCCACTCCTTGTAAGTTGTACCAGGTTACAAAAGAACAATACTGCCAAACTTAAAAGTAATTAGTAGCATCTACAGAAACCAGACATAGACTAAAAGTGCAACATTTTCAAAAAGTAGCATTTACAAGATACCTTATTAGTTGTCATTGTTATATGTAACTTATTACTTTTAGTTATTATTAGATCTAACTTATAACTAATAGTAATAATAGCTTAGGGCTAATAATAATAACAACTGATAGTAATGATATTAATAGGTTAAAAGTAGAGGGTCGTTCCAAGAGTCTCATGCCTCTCCCAAAATTATGATACGCCCTTCTCCAATATGGGGTGCCTTAGTTACAACATCTCAATTTTTATAAGGTAGTATTGATATAAAATACAGATTTCATTGTAACTTAATTATGTACAATAACAGATTATATGCAATAAATAAAGGTGAAGAATTCAAATGAAAAAATTGAAAATAAGTACAATGTATTTAAATACAAATTAGAGGCATGTCATGATAGATCATTTCATCTTGAATAAATCAACAACGTTTTATGGTAATTTTTAACATCAACTTGAGAATTTTCATGTTACAAAGTTGAATAATTTTAACACATTCAACATGAGGGATAAAAAATAGGGAATTTTATATAGTGTTTACTTTTTAATGCTTAGCATAAGCAAAACAAATTCATGAATTTGCTTAAAAAGCCAACACTGCAACATCTACTATTAAACAATCTTTATTTTTTTATACACCATGTGCGTGTATATATATATATATATATATATATAGATATATATAGCTCAAAAAAATTAGAGGAACACTTTTTAAACAGAGTATAGCAACCTATCAGTCAAACTTTTGGAATATTGATCTGGTCACTTAAGTAGCAGAGGGGCTTGTTAATCAGTTTCAGCTGCTTTGTTTTTAATGAAATCAACAACAGGCAACAATGAGACACCCCACAAAACTGGAATGGTTGAGGCCACTGATACTTATTTTCCCTTCTCATCTCTTTTGGCTGATTTTTTACTGACTGACTTTCTACTGCTGTAGTTTTTCATTTGTCTTGATAGCATGGTGCGGTACCTGGACGCTACAGAGGCTGCACAAGTAGTCCAACTCCTCCAGGATGGCACATCAATACATGCCATTGCAAGAAGGTTTGCTGTGTCTCCCAGCACAGTCTCAAGAGCATGGAGGAGATTCCAGGAGACTGGTAGTTATTCCAGGAGAGCTAGACAGGGCCGTAGAAGATCCTTAAACCTGCAGCAGGATTGGTATCTGCACCTTTGTGCAAGGAGGAACAGGATGAGCATTGCCAGAAATCTACAAAATGAACTCCAGCAGGCCACTGGTGTTAATGTTTCTGACCAAACAATCAGAAACAGGCTCCATGAGAGTGGCCTGAGGGCTCAACGTCGTGTAGGGGGCCCTGTGCTCACTGCTCACCACCGTAGAGCTCGATTGGCATTTGCCATAGATCACTAGAATTGGCAACTATGCCACTGGTGCCCTGTGCTCTTCACCAATGTGAGCAGGTTCAATCTGAACACATGCGACAGATGTGAAAAGGTCTGGAGATGCTGTGGAGAATGTTATGCTGCCTGCAACATCATTCAGCATGACCAGTTTGCTGGTGGGTCAGTGATGGTCTGGGGAGACATATCCCTGGATAGACGCACAGACCTCTACAGGTTAGATAATGGCATACTGACTGCTATTAGGTATTGGGATGAAATCTTTGGACCAATTGTCAGAACCTACACTGGTGCAGTGGGACCTGGGTTCTTCCTGGTCCACGACAATGCCCGACCTCATGTTGCTAGAGTATGCAAGCAGTTCCTGGAGGATGAAGGAATTGATACCATTGACTGGCCCCCACATTCAACTGACCTAAACCCAATAGAACACCTCTGGGACATTATGTTTAAGTCCATCCGGTACTGCCAGGTTGCCCCTTAGACTGTCCAGGAGCTCAGTGATGCCCTGGTTCAAATCTGGGAGGAGATCCCCCAGGATGTCATCTGCCGTCTCATTAGGAGCATGCCCCGATATTGTCAGACATGAGTACAAGCACGTGGGGGCCACACAAACTACTGAGAATCATTTTGAGTTTCTAAATAACATTTTTGGCAAAATGGATCAGTCTGCTGCATCATTTTTTCACTTTTATTTTTGGGATGTCTTTGATTTGCCCCCTCTATAGAGTGATCATTTTCATTTCTATCAAATTATGTGGTATCATTTTGTTACTAATACATCACCTACTTATTATCAGGAAAGATATTCAAGATCATTTTTCCCCTGTTTAGATCTGATGTGTTTTCAAAGTGTTCCTATAATTTTTTTGAGCAGAGTATATATATATATATATATATATATATAACATAGTGATGATCTACATATACTGTCTTAATATGTATAGGAAAGAATATTAGAAAGTTTTGAATTTAAAAATGTACTTTTTTTGGACAGTATTTGTTTATTTTTATTATTGTATTTTATATTTCAGACCGCCCTCGGTCCTTCATCAGAAACAAGTGATTTTTAAATTTGAATTAGAAACGTATTTCACGATAGTGTCTGAATATTTTTTTGTGTTTACATCACGTAGTGTGTTTGTACACAACATGCAGCACATCCGTAGAGAAAGTCTGTTTGTTTTAGATTAAAATTTCTTGGAATATCTGAAAAAAAATTTTTTAGCTATTGAAATATTTGTAAAGATTCAACACACCTAAGTCCCTATTTAACCCTAGCTTGTGTGTATTTAATTTTAAAATCCAGTATTTTTCTTTCTTTCTGCGTGTTTGTGTAGAACTAAAATTGGAGTCTATTAGTAAACATTTGCAATTTTCTAAAGTATGATCAGGTTGATTAAAATGGGCTGCAATTGGGGAGAATACATTTTATTCACAGGGTGTATCAAGCATACTTAAACAAAAGCAAAAGTTCATATAAACATGTCCACAAATTCTTAGTTTATGAGTTAAGTTTATAGTAGATATTCAGCAACCTGACTCCAGGGTTTCAGAGATTAACCTTTTAGTAATTGCTTTGTCAACTTTTTAGGAGATACCAGAAATTGACTGCTTATTTTCTCATTTTCATTATTTTTATATTAAGCCAAATATAATTTATGCACTTTTTATTGGTACAAGATAATTTTTTTCTTCTTTTATTATTGGATATGTGTGTGCAGATTTATGCTCGAGTGTGCCTACATCTATGTGTAGAATGTCATGGTTTATTTCTCCTTTACTTGTCTCTTTATACTAGGTACCTTCAGTTTTCCCCAATAATTCACAATACCTAAATTTTATAATTAATTTAATAAACAAAAAATAATAATAAAAAAGTTTTCTTAAAGCTTTAATTGGAAGCTAAATGATTAAATTTACTATTTCCAGTAAGCAAAATACTCTGGTGTATTTCAAACAAATTATATTGACTGGAATCTAAAATTTTTCAATTTTTAAAAACTTTTAAATTTTTGGGCTATTTTTGAGTGATCGACACATTTGTAAAGAAAAGTTGATTCTCAGTTTTCAAAATCTTGCAAAAATAAAACATAGATTTGTGACCTGTTATTTTTGGAGAATTAACAAATTTAAAGTTAAATTAATCCGATTTACATGAGTATTGTTTATAGCATGAAATTTAGAATAAAAGTATTTCTTAATCACAGAGCATTGATATTTCTGGCCTCTGAAATAAGTATTTGATGTGTAATGATAGCCACATGTAGAGATAAGCTAAGTATAGTTGACCAGAATCAACATTATTGTCCAAATTTTTTTCCTGTAAGGGGAAGAAAACATGAAACACATGGCCTTTTAATGTAAAATAGAAAATATCATAAAAACTTTAAATACAAAGAAAACATTATTTGAAAAATCTATTGAGTTGATGATTTGTATAAAACTTTTCAATTTTCAATTAGTAAATAAAGTCTTCACTTAATAACTTAATAAACTAATCATGACAAGGTTTTGAAGAATTTTAAAAATATTTTTGAAACTTTATAAATTATCATAATTATAAAAAAAATGAAACAGTTTTTGTAAAACTTCATTATTCATTGAAAAAAAAACTTTTCTTAAGACTATAATGTCCTTAATATTATATATATATATATATATATATATATATATAGGTACAAAGAGTTTATCTGTTTAATAGAGCAGATTCATGGCAACCTCAAAGTTTCATGAGGACACCATTATGATGTTATCACTTGTCAGGACAAACAACCCTAATGAGTGATAATATCATAATGGTGTCCTCACAAAACTTTGAAGTCAGCATGAATCTGCTCTATTACAGAGAGAAACTCTTTGTACCTATGAACAACTAGATATCAAGCACTTCACGATAAAAACCTGCTTGCCAAAATACATTTTATCAATAATAATCACTGAAAAATAACAACCTTAGCACTAAATACTATCACAATTAAACAATATATATATATATATATATATATATATATATAAGCAATGGAAAGATCTAATTAAATAATGTCATTTTTTTATTTTACTATACAGAGCAGATTTTTTGGAAAACAGCCAACTGTTTGGGAAAAAAAAAAATAGATTATGTAAATTACCCAAGGAATTCTGCATTTAGCTAATAAAACAAATTTTTAAAACAAAATTTAATTCCTTTGAATTTCATGAATTTACCTGGAGGTTGTGGTAACAGATTTTTAAAAAAAATTGCATAATCTAAATCTATCTAAACTTATTTATAAATGGAACTTTGTCTGTGTGTGTGTGTGTGTGTGTGTGTGTGTGTGTGTATCCGTTACTTATAGACTCCGAAATGGCTGAACCGATTTTCTTGTAAATTTACACAGTTGTACTATAAGCGTCTGCAAGTGATCTTAGCTAGGTTTTGTGTGGAGAACCCCCGATAAATACTGAAAATCAATAATCGAAAAAAATCGGGTTATAGAAGGAGTGGTCTGATTTTAATCAAATTTGATACACTCATAGACAAAGACATAAGAAACGATATTCAGAAGTTTCAAGGTTGCAGTTCTTACAATAAGGCAGAAAATCGATTATATATATATAAAAAGCAAAAATGCAGAAAATTGATAATATATATATATAAAATATGTTTGTGTGTGTGTCTGTTTATCTGCCTGTATTTTTTTCAACCCTTTTATTTTAGTTTTTGATTCGGGTTTGGCTCTAAGTAGATATAATTGTAGTTCTTAGTCTCAGCCATGATACCATTTACTCAGAGGACTTATTTAGCCTTCAAAATTCAGTTTACAATGAAAAAAAACTTATTTGATATCGATACCAGGAAATCAAAATTTGACTTTACATCCATTCATTTTTCTTTCAGTCTACGGTTTCACTTTAACTGGAAACAACTATTGCTTTTTAGTCTTTCATGCCAACGTCCAAAGAGTCTGAACTCCAGGACCATGGATTAGTTTTAAAGCATTCATTCCACCCAAGCAATGTTGGGCTATACTGCTAGTTTTTTTTATAAATGGTTGTTATTAGAATTTCAGCTACCTGGGCATTTTATTCTTTCTTCGGTTAACTCAACATATCATAAGAAGGGTTGTTAGTGAATACATATATAAGATACTCACCAAGAAAAATCACAGAGGAGGAAATATGTGGAGTATTGAATACCCAGAAAGTCAATGAAATAAACAAAACAAAAAAATAACAATAAAACAATTTATTAACTGGGTGTCAAAAAATACGCTCATGGCAGAAGTAAAATAGCGTCGCAGTAAAGAAACATAAAAAGCAAACAGCAAAAGTGCTCAGTATTGCTAGTGGAAAATTCCCATATCTGAGCATATATTATTAATTGGCTCCAAAAGGAGCAAACTTAAGAAAACACACAGGAAAGAAGATAGGATCTGAGCCCAAAATGTCCATAACAATATTAATTATGAAGCAGGTATGTATAAAACTGTTCTCATCAATATATAGGGGAAACTTGGAAAATTTTAAAAATGTATCTATGAACGTAAAAGGAATTTTATACATGACATGTTAATGAACTTGTTCCTTACTTAAAAATTGTTTGGGTACAGACAATAAAACAAATCAATATTGTTTAGTAATTTGACACTTTTTTCTTTTTTTTTATGATTTTTCATAAAATTTATATTTGCATTCTGTTTTCCTGTTCATTAATGTTATTCTTTTCAACTTTATTATGGTGAAGGAAGAAAATGAATGTCGGATTTATAAAAGATAAATTTTAGAGTAATTTGGTTAAGTCTAATTGGCAGAGATGCAAAAAAAAAAAATAGAAGTTCAATCAGAAATTTGATATAACAAAGGCTAAACTTACTAAAAGAGAAAATAACTTTTGACTGAATTTCTTGGATGATGAAATCATCATTATCTACACTTTTTACGTCTTTATTGTTGTTATCACAATGTTTAGGCCATTGTGCCCTTCAGTCTTCATAAGGTGTATATCGATCTGGATAACCAACAGGAGTCTCTGAAGTAAACCCTCTATTTAATCTAAAAGTAATTTCACCATGGCTTTCTGAGGTTCCCCAGCCATACTTTTAGCATGTGGCTTGTTTCACCTTTACATCCGCTAACACAACTGCAAGGGACTAAGTGTATACAATTCTTGATCATGTTATCCTGTGTTAAGCTTTACTCAACAGAGATTTATTTGTAGGGTGGAACTGCTTCTGAATTTTGTCCTGATGTTGTATAGACTGCAGATTTTTTCTGATAAGCTCTTACATCATGCAATTGTGGCAGAGAATATAGAGGTAAAACACTCTGTCCCTGCCCTAAAAGTCTAAAGGAACATTGAAAAGCAATAGTGAGAGCCAGTATGTTCAACAACAAATTTGATCTGAAGAATACCAAACTTATGAAGAGAAAATAACTTACATGTTAAAAAAGTGGAAAAGAAACTCATTGGGAACCTCCATAAGTTGAATAGAAAATTCAAAAGGTTACAAGAAGGGAAGAAGAATACAAACATTCAGAGGACACAAGTGAGGGAAGAGTTTCCAAAAAACAAGGAATTTTGGCTTTCACCAGTGGATGAACTTGGCTACTTTTTACACAAGTAGTCCAAAGCAAAAGAAGAAAGAAACTACATATAGTTAGGATATAAAAACAAAAGAACATAAATTGTTATATTTTAATGATCCATGACCAGCTAAACTTCTAAATACAAAAGAATGAAGGCAGAAAGTCTTATAAATTAGTGTTTAAACCTGATGCATTGTAAAGTTCATTCTAGTTGAAATCAATTGTATAATACAAATTCACTAGAAGTAAAATGAGAAATGGGAGTTAATTTTTACTGGCTAGTATCTTTTTAAAATTCTTTCATCTCTTACTTATTTCATTGAAATTTTTGCAGTGCCTAATGTTTTTATTAGTTATAAGAACAAGTCCTTGGAGAATTTAAATCATCAAATTATTGTGGTCAGACAGGAACCTTAATTATAGAAAGTACACTCTGAATGATGAAATAAAAACTACAATAAAACTATTGTTTAATTACAAAACATTTTAATTCATTTTGTTAATAAAATATATTATTGGTATTACACGATTTTCAAAAAGAAACTCACATGGGATTTGTCTGGAGCCTATTCTGGTCCCACATAATAAGTTGAGTGGAGAATTCAGAAGGATACAAGAAGACAAGGAGGATACAAATGTTCTGAAAGCCACAAGTGAGAGTAAGCATTTTCGAAAGGTCAAGGAATTTTGGCTGTCACCAGAGTGAACTTGGCTGCTTCTTACAAAGGAATTCAAAGCAAAATAATGAAACAGAAGCAGAAACTAAAAGAATCTAGAAAACTGAAAAAAGTCTCATAATTATAATCATATGTATTAAAGGACATGAATAATAATAATAATAATAATAATAATAATGAACTGGAAAGTGCAGTCAAAACCGAAAACCTCCGCCAAGGCAATACTGACATCTTCTCAGCAATTAACAAGAGATTATTATTAAAATGAGAAAGAAAAACTTTCATAAAGTTAACCACTCTCTCAAGAGTGAAATTACAAAAAATGAACCTAACCACTTTCAAAATTAAATGTACACTTAAAATGAAACAGGGGAGGTAATTCAGTAGTTAGCATTTGAAAGGTAAAAATTAAATTTTATTAATAAAACCAGAAAAATAACCCAGGAGCTTTATTCTGTACTGGACCAAACCCCAAATCTAATTAGTTCATGCCAGTCATGAGGCCAATCGTCCCTGAAAGTTACATCCAAATCCATTCAGCAAGTCTTGAGATATTTTGACCCAGGAAAGACAAACAGACAAATGCGACTGAATACAATACCTCTGTCTCAAGGCAGAGGTAATGATACAAAATTTACAAAACAACTATGCATAAATTTTTCTTTCAGGCACCTAAGATTTAGTCAAGAGAAGAAATTCTAACTACAATTTTCTCAGGTTTGTACATTATTTCCACATAGTTTTGCCAGTTTCGTCAGGTGGTCATAAGCAGTTATGAGAATGTGACACTGCTTTACTTTGTTCTCTTCACTGTCTTTTCCAACCAGCATGCTATAGCAATGACATGCATGGAAACCTGTGCCTATGCATGGGGATATATTTCTAGTTAATGAATGTTCGCATACACAAATACACACCTGTCTTGCCTATAAAATTTCTCACTCTTGTTACTTAACAACAAAGAAAATATCACTTACTTTCTTTGTTGGAATACATCCTATTTTTTTTACACCTGTCATTTACATGTGCAAAATATTGTTGCCATCATATTTAGCTTAACTTGGATTAGTGACCACCAACATAATTTCAACATGCACCTACTGCAACAGGCTAATAAAAAAAATGGCATTTATAATCTACAAAATGTTCTAACTTAGTGATTTATTCATCAAAAGAAGTTGAGAAAGCTCACGATTCACACGAGTCATTGGGTTTCTGGTTTGTTTAGAAAATAATTCAGTTTTATAAACTGAGGTGAGATAAATCTTATTAATACATAAATGTTATGGTGCCCTGTAGGAATGGACTCTTCCTCCATCAATAAATAATAAGCTGCATGACTTCTGGTGATGCAGCTGTGAGACAGTCTAGAGACAATCGAGATGCAGTGTAACTATACCGTTCGGACTTACTTCTATTTGCTGACTACTAACTCGTATTAGTATGTTTTATTATTCTAATACACTTGTTGAACCTACCGTCTTGTTTTGTGTCTTTCGTCCTGGCTTTAACAGGTCACAACTTGGCAATGAAGATTTCACTACAATAACTCCACAACAATAAAATGTTATGACAAAATCAGTGTTAATAGCTCAAATATTATGACAAACCTTCACAAACTATAGAAGGATAATATCTTTCTTTCATCTTTTCATCGTTGACATAGTTCAGCTCCCAGAACAAGGAAATAGTTACAAATTGGCTGTAAAGTTTAATACTATTGGATCCCAAAATATATCACTTTAAACCACATCTGTTCACAAAGATTTATACTTGGTTTTCCAACCATCAGACATGAATCTTTTTTTTTACATGTTTTGAAAAACAAATTTTATGTTGTTTTTTTTTTATAAACATAGACCTCATTTTTTTCAACATGAATTTGAGTCTCACATATAGAAAATTTTAAATATAAAATAGTATTTAAGTCAATCTTTGCTAACTGGCTGCCTTCATTATAGCAGTTTTTGTTTTTATTTAAAGTTGTACCAGAATTTGATATTTCTTTCTCATTCTAGAGGATATTTCATGACATTGATCAGTACAACTGCTCTTTTTCAAATAAATTTCAAATTAAAAATGAAAGAACTTGAAAATATGACAGTTTCCAAACACAGCCAAAAGAACAGAGAATTACAGTAACTGGTATAAAAGAACAATTTTTCCCTTGCTTAAAAATAGTTTGGGTACAGACAATATAAGAAATCAGTATTGTATAGCAATTACAATCATTTTTTTTTATTTCCAAAAAATATATTTGTTAATGTCACTCTTTTCCACTTTATTTTTTGAAAGAAGAAAATAAGTGAATTAATGTCAGATTTTAAGTTTTAGAGTACTAATCAGCTATGATTAAATATAATTAGCAGATATGCTCAATAAATAGAACTGACAGTTTGCAATAATAAAAAAAAAAGAAAAAAAATGGTCACAAATAATATATGTAAAACAAATGTAGGCAAAGTAACAAAAAAGGCAAATATTTCACAAACTGTGTTAACACCCAAATCAGAGCAGGGAAGCGATTACAACATTCTGGCATCCAGACAAAACAGAACTAAGTCGGATGAGACTGAGAAGTGGCCTATCTTATTGGCTGGAAAGAAATCCCAGCATGCATCTGTATGCTTTGTCTATAAATTAGAATAAATTTTGAAGTCACTCCTAACTTGTCATTTTTTTCTACCTGTGTAAAACTAGTTTTTGTTAGACAGGAACCTGTTTACTTACAATGTTTTTTTTTAAATTTTTTTATTCTTTGTGACTTTTTTGGGACAACTTTTGTTTATTTACTTTTTCTTTTTTGTTATATTTTCTGTTTGTTTGTTTTTTTTGCACTTATTTTATTTTTTTTATTTGTTTCTCTTGTTCATCCTTTGTTTAACACTCTGCCCTTTTTTTTTTTCTTCAAGCTCTGATTGCTTTCATTAAAAGCAATCAGAGCTTCCCACCATGTAATGTTTTATAGTGGGTTGAACATAAATTATTTAAGAAAGACACAAGGTTGAGATTTACTTTGTTTATTCAGCCATATTGGATACACACCTAAAAATATAACTAATGCAAGGGAGCAAACTCTTATACATTGAAGAGCTCACCTTGTCACAGTGACCATGAAATGTTGGGCCATCAAGAAGGATCTTTTAGAAGCTGTCCTAAAAAGGCAGATTTGCCAGACAGGTTGCTGCAAGAAAAACAATAACAAAAAAAACAGGCATACAACAAAAGAACTTCTGTGAAGGAAGTCATCAAAGATTTGAAACAAGAGGCAAAAAATAATGAAATAGATACTCAAAATGGAGTTACCATTACTAAAAAGACCAAAGATGATACTTGGATAGCTGCTTAGAAATCATCCTCTGTATGGAAGACACACTCAAATGCAGTGGAGTTCATCAAGAGAACTAAGAAATACACCCATTTGATTACAGATAATGGGTTCTTAGTAGACCTTGAGGTGCAAGAGAACATTGAAAAATGAAAGAACAGTATTGGTCTTTGTAATGGACAAGTATTTACACAAAATTTGCCACAAAACAAAAGAGATGGTGAGATATTTGCTGATATCCTTTGAGATAAGCTGTGACACTCATCTGCCCGGTTGGTTGGTTCACTGATTCAAGAACGAACCTGCTGTGATGATGATGATGTCGAAGCGGCATCAGTTATGATGACGCTTTCGGGCCACTAGTCATGATGATCTCATCACAGTAGCTAGTCCTCAAGACGTCTATTAGAACAATGAACTCACTGCCCACACTGTGTTCTTTGATCTCAGAAAGTCACGTTGTGAAAACCGGATAGCCGTATTTTTTACCATATCTAGACTGAACACTTGTGTTAAAATAAAATCATTACGGCACCAAAAAAATTAAATAAATGAATAAGTTTGAAGACACCTGGATGAGTTATGAAAGAAAGTCTTTATAAAAAAAATTAATTACAAAAGCAGAATATACAATTGTCGAAGTTCAAGTTTACAACAGAGAGATGATTTGTTTAAAGATACCAGAGCTTTCAATTTTCAGATAGAAATAAGTCCTTTCGAAGTTTCATTAAAAGCAATCAGAGCTTTTCAAATATTCTGAGGAAAAATAAGTCCTTTCAAAGTTTCATTAAAAATAATCAAAGCTTTCAAATGTTCAAAATAAACAGAACTTTCAATTCTCTAAATAACTTTTAAAACAAAGTTCTTTTGGGATTCTTATTGGAGGTGCATTATTCGACATTAACTCTTTAGTTAATCAGTGGCAAGCTTTTCTACGTTTCTTTACATCTTCAGCCATAAGTTCTGTGGTAGGCAGGACAGATTGGGTTCTGTAGCCTTGGTCGGCAACCAGTCTACCGCAGAAAGCAATGGCAACCTACTGCGGGATAATCTTCTGCCCAGTCAGTCATGTCTCTTTCGAGACATGATCGCCCAAGCGTGTTTCATGTATGGCACTTAACTGACTGACTATAAGCGTCTGCGAGTGTTCTTAGTTAGGTTTTGTATTGAGATAAATATCAAAAATTGATAATCGAAAAAAATCAGGTTATAGGAGTGGTCCGATTTTAATCAAATTTGATACACTCATAGACAAAGACATAAGAAATGATATTCAGAAGTTTCAAGGTTGCAGTTCTTACAATAGTGCAGAAAATTGATAATATCCCTGATGTCGGAAATCGATACCCCTGATATTCTATCAAAGCTGATCAAAAACCGATATTCAGCCATCAATATGGCTCATTTTCTCCAATTTTACTCCCAATGTGTACGATAAGTTTTCATGGACTTACTTAGGTTAGTTTATCCTTGGATGACTTATTTGACTGATACTGGAAGTCAATACCCCGATATCCTACTGGGTCTGATCAAAATCAGTTTTTCAGTCCTTTTATTAGTTTTTGATACCTTGGTTTAAAATGAATTTTTATAAATGAAAAAGCTTTCCTGAAGCTTTCATTTTATCTTTAATTGAAAGCTAAATGATTAAATTTACTATTTCCAGTAATACTCTGGTGTATTTCAAGTAGAAATTATATTGATTGGAATTGATTTGTTTCAAAAACAGTTGATTAGTTCCCTTCTCTTAGTCATCTTTCATTGCAATGTTCAATGTTCAAGAAATAAAAAAGTATACTTTTCTGAAACTGAGGAATATTAGCTGATTTAATATATTATATTTAATGTTTATGTTTGAAATAACAAATATGAATTATTAAAACAGTAGCAGTGATTTTTAACTGACAGCAGCCATTCTTACACAATTAATGAGTGACAACAAGTGTTGGTAAGGTGTTAAAATGTTTATTGTTGTTCTACAGAGACTTTATAATCTAATTTTAGTAATGTTGACTTTAAATTTATTATAGTCATTATTCTTATTTTCTGATAATGTTGTGTATGGTCATCCATATTTTCAAAAATGGGCATGTTACAGGATATTTTATATACATGAAAAAATTAAAAATTAAATTAAAAATCTTGGTGCAAAATTAAGCTTTTCAATTGTTGATTAGTAAATATAGTTTACACTTAAAAACAATATACCTAACTGGATGAAAGTAATATGTAATTTTAAAAGGTTTATATATTATAAACTATTATAATTCAGATTAAAAAAAAAAAAATGAAAGAATTCTTGTGAAAATACATTGAAAAATTTTTTTCTAATGAAAATAGTCCTAAATAAATCTTATTTATAAAACTAATTAAATAATGTCATAGTTTTATTTTTTATTTTACAATTTGCAGTAATATTTTGAAAAAAAAATACTGATGATTTACATTCTTCAAGGAGTCCTGTTTTTAACTGATAAAAATTTAATTTCTTGAAATTTCATGAAATTAAGTGCTTTCATGTATAGAAATTTTTTTTTACCAACATTTAAAAAATAATTTCATTCATTTGTGAATAACCCTGAAAATTTCATTAAAGTCTGACAACAAGAATTGTTAAATAAATGTTTTTCACTTGAAATAAAAGATGCAAAAACACTAATCATAAATATTATACTGACCAGTGACTAAACAAAAACAAAAAAAGATTTTTAACCAAAATTTCAAACATGCTAGAAAGGATTAAAAAATTTGATAAAATAATAAAACATACTTTGGCCTTTCCTCTTAATAAGAACAAACATTTTGATGATAAAACTGTTTTTATTAAATTTGGGACCATTTTTCATCACGCTATGCTGTTCTTTTAGCAAAAAAGTGGAGGTACCTAGTTTTTGTATTGCAATCCCTTTATTTAATAAATCCTAACATCTTAAGCAATGTTGGATTTTTTTCTTTGTAATTTAATTATATCTCTGTCTTGGAAGTGGTAGTAAAGAACCTACTATTAAGGATAACTAATTTTATTTTCAAATTTTGTAGAAAGAGTGTCAGAGGGCAGGATTATGAATTTTCTTAAAAGTGCTATTTTTACTGGATTTGTAGACTTTGTATGTTCATTTTCTAATGTTGAAGATGAAATAACATGGGTGTTTTTCAATGTATGTTTCTCTTTATTTTAGGAAGATTGATATGCTGATCTTTCCAATAATAAAGATTTTGACCATAAATTTTGTTTTTATTATAAAGGGCATTATTTAATCATCCTATTTTTTTAGTATATTTTTAGAGTTAACTAATTTTATTTCTTTAAAAATCATAATCATTTTCACCAAGAAAGACATTACTTGAAACCAAAAAATAGTATTTATATTTTAATTCTTTTTACATTCTATATAATTAACTAGCAATCATACTTAACAAATGGAAATGTCAACATGAATCAGTTCATTAAAACATCAATATTTCAAAACACATATTTGGCATTTTTTTTCAAGCAGTTAGATCAAGTAATGATTAAAGAAAATATTTCTTATAAAATTGTCTTGATATTATAATTATTTTTGTTTACAATATCATGTTTCTGTCAATCAGAAAGTGACCATTGTGATTTTTTGCTGATTCAAGGGAAAATTGTTATTCAGTCTTTTAATTCAAATTTTATGAAAAGTGTTGTTTTTATAGTGTAAGATGTAAATTTGAGCTGTTATGTTTGCCATGAAAGTAAGAGAAATTGTAAGGACCCATTTTTTAAATTACTCCAAAATATACATATAAAGACAAGCATATTTACATGGATATAATGGTTGTTTGATCATATCCAAACACACTTGTTGCCTTCCTGACAAACCAATCATGGTGAGATTTGGAACCAGGCCTCCCGATTGGAATCTTTTACCCACTTAGCCATACACGCACACAGAGATTATATATATATATATATATATATATACACACAGTACACTAAATCTAAAATTGAGCCACCGACCGCAATTTCACACAACGGATCGTCAGGGCCAGGCTAACAAGTTAGATTAAAAATGGCAAATATATAGAACTCAAAAGAAGAAACCAAATTAAATCAGGGTAAAACAACCTTTATTACAAAACAACAAAAAAAACTATTTTAGTAAGCAATTTTTTACGTGTTTACATCTATTAAGGATTTCGGTTTTAGAATTTAGCAAGTTCTGCATAGGTTCAAACAGTGCTATGGTTAATTTTTCCTCCCCACATAGTTGGCAGAACTTGCTACCTACTTTATAATTTGAGCATTTTTTATTATTTCCCATTTAAGAATGGGGTCTTTTTTAATAATATTTTTAAGGTTGCATAAATATGTAGCTAACTCAGTAATATGGCTACATTTTTGGTATTTAAACGAACTCTTATGGTTATAAAATCTACGTTTAAAAGTATCATGAGTCGCTCCAATATAAGTTTTAGGATTAGGATCATTTTCATCAGCGTAGACTAACTCCATATACAACACAAGACTGCCGGCAGTAACCATTGATGGGGCAGTCATTCTTCAATTTGCAATTACACTTGGGCTTAAAACTAGACTTTTCGGGTTTTTTAATTTACTTTCATTAATCCCGTTAATTATTTTACCTACATTAGGTAAACAGGAATAACTCAATTTAATGGTGCTTGTGTTAAAGATTTTATTTAGACAACTATTTTTACTGAAATGTTTATCAATTAATGTGAAACAAATTTTACCACTTTTAGTTCTTACCTCCTTATTAAAAGGGGGGTTGAACCAGATTATTTTCCTAGCTCTATTCTTATTTTTAACATTATTCGGTATGATAAATTGAAGGTTATCTTTATAGCCACTTTTTAGTAGTGCTGATTGGTATATCTTCTTATGCCTATCGAAAATCTCAATATCAGAAGAGTTAGTGGAAAGTCTATACGCTACACTTTTTGGTATAGCGTTTAAAATATGGTTAGGATGATTAGAATGTTTATTCACGTAAATAGGGGTATAATTGTTTTTTGTGTAAGGGGCAATGTTTCCTGTATTTAGATCCAAAGTTATATCTAAATAATTAACAGTATTTAAATTACAATCAATTTCTATATTGAATCCATTATCTTTAAAAAATTTATGGAGTTTTTTTCCTTAATTTGTCGCATATTTGGGGTGTACTATGATCAACAATTATCAGACCGTCATCCCGATACAACCCGTCATTGTGGAAGTCCAGTATTTAGTTATATATATATATATATATATATATATATATATATATAATGGTTTTATAATGCAGAATTACAATTTACATAAATGAGAATATCATCAAACCAAAATGATTTCTTTATTTTTAATGTCAATACAGGAGTCTGCTAAAGAGAGGAAAAACTCCCTGGCCAGTTACATGTGTGTAGTACAATATTCTAATTCCATCAAATTGTGTATACTGACTTTTAAATATCCATTCAAATTTTTCATAGTTTTTACCAAGTAGTAAGATAGCTTTCTGGCTGTAGTACACCTCACAGTCAATCAGGGTATTCAAGTATGTGGTTTTTACATTCATTTGGTGGACAGTTGTGTTGAATACATCATTGCATTAAATTCCTTGCAGAAAATAAACATTTGGTGAGAAGAATACATTTAATATAAATATTAGGCATATATTTTACAGAACAGCAAAATCTATGGTAAGACCTAACATGTTCAAATTTCTAACAAAATAATCATTTAAACATTCAGATATTATTTATAATTTGCTGGGGTATCTTCTGGTAGATGAGGTAACATTTTCAGCTCTAATTGGTGCTAACATGTGTTATTTGAAATGAGAATTTAGTAAAAATAAAACTCACAAAATTTCACAATGGATAGCTTACTTGGCAGTGTTGTATGTGTTGAAGTTTCTTTTATTTAAATAAAATTACTGAATAGATTTCATTGAAATGGTTTCTTTCCACGGTGTTTTATCATGTGTGTAGTTAGTGATGAATTTTGGGAAAACTTACATCCACAGATTTCACAGTGGAATGGTTTCTCTCTAGTATGTGTATATGTGTGTTGTTTGAGATTAGAACTTTGGGAAAACTTAAATCCACAGATTCCACAGCGGAAACGTTTTTCTCCAGTGTGTGTTAAAACATGTGTTTTGAGATTCGAATTGTGGGAACATTTAAACCCACACACTTCGCAGTGGAATGGTTTCTCCCCAGTATGTGTTAACATGTGTTTTTTGAGATCTGAATTTTGGGAAGATTTAAATCCACAGGTTTCACATTGGAAACGCTTCTCTCCAGTATGTGTTAAAATGTGTCGTTTGAGATGTGAATTTAGGGAAAACATGGATCCACAGATTTTGCAATGAAAACGTTTCTCTCCAGTGTGTGTTAACATGTGCCTTCGGAGTGATGAATTCAAGGGAAAACTTACTCCGCAGGTTTCGCAGCGGAATGGTTTTTCTCCAGTGTGCTTAAACATGTGGTTTTTGAGAGATGTATGATAGGAAAACTTACATTCACACATTTGACACTGGAAAGGTTTCTCTCCAGTGTGTGTATACATGTGTTTTGTGAGCGATGATTTTTGGGAACACTTAAATCCACAGATTTGACAGTGGAATGGTTTCTCTCCAGTGTGTATTAACATGTGTTTTGGGAGTGATGATTTAAAGGAAAAACCTACTCCACAGATTTGACAGTGGAAAACCTTTTCTTGACTGTGTGTTGACATGTTTGTTGTGAGATTTGAATACATAAAACAACAAACGTAATACAAAATGTTTTATCTCCTATGCATATTCTGTTATGTCTCTTCTGTGTGAACAATCCATGAATTTCACAGTGTAAGAATTCCTTCTTTCTCATGAACATTTACCATGTCTAAAGTCCTCTCAAAGATGCAAACTGAAAAAAAATAAAAAATAAAAAAAATCAACTGTGCACTGGAGTCTCAAAACATGCTATAATTATGAAATCGATTTATAAAAATGCATGTTTAAGTACTGTAGCCAAAATTATAAAAACATTATATTTAATTCATCAGATCAATTGATGGCTTTCTCTATGTTATTAGGAGTCACAGTTTCAAACCCTGCCAAATGACACACTTTTTACTAACAAAATTTCTCAACAATACTAAAACCAGTAGAGTTATATATATATAAATATACAGGTTTAATTAAAAACAGAATATCTACCCAGATATGAGTATTGATTAAAAATAATATTCAAACAAATTAAATATGTTGGTTGTTAATTCCATTTTGTTAATCTCTGGAACTTTCTGTAACATTGTCTATTTACATTTGTTTACATTACAATACACTCTCAGAGCAGAGATGATTATTTACAAGAAATCAAAAAATTATAGGTTTATAAGGCTTGATTTAGCTTTGTTTAAACTGTGAAATCATTCATGGATGAGCAGTCAAAGATGCATCAGATTAATTGATGACTTCCCCTATGTTGTTAGAGGCTGTGTGTTCGAATCCTGCTGAATGACATATTCTTAACAAAATTTCTCAAAAATACTAAGGCCAGTAGATTTATATATATATATATATATACTGTTTAATTAAAAACAGAATATCTACTCAAATACGAATATTGATTAAAAATAATGTTCAAACAAATAAATATGTTGCCTGTTAATTCCATTTCATTAATCTTTATGTAATATATTATACAAAAGTGAAAGAACATGTAGATTAAAACCCGCTATTCAAGCATTTATTTTTATAAAGTGTGCTTGATACAGAGTAGAGTTTAATATTGTAATTTTGTTATTACAATGGTTTATAAAAGCATTATATCACTTCACAAAAATTTTCATGTTTCAGAACAAAACAGTTCTTCTTCAGGTGATATGTTAAAATAAATGGTGAAAATGATTTATTTTGAAAATATAAGATGAATTCATGGTTATTTAGAGAATGAAGGAGTAGTAGCTGTAGAATATAGTTTTAGATGTGTCAATATGGTTCAATCAAAATTGAGAATTTGGTAACTATGGAGTTGAAGATCTGGGTCGTAAGCAAGGAAGCAGAATGGCTTTGTTTCTTGACATGTCACTTTTTAATTTTGTATGGATAAGATACATAGTGAAACAATAGATTATTTAAATGGCTAGACAATAATTTTTAACAGTAGGTTGGATTTTTTTTTTAAATTAGATTTTGTACTCACCTCATGAGTAAAGAGGCTGGAATGTTTAGGTTAGAATTAGGATTAAGTACTTATGGTATACTTAGGTATATTGTTGTTAAGAAAACCAATCAAGTATTGTGTGGGTCATTCATTTTAGTGAAGATTTTTTAATTATTAAGTTATATTGGAGCATAAGTTATAAATGAAACATTGTAATTAATTCTTAAAGAAAATTATTTTGTCTGGTAAGATACATCAAGGGACATTGATTATTTAAATGGGTAAAGAATAATTCTTAACAGCAGTTTGAATTTTCCGCTTTTTTTAATTAGATTTTGTACTAACACATGAGTAAAGGGGCTGAAATGTTTAGTTTAGAATTAGGATTAAGCAATTAGGGTATACTAAGGTAAACCTAATTTTGCAACAAATCTACTGCAAGATTGTATTTGGAGAATACAGTATTGTAAAAGATGTCAAAACTAACAAAAATTAAAATCAAAACATGCTTAAATAGAACTGTTAAAATTTTAATAATGTTTTTGGACTAAATTTTCAATGACAAAATTCAGTTGATCTTTTAGTGTCAATGGCAGAGGAAATGAAAAAAACATTAAATAAAATGTTCATGAAACTTTCAAAACTTAAATCATTATTGTTCATTGTTTAAATCTCTTATTTTTATTATAATGAACACTATTTTTTGATAAATCATGAACTTTTATAAAAACTATTTTAATTTTTAAAAACATTCATCAAAATAATTTATAAACATTTTTAAATTTTTTAAAAATTTTGTAATAAATGACAAAAAAAACAACATATGTATGTTTTAAAATTGCTAATAAGTTTATATATGAAAATTAATTTTTTTTTAGTTTGCGTAAATATTAGGTAGATACTACCACTCAATTTTGTTAACTAACTTATGTTGAATTTTTAAAAATAAAAGTTTTCTTGAAATTTTTATTTTAATTAAAAGCTAAATGATTAAATTGACTATTTCCAGTAAGCAAAATACTCCGATGTATTTCAAACAGAAATTATACTGATTGGAATTTAAAATTTTCCAATTTTTTTTTCATCTTTCAATTTTTGGCCTTTTTTTTTTTAAGGATTGACACATTTGTAAACAAAAGTTTATTTTCAGTTTTAAAAATCTTGCAAAAATAAAATATACATTTGTGATACATTATTTTTGAAAAATTAACAAATTTAATGTTAAATTAATCTAATTGACATAAGTATTACTTATTTATAGCATAAAATTTAGAATAAAACTGTTTCTTAAACACAGAGTTCAACTTTCTGACCTTTCCACCGTATGTGTTCACAGATTTGAGAAGTGTATGATGATCATGAATAACATAATTGTACAATTTTTTTCCGTAAAGGGAAGAAACCCTGAAACAGATGACCTTTAAATTTACACACAGAAATTACTATCTTTAAATACACATAAAAAACATTAAAAACTATTTAAAAAATAGGAAGGCACAACAATTTGTATTAAAGTTTTTCATTTTTGATTAGTAAATATAATCTTTACTAAACAATTTTATAAACTAACCCCAACAAATCTTTGAAGTATTTTAAAAATATTCTTGAAATTTTATAAATTATTATAATAAAAAAAGTGAAAACAATTCTTTTAAAATTTCATTAATTGAAAAAAATTTTTTCTTCAGACTATAATGTCCTTTTAATCTATATTATTTATTAAAGCAATGAAAAGCTTATCAAATTAAATAATGTCATAGTTATATTGTAGTTTTTTAGGAGCATTTTTTTTTTAAATAAAGACAAAATTTTTCAAAAAATAATAGATGATTTATATCTCCAATGAGTCTTGCGTTTAACTAATAAAACTTATTTTTACAACAAAATTTAATTTCTGATAATGTCAGGTGGAAAAATGGAAGATATAAAAAAATTTTACCAGAATTTTTTAAAAACAATAACTTAAAAAATAATTTCATTCATTTGTGAATAAGTCCTAAAAGTTTCATTAAAATCCAACAATTATTTGATTTTTGCAAGAATTTCCAAATTAATGTTTTTTCCACCAGAAAACTGAGTTGTTAATATCACGTTTTCCATTGTAAACTCTCGTAATGATCTGGTTACCCGCTAAAATCAAAACAAGATTTTTTTACCAAGATTTTGAACGAGTTAGAAGGGATTCAAAAAATTTTTAAACTAATTAAAAAATACTTTCATAATTCCTCTTAATAATATAAACATTTCAATGGAAAAAGTTTTTTTTTTTTATTAAGTTTGGGACCATTTTTATGCATACATGCTGTTTTTTCAGCGATTTAGTGGAGGTACCTACAATTAAGCTCTTTCAAAATAAAACTGATATTTAAGTTCAAAGATGACGACATTATTAATAATTCAATAAATTATTTCATATATTTTTCCTGTAAACTAAGTAACCAAACTTTTTTTTGCTTAAAAATAGGTACCTCTACTTTTCAGTATAAATTTTCTATACCTGATTTTAAAATGAAATTTTTAAAATAAATAAGTTATATTTTAGCTTTAAAATTAGTTTTAATTGAAAGTCAAGAGATTAAATTTAGTAATTCCAGTAAATAAAATACACTGGCATATTTTAAAGTGAAATTATATTGATTGGAATTTAAAATTTTTCAGATTAAAAAAAAAAAAGTTAAAAGTACCTCCATTTTTTTTAAAAGATCGACACATTTTTAAACAGTAGCCACATTCCTGTTTTAAAAATCTGGCAAAAATAAAATATATGTCGCTGACATGCTATTGAAGTCAATTTTTTAAATTAAAACTTACCTTTATCTAATTTCAAACAAATGTACTTGCTTACTCTCTGAAATATTCGCTATAAGTTCTTATCAGTTACGGTAATCCGAGAATGACTGCTTATCTCAAGTGTTGATAGACATAATGACAACCAGAAGTTGTTAACAAGGCTAAAGTAGGGAGGCCGAAGGTGACAAAAATATACGAATGTAATTTTTTATGTAAGGGAAAACAACTCTTGAATCACATGACCTTTTAATGATAAATAACACGTTTAGCCACCCGTACAAATAAAAATACGGGCAATTAAAATGTTTTAATTATTTTAAAATCCATTGGCTCAATCATTTGTATTAAGCTTTTAAATGTTCGATTGGTAATTGTAATCTTCATGCATTAATTACCTAGCTGACCCCATTGAGGAAGAAATTTAACAATAATTTTGAAACTTTTTCTATATAATTTTTATATATAATTAAAAAAATGTAAAAAAATGAAAATAATTCTTGTAAAAATTAATTATTCATTGAATTTTTTTTTCCTTTTCAGACTATGATATGCTTAATTTATATTGTTCATAAAAGCAATCAGAAGTTTATCCACATAAAAATTAGTATAGTTATTGCATTTTTCACAATTCAGACCTATTTTTTAGAAAAGGGGTTCTATTGGAGAAAAAAATAACTGCTGATTAGCATTCACCAATGACTCCTGAATTTAATTATATTAGGCTTATTGTTGCCCAAAGTAGAATTTTTGCAAGAATTTCCAAATTAATGTGTCTTTCACAGTCAAAAAAGTGCATTGTGCAATATTAAAACTGTTTTTATTTAGTTTGTTTTTTTTTCCTTCATACTATACGGTTTTTTCAGCGATTTTGCAGAGGTACCTACTTAAAAATCAGTATAACACGGTTGAAAAAGGTCCCAAACTTAATAAAAACAAAGCTTTAATGTTAAGAGAAAAGACCAAAGTAGTTTTTTATTAATTTTTTAAATACTTTTTTTAGTTTTTAGCATGTTTTATGGTTTTTTTTGGGGTTTTTTTTTGCGTCAGCAGTTTTGATATTTATTATTTAATGTATCTGCACCTTTTTTGATTTTTGTTTGGCAGAACAACACACTGATTTAAAATTCTTGCAAAACTAATATAGTTGTATTATTCACAAAGAAATATTTGAAATTATTTTTGAAATTTCGGTGGATCTGAAGAAGATTATCACCACCTTTAAAGTTGTTGTTTGCATTGAAAAACGTGAAAAAAAAAAATGTAATCTTATCAATTACACCCTAAAATTTCCGACTGACAAAAAAAAAAAATTGGAAAAATTTCAATATTTAAACAATTTGGGAAGCGAGGGGCTCAGTTTTTCATATGTTATAGTAAATTGATCCTCCATTTTGGAACCACTCGCCGGTACGACATTACCACCACCTGTAAATTCATTGTACAAATTTTCATTGTAATCTTATCAATTAAACCCTAAACATTTTTTGATTGACAAAAAAATTTGTAAAAATTTCAACATTTAAACAATTTTTTTGGGGGGGTGGGGGGTCAGTTTTTCATGCAACCTTATAGTAAATCAATCCTGTGCAATTAACATTTTTGCTTGCGCATATTCAACAACTGAATTCTTTGCAAAATTTTTGAATAAAAGCCATTCTTGGAGTTTCTGAGGAAGATGCCAATAAGAACTAAAGAAAACTTGAAAAAATAACAAGAGCAACAACTCGTCCAAAAAGAAAGAAAAAAAACAAAAAAAAAAAACAAAGCGACCCTGACGCGAGTTGTTCCAAAATGGAGGATCGATTTACTATAACGTTGTATGAGAAACTGAGCCCCCACTAAAATTGTTTAAATATTGAAAGTTTTCCAAATTTTTTTGATCATCGGAAACTTTATGTAATAATTGATAAGACTGCGCTGAAAAAAAAAAAAAAAAAAAAAATGAAAAACAACAAATTTAAAGATGGTGGTAATCTCCTTCAGGTTCGCCGAAATTTCTTTGTTTTTTTAGAATATCTTGGTGAAAAAAAATTTCTTTTTATACACATTACCCCACTACACACACACACACACACACACGTTAATTTCATTAAATTTTGAGAAATTAATTTTTGATCATAATTTTTTTTTTATATTAAAGCAGGTCTACTTGGAGAAATTGTAATTTTTTTTTCCTTTTTCGAAAATCTGTTCCAAATCGTAAAATAAAAGAAAATCCTGAAATAAAGTTTCAAGAAAGTATGTTTTACTTTTGGGAGATTTTTAAAATCGAAAATTAACAAAAATTTTTACAAAATGTGTGAAAATGGCTGTAAAACTGGTCAACCGCAAACCAAAATAAAATTAGTAAAAATTTCGAACGTGTTAGAAATTATTAAGAAATTTTTAAAATAATTTAAAAATTCTCAGATTTTTCCTCTTAACAATATAACATTATGTTGACGGGAAAATTTTCTAAGTTTGTTTTGGACCTTCCTTTTTTTCTTCATTTTTGAAATCATTGTTTTTAATTTTAAAATATTGGTATAAAAATTTTATAATAAAATTATTTCAAGAAAACTTTTATTTTTAATAATTCATTTTAAAAGTTAGATATCGAAAATGAGTGGATGTACCTACTTAAAAATTTTATTTATATGCAAAAATCAGTTATCTTCCGAGAAGGCAGTGAAATTATTAAAAAAGCTTTTTTTACTCTGCTTTTAGAATTAGTGATGTTTTTTTTACACTTTTTTTACAACTTACCTTTTTCAGGGTGAAAAAGACCTTTTCATAAAATCAAATGAGATTAAGTTGCTGTTGATACTTTTTTCTCAAGCTAGACAATATTTTCTTATTAATAAAACTTATTTTGAAATAAATTGTAATTAAAAATTATTATCTTTGTAAAATACAAAGTATAGTTTCTAGACACGAACAACAAAGGAATTTCAAGAAACGGTGTAAATGAAGAATTTGTTCCTTGCTAAAAAAAAAAAACAGTTTGGATACAGACAATATGATAAAACATTGTACATATATTATCGCAATATCAACCTGTTATTCTAATTTTTCAAAAAACGTTTATTGGTGATGAAATTTTTAAAAAAATTAAAAGCCTTAAAAATCCAATTTTTGTTTAAGAAATTTATTTAACTAGTACATTTTCTGAGCTCGCACTTACCGCAAGTGAAACTCCCTTGCTTTGTGACACTCTGTGATATAGCTACAATCTTAAAAAAAAAAATTAAATGCAATGTCAATTGCTATCAGCTATTTTCTTGAATCCCATTTAATCTTTTATCCTTTTTCAATACCCATTGTGCCCATCCTTTCTCTCACCGTAACCAAATTCAAGCTAATGGCTGTCCTACTTTGCTTGAGGGTGAAAGACAAAAAAAATTAAGAATTAAATTTTTGATAAATGTCACACTTAATTTTTACTTGTTGAAGTGAAAATAATGTATATTTACATATATTGTGTTTTTATGAAATTTTAAAATTTGTTTTCTCTTTTTTTTCTATAATAGAGAATTGATGAAGGGTTTGAAAACTGCCAGATTTATACAGAAAGTAATTTTTCTTTTAATCCGCATTAGTTTCAAGCTATTGTATTATTATCTTTCAAATAAAACTGAAATGTAATTGAGGGCATTTAAATTATTTATTTTCTGTTTTTTGTGGGAGGGGGCTTTCAGGAAGTCTGTGACAGTTTGTCTAACTTACTTTTCAGATTGAATCTAAACTTTTTCATGCAAAAACAAAACAGGATTAAGTTGATGCTGTTGTGTTGTTTGACTTGATATATCTTTCTTAAGCTCGACAATGTTTTGTAATCAATAAAATTTCCTATTGTCAAATAACTGCAATTAAAAAAGATTAATTATTTGAAAATAGAAAATCAAAATATTTCAATCTGTTTTTTTTCCTGAATTTTATTATTGATGAAAAGTAAAAAAAAAATTAAAATTAAAATCCAAAATTAATCCAAAAGATTTGTTCCAAAGAAAATTAGTAAATCTAAGAATTAATTAATATTAATAGAATTTGGCAAAAAAGTAATTCTTACTTTTTCCTTACTGAAAATGACATTTTATTTCAGCATGTCAACACATTAGGTTTCCCCAAGGTTACATGTAAATAATATTTAGTCTTACCTAATTGCTCTGCCCACTCATCAGGAGGTACCAGCAACTGACTGCTTATTTTCTCATTATTATAATAGGTTAAAAAAAAATGATGCATTTTTTATTGGTGTAAGGTTGATTTTCTTTTTGTATTTCATTGTTTGTGTTTTTCTGCATGCATATGTGAGACCAAGAAAGTGACTATGTGCCTTTCTTTGGGTATAGAATATTGTGGTTATTTCTCTTGCTTTATACTCCCTCCCCATTGCCTTATATTTATTTGTCTCTCTTTCATCTCTGAGTGTTAAAGATAAATGTAACAATCTTACATCCAATGTTACAGACTGTCTTTACTCTTAATATTTCTTGAATGTTATGGGATTTTAAGTTGTTTTTTTTTTCAGAAATACATTCATTTTTCTTAATGCTTAACTGGCAAAGTAAATATTTGTATATGTCTTCACTTACCTGTTATTTCATTTTTCTTATTTAATTTGGTAATATATAAAGTATTTTTAGGGATCAGTTTATAACTAAATTTTATTGTTGGAATATGTGTTCATACACTTGAATTCATAAATACATTCACACACATACACACACCCACACATATTTATATATACACATACACAGATAAATACATACACATACAGATATACACGCATACATTCCCAACGCCATCCTGGCACAGACAAGATTATAGTCTGAATAGCTTAACCAGTGGAATGTGGGACAATCTAGCATTGAACCTTCTTTCTAACATTATTGTCCCAGATTCCCTGTGCCAATGTCAAACATAATTCATTTGTCTAACACAATACTGCCAACATCCATCAGGAATTTTAGTTTTAGAAACCTTTACAAAGAGTGATGGAGAATTACTATGACCCTCCCCACACAGAGCAATGATAGTTTATTGAGTTCAGGAAACTGAATTTTTGCTATCCTGAACTTTGGAAAAGCGTCTATCGCCTCCTTTTTATGTCTAAGAAGTCAACTTGTTTTATATTAGAATTGTTAACTACGCTAAGACCAAAAGATTTAAAAACTCTATGAATTAATTTTCTAAATCTATCAACCTTAACTCCAGTAGAGTTATTCAATATCATGAGTCTACATGTGCTCTATCTCCTCAGTAGAAAATCCTAAGGTTACTAAGGTTTATAATAGTAATTCAATGAACTTTTTTAAAAAGCGTTTTTACAATCATTTCTCATCTTTTACTAATAAGGATAAACAAAATATGACATCACTTTCTAAATATTTTTGGAAGTTAAAAGATGAGAATAAAACACCTAAAGTTAAATGGAACATTCTCAAACAAGCTAGAATATCTAGATCTGTGAATGAACCATGTTTCCTTTGCAAGAAAAAATAGAAATTATTAAGTACATGAAAAGTGACATGTTACTAAATCAGAGGCATGAAACTACAGTAAATTGTAAACATATTAAAGAATTAACCTTACAATCCAGTTATAATTATAAAGTCTAAGGTATGTAACTAGCAGTTGTAAACTTTTTACAGTATTAATCTTACTATTTTAATAATTTACTTTAACTATTTGATCTCTCTTATGTTATTTTATCTTTATTTTCTATTACAAATTATGATCTATTTAATGCCTTAAATTTTAAAATTATTTTCAATTTTAATATTAATTTTAATTTAATTTCTTTTAATTTTAATTTAATTTTAAAATTTAATTTGTAATTTTCTTTTCTTTTATTTTATTTCTCCAATTTATTATATTAGCGCTAATGAATTTATATCTTCATGTTATGTTTTTAAATATCTTCTAATTTAGGTTTTATGAATCATTTCTCTGTTTGTGTCTGTGATTTCAAAACTTTTTTTTAAAAAATGCTAAAGGATTTAGTTTGAAACAATGTAACTATATATGTATCTGTCTGCAATTCATTTCCGGCCAAAGTTTGAAATTTCTTAGCCATTTATGTTGTTTCTCCCTTGTCTTCCCTCTGTGCATTTTCTTACTTTTTCCTCTTTGTTCTCTTCATTTTCTGCTTTTTTTTTTTTTTTACAAAAGATTTGAGCCCAGACACCATGTAACTAATATCTGTCTAAAATTCACTTCCTGCCTAAATTTAAAATTTCTCTCTTTTACCCATTTCCATTGGCTCTTTCCTCTCAGTGCTTTCGCCCTTTTCTATTTTGCTTTCCTCTTTGTTTCTGCTGTCTTTTCTTTTCCTTTCTTGTTTTCTCATCTTTTCTGCCCTCTTTCTTTTTTTAATATAATCTTATCTCATACAAAAAGATTTCCCAAAATAAAAGGAAGTGACTTTTTAAAAAAAACTTTTTCAATAAAATGCTTATTACCAACATTACTAACTTGCTGATGAGACATTGTTCTTTCAATGTCGAAACGAAATGTACGATCTTGTAGTTGTTTGTAGTTTGTACATGTTCTAAAGTATAATATATATAAAAAAAACCTTCATATACTGGAGGCCATATACATCAAATCTAAACAACCAACATTTAATAAAATCGCCTTTCAATCCGGTCATAACACGTTACATTGCATTTGAATACATGGTTCTGTTGTCATTTCGTGCTATCACATGGCGTGACGTCATAGAACCGCATTGCAAATTTGAGAACTGTGTTTGTTATTTTTGGTAACTATTGCCATTGCCTAGCAGAGTTTTATGTCAACACAACATAAAATCGTCAGTGATGGTGGATGTTACTGTATTACCGTCTTAATAACCTCTCTGAAGATGGCTCATGTGAGCCGAAAGCTTAGAACCAAATTAATAAAAAGTTATCCAAATGTTGGAGAATTTTTGTCTTTATTTTCAACTGAAATTAAAGCCAAAATATGATGTTTAGAATGACGCATGATTAAACATAATAGACATTCATTGTCTCTTATATTTAACAGTATATATTTAGAAAATTATTTGCTGCCTTGATACACTAAATATATATATATATATATATATATATATATATATATATATATATATGAAGTTGAAGATTATTTAAATCTCCAACATCTTTTTCAGCCATATGAAAGTGTTTCTGTGATGTAGATTTTTATTTTTTGGCCAAGCTTTTCATTTTGTAATGCCAGCCTATAAGGTCTGATGAAGGGTCATTTTATAGGCTTTATAAAGATTTATAGGATTAATTTTTGAAGTCATTTTTAACTATTGATCTGAGAGTGTGTATAGTAATTGGCCATGGTTAAATGGAATTGGCAGAAACACACAACAAATTAAATGCTTTCAGCAAGAGTGTGTGAATTTAATGTTACAATTCCAGATTTGAGATAGTTGGCAACTTCAGAGGCTATCAAGGCAGTAGTCTTGGTTCTTCTGGTAAATCAATCAGGGGCCCCTGAGAGCCAGAAAGGGACCATGTATCACTGACAGGCCCTCAAAAAGTTATAATTATTATAAATAAATCTCCAATTTCTTTCCTGAGTTTTATATTCTAACTTCATTAATGGAATCATTTTTCAAAGGAGGAACACCAAATAAAAATGCCATAAAGTAAGCAGTGTTAAATTATGTGAAAAAAGAGTCAGGAATAGTTTTATTTATTCATTACTAGCAGTATAGCCCAGCATTGCTCAGCTGTAATGAAAGCAAGCTTTAAAACTAATCCATGGTCCTGGAGCTCAGACTCAGCCTAAAGAATATTTGTGTGAAGTTTGGTGAGAATCTGATAAAAATTGTGGATTTGTATAAAGGACATACAGACAGATAAACAGACACACACAAACATCTTGCCTTTTATATATATATATATTATCGGTTTTCTGCACTATTGTAAGAACTGCAACCTTGAAACTTCTGAATATCATTTCTCATGTCTTTGTCTTTGAGTGTATCAAATTTGATTAAAATCGAACCACTCCTTCTATAACCTGATTTTTTCGATTATCGATTTTCGATATTTATCGGGGCTACCTCGACACAAAACCAAGCTAAGAACACTCACAGACGCTTATAGTACAACTGTGTAAATTTTCAAGAAAATTGGTTCAGCCGTTTCGGAGTCTATAGGTAACAGATACACACACACACACACACACACAGACAAAGTTCCATTTAAAAATAAGTTTAGATAAAAATTAAATGATAACATTGTAGTTGTGAGTGGGACCTCTTTGTCTCCTGACAACCTATTTTTTTAAACCCAAGTCCATCACTGATTCTGGATATTATATACAGTTTCATTCAAATAAATACAGCTCACAAAAGCAATATATAAACGAGGTCTAAAACAGGTATCAGAACATATAGCATTCATTTCATATTAATTTAATATTTGTAACTTTGTCTCCTTTAAAACTGTTTTCAACCATGATTAGGGTTAGGTTACATAAAAATGTAATAAGTTAGCATGTGAGTTTTACTGTGGTGATACCGACCGAGCATAGCGAGGGACCAGATGTTTGCACCCTCACAACCAAAAAGCAAATGACCAAAACTCGATGGTGCACATCTGGGTTCACGCAGATGTTCCGGTTGAAAAATAAAAATTAATTAAATATTAAATTTCCAGTTCGCGAGCCTACGCAAATTTGATTTATCGGCCAATGGGAAGACCAGAATCAAATATGGATATGAATTCCCAAATGATCACCTGCGATCCAAAAAGTCAAAATAAAAAGCTGATACAGAAAGCATTGCCAGAGAGACTGACGCAGGCCGACACACACGGACTGATTAGAGTGAGAGGAGTGTAATTAGTAGCCCCCTTGACCGAAGTCAAGTGGCTTATTATGTTCGCCTCTCTTACCTCTTTACCTTCTTCCCTGTCTCAAAACTACTTACTGACCTAAAGAGCAAATACATCAAAAACATTCCTTACTCATGACGCTCACACATTCCTAAGTATTAATTCTCTTTTCAGCATTTTATTGCCATGAACATTTTAACGTCCTTTGGACCTATACTTCAAGTATATCCTTAATTCAAAAAACCCAAAATCTGCTGAGTGCATTTATATTTTGTGGAAAGTTCAAAGATAATCCTCCCAGCCAACACACCCACAACTACCTTAAGTATCGAATTCTCCTTGTCAGCCTTCTATTGCCACTATAATACTCTGTCAGTGCTTCAGTGAATTGGAAAAAAGAAAGAAACTGTTCATAAAATGGACACATACTATTTTCATCTTTTATAATTCTAGGTACCCAATGTATCCTCTTCCACATTATTCCAATTTCATTGATAATTATTCATCATTAATGAAATATACTTTAGGTGTTCATCAGGATAGACTACAATATGGTATAAAATAACTAAAAAAATGGTTTTCATATTTTGTTGAAGTTAAGCTAAAATATTTATTAAAATAACAATTTCCAATGAGATTTTATAGTGATAAAATTTGCAAGAAAATGTATTGAATCATAACATTAAGAATCATTCCTTATCAGAAAATTATGAATTATGACTTACCAAAAAATTAAAAAGAAGAAAACAAATGAGCCCTGCTACTGCAAATTAATGAAATATACTTCAGGTATTTATCAGAATAGAATACAATTCAATATAAAATAATTTCAAACAATGGTTTTCATATTTTGTTGAAGTTAAGCTAAAATATATTATGCAAAAGTATATATTATTTAAAAACTATATATACCCAAATTCAAACAGACCAGTGTTTGATGACAACATACTAACAATGTCCATTTCACCGCACTCTCTCTACTTGTTGCCTTAACAACAGCAACAATATAGAATTTACCAGTTTTTGTATAGCGATTTACCCTACTCCGCCACTGGAGCAAGTTATGACATAAGGTCAGTTTTTAAAATGGGGAATGCGTACACTCTGGCCACTGGTCAAGATTACCCAGCCCCTGCATATGTGGTAACTGGGTACAAAGCTTGTCTTAGCATGTCAGGACTAGTCACAGCATGTCTAAGCTTGTCTTAATTGGTCTCATACACCCACCACACAAAATGTAAATAAATTATACATTTCGATTTACATTTTCCAAGACAGAGAAGGAATTAACCTTCACAAATGTAAAAACAACAAGGTTCTATCTTTCAGGTTACCCATTTCCATCTCTGCAACAAACTTAAATTTTGGTTCTATTTAACAAATAATGGTCTAAAGCTAATTTGTTTGGAAAGAAAAAAAAATTTCCATATAAAAATAAATTTTTATGGCATTTATAAAACATTAGTACTTTTCATTGTCACTCAAACAATGCAAAATGCAAACAACAAATTTAAGTCTGTTTAAAATCTAATCTTTGTTCTAGAGATGTTTCTCAAAATCTATTTGTAAATGTAAGGATTAATTAACTAGATTTTCTAAGTAAAAGTATTGTTTACCTTTTTTCTTAAAGCAGAATGAAAATAACGTTTTATTAACACACACTAGCCTGTGAGGTCAAAGGACAATTTAGAAATACAGTCATTCTACCACTGTTCAAAAGTGTGTGAGGAAAAAGTAAAAATAAAACCCAAATAAGTATGAAGTGTGATAATCAAAATGTTTGACTTATATTTAAAAATAATTTTTTTTAACCTTGTCTTTATATAACCAATAAGTTAAGAATATAATTTTTTGTATTCTATACACTTTTATCAAATAACAATGAATAATTTTATTTCTGTTTTATTTGACTGAATGTGAGAAATGAAATGAAATTAATTAATTTAATACTCCTCCAATATCGAATAGAAGTTAATAACATGAGACAAGAGAATTTTATTTTTGTATATTCATACCAACAATGAGCTAAGATTTAAGAGAAAAAAATAAAATGAACTCTTTTAACTAGCAACAATGGGATTAATTTCCAAATTGCACTGAAACATTATCTTTAAAAAAATAAATATTAAGTTTAATTTTTTTTTTTATAACCATTTCACCCCAAGCAAGACTGCCACTGGTGTGTAGGGGGCTACATAAGAGGAGAGTGGAGAGAAAAAGAAACAGGTCACAGGGGATGTCAGAAAATGGACAATAAAAGGATGGGAACACTGGTGCAAAGAGAGCTGAGTGAGAGTAGAGTGGAAAGGGAGAAAAACAAGATACAGTGGGTGTCGTAGAAAGGATGAGAGTCAAGGAGATAAGAGATGGCAATTAACGTTGCATTTGAACTTTTTAACATTGTAGCTATTGGGAAGCAAGTTCATGGAAGGGAGTTCCACAGATGGGAAGTGCAAGAAAAGAAACTGATTTAGTAGAAGTTGTGGTTACATTTGATTGTTTTCACTGTAAATGGGTGGAACCTAGTTGCCAGTATAGTATCTCGAATAAATTTGTGCACAAGGGGCATTAGGAATCTAAGCTTGTTGGAGCGTAAGCTGTGAAAGTATTTGTAGAAGAAACAGAGAAGCCACATCATGTTGGTGAGAAAGTGACTGGAGCCGAGGTGCCAGGTCAGGATTGATTACACTGCAGATTCCCCTTTAGGTTTTGTTGAGAACCCCGAGATGAATAGCAGGGGTGCCCGACCAGATGTGATAGCAGTATTCAATACACAGGCAGATGGTAGATTTGTGTATGTGCAGGATGGATTCAAACAAGATAAACTTTCTGGACAAATGCATTGACCTGACCTTCCTAGCAGTAGATTTAGCTATTGAATCAATGTAGCCCTTCCACTTGTGTTTGGCTGACGAGAGTTAGGTTCAGGAGGTGCAGTGTATTGTTTTCAGGGAGACTAGTGTTATCCATGCTGATGAAGGTGGGTAAGAGAGATTGTCTACAGTTGTTAAAGGATAGCAGCTTTGTTTTGGAAGCATTAAAACTGAGCCAACAGAAAAAGCATATACATTCACTAATATAAAAGCTCCTTTCATAAAACAATTGATTCACTAAATTTTACAATGTGTTGACGTATACAAAAACAAAATGGATACAACCTCTTATTTATTGGCCAATCAGGAGCAAGAAAAAAAAACCTAAAAGTTGATCTGAATCTATTCTCCACAAATGCATAAATACATATGATTTTTCCTTTTCTCTGCAGAAAGCCACAGGTCGTCCACTGAACACCAAGTCTAGGTGACCGGCATTTTCTTACTCTCTCTTCTCTTTCATGCTGAATTTATTGATTCTCCTTCTTCCTCACATATGGTCAACAAAGAAAGAACATCAGAGAGAGTCACAGATCAACATGCCTTTTTCACACTCTTTCATGTTGCACTAATTGATTCTCCTATTTCCTCATGTACTTGTCAGCAACCCAAAAAAATGGAACAAAAACATCATTTTCGTTTCCATTCACACTCAGAACGAACTTTCACTTACTACAAGTGTAAACACTCATACCGACATTGGATTTGTCTTTTCTTCAAATCCATTTTGTCTGACTTTAAGAAAACTGATCTCTTAAACATACATTCAAAAAAAAACTTTATGTAGAACATTCAAACAAATTATTTTGAAACAACAAAATTAATGCCATTCTTCTTGTTAAATAAATTTACACATATTAATACAAATGAGATCCTTTTATCTTTTGTTCAACCTTCTGAATCTTTCAAATGTGGTGGGCTTAGTTAGGTTTGGCACAAAGCAATTTTGCAAGCATAGTTGGCACTCCCTAAAAAACCCCACAAATATTTCCCCAAAGGTTTTTTAATAAAAAAAAAACAATTCAACAAAATATTAATTCATTAATAAATAAGTGCAGAAAATTCTATTTGAATTGGATAATTCGCTGTTTTTTGTACAACTAGTTTAAAACTGGGTGTCGATTTTTTGATTTAATTGTAAAAAAAGTATCCATTTTAGTTTAGTGGAACCTATGAGTTGAAGTCATTACATTCACTTAAGTGCTAATACATCTAAGAATCCATCTCTTCTCCCCCTCCAGCTATGGGTAAATAGCAGAACAGACTGGGTTCTATAGCCTTGGCTGGCAACCAGTCTAGGAAATGGAAAACCTCTGAATTCAAGACCAGCGTGGAGTCCTCGCCTTCAGTTATGAGTTGAATAGTAAGATAGACTGGGTTCTATAGCTTGCATTTTTAACCAGTCTACTCCAGAAAAAACAGTAACCTACTGTGGAAAAAGTCTTCTGCTAGTCAGTCATGACTCAAAAGAGACATGACCGCTCAAACATGCATCACGTATGGCACTTAACTGACTGATGACACCCACGATATATCAAGTGGGGGTGAAACTACCCCACAACATTTCACTACTTAATAAAATAACTAATTCAGTCTACAATTGCTTACTTTAGTAGGAATAAATGCTGAAAATTTATTTCAAATCAGATAATTCCCTGTTTTTGATTTTACTTTTGTTTCAGTAAAAAACGGATCCATTTTGTTGGTCAGTCAGTTATTTAATTGCTGTACGTGATACTCGCTTGGGTGATCATGTCTCTTTTGATCCATGATTGACTAAGCAGAAGATCCTGTTAAGGATTCATCAATAATTTGTAATCATGTCTGGCACAAGACTTGCAGATGTTACTAAATACATTGATTTGGCTTAGAAATTACCTTCACCTTCACAATATTTATATTTGTGATTAGATAATACTCAAGGCTCAAGAAATTTAATAACAACACCAATTGTAACCAAAATAAACATGTATTAACAAATATACAATAGTTTGAGTAAGCATGCATATAACTGTATGCATATGTATAGAAGGAGAAAGAGTTCTCTCCCATAGACTGCAATTTCGAGAGAAACTCAATTAGTAAATGAATGTTCTTCGGAAAAGGTTGATTGAAATAAAGTTTGTTCAAAAAGGAAGAATTATTTACATAATTTTCTTGGGATAGTTGTTTGAAAGTTTGAGTGGAAAAATGTTTGAATCAGCATTGTAAACGAAGTGCTTTAGGGTCCAACTGAAAAATTGTACAGTGGAAATGTTCATGTCTGTGTATGTTGAGAATGTGAGTAAGATTTGGTTTCAACTAGCGAGGATTTGTGGGGTAGCTGAAATCTTACTAAAGAGCTGTGGAAAACTGCTCTTTAAATAGCATTTAGGTAGGCTCTGGAGAGCTCTGCAGGGAAACTTGATTTTCACATTAAAAAGACTTGATTGGTTAAATATTAACCAATCGGAGAACATGTACTATGCAGACTAGAAGGGTTTGTTTTAATTAAGGTATACAGGAATTATTGTGATCTGTAAATTGTCTTGTAATAGTTTGTATTGGCAATATATTGACCAATCACTGTTGAATAAAGTGACAATGCATGTAAGTATGTGGGTGTGAATGATAGTGGTACTTACAATCCCACAGTTGGTTGCCATTTATTCCTGCAGTAGACTAGTTGCCAACCAAGGCTATAGAAGCCAATCTGTCCTGCTATTCAACTCATAACTGGAGGAAGAAGATATGGATTATATACCTTTTCCAAGGGTATTTGTGCGTAAGTGAATGCAACGAATCAGTTAAGTGCCATACGTGATACACGCTTGGGCAATCATGTTTCGAAAGAAACATGACTGACTAGGCAGAAGATTATCCAGCAGTAGGTTGTCTTTACTTTCTGGCTGCGGTAGAATGGTTGCCAGCCAAGGCTATAGAGTCTAATCTGTCCTGTTATTTAGCCCATAACTGATGGGAGGAGACGGATTCATTTTAATACCTTTCCCAACGGTATTTGTGCGTAAGTGAATGCAAGGAATTCAACTGAAATTCGAACTATAGCGAATATTCGTAAATAAATGAAGCTCATTAAGACTTCTTTTATTTTGAAGGAAAAAATGAGTGTAAAATGGAAAATTGTCTAAAGTTTTTTACATAAAAAAAGGAAATTTGTCTGTTCCACTGAATATTTGCGATTTTGTTGATTTTTGATTTTATTTTCTTTTTCTTTTGGCGAATTTGTTTTACTTTTTGAAGCAATCAATAAGGCTGATTTCATTTTTGTCATTACGTAACTTTCGTTTTACTTGCTCTCTGGGGAAAAATCTGTAAAAAAAAACTATTAAAATCTTGTAGAAATAGTTCTATAACAAAAAATTCAAATTAGTTATATTTCAAATATCTATTATTATTTTTTTTTTCAGTTAAAAATGAAAGCTTTACAGAAAAAATATTGCTTATTTCCCTTGTCTTCCTGAAGAACGCGGTTTCTACTCTTTGTTCGGAATTACGAATGGATTTTTATACTTATTCGATTTTAGTCATTAACTTACATTTTATCATTTTTATGTAAATAGAAAGGAACAAAAATCCTGCATGAGAGGTAAGTAAGTTTTATTGATCTGTTTTTAGATTTTTTTCTTATTCTCGGCGTATTAAAAAAAAATGCTTTCCAAATTTACGATGAAGCCGGTGGTATGTAAAAAAAAAAATCTCTGAAATTCACAATGCAACCTCTTGAAAAAACATTTTAATTATTAAATTCCGATAAATAGTCGATTTTTATAATAGTAGATTTTAAAATGGATCATGAAAAATATACTAATTCAAATTACTAAAATTAAAATAACATGTCTTTTTCTTTTTTTTATTGTTATTTTGACCGTTTCACCATCATTAATATAAAAAATAACATTTTTTCTTTTTTTTTTTTCAAAATTTAATCTGAATTAAAACAAATATTAGTATTATTACTTATTTTAAAATATCGCAAAAAAAAAAAAGGAGCAGTGGTCTTTTTTGTTTGTTCTTATGGGGAGTTGGCATTCAACGTAATATCGAAAATTTAAATAACATACCCACAAATACTCCCGAAGTTTATTTTTTTTTAATCAGAAAATAACCGAGGTAAAATATTTATTCATAAATGCGGTCCTAAAAATTTCGTTTGAATCGAAAAATTCACAGAATTATCCGAAAATTATAAAGAAAAATTAACCATTTTGGTTTTTGGTGGTAATGTCCTCAATAGTTATTATTTACTCCAGTAAGTAAAAGATTATCAAATTTAATTATATCAGTTTTATTGCATTTTTTATTTTACTCTTCGAAGAAGGTTTTCCGATAGCGATTGCAAACTTAAGATAAAAAAAATAGGTGATTTATATTCCCCAATGAGTGCGTTTAACTAATACATCCTCGTAAAATTTATTATTTCATGGATTTACGTGAAGGGGGAGTAACAGAGGTAAAAAAAAAAATATCAAGATTTTTAAAAATAAATAATTTCAAAAGTAATTTAATTCATTTGTGAATAAATACTGAAAGTTTCATTAAAATCCAACAATTATTTGATTTTTGCGAGAATTTCCAAATTAATGTGTTTGTAACCTAAAAAAAGTGGCAATTGCAAGCATTTGGTGTTCATTGTAAAACAGTAGTAAAAATTTCTTAGCCGCTAACTCAAAACAAAACAGTCAAAAGTCAAAACATTCTGACAAAATTTCGAAAATGTTAGAAAGGGCTGAAATTTTTTGAAAAATAATTAAAAACTACTTTGATCTTCCCTCTTAAAAATAATATAAACATTTTGAGAGAAAAAGATTGTTTTATTAAGTTTGGGACCTTTTTTTAATTATACTATGCTGTTTTTTTTTTCATTGACGTAATGGAGGTACTCTGAAAAAATAATTTTTTTTTTTTTTTTCGATTAATAATAAAATTTTAAATTAATTGCTTTCATTTTTAAAAAGAATTTTTATTATTAAATAATTTATATAAGCTTTAAACATTTTTTTTTTAAATCTCCAAAGAATTAATTACCAGTAGACTTTTTAGTTAAGAGCTGATTATCATATTGCCTATCTAAAATTGAAAAGTTCAATAAAAATCGTTTGACCTAAATATTTTAAATTAATTAAATAAAAAAAAATTGTGTGTAAATATGTTAATTTACGTTCCATAGTAGTCATAACATGCTTCCATAATTATAACATTAAAGTTAAATTAGATATTTTTACCATGCCTTAAACTTAGTGATAAATTAATAATATGAAAAATACATAAAAATGTTAGTGAATAACACGGATAATAACTTAGTTTGGTTATTTTAATTTCATTCATTCTTATTAAATTAAACTTATTTTAAAAGAAATTTAAATTTTTATTTATTCAGAAAGCATATTCAAATATCTGGCTATAAATCTAAACTAAAATTCTATTAAATATTATATAATTGCTGAAATTATTAAATTAAATTTTTAATTTTACTATTTAGTTAAAAACCAAAAAAAAAGGAAATTAAAATTTTATGTTTTTTTTGGCCCTTATGGACGCCATACTTTCTGCCTGACAACTTCTGGATCTCATAAATCTTTTAACACCCCTACATTCCTTAATGGTGGTGATAACAGGTAGGGCTACCTTAGTTAAAAAGTTTTTTTTATTGTAAATTTCTGGCAGTAAAGAATTATTACTTGATTAAAATCAGATAAAGGTAAGTTTCAATTTAAAAAATTGATTTAAATGACGTGTCAGCGAGGTATATTTTATTTTTGAAACAGAAATTTGGCGACTGTTTACGTAATGTTGACAGGATGTGTCAATCAATCAAAAATGGTGGGAAATTTAAATTTAATTTTTCCCATTTAGAAAACAAAATAGATTAAAATCAATATAATTTCAGTTTAAAAAATACCAGTGTATTTTTCTTTCTGGAAATTAAAATTTTAATCTCTTGGCTTTCAATTAAAGCTAATTTTAAACCTTGAAGATAACTTATTTATTTTTAAAATTTCAATTTAAATTTAGGTATTGAAAATGGGCGGAGGTACCTATAAGTTGTGGTGCCCATGGAAATGGGGTCGGAACGAGAAATTGGAGAACCAAGTTTGAATTTCAGTTGAATTTGTTGCATTCAGTTATGCACAAATATCCTTGGGAAAGCTAATGAGTTTCTCTCTCTCTCTCTCTCAATGCAACCTCTTGGAAAAAAACATTTTAATTCTTTATTAAATTCCGATAAATAGTCGATTATAATAGTCGATTTTAAAATGGATCATAAAAAAATATACTAATTCAAATTACTAAAATTAAAATAAAATGTTTTCTTTTTTTTTATTGTTATTTTTACTGTTTCACCATCATTGATATCAAAAATGACGTTTTTTTCTTTTTTTTTTTTTCCAAATTTAATCTGAATTAAAACAAATATTAGTATTACTTATTTTAAAATATCGCAAAAAAAAAAAAAGAGCAGTGGTGTTTGTTCTTATGGCGAGTTGGCATTTTCAGGTACCACCAAAAACGAAATTGGTTAATTTTTCTTTCATTATTTTCCGATAATTCTGTGAAATTTTTGATTCAAACAAAATTTTTAGGACTTCTTCATTTAGGAATAAATATTTTACCTCAGTTATTTTCTTATTTAAAAAAAAACTTTGGGGAGTATTGGTGGATATGTTTAAATTTTCGATATTGCATGAATAATTATTAATTAGTAAGTTGTGGTGCCGTGGAAATTGGGTTGGAACAAGAAATCGGAGAACCAAGTTTGAATTCCAGTTGAATTCGTTGCATTCAGTTACGCACAAATATCTTTGGGAAAGCTAATGAGTTATTCTCTCTCTCTCTCTTTATTATTTTTTGGACTTTTGATGTTAGACTTCTTGTGATTTCTATATACTACTAATCTTTCCTGCTTTTAGAATTTCATTTGTGAGACTGGTTGGATTCTTTCACCGCTCTTGGATACTTAACAGATTCAAATTTCTGCCTTGTTTCGAATCCCAGTTGTATTTAGTGCATTCACTTCCATGCAATTCAGTCAGTTAAGTGCCATACGTGATACATGCTTGGGCAATCATGTTTCGAAAGAGACATGACTGACTGGGCAGAAGATTACCATTGCTTTCTGTGTTAGACTGGTTGCCGACCAGGGCTATAGAACCCAATCTGTCCTGTTATGTAGCCCATAACTGGAGGGAAGTGATGGATTAAATAACTTTCCCAAGGGTATTTGTGCGGAAGTGAATGCAAGGAATTTAACTGAAATTCGAACTCAGCTTCCCAATTCATTGTTCTTAGTTGATATCCACTGCACCAGAAAACTCTTTGGAAAAGAAGTTTTAATCAATCTCTTTTCCCTCCTGATGTGGGTTAGCAAGACAGATTGGTTGCCAACCATGGCATATAATCCAATCTACCACAGAAAGTAATGGCAACCTAGTGTGGGAAAATCTTCTGACCAGTCAGTCATGTTTCTTTCAAGACATGATCGCCCAAGCTTGTATCACATACAGCACTTAACTGACTGAATAATTTGGTGGGTGTTCATCCTGATTTTTTAAAGAAATCAGTGAAGATATTATTTCATGTTATTTTTCTTCTGTTTTAAGTAAAAGATAAGCATTACTTTTAGAAAATTCATTTAATTAATCCTTAAATTTACTAATAGACTTTGAAATGCATCTCTAAGACAAATATGGGATTGTAAAGAGAACTTTAAATTTATTGCTTAATTTCTTTTTTGCATACAATGGTGATGGCGCGATAAGTGATGAAAACACGCTCACCAATGAATGCTTTAAAAATGACTCAAAAGTTTATTCATATATAGAAATAATTTTTCTTTAAATTCAAATTAACTTTAGGCCATTATCTTTCAAATACAACTGAAATTTAAATTCTAAGAAAGAATTTAATATGTTTTTAGAAATTTTTTTGCAGAACCTGACATGACCATTATAAGGAAAGGTCATTTAACAATAATAATTTTTTAAGTACCAACCAATCTTAAAATCTTAGGAAAATATTTTAATTAATCTAATATTTTATTGAATTTTAAGTATTTTTGCTTTATAGTCATAGTTATGAAGATACTTGTTGGGGAAATGTTAGAAAATTGCCAGTAAATTTTAAATTTTCTATAGTTACCACTCTTATTTTTTGATAACGTTGTGTATACATATTCATATTTTTAAAAAATTGGAACATTTAATACACGCGCATGAAAAAAATTCAAAATTCCTTTTAACTTAAACTATTGGAAGTGGGATTGCTAAATTGTAGTAAGCATTTCCATTTGTGATTATTGAAAATAGTTTTTACTTAAGAATATCACCTAACCGCTAGAAATTAATAGAGCATTTTAAAAGATTTAAAACTTTATAAAATAAGAGCAATTCTTGTAAAAATTCATTATCCATTGAAAAAGAATTAGATTGTATTTTCTCAAAGGCAATTAGTTTCCAGCAACGAAAAAACTGGAACCAAGAGTGACATGAAAAAACCAAAAATTCACACAAAGCATTTTTTCTTTCTATATTTTTGAGATGTAGTATTGTAATTATATTATTTACATCATTATTGTCATATTCACAATGCTTCAGCTGTTGTATGCCCCAGCCTTCTTCAGGTGATATATTCTGGAATTTTAAACTGACCTCTTTATGGCGCATTGGTTGAAGTAATCCAGTGACTTGACCAAAAGAGTTGTGAGTTTAATACCTGGCCATAGCAGAGGTTAACAAAAACATGGAGAGTTGAGTTAAAGGGGAATAACCGAAACTGAGATATCCAGAAAAGGCATGGCATGTGGAACTAGAACAATAAAGGCTTCAGTTTGAAATTCATGAATATGAAAATGAAGATAAGGACAACAGTCCAAACAATGTTAGTATAAAAAAGCATTTCTTGTGCGTTTTTTCAGAAATGTTTAAGCAAATCTCCTTCAGATTTTTCTTTTAATTTTTTTGTTTTTGCTATTCTGAAAATTATTTTATTGTATAAAAAATCAGTGCCTTGGTGTAGGTTAGTGACTAATAAGGTTGGTCTGGGTCATTGTTATATATAAGTATTTATTTTGATCATAACTGGATGCGACATACAAAAATCTAATTGTAAATGATCCAACATTGAAAAGAAAAATGGTTATAATATTCTTTGTGTTTTAGAAATCAAAAATACTTATTTAACTGGAAGTTCTTAATATTAGGCACTGTAATAGAGAATATGTCATTCATTGCTATCATGATTTAGACATTATGGAATTGACTTTTTGGCTTGTGTTAATTTGACAAAACATTCCAGAAAAACAAACCAGAAGAAAGTAAAAACCAGAGAAATGTTTGATTTTTACATGGAATAAAATTAAGTCAGTCAGTTAAGTGCCATACATGAAACATGCTTGGGCGATCATGTCTTGAAAGAGACATGACTGGGCAGAAGATTATCCCGCAGTAGTTTGCCATTGCTTTCTGCGGTAGACTGGTTGCCTGCCAAGGCTATAGAACCCAATCTGTCCTGTTATTTAACCCATAACTGGAAGGAAGAGATGGATTAATACCTTTCCCAAGGGTATTTGTGTGTAAGTGAATGCACTGAATTTTTGTCTGGAGAATCATTAAAAAAATGGATATTTGCTTGACAAAGATTTTACTTTAACAATTTATAATTTTATTTTTATTTAAGGTAATTCTCAATGTTTACAGTTTAATCATTTCTTTAATGAAGCTCTTTTTCAAAGGAGGAACAAAAAGTTAAAGAGTAGTTTCTAGATCCAAGAAGTACTCTAAAATACATTAGGAGGTTCAGCCATATTTTTTAAAAGTAAGTCAGGCTAAGAATTTTTTCAGCACACCCATGCAGATTAAAATCAACTGACTTTTTTCTGCAGTTTCTACTTTCAATTTTATTTTTGCTAAATTCTTCAACTATTGCTCTTTAAGATAACATTATAGAAATAAATATTGTTTTCTTTAATTTTATTTTCACTTCATTCACAGGTTTCTCTGAAAGGATTTTGAATTATGGATCTTCATTTGAACAATGTTCTCATTACAAATGACGTGACAAAATACTGAATTAGACAACAAAAGAAGCCAGTAACTGAATTAAATATCTCTTCAACTATGATATCCGTGTTATCAAACAGTTTAGATTTAAAATATCATGCAAGATTAGACACTGGAGGTTGGGATCATATACTTATAAATATGAGTGCATGTGAACTTTAAGAAGACGAAATATACGTTGTAAAGCAATTGCACTCTTTCTATTGATTCAGATAGATTGGCATTTCATGATCATCGACACAGAACATTAGAAAGTCACACTGCTAAATTTCTATATTCTGTTATCTGTCAATCTGCCCTTTTAACATGAACAGATTATATACAGAGTGAAAACAAAAATAAAACCATCCATGTAGAATCTATGGACATGCATATCATATACAGGAAAAGAGGCATTTATTCATAAAATTTCTTGATCTGCTTTTTCATACTAGTTAAATTTAAAGGAACATGCAAACAGAAATTGGAGAAAACTCATATATATGTGATGTTTGTGGTGTTGAATTTTCAGTAAGCCAGGATTTAAAGGTACATGTGAAATCATGTCACAGAAAGAAACTATATTCTTGTGAAACATGTGGAGCATCATTTTCACAAAGTTCAAATTTAAAAGCACATATGTATGTACACAGTGGTGAGAAACCATATTCATGTGAAATTTGTGGAGCTGCTTTTTCACAAAAAGGAAATTTAAAAGTACACATGAGATTGCATACTGGAGAAAAATCATATTCTTGCCAGGTATGTGAATCAGCATTTCTAGACAGTTCACGTTTAAAGCGACATATGCGAACCCATACTGGAGAGAAACCATATTCTTGCGAAAAGTGTGGTGCTGCATTTTCAGAAAGCGGAAAATTAAAAGTACACATGAGATCACATACTGGAGAAAAACCATATTCTTGTCAGGCATGTGGATCATCATTTTCGCAACATGCAAGTTTGACTCTACATATGCGACGACATACTGGAGAGAAGCCATATACTTGTTCAGATTGTGGAGCTGCATTTTCAGCAAGTGGAAACTTCAAAGTACACATGAGATCACATACTGGAGAAAAACCATATTCTTGCGAAAAGTGTGGAGCTGCATTTTCAGCGAGTGGAAACTTAAAAGTACACATGAGATTACATACTGGAGAAAAACCATATTCTTGTGAAAAGTGTGGTGCTGCATTTTCAGCAAGTGGAAACTTAAAAGTACACATGAGATCACATACTGGAGAAAAGCCATATTCTTGTCAGGTTTGTTGCTTATTGTTTTCAAGTACTTCAACTTTAAAACAGCATATGCAAAAACATACTGAAGATAAACCAAATAAATTGGAAGACTGATGATGCATGTTCAAAAAAATGAAAATGTGTAAGCACACATGAGGTTACATACTAAAGAAAACAGTTCATCTTAAAAGTTTATTCAAACTGATCCTGTAGAGAAAACTAACATTGTAAAGTTTTTGAATATCTATTCATAAAATATTGAAATTTGAAAAAAATGTGTAATCCCATCCTAAAGTAGAAATAAATTCTTATAAAGTTTGTTTTTCTGTGTTTTCTAAGGGCTCATCTACAGAACCTTATTCAAATATGCTCATATTTGTGTTATAGTGTAAATGTTTGTTTATATACATTTTTGGTCTTAGATAGAGTAAACTATCGCCCGGTTCACACTCCACCCATGTCTATTAAACAGATGAAGAGGCTCATCCCTTGTTCCCTCTTTAGGATGTGGTTTCCAGCTTTCTCTTTTCTAAACTTTTCACTCTTACATAGCCCCCTGCGCATCAGTGGTGTTACCGCCTTGCTCGGGGTGATAGGATTAAAAAAAAAACGGTCAATCCTTTCAACTCTTTTTCATTTTTTTATGTATATTTTTTTTTTATAAATCTATGTAATTTAGGATATATGAAAGTGTGTGTGCATTTGTTTTATCATTTTAGTCAACGTTTTTCTCTTTTTTTAAGAACATAAGCTCCTTTGGTTTAATATAGCTTCTGTACTAAAAGTATACAGCTCATCAAAAATTCTGTACAGGCCTTACATCACTAAAGTGGTGCTGCCATCTGTAAAAGGTTTGAATTAGATTTCTGGGCACTCATTGAGTGATGTGTTATCATTTAGACATTTTAGAATAGGAACCATAGCACTCATTGCTATCAGATTTTAGACATTATTTATGGAGTGACACAATAAGGTCAATAGTTATCATTTAGACATTTTAGAATAGGGAAAATATCACTAATTGCCATCAGATTTTAGACATTATTTATGGAATGAATTGATAGCATGTATATTTTTACATGAAGAAAAATTAAGAATGTTTATAATTGGTTGTGTATTTACAGCACTGAATTTTTACATAGAAAATTGTATGAAAATTGATTGATAAATTCCTGCTCAACAGATTTGCTACTTTTTTAACAAATTATCATCTTTATTCAAAGGAGGAGCAAAAATGAAGACCAAAAAAAATGTTTCTAGATAAAAGTAGCTGCTGAAAAGTTTAAGCTGAACTAATAAGCAATCACAGAATACATTTAGATTGGTTAAATTTTTGAAAGTGGGTCTGCCTGAGAATTCTTTCCTTGCCTGGACATATTAAAAGTGAAGTACCTACTGTAAATTCGAAAAATGCTATTAATGTTCCAACAGTATGTTGACCATATTCATTTTGTTCTTGATCATGGTTTGTCGGTACCTTTTCACAAGTTTATTGAAATATAAAATATCCATTATAGTACCATTTAAAATAAAACAAAGTACTTTGTAATGTCTTCAACTTTTGAACAAACACAAAACAAAAACAAAATTCTTTTAAAAATAGAAATGTAATCAGAGCTCTACTGAACTCATTTGTATTTTGTTGTTGCTACAATGTTTCAGCAAATTTATTCTTTGGGCTTTTCAAGTGTAAAATCCACAAAAAAAGACTAAATTCATTTTTGTATACACTGCATAGCTGATCGATTTGAAGAATTTTAAAATGTTTCGGAAACATAATTAAAAAAATATTTATGAAATTCTATCTTTTTAAAAAAAAAATTTCTTAAAACTAGTGTCGTTACCCTAAAAGGTTACTGTATGAGTAATCACCAAAACGGAGATTGAGAATAATGGTATATCAACAAGTACAAGACTCGCATTATGCATAAAGTAGATACACTGCTAGTCAGTATAATCACTCTGTACTTATCGCCTCTCCACTTAGGCAAACAGGCAGATGCAACACTAGGTCAATTAAAGTGGGGATTCCAAGCCCATAATCTCTGCCAAAAATATCCCATAGACCCTGCTTACAGCCAGTTTGGGCTCTTGCTTATTCACCCCAGATGAGGCTCTACCCATTGGCCGAGCCTCGTTTGGGTTCCTCTCCACCAATAGTGTTCACATATTTAAGAGGATACGAATATTATATTCCTGTATATAGGTAGGTATACAACAACTAGAAATATTGTTCTGTTTTTTTCTACAATGTTTGAATTAATTTATTCATTATCCCTCCTCAAGTGTAAAATTTAGAAAAGGGATTGACCTTATTCCATATGGATTCTACTGCTGATAAATATTGAAGAATTGCTCAACTGAAACCTTGAGCAGGTATCAGTTGGCTTGATATCACCTTTTAAATATTTTGGGAGACAAAATTAAACAACATATCACTGCTCTATTATAACAAAAAAATACAACTGTCATAGTCAAAGCAAATTAATATTTTATGCAGTTTCTATTTTCTAAATATATTTTCACTAATAGTTTGGTCATATACTTAAAAGTGGATCTAGCAGAGAATTTTTTTTCAACACACCCATACAGTTTAAAATCAACAGATTTTTTCAGCAGTTTCTACTTTTAATTTTATTTTCACTAAATTCTTCAACTATTGCTCTTAAAGGAAACATAGACATAAATGTTCTGTTTTTCTTTAATTTTATTTTCACTTTATTCACAGGTTTCTCTGACAGGATTTTGAATTATGGATCTTCATTTGAACAATGTTCTCATTACAAATGACATGACAAAATACTGAATTAGATAAAAAAAAAAAACAGTAACTAAATAAAATAATATCTCTTCAACTACTATATCTGTGTTATCAGTTTAGATTTAAAATGTCATGCAAGATTAGACACTGTAGGTGGGATTCATATACTTATAAATGTGAGTGCACATGAACTTTAAGAAGATAAAATATACATTGTAAAGCAATTGCACTCTTTCTATTCATTCAGGTAGATTGGCATTTCATGATCATCGACACAACGTTAGAAAGACATACTGCCCAATTTCTATATTTTAATGTTATCTGTCAATCTGTCCCTTTAGATTAAACAGATTATATACTGAGTGAAAACAAAAATAAAAACATCCATGTAGAATCTATGGACATGCATTTTACATAACAAATTGGTATAAAAATTCACTTGACACTTCAAAATGGAAACCAGCTATTCCTTTTTTAATTTTTGTTTTTGTGAATCTGAATTTTCTGCATACTCAGTTTTTAAAATGGATGTCATGACATGTATTGAAAAATGTTCTTGTCTTCAATAATGCAGTTTTTCTAAAGAATTCAAAAATTAATTTGTGCCCACTCATATAGGAGAAAAACCATATGCAATATTAGCAAAACCATAGACTGAAAGAAAAATGAATGGATGTAAGTCAAATTTTGATTTCCTGGTATCGATATCAAATAAGTTTTTTCGTTGTAAACTGAATTTTGAAGGCTAAATAAGTCCTCTGAGTAAATGATATGGCTGAGACTAAGAACTACAATTATATCTACTTAGAGCCAACCCCAAAGCAAAACCTAAAATAAAAGAGTTGAAAAAATACAAACAGGCAGATAAACAGACACACACACACAAACATCTTGCCTTTTATATATCATTGATTTTATGCACTATTGTAAGAACTGCAACCTTGAAACTTCTGAATATCGTTTCTTATGTCTTTTGTCTATGAGTGTATCAAATTTGATTAAAATTGGATCACTCCTTCTATAACCCGTTTTTTTCCATTATTGATTTTCAATATTTATCGGGGGGTACCTTGACACAAAACCTAGCTAAGAACACTCGCAGACGCTTATAGTAAAAACTGTAAATTTTCAACAAATCAGTTCAGCTGTTTCGGAGTCTATAGGTAATGGGGACACACACACATACATACAGGCACAGTTCCATTTATAAGTAAGTTTAGATGTGAACAACCCCCCTCTAAAAAAAACATTTCTGTTAAATTTTTTCATCTACTTTTTTGTGTTATATTTAAAGAAAAACAAACAGAAATTGAAGAAAAATCACATTTGAATTTTTCTGCTTCTGCATTCTCACAAAAACATTTAAAATACACATGAGATAATATACTGGAGAAAACCTATATTCTTGTGAAGTATGTGGGGCATTTTCTAACTGCAATTTTAAAAAAGCACATACGTAAACACATGGGTGGGAATACATACTCTTGTGAAGTTTGTGGAGATGCATTTTCATTAAATAGAAATTTAAAAGTACATATAAGATTGCATGCTGGAGAAAAACATATTGTTATCAGTTATTTCCAGACAGTAAACACTTACAAAAGTGTCTGCACATCTATACTGGAGAGAAACCATATTCTTTTGAAGTGTGTGGTACTGCATTTTCAGAAAGTTAAAACTTAAAAGTATACATGAGTTAACAAAAAAAAATAAATTTCTGTATGTAAATAAAGTGTTTAGACACTTTTAAGACATTGGCATATTTACTCATCAGCCCATCAAATTTCCATTTTGGACAGAAAAGTAAGCAACAAATTTAAAAATAGCTTTACATTCCAATATTTATTGGAATATGTTTCATAGTAAATTTGTAAATTTAAGGGTTAATTAATTGGATTTTGTAAAAGTAATACTGTGAGTTGTTATCAAGGTCAAAGGTCAAAAACAGTAGTTTTGTATTGTCACCTTGACTCTTAAAAAATGTGTGTAAAATTTAAAGAAAAATTGAATGCAGAAATGAAAATGAATGCATGGTGGTGTAATGGATAACAGTTTGGATTGAGAAATTGGAGAGCCGAGTTCAAATTCCTGTTGAATTCATTAAATTCAATTACACACTAATGCTCTTGGGAAAGGTATGAATCCATTCTCTTCGCCACCCAGCTAGGTGTTGACTAGCAGGACAGACTGATTTCTATGGCCTTGGGTGGCAACTGGTCTAGGAGAAGGAAAGTTTTTGAATTCAAAAACTCTCTAATTATGGATAAATAGATAAACTAGTATCTATAACCCTGGGTAACTGTTTTAGGAGAAGGAAGAGTTCTGAATTCAAAATCTCCAACAATGGATAATTAGTAGCGTAGTCTGTGCTCTGTAGTCATAGTTGACGGCCAGATTAGAAAAAGGACAACTCTGAATTCTAAGACTGCCTGATGTCATTTGCAATTTTGTTCTGGCAACTTCTGTGATGACACTGGTGCCAAGCCTAATTGGATTCTACCTCCTCCTTAGACAAAATTGGTGGCATGGAGAGGGAAAATATGATACAGATAAAAACCTCATTTTAAAAAAAAAAAAAAAAAAAAAAAAGAACCCCTCTCTAAGCCTGCACTCTGAAGAAGGCATAAATGTTTGGGTATGGATCTCTGGTCTCTCGAGACCAATGGATACCATAAATATAAACAATAGTTTAAAAATATATTTTTATTTTATTTTATATGCTTTTTTGAAATTTAGTAGAATGAATATTTAAAAAAAAAAAAAACTAGTCAAATGGTACTTTTGAGTTTTATTCATTGCCTTTTTTTATCTTCTTACCTCTTTTATGTTAAAATATTTAATTGCACCCAATGGGGTCTTTTTTAATTTTGCTGTATTTAAGAGTTATTGAATTATATATCATACTACTTATTTAATAAGGAAGACTAGTCAGTCAAGAGTGGTAATACACGATTATTTTGTTTTTGGACTTATGTATAAAAATAATCTAACAGTTGCAAAAATGAAACAAAATAACTAAAATTCTTTTCAAAAAGGTTAACAAAAAATGCCATTAAACTTTACATTTTTCGATTCATGAAATATGTTTTTATTTAATAAAAAACAAACTTTTATGAACAGAAATGGCATGAATTTTAAAAGTAATTTGAAAAAAATATATATTCATGGTGGATTTTTTTTCTGTTCATTCTGAAAGAAAATAATGCGTTTATTAAATAATGCAGGTACCAAGCATCCCAATTTGGGATGAATTTTCAGTATAGTCATACTTGATATTACATCATTTTTTATAACATTTTCAGAAAGTGGTATCCTATGCAAATTAGTTAAGTTGTATTTAACTGCTAAGCTGCTGTCAGTACTCCTTTACGTTACGCATAACTGTGTACCATGTATTGAATACTGAAACTGCAATATATACCAGACATAACAAAGTTTTCATTACATATCTAACCTGACCTTGAAACAATATTTTCTCCAAAGTTTTTCATAAAATAGCCTATTCAGTATATAATTCATTTATTACTAAATAAGTGCTGAAAATTTCTTTTAAATCCAATAATTTCCTGATTTTTTAATAAATTTGTAAAAACAGTGAGACCGACAGCCACATATTATTGAAACAATCGTTACCATAAGATCATCGAAGTAGAACGTCATTAAACCTGGTCAGTACCTAGATCATTACTGCTTAAGAATCCCAGGTACTGTAAGCTTGGATGTGCATTTGGTATCATGAATTATGGCCTGGAATTGTAAATCAAAGAGCCAAGTTCCAATTCCTGTTGAGTTCATTATATTCACTTATGTGCAAATATCATTTGGAAAGGTATGAATCCACCACTTCTTCCCCCTGCTATGGGTTAATTAGTAAGAATTGTATGGCTAAATCATTATCTCTAGAAAAAAATCCTTACAATCTGAAAATAAGTTCTGGCATTAAATAATCTGCAAAAGTTTGATAAAACAGAAAATGAATTCATCAAAACAAAGGGAGACAACTTTAGGTGTAACAAAACTGAATAAAATTTACAAAAAATTTTACTTGTCTGAGATTCATTAGATTTTTCTTCAAGTATTTTCCAACTTTGTTGATAAAAGAATTGGTAAAATATTAAATTGGCTTTCTGATTGGGTTACATAACTATATTTTCTGTTTGTTTACTCAATAAGTATAAACAAATAGACATATTATTTCTGCAATATTATTTCAAATGTTTCTAATTTTTGGTGAATAAAATGATTTTTATGCATTGAGTTAGTAGAGGAGGTTAGTTCTTTAGTACATTTCCATTTATGAAAATAAGTTAATATGTTTCCTAATAATGGGTATGGATACTAATTAACTAATTACTGGAAATAACTAACAAGTTCTTTGCTAAAAACATTCTCAGAAATTTTTATTAGACTAGCAGTATAGCCCGGCATTGCTCAGGTGTAATGAAAGCTTTAAAACTAATCCATGGTCCTGGAGCTCAGACTCTTTGGACATTGGCACAAAAGACTAAAAAGCAATAGTTGCTTCCAGTTAAAGCAAAACCGTAGACTGAAAGAAAAATGAATGGATGTAAGTCAAATTTTGATTTCCTGGTATCGATATCAAATAAGTATTTTTCGTTGTAAACTGAATTTTGAAGGCTAAATAAGTCCTCTGAGTAAATGGTATCATGGCTGAGACTAAGAACTACAATTATACCTACTTAGAGCCAAACCCAAAGCAAAAACTAAAATAAAAGGGCTGAAAAAAATACAGACATACAGGAAGATAAACAGACACACACACAAGCATCTTGCCTCATATATATATATATATATATATCTCATCAATTTTCTGCACTATTGTAAGAACTGCAACCTTGAAACTCCTGAATATCGTTTCTTATGTCTTTGTCTATAAGTGTATCAAATTTGATTAAAATCGAACCACTCGTTCTATAACCCGTTTTTTTCGATATTTATCGGGGGGGGGTACTTCGACACAAAACCACACTAAGAACACTTGCAAATGCTTATAGTACAACTGTAAATTTTCAAGAAAATTGATTCAGCCATTTCGGAGTCTATAGGTAACGGACGCACACACACACAAAGTTCCATTTATAAATAAGTTTACATATATTCATTGAATTTGATCTTGTATTTACTGTATAGTTTTGATGCCTACAAGTTCTGTCTTTATTATGACAAGAAATATGTAAGACTTGTTGAGTTGATTAATAACAGATTTAATAAATCAACAATTCAGTAACAACGATATTTAGTAATAAGCAAACTGAGGTGATAGTGAGTAGTAAAGTGATGGAAAATATTAACTTGATGATCCGAAGTTAGCAGATGACAGTGTTTGATATGTGATCAAACATGTTGTTAAAAAGTCTTTTAGGAAAACTTCACAAATCAGAAAAGTTCAGGAGAAATAACTGTCTCAGAATTATGTTAAAGATACGTAGTTAAATCAATGTGTAAGTTGCATCAAACTTAAAAGTTCAGTATTTGCAGATTAAATAGTTGTGTGCAAAGAACAAAGTTACATACCTTTAGTTATATGAATATAGAAATATGAGATGGAAATTCACATTAATGTATAGACATTGTTTAGGATTCATTTGATTCGTTTGGAATGAAACTTGTGTTTGTATGAAAAGTCTGAACAGTGAATCTTTGTACGTGAATACCAAAAGGTCTCGTAACAGTTGTGTTAGAAAAATAAAACAAGTCGTGTTCAAATAATGTTCATAAGTTCAGGAAATTTAAGTCTTTTGCTGAAAGAAAAAAAAGTATGTGTAGTTTGGAAAGGTATGAGTTATAGTGCATGCAACAGTGAAATTTGTAAGTGAATGAGTGATTCCAGAATCCGAGCCTTGATAGAAAAATTATAGTGAAAAGTAGGTGTTAGAAAAGCATGCAAAAGTAATTGTGCGGCTTGAAAGAATGAAAGGCTTGAGTGACATGGATTCTGGTGACAGAAAGAATCACTAAAGAAAAGGGGCAAAATATGCTCCTTATATAGTTGTTAGAAAGGGCCGGTCGGCTCAGATTTGAGCGTTTTTTTCTACGCGCCAAAACTGTGTTTTAGCCAATGAGATTGCTTGTATAACAATCTCAAGCTCTGGTTGGCTAATGCACAAAATTGGAAGATTCCATAAGACTGTATTGTAATTAGGGGGTGGATAGGATATTATATCCCCACAATCTCGTTCACTTTAACCAGTACATAATGGACAGATTGAAATTTCAGCTCTGTAAGAATACCTGGATGTGACCAGTGAAATCTTGTCTACCACAAAGACAATATCCAGTTCTTACTAATGACTGAGATAGTGAAAAGTACATGAACAAACATGAACTTCATACAGTTTATTCATAATTTTGATGCTGATATACATCTTATTAAAAATTGGAAAAATGCAAGAAAGAATTAAAGACAGAGAGCTTGCCAGTTGATTTTAAAACTTTTTGCACACACATTTTAATCATTTTCACAAATAACATCTAACATTGCCTGATAACAAGATAGAAATCTCGAAACAAAAATTTCTGTCACAATGTATTTTTAATTTTTAGTTGTACAGTGTAACCCGGATATGAGAGAGTTGTCGGGACCGGATAAGAGTTATCTTATATCAGGGTTTATCTTATATCCGGGTTTGGTCTATTTTGTTAAGGTCAGTATGGGAACACTTCCTATAATGCTTTTTACATACAGAACACTAGTTTATTTAACAGTTATAGACATAAAAAAAACACAGACAAAAATACATTTTCAATCAGTTTTCACAAATAATTCAGTCAAAAATTACTTTTTCTTAAAAAAGTCAGTCATTTTTGATTGTACAGAAATCTCTTTGTTAACATCATGAACACTTTCATACAGTCTGTAAATCATTTTCAATGCGCCATCAGGATTACTGCTTTTTGCTTCAAAGTAGGCTGTCAGAGTTTCAAGAGCATTCAATGCAGCCAGAGAATTTGGAACTGGTTTGTCACTTTCAGAAACTTCAGAACTTACGCTTTCAACATCATCATCTTCGTCAAAATCTTGATCATCTGATTTTATACCACGTGTGATGTCCATGTCAGTCAGTTCTCCATAACATTGTGTACTCTCATCGAAGCTGATAAATTCGGCAAAATCTGTTTGCTCCATGCCCGATGGTGGAGAAACTTGATAATTTTCGTCGAGTATTTCTTCTACTTCAGCCTGTGATTCAATGACAAAGCCAGCCTTTTTAAAACAATTTTGAATTGTTGACGGTTTGACCATGAAAAGTGCTCGTTTCATCATGTGCATGGCCTTCAAAACAGTGATCTGCTTGGCCACTTCAGACAGCGGCACTGGCGGTGTAGTATCGATCACTGCGATTTGCATTCGAACAAGTTCCTGACGATAATACGCTTTGAATGAACGAATGATGCCTTGATCCGAAGGTTGAACGAGACTGGTGGTGTTTAGTGGCATGAATGATAATTTGATGTTTGACAGATTTGTACCCAGCAGTAAGTTATGACAAGTTGCATTGTCCAAAAACAGAATAATCTTTTGATTTTGAGCAATCATTTTTTGATCAAGCATTTTCATAACGTCAGTAAACAGCTGACTAGTCATCCAGGCTTTATGATTAGCGAAGTAAGAAAACGGCAGAGTTTTGTCATTTTTAAAGCAGCGTGGTTTTGCTAACTTACCAACAACTACAGCTTGCTTTTCACTGTCGTCCATGTTTGTGAACTGAAGCATCGTGAATCGGTCTTTGGGAACTTTTGTCCCATTTGACTGTTCGTCGCCAGCAAATCGCAAAGATCCAGACAGCATGGCTTTGTAGAAAAGTCCTGTTTCATCACAGTTTCAAACATCTTTTGGATCATATCCACGAAAAAGTTGCGGCAAAACGTTTGTCACCCATTCGTTGGCAGAACCGTGATCTGCTGACGTTGATTTGCCGTGAAATTTTTTGAACGAAACGTTATTCAACCATTGCTCAGTTCAAAATCAACTTCAAGATTTACGGCCAGTTGTGATGCTTTCTGCCTGATGATGTGATCGGTGACGGTAGCTCCATGAGCACATGCTTGCGTAAACCATTGTATAAGCACTTCGTTAATGTCCTTGTGCATTGATTGGCGCTTTTGTTTGAGATTAGTGTTTCCATTCATTTGCATGCAAGATCTGAGATCGTCTTCTTTCTTGAGAATTTTTGCTGCTGTTGAATAACCGATTCCGTACTTTTTGGTCGCAGCAGCCAGTTTGAGTTTCTTCACTTTGACATCATCGATGAGCTCCAACTGTTCAGAAATACTCAGAGTTTTTCGTTGAGACGCCGACATCACCAATCGCAATAATCTCAAGCAAACGGTTTTCAGTGGCAAAATTAACAAACAAACTTCTGACTCAACAGAACAGTGGGTAAAGTGAAAGTGCTGTCCAGATAAATGCAATGACAAGCAATGTCGGCAAAAAAGATGGCGGCGCTACCCTTAGACACACAAAGCAAAATCATAAGGAAGAGGGTGTCTCCTACAGACACAGACTGGACACACTGTGTCTCTACGCTGGTCAAGATTAAGTCATTGAACTTCACTCTCTCTCTAACTGACCTCTGTTTGACTGATTTACGACATCACACTGCCACTTAAAACGAACTCACTTATATGAGGAAGGACAGGACCAGATAAAATTGCTCTTATATCCGGATTTCCCTTATATCCGGGTTATGCTGTATGACAAATTTATATTTTCTGGTGTTGTTTCATCTGGTATAATTGATTTTACTCAAAGCTATGGATTGGTTTATGCGCTGAATATTATTTGGTTTTGGATTTTGTTGATACTATTGTCTTTTTTGTGTTACTTTATTTTTGTTGTTTTAAGACAAAAAATATCTCAGCAAAGTGAATTTCGAGATATTTTAATTTTCATGTAAACAAATAATTTAAATTTTAAATATAATAATTAATTTTTTTTTTTTTTACTTGTTCCTTGTCCCAGATGGTTTATTTGGTAAATGTTTGTTTTAAGTCTCTTTGCTTTCCCCCACCCTTCAAATTTATCCAAAATAGCATTATTTCTGTGCAAATGTACAGGCTGAACTGAAATCAACAATTAGTTATTGAAGAAACTTACCCTTTTTTTTTTATCTAAATGTCCATAAAAAAAACGAACTATGTCTCGCCCTTTTTCTCTCCAGAAGTCATGTAATTAACTGCAGAATCACGTTCTATGTAGGCAGAAATTTTGTTTTAAATTTTGGTCGATTTTGTTCCTTTACTGAAACTTCCGGCGATGTTCTTCCGCTAATGAAAGTAATAAGCGTAGAAATACAATAGCGCATTGTTTTCATTCCCGGAAGTACATTACCGGAAGTATCAGTAAATGAAGAAAAATCGACAAAAAATTAGTGCACATACGCAGTACGTCATTCTGCAGTTACGTGACTTCGTGAGAGAAAAAGTGCAAGATATATAGTTCGTTTTTTTTTATGGACATTTAGATAAATAAAAGGTAAGTTTCTTCACTAACTAACACTTGATTTGAGTTCAGCATACATTTGAATAGATATCATAATGCTATCTAATTTGGATAAATTAAGGGGAAAAGCGACGGGACTTAAAACGAACTTTGAAATTTGGATAATTAGTTTTAACAACAAATTCGAATTTTTCATATTTAATTTCAATTAACTATTTTTGACTGAACTGAGTTTATAAAAATTTAAAAAAAAAAGATTATTTTTTTATTTTAGTAAATAATATTGATTATCTCTCTTGTTTTTCTGAAAATTATGTAGGCTGCTTGAAGTGTTAGTTTCCGAATAGATTTTATTTTTAAACTTGTTGACTTTTATGTTATTATTAATAAATTGCATTTTTTGTTTGATATGAATTGAAAAGAAAAATACTACGTAAAAGAGAAAAATAAGTGGTGTTGATTTTTTTTTTATTTTTACTTTTTCAAATTAATTACAATAAATGACGGGTACTTACAACAATAAACACACACACAAAAAAATCTCCGAAATTTGAAATGTAGAGAACTTCTGTAAAAAAAATGTTCACCCTTTATTAAATAAGAACTGAATATTTTACTAAAATTCAATAATTAGTTCTTAAAAAAAAAACGCCTATAAATCTGCAAATTTGAATCAATCTTTTGTTATTATTCTTTTTTATTACGATTGTTTTTATATATTTTGTTAAAATGTAACCACCATTTCACACCATAAAAAAGCGTTAAAACTGTTTTAAAATATTTTCCATTCTATAATGTTGATGAATAATTTTGGCCCAAAATCATTCATCAACATTATAAAATTTTTGGGGTTACAATTTTCTCGAAACTTATTTACTAAATGGCACAAAGTTTTTTCTTTTTTTCTTAAAAGCGAAAGATTTTTTATTGACATTGTTAAAGAATAAAGATTGTTTTTAATTAAAAACAGAAAATAGAATTTATTTGAATGTATTTTTTTTTTTTTTTGCATAACTCAGTGAAAAACAAGTGTATTCAATTTAAATATCCATATGTAAAACTAGTAAGTAAAGTAAAACCTGATCAGTCTCAAATTTCCTTTAATTGAAAAGAAAAATAGATCTCATAATTAGACTTTTTTAGAGGAATACAAAAAAAAAGACTTCATGATAAATACAGTCATGATAAAAAAACCCAAAAAACTCCCCTTCCAAAATCAATATTTGTAAGTGCCAAGAATTTAAAATATAATTCAATAAATTCCGGTAAATTCTCTGTCATTTACCTTCTGTTTTTGCTTTTGTGTGTGTGTGTGTGTGTGTGTGTGTGTGTGTGTGTGTGTTGTAATGCAGTGGATATCAACTCGGAACGAACTCCAGTTGCATTCGTTGTATTCACTTACGCGCAAATACCCTTGGGAAAGGTAGTTATGGATTTAAATAAATAGCAACTAGTTGGTAACTAGTCTACCGCAGAAAGTAATGGCAGCCTGCTGCAGGAAAATTTTCTGCCCAGTCAGCCATGTCTCTTTCGAGACATGATCGTCCAAGCGTGTATAATGATACTTAACTGACTGATTCAGCACACAAATTAATTAATATATAAAAAAAGAAATTTTCAACTGTTACCGCAGACATCAGGGTGTTACTGTAAACCCTATCTATCTTAGTAAAATAGAATATTGCTACTTGTATAAGGGATCACTTTAAGATTTAAGTTAATAATAGCAATTTGTTTCTGAAGGACTGAAAACTGAATGTGACATGACTAAACTTAAGATTTTATATCAATCTGTTATTTTAAAATGCTGTAAGAATAAAATAGTTGTATATAGCCTTATCTGAAAAAAAAAATAACAAAAGCCTGTATGCTGAAATGCATTCAAATCTTTAACAAATGTTGAAATTGAATATCGATTTTTCTTGGTTAAATTGGAGATAACGTTTGCGAGATTATAGCCAAAAATTGTTAATATGGCTGCTCTAAATAATCCTAAATGATAAATGGATGTGTGTTGTGGTGCAATGGATATCAGTTAGAAATGGGAGAGCCAAGTTCAAATTCCAGTTGAATTTGTTGCATTCACTTACGTGCAAATAATCTTTGGAAAGGTATTAATCCATCTCTTCTCACTCTTGCTATGGGTTGACTAGCAGAACAGAGTGCATTCTATAGCTTTGGCTGGCAACCAGTCTAGGAAATGGAAAAACTCCGAATTCAAGACCAGCGTGGAGTCCCCACCTACAGTTATGGGTTGAATAGTAAGATAGACTGGGTTCTATAGCTTCGGTTTTTAACCAGTCTACTGCAGAAAAAAACAGTAACCTACTGTGGAAAAAGTCTTCTGCTAGTCAGTCATGACTCAAAAGAGACATGACTGCTCAAACATGAATCACGTATGGCACTTAACTGACTGATGACACCCACGATATATCAAGTGGGGGTGAAACTACCCCACAACATTTCACTACTTAATAAAATAACTAATTCAGTCTACAATTGCTTACTTTAGTAGGAATAAATGCTGAAAATTTATTTCAAATCAGATAATTCCGTTTTTGATTTTTGTTTCAGTAAAAAACGAATCCATTTTGTTGGTCAGTCAGTTATTTAATTGCTGTACGTGATACTTGCTTGGGTGATCATGTCTCTTTTGATCCATGATTGACTAAGCAGAAGATCCTGTTAAGGATTCGTCAATAATTTGTAATCATGTCTGGCACAAGGACTTGCAGATGTTACCAATTACATTGACTTTGCTTAGAAATTACCTTCACAATATTTATATTTGTGATTAGATAATACTCAAGGCTCAAGAAGTTTAATAACAACACCAATTGTAACCAAAATAAACATGTATTAACAGATATACAATAGTTTGAGTAAGCATGCATATAACTGTATGCAAATGTAACGAAGGAGAAAGAGTTCTCTCCCATAGACTGCAATTTCGAGAGAAACTCAATTAGTAAATGAATGTTCTGCAGAAAAGGTTGATTGAAATAAAGTTTGTTCAAAAAGGAAGAATTATTTACATAATGTTCTTGGGATAGTTGTTTGAAAGTTTGAGTGGAAAAATGTTCGAATCAGCATTGTAAACGAAGTGCTTTAGGGTCCAACTGAAAAATTGTACAGTGGAAATGTTCATGTCTGTGTATGTTGAGAATGTGATTAAGATTTGGTTTCAACTAGCGAGGATTTGTGGGGTAGCTGAAATCTTACTAAAGAGCTGTGGAAAACTGCTCTTTAAATAGCATTTAGGTAGGCTCTGGAGAGCTCTGCAGGGAAACTTGATTTTCACATTAAAAAGACTTGATTGGTTAAATATTAACCAATCAGAGAACATGTACTATGCAGACTAGAAGGGTTTGTTTTAATTAAGGTATACAGGAATTATTGTGATCTGTAAATTGTCTTGTAATAGTTTGTATTGGCAATATATTGACCAATCACTGTTGAATAAAGTGACAATGCATGTAAGTATGTGGGTGTGAATGATAGTGGTACTTACAATCCCACAGTAGGTTGCCATTTATTCCTGCAGTAGACTAGTTGCCAACCAAGGCTATAGAAGCCAATCTGTCCTGCTATTCAACTCATAACTGGAGGAAGAAGATATGGATTATATACCTTTTCCAAGGGTATTTGTGCGTAAGTGAATGCAACGAATCAGTTAAGTGCCATACGTGATACACGCTTCTTGGGCAATCATGTTTCGAAAGAAACATACTGACTAGGCAGAAGATTATCCAGCAGTTGGTTGTCTTTACTTTCTGGCTGCGGTAGAATGGTTGCCAGCCAAGGCTATAGAGTCTAATCTGTCCTGTTATTTAGCCCATAACTGAGGGGAGGAGACGGATTAATTTTAATATCTTTCCCAACGGTATTTGTGCGTAAGTGAATGCAAGGAATTCAACTGAAATTCGAACTATAGCGAATATTCGTAAATAAATGAAGCTCATTCAGACTTCTTTTATTTTGAAGGAAAAAAATGAGTGTAAAATGGAAAATTATCTAAATTTTTTTGACATTAAAAAAGTAAATTTGTCTGTTCCACTGAATATTTGCGATTTTGTTGATTTTCGATTTTATTTTATTTTTCTTTTGGCGAATTTGTTTTACTTTTTGAAGCAATCAATAAGGCTGATTTCATTTTTGTCATTACGTAACTTTCGTTTTACTTGCTCTCTGGGGAAAAATCTGTAAAAAAAAAAAACTATTAAAATCTTGTAGAAATAGTTCTATAACAAAAAATTCAAATTAGTTATATTTCAAATATCTATTATTTTTTTTTTTTTTTTTCAGTTAAAAATGAAAGCTTTACAGAAAAAATATTGCTTATTTCCCTTGTCTTCCTGAAGATCGCGGTTTCTACTCTTTGTTCGGAATTACGAATGGATTTTTATACTTATTCGATTTTAGTCATTAACTTACATTTTATCATTTTTATGTAAATAGAAAGGAACAAAAATCCTGCATGAGAGGTAAGTAAGTTTTATTGATCTGTTTTTAGATTTTTTTCTTATTCTCGGCGTATTAAAAAAAAATGCTTTCCAAATTTACGATGAAGCCGGTGGTATGTAAAAAAAAAAAAAATCTCTGAAATTCACAATGCAACCTCTTGAAAAAACATTTTAATTCTTTATTAAATTCCGATAAATAGTCGATTTTTATAATAGTAGATTTTAAAATGGATCATGAAAAATATACTAATTCAAATTACTAAAATTAAAATAACATGTCTTTTTCTTTTTTTTATTGCTATTTTGACCGTTTCACCATCATTAATATAAAAAATAACATTTTTTTCTTTTTTTTTTCTTTTTTTTTTCTTTCAAAATTTTATCTGAATTAAAACAAATATTAGTATTATTTTAAAATTTAAAATATCGCAAAAAAAAAAAAAAAAAAGAGCAGTGGTCTTTGTTCTTACGGGGTGTTGGCATTTTCAGGTACCACCAAAAACGAAATTGGTTAATTTATCTTTCTTTATTTTCCGATAATTCTGTGAATTTTTCGATTCAAACGAAATTTTTAGGACTTCTTCATTTATGAATTTTACCTCGGTTATTTTCTTAATAAAAAAAAAAAAAAGACTTTGGGGAGTATTTTGGTGGGTACGTTATTTAAATTTTCGATATTGCGTTAGTACTTATTAGTAGGGTGAGGTGACGTGGAAATCGGGTCGGAACAAGAAATCGGAGAACCAAGTTTGAATTCCAGTTGAATTCGTTGCATTCAGTTACGCACAAATATATTTGGGAAAGCTAATGAGTTATTCTCTCTCTCTTTTATTTTTTGGCCTCTTGGACTTTTGATGTTAGACTTCTTGTGATTTCTATATACTACTAATCTTTCCTGCTTTTAGAATTTCATTTGTGAGACTGGTTGGATTCTTTCACCACTCTTGGACACTTAACAGATTCAAATTTCTGCCTTGTTTCGAATCCCAGTTGTATTTAGTGCATTCACTTCCATGCAATTCAGTCAGTTAAGTGCCATACGTGATACATGCTTGGGCAATCATGTTTCGAAAGAGACATGACTGACTGGGCAGAAGATTACCATTGCTTTCTGTGGTAGACTGGTTGCCGACCAAGGCTATAGAACCCAATCTGTCCTGTTATGTAGCCCATAACTGGAGGGAAGTGATGGATTAAATAACTTTCCCAAGGGTATTTGTGCGGAAGTGAATGCAAGGAATTTAACTGAAATTCGAACTCAGCTTCCCAATTCATTGTTCTTAGTTGATATCCACTGCACCAGAAAACTCTTTGGAAAAGAAGTTTTAATCTATCTCTTTTCCCTCCTGATGTGGGTTAGCAAGACAGATTGGTTGCCAACCATGGCATATAATCCAATCTACCACAGAAAGTAATGGCAACCTAGTGTGGGAAAATCTTCTGACCAGTCAGTCATGTTTCTTTCAAGACATGATCGCCCAAGCTTGTATCACATACAGCACTTAACTGACTGAATAATTTGGTGGGTGTTCATCCTGATTTTTTAAAGAAATCAGTGAAGATATTATTTCATGTTACTTTTAGAAAATTCATTTAATTAATCCTTAAATTTACTAATAGACTTTGAAATGCATCTCTAAGACAAATATGGGATTGCAAAGAGAACTTTAAATTTATTGCTTAATTTCTTTTTTGCATACAATGGTAATAGCACGATGCTTTAAAAACGACTCAAAAGTTCATTCATATATAGAAATAATTTTTCTTTAAATTCAAATTAACTTTAGGCCATTATCTTTCAAATACAACTGAAATTTAAATTCTAAGAAAGAATTTAATATGTTGTTTTTAGAAATTTTTTTGCAGTACCTGACATGACCATTGTAAGGAAAGGGCATTTAACAATAATAATTACTTGAATACATGAACATAATTTTTTTATATAATTTTTTAAGTACCAACTAATCTTAAAATCTTAGGAAATTAATTTAAATAATCTTATATTTTACTGAATTTTAGGTATTTTTGCTTCATAGTCATACTTATGAAGATACTTGTTGGGGAAATGTTAGAAAATTGCCAGTAAATTTTAAATTTTCTATAGTTACCACCCTTATTTTTTGATAACGCTGTGTATACATATTCATATTTTTAAAAAATTGGAACATTTAATACACGTGCATGAAAAAAATTCAAAATTCCTTTTAACTTAAACTATTGGAAGTGGGATTGCTAATTTGTAGTAAGCATTTCCATTTGTGATTATTGAAAATAGTTTTTACTTAAGAATATCACCTAACCGCTAGAAATTAATAGAGCATTTTAAAAGATTTAAAACTTTATAAAATAAGAGCAATTCTTGTAAAAATTCATTATCCATTGAAAAAGAATTAGATTGTATTTTCTCAAAGGCAATTAGTTTCCAGTAACCAAAAAACTGGAACCAAGAGTGACATGAATAAACCAAAAATTCACACAAAGCATTTTTTCTTTCTATATTTTTGCAATGTAGTATTGTAATTATATTATTTACATCATTATTGTCATATTCACAATGCTTCAGCTGTTGTATGCCCCAGCCTTCTTCAGGTGATATATTCTGGAATTTTAAACTGACCTCTTTATGGCGCATTGGTTGAAGTAATCCAGTGACTTGACCAAAAGAGTTGTGAGTTTAATACCTGGCCATAGCAGAGGTTAACAAAAACATGGAGAGTTGAGTTACTAAAGGGGAATAACTGAAATTGAGATATCCAAAAAATGCATGGCATGTGGAACTAGAGCAATAAAGGGTTCAGTTTGAAATTCATGAATATGAAAATAAAGATAAGGACAATAGTCCAAACAATGTTAGTATAAAAAAGCATTTCTTGTGCGTTTTTCAGAAATGTTTAAGTAAATCTCCTTCAGATTTTTCTTTTAATTTTTTTGTTTTTGCTATTCTGAAAATTATTTTATTATATAAAAAATAAGTGCCTTGGTGTAGGGTAATGACTAATAAGGTTGGTCTGGTTCTCTGTTATACACTCCTGATCAAAAATTGAAGACCACTTAAAAATCTTTGAAAAGAAATTTTTTTTTTTAAGGATATATTTTAAGGTTACCAATACTACAATCTAAAAGGTTATGGAAACAAAAAGCTACATTCCAAACATTTTATTCAGTAATTTACATTTTTATAAAATGAGGCAATTTACACATGATCAAAATTATAAGACCAGGGGTATAAATTGTTAGATCTATGGTAATTCCAATGTTTTTAGTTCAGTTAGAGATTAGCAATCACTGCGTAAAGGTGTTACCATACCTAAAGCAAGCAAACTTTTTGAAGTTGAGCGTTCTCGAATTCTAAAATTCCATAAGCAAGGTTTGTTACAGCGGGCGATCTCAGCTAAGGTAAATTGCAGTAAAACTGTGATTTGCAGCTTTCTAAAGAACAGTGAGAATTATGGAAAAGCAAAATCCTCTGGTAGGCCCCCAAAAATTTCTCCTGCATTGAGTAGGAGAATAAGACAGGTTGTTATGAAAGACGGGGGACTTTCTTCTAGTCAAATTAAGGCAGTCACAAATGGCTGATTGCAGTCCCGTAACCATCAGACGACACTTAAAACAAAAAGGCATGGTAAATAAAAAGTGTAAACAAATTCACCAGCTGCTTCCACGTCACAATGTGGACCGCTTAAAGTTTGGTCGTGAATACCAAAGATGGGACATTGAGAAGTGGAAGAAAGTCCTGTTTTCTGATGAGAAAAAATTAAATCTCGACAGTCCTGATGGCTTCCAACGATATTGGTATAACAAAAACATGCCTCCTGAAATTTTCTCTGCACATCATAGTGGTGGAGGGTCCCTAATGGTATGGGGTGTTTTTTCTTACAGAGGGACGATGGAGCTCCAGGTGATGCAGGGTCGTCAGAGAGTGGCTGGTTGTGTTAACATGCTACAAAAAGCATCTTTGATGATGGAGGGCCATCGTTTGTGTGTGGATGGATGGTTATTCCGACAGGATAATGCTGCAATCCATGTTGCAAGACGGACCTTGACCTTTCTACAAGAAAATGGGTCCATCTCTTGGGGCATCCTGCATGCTCACTGGACTTGAACAACAATTGAAAATGTTTGGGGATGGATGACGAGATGTTTATCGAAATGACAAACAATATTCAACAAAAAATGAATTTCATGAAGCCATCTTCAGAAGCTGGAGCAACATCCCCCGCACCTTAATGGAAACGCTTATTTCTAGCATGCCCGACAGAATTTTTGAAGTCATTAAAAGCAGTGGAGGTAAACTTCATTATTAAATTTGGTTGTTGAATGTTTTCATACACTTTTTGTACAATTTCGTAGAATTTTTGTCTCTAGTCTTATAATTTTAATCATGTGTAAATCACCTCATTTTATAAAAATGTAAATTTCTAAATAAAATGTTTGGAATGTAGCTTTTTGTTTCCATAACCTTTCAGATTGTAGTATTGGTAACCTTAAGTGGGAGGAGTTTAAAATTTATCTGTAAAAAAAAATTTCTTTTTAAAGATTTTTAAGTGGTCTTAAATTTTTGATCGGGAGTGTATATAAGAATTTATTTTGATCATAATTGGATGCGCCATACAAAAATCTAATCGTAAATGATCCAACATTGAAAAGAAAAATGGTTATAATATTCTTTCTGTTTTAGAAATCAACAATACTTATTTAACTGGAAGTTCTTAACATTTCATTTTTAACATTTAGGCACTCTAAAAAAGAATATGTCATTCATTGCTATCACAATTTAGACATTATGGAATTGACTTTTTGGCTTGTGTTAATTTGACAAATATTCCAGTAAAACAAACCAGAAGAAAGTAAAGACCAGAGAAAAGTTTGATTTTTACATGGAATAAAATTAAGTTAGTCAGTTAAGTGCCATACATGAAACACGCTTGGGCGATCATATCTCAAAAGAGACATGACTGACTGGGCAGAAGATTATCCCGCAGTAGTTTGCCATTGCTTTCTGCGGTAGACTGGTTGCCTGCCAAGACTATAGAACCCAATCTGTCCTGTTATTTAACCCATAACTGGAAGGAAGAGATGGATTAATACCTTTCCTAAGGGTATTTGCACGTAAGTGAATGCACTGAATTTTTGTCTGGAGAATCATTAAAAAAAATGGATATTTGCTTGACAGAGATTTTACCTTTTTAACAATTTATAATTTTATTTTTATTTAAGGTAATTCTCAATGTTTACAGTTTAATCATTTCTTTAATGAAGCTCTTTTTCAAAGGAGGAACAAAAAGTTAAAGAGTAGTTTCTAGATCCAAGAAGTACTCTAAAATACATTAGGAGGTTCAGCCATATTTTTTAAAAGTAAGTCAGGCTAAGAATTTTTTCAGCACACCCATGCAAATTAAAATCAGCTGACTTTTTTTCTGCAGCTTTTACTTTGAATTTTATTTTCGCTAAATTCTTCAAGTATTGCTCTTTAAGATAACATTATAGAAATAAATATTCTGTTTTTCTTTAATTTTATTTTCACTTTATTCACAGGTTTCTCTGAAAGGATTTTGAATTATGGATCTTCATTTGAACAATGTTCTCATTACAAATGACATGACAAAATACTGAATTAGACAACAAAAGAAGCCAGTAACTAAATAAAATAATATCTCTTCAACTACTATATCTGTGTTATCAAACAGTTTAGATTTAAAATGTCATGCAAGATTAGACACTGGAGGTTGGGATCATATAATTATAAATGTGAGTGCACGTGAACTTTAAGAAGACAAAATATACAGTTTAAAGCAATTGCACTCTTTCTATTCATTCAGGTAGATTGGCATTTCATGATCATCGACACAGAACGTTAGAAAGACACACTGCCCAATTTCTATATTCTAATGTTATGTCAATCTGCCCCTTTAGATTAAACAGATTATATACAGTGTGAAAACAAAAATAAAAACATCCATATAGGACATGCATTTTATATGAGAAATCAGTGTAAAAATTCACTTGACGTTTCAAAATGAAGCCAGCCATTCCTTTTTTTGAATTTTTTGCATATTATGATATGCATTGAGAAATTTTCTTGTCTTTTATAATATTGTTTTTCTAAAGAATTCAAAAATTAACTTGTGTCTACCCACACAGGAGAAGATCCATATGTAATATTAGCAGGTATTCTGATTAAAAACATTAAAAAATTATGTGGTCACTAACAGGAAACTGCTAACTACACTCTTAATTCCTATATTCTAGTATTGTCTATAAATGTGCCTATTAATATTTAACTGAATATATGTAGAATGCATGAAAAAGAAATCAATGTGGAATATATGCATATGCATTTACATAGTATATAGTGTTACAGACTAAAAACTATTACACATCTGTCAGGCATGTTGATCATGATTTTTGCATAGCTCACACTTAAAAATAGATTGAAACAATGAAAAGTCCTTGTTTTGTTTATGGAGCATATTTTATAAAAGATTTAACATAAAAAATATAAAATCATGTACTTGAAAAATATATGGACTTTAATTTCCATGACATCTTTTTTAAATTTAAAAATATGCACAATCATATACAGGACAAGAGGCATTCATAAATTTTCTTGATCTGCTTTTTCATACTAGTTAAATTTAAAGGAACATGCAAACAGAAATTGGAGAAAACCCATATATATGTGATGTTTGTGGTGTTGAATTTTCAGTAAGCCAGGATTTAAAGGTACATGTGAGATCATGTCACAGAAAGAAACTATATTCTTGTGAAACATGTGGAGCATCATTTTCACACAGTTCAAATTTAAAAGCACATATGTATATACACAGTGGTGAGAAACCATATTCATGTGAAATTTGTGGAGCTGCTTTTTCACAAAAAGGAAATTTAAAAGTACACATGAGATTACATACTGGAGAAAAACCATATTCTTGCCAGGTATGTGGATCAGCATTTCCAGACAGTCAACGTTTAAAACGACATATGCGAACACATACTGGAGAGAAACCATTTTCTTGCGAAGAGTGTGGTGCTGCATTTTCAGCAAGTGGAAACTTAAAAGTACACATGAGATCACATACTGGAGAAAAACCATATTCTTGTCAGGCATGTGGATCATCATTTTCGCAACTTGCAAGTTTGAATCGACATATGCAACAACATTCTGGAAAGAAGCCATATTCTTGTCAGGTATGTGGATTATTGTTTTCGCAATGTACAAATTTAAAACTGCATATACGACAACATACTGGAGAGAAGCCATACACTTGTTCAGAATGTGGAGCTGCATTTTCACAAAAGGGAAATTTAAAAGTACACATGAGAATACATACTGGAGAAAAACCATATTCTTGTCAGGTATGTGGATCAGCATTTCCAGACAGTGCACGTTTAATGCGACATATGCGAACCCATACTGGAGAGAAACCATATTCTTGTGAAAAGTGTGGTGCTGCATTTTCAGAAAATAGGAGCTTAAAAGTACACATGAGATCACATACTGAAGAAAAACCATATTTTTGTCAGGCATGTGGATCATCATTTTCGCAACATGCAAGTTTGAATCAACATATGCAACAACATTCCAGAGAGAAGCCATATACTTGTGAAGTGTGTGCTGCTTCATTTTCACAAATTGGAAATTTAAATGTACACCTGAGATCACATAATAGAGAAATACCACATTCTTATAAGACATGTGGCTCATCTTTTTTCCATAGGTCAAAATTAAAACAACATATGCAAACTTATACCCAGTACAAATATCCCTGTGAAGCTTGTAGTGCTGCATTTCAAGTAAGTCGGTCTTTAAAAGTACACATGAGATTATATCATAAAAAATCATATTCTTGTGAAACATGTGGAGCATCATTTTCACAAAGTTCAACTTTAAAAGCACATATGTATGTACACAGTGGTGAGAAACCATATTCATGTGAAGTTTGCGGAGCTTTATTTTCACGCAATGGCAATTTAAAAGTACACATGAGGTTGCATACTGGAGAAAAACCATATTCTTGTCAGGTATGTGGATCAGCATTTCCAGATAGTCCACGTTTAAAGCGACATATGCGAACCCATACTGGAGAGAAACCATATTCTTGCGAAAAGTGTGGTGCTGCATTTTCAGCAAATGGAACCTTAAAAGTACACATGAGATCACATACTGGAGAAAAACCATATTCTTGTCACGTTTGTGGATCAGCATTTTCAGATAATCATCGTTTAAAGCGACATATGCGAACCCATACTGGAGAGAAACCATATTCTTGTCAGGTATGTGGATCATTGTTTTCGCAATGTGCAAATTTAAAACTGCATATACGACAACATACTGGAGAGAAGCCATATACTTGTTCAGAATGTGGTGCTGCATTTTCACAGAATGGAAGTTTAAAAAAACACATGAGATCACATACTGGAGAAAAACCATATTCTTGTCAGGTTTGTGGCTCATTGTTTACAAGCACTTCAACTTTAAAACAGCATATGCAAAAACATACTGAAGATAAACCAAATAATTTTGAAGACTGATGATGCATGTTCAGAAAATGAAAATGTGTAAGCACACATGAGGTTACATACTAAAGAAAACAGTTCAGCTTAAAAGTTTATTCAAACTGATCCTGCAGAGAAAACTATCATTGTAAAGTTTTTGAAAATCTATTCATAAAATATTGAAATTTGAAAAAAATATGAATTCTTATAAAGTTTATCTTTGTTTTCTCAGGGCTCATGTACAGAACCTTATTTAAATATTCTCATATTTGTGTTATAGTGTAAATGTTTCTTTTACATACATTTTTGATCTTAGATAGACTTAATTGGAGTAGATAGACTAAACTATCGCCTGGTTCACACTCCACCCACATCTATTAAACTGGTGAAGAGGCTCATCCCTTGTTACCTGTTTAGGATGTGGTTTCTGGCTTTCTCCTTTCCAAACTTTTCACTCTTACATAGCCCCCTGCGCATCAGTGGCGTCATCGCCTTGCTCGGGGTGATATGATTAAAAAAAAAATTGGTCAATCCTTTCAACTCTTTATTTCATTTTCTTATGTATATTTTTTTATAAATCTATGTAATTTAGGATATATGAAAGTGTGTGTGTGCATTTGTTTTATAATTTTAGTCAACGTTTTTCTTTTTTTTTTTAAGAACATAAGCTCCTTTGGTTTAATATAGCTTCTGTACTAAAAGTATATACAGTATACAGCTCATCAAAAATTCTATACAGGCCTTACATGACTAAAGTGGTGCTGCCATCTGTAAAAAGTTTGAATTAGATTTTTGGGCACTTATAAGTTTTTTGATCACTGTAAAAAACAAATTATGATATTCTTAATAAAGAGAATGAAAATTCCTATATTTGAAATAATCCATAAAGACATTAATATTTTTCAAATGGTAAAAATTTCATTATGAAATTCATAGCTTCATATTTTAAATTGAAGAGGAAACATTTATTTTTGTACAATGATTCTCATCATTGTTGTTATCACCTGAAAACCTGTTTGAATTTCTGAGATGAGTCATTGTTTGTACAAAGTCCTGAACTTTGTTATCATGTTTCAACCTTTGCACTCTCCAGCCTTCTTTAGCTGTCTTTGATCTGAACATGAGGGAATTTACAAGTAGATTGTTATCATTCCACTGTGAATATGTAGGGATGTCTTGTTATCTTTTTAGTATTTCTAAACCTGTTTTCACTGAGTATGAGTCTGTACCACCTGGCTTAATGATTGAACGTAAAATTACTATGGAACTGATACAATTTCAGGCTCTAAGCTATTGTCAAATGGGATAATCCAGAATGTAGAAATGGAAGCCTTATGCCTGATATTCATATTGCTTTACTGTCAGACACTGCTTCAGCTTTGCTGTTGTATAAACAAGTTGTGATGATCTGAAAAGAATAAAAAAATTCAACAAATGTCCTGTACTTTTTATATTCCATAAAGGGTTAATAGTATATTTCAGATGGCAAGAATCCTTTTTTATATATAAAAGGGTGTTCTTCTTTGAAATTATTGGGCATGGATTTATTATTATGCACATTGTTTACTGTTAGATAAGTCTTAATTTTTGTCCTGATCTAAATATTTGGGACATTGAGCCAGCCAGCCTTTTTTTTTTCAGGTGTCTGTGATCTGAGTCAATTTCAAGGAATTTATTTTGTCTTCATGGGTTGATTGTTCTCATTCTGCTGTTTATACCTAAATAAATCTTGTCTTATTCTCTTTTTACTATTTCTAGCCTTGTTTCCTTTGATTCTCTACTACCTGGCACAAGGAGTGAACTCAGGATTACTATGGAACCAAATTCACAACCTACAATTTCATCTTTTAAGCTATTGTCTAGTGCAGAAGCAAGCAATTAATTTGGCCTAGGGGCCACTTTGAGGACGCCAGGTTTAGCAGAGAACCGTACTTTCTAAAATTGATTATATTCATTAGTTTACGTAAATACTTCATTTAATGCAAAGTGTTAATGTAAATTATACACGTAATACATGTAATAAATAAATAAAACAAAAGCAAAAATGTATATATTTATACTAACAAGCTAAGGCTATTTAACCAAGAACAATAAGCTTTCTTTCAACCATGTTCATTTTGGTTTCACTCTCTTTACACCAAGCTAGAGAGTGACTACATTGTTTGTGACAATGTCATGGAAAAAATAAAAACTTGTTTGTAGAGATGAACAAAGTGATATGATGGAAAACAGCAATTTTTGGTTCAAGTTGGCCTGACATTTACTGTGATAAGTTAGAGAAAATGTTAGATGTAAAGATTTTACCTGAATGCTTCCATGGGCCACTGAAAAATTTGTGGTGGGCCATAAATTAGCAACCCCTGGCCTTGTGGAACTGGGAGATCTAAGCATAAAATTCTTATTGCTTCTACTTGACACTGTTGCTGCCTTGCTGTAATATTTCTTACTGCTGCTGCTGAACACTTTCCAGTCAATCTTGACTGTTTTCAATGTCATTTCTTTTTCTTTTCTTACTTGGTCCTATTGTAGATACCATCTTATCTTTGCATAAATACTTATTTCTTCAGAAATCTAATTCTCCAGTTTCTTCCCTGTTTAGCATTTTTACTTCATTTCAAACCTTTGCCCTCCATATAAAAAACAGAAATTGAGCCTAATGAGCCAAACTTAACAGCAAATCTCACAAGTTTCAAATGTTGTGGACCAAGCAGTACTAGAGGAACCAATTTTCTGTTTCAAATTTTCTTTAATTTCATTTTAGGTTTTAGGGAATTCTTTTTTGTTTTTGTTTTCAGTATAGATTTCTGTTTTTGTTTCATTATAATACTTAGTGAGAAAATTGGACAAGTTGCTCCAGCTTGATAGGGCTTCATCTCTCATACTTCTGCTCTTAATCAAACTTGGTAACTTTCTCGGACAACCCTCACAAAAAATGCTACAACCTTAAATAAGAATTAAGTGAAAGTGGCAAAATCTACAGAAAAGTAGCACCACAAAGCCATTGAGAGACAAAAAGCTACATCATCATTTGGTCACGTTATTGAAAAAAAGTGATTTGTAAAATTTGGATTTCTGAAATGACAAACTGTCCCCACGTCCACCACCATGTGTGTTAAGAAAAAGAAAAGATAAAACAAAAAGACAAATTTTTTGTTCCCCCACAACTATTAACTTTTTTAAATTTTTATTAAATCAAACCAAAACAAAATTCAGTCAAATTAATACCATATTTTGCCTGTGTTTTTATCTTTGATACCAAATTTTGAATAGCAGTAACAAAAATGTAAGTTTAATTTTTTGGCAGTCTTGGATCTTTATTCCCCACAAAGAAGATGTAGAATCAAAAGGACAGTTTTTCCCTTGACACTGCTATTATTTTATTATTATTTTAACTACTTTCACTCTTAAAAAGCGATTAGAATTGTAAGAAAACCTAAACGTATGATGAAACTGAATTCATACATTTTTTGTTCTTGAGAATTTATAACAAAAATATGAAACACTATTAGATTGTTCATTTACAAGAATAATTTTGTCTATAATATGCTAAAAACTAATACAATTGTACTAAAACTAATGCAATGAAATATTTATCACTTGCCAATTCATAAAGAAATAAATATGAAAACAATTTTTTATTCATAAATTTATAAACTTTTACTAAATTATTAAAATATGTTAACCAACTGTAAGGAAATCCTTATTACTATGTTATAAAGTTTGAATAAATTGGCAATTAGCCGATGTTTTACCAGCCATTCCAATAAATAATCGAATAGTGTTTATTATTTTTGTTATCAATTCTGAAGAGCAAAGAAAATGTATAAATTCACTTTCATATGCTTAGGTTTAATTTGCAATTTTGATCACCGCTTATTAAAACAATTAACATTGTAAGAAGTAATTAAAAATAATAGCAGTGTTAAAAGAAAAGAAAAAACTCTTTTTGACACTCCATTTTTTTTTCTAGCATAACAGTCCAATTTTGCCAAACTTTTTCTTTTAAGTTTCCAAACATTAATACAATTTAAATATGCAAAGTATCAGAAATTTGTTTTGGGAAAGATATGTTAAAATGTACTTGATTTTTTTCATACATTAACTTGATCCTTACTCACTGCAATATGTGCGTTGTGGTGCATTGGATATCGGCTCGGAACGAGAAATCGGGGAGCCGAGTTCGAATTCCAGCTGAATTCATTGCATTCACTTATGTGCAAATACCCTTGGGAAAGGTATTAATCCGTCTATTCCTTCCAGTTATGGGTTAAATAACAGGATAGGTTGGGTTCTATAGCCTTGGTCAGCAACCAACCTACCGCAGAAAGCAATGGCAAACTACTGCGGAATAATCTTCTGCCCAGTCAGTCATGTCTCTTTCGAGGCATGATCGCCCAAGCGTGTATCACCTATGGCACTTAACTGACTGACCTTTTTTGTATTTCTCAGAAAATCATCATCTAGACCTCTTTTCCTATGTTTTCTAGACTGTTGAATTTTGTTTTGTTTTTTTTTCATTTGGGGAATGTGAATGTTTTGATTTAATCTTCAGTACAAATAAAATTAATACATTTTCATAATTAAGGTGAAAATTCTTCAAGCAGCTCAAATACTGCAAATGTCCTCATCTTTGATGTTATTATCAAAGTTTGAGGCAACATAGACTCTCACCTTCTTCCAGTGTCTGCAATCCAGGTAAACTTCAAGGAATTTAATCGACACATTTATATATACATTCTACTGTCCATACCTAGAGAAATCTGATGGCCGAGTGGGTTAAGCTTAATTCATGAATTTTTCTTTTTAATCATTTCACCCCAAGCAAGGCGGGATCGCCACTAGTGCGCAAGGAGTTATAGTGAGAGAAAAAAACGGTATAGGGAGTATCAAAGAAAGGATTAAAGATGGATGGAATTCAAAGAGACAGAATACGGCAATTGATGTTGCATTTAAATTTTGGGAGATTATAGCTATCAGGGAAACAAGTAAACAGAAAGGAGTTCTTCAGGTGGAAAGTGCAAGAAAAGAAACTATTTGAGTAGAAGAAGCAGTTAGATTTAACTAATTCAGTGGTAAAAGGGTGGGACCTAGGTGATGATCTAGTAGCATGCCTAAATTCCTGTGATTGGGGCACCAAAGGAAAAAGCTTTTCAGAACAGTTGCCATGAAAATATTTATAGAAAAGACAGAGGGAAGCCATATCATGGTGGTGAGAAAGTGACTGAATCACAGGAGCATGCAACCAGATGTGGCAACAGTATTCAATGCACAGACGAATAGTAGATTTATAAATGTGCAAAATGAAGAAAATTGCATTGTATAGACTCAGACTTAGTGGAAATAGCAATAACTGAATAGTACTAAAAAGAGAACAAGACAACATACAGACAGTGTAATGAGAACAGTGTATCCTCATAGATGAAATAAATTGTTCAATTCAAAATTCTGTGCGGGTTTGCTGGATTGGCAGGATGTGCAGTTGGTGTAATGGACTGCAGCTTGGAATTAGAAATCAGAGAGCTGAGTTGAAATTCCAATTGAGTTACATTCATTTACAAATACCCTTGGGAAAGACACAAATACCCTTGGGAAAGACACAAATCCCTCTTTGTCTCCTCCCCCACTAGCTATGGGTTAAATAGCAGAACTTGTATCTGAAAAAGTCATTGTTACCTCCCCCAAATTATTCATGCAATATTCACTCACAAAAAAGAAATGTATTATTCTTACAATCCAAAATATGTTTCTGCTTTAAATTAAGCACAGTGGGTTGATGATCTGTAAAAAAAAGGGTCAATTATTGGATTGACATATACCTGAAGTTCAGAGGTTACAATGATTCAAACATTCTGATAATAAGAACAAGCTTTTGACATTATTCCAACTGTAAATGATGATTATTCTGTAAAGAAATTTAGACAGAATTTAAAAAGATGTTGATTATAAGGTATACTTATGATTTTTAGTATAAAGATAGCCTTACACCTGTTGAGGTGTACTAAATATTTGAGAAGTTATGCTGGAAAGCAAATGATATCTACTTATTATTTTTATTGATTTTATTACAACATTTTGGTCATGTGTCCTCGGGTATTCATTAGGTGTAGGTACATCCTTGTGCAAATTGATTGAAACAACTGCTTTAGTTTTCTTACTTTTACCATACGTTCAGTTTTAGACCCACTGAAGTGATAGGGTGAAATTGATTTTTAATTTTTTCTTCAGATTTGGTCATTTGTAGTGGTGTGCAGTAATAGGAATCTATTTTTAGGGTGTATAATGAAATTTGTTTGGCCTTGAAAAATATGGCATCATCCATGATTGCATCAGATTTTTATCATGCCCAGATACTTTGTCTTGATTGTTGATTAGTTACCTTATGTTCATTGTTTGCAATAGAAGTTACTCTAAGGAAGCATACAAAAGTTGTTAGACTGCATGAACACCCTGGCAAGCCTTACAGAGATATTGCGGATATTTTTAGTGTCAGTTTTTTAACTGTCAGTTGTGTCATAAAGAAACTGGATCCATCAGTACAAAACATAAAGGAAAATGTGGTCAGGAGGGAAAAATTACGCCAAGAGATGATGTATTTGTGATGAGGAAAATGTGAAAGACCCTAGGGAGACCTTATTCATTCTGTTTCAATTAATTTGCACAGGGGGTTTAGATCTGGTAACTAAGATTAGGATGATAATCTGTATGTAAATAATGTGAAAAAAATTATGTTTAGTAATATTGATCTCTGAACTAATTTTGGCTGCAATTGATGATGTAATTATTTTTCTTAGGATTACATTAATTTGAATTTTGATTATCTTTGTTGCTTTTAGTGTTGTGCCTTCTCTGAAATGTTTCTTTTCTCATCAATCGATAGCCTACCATATTCACTCATTCTTTTAGAAACCTGACCCCACCAGTTTCTTTTCTTTTTGTGTTTTTGCTTCCTTCCTTTCATACCAGAAAGAGAAAAAATGGTAAAGAGAATGAGTCTGAACTATCATGGGAAAGGTAGTACAGACAGTGTAAATGTGACTAGCAATAAGAGAGCAGTACTAAACAGAACAAGATGGTATATCCTTAGACATGGACAATGGAATGAGAACACTATACCCTCATAGATTAAAAAAAGTTAGTTCAAAATCCTATGAAAAAAAATTATTTCATGTAATAGTGCCTAATGAACTAATTTTATATGTAGTTGATGACATGATTTATATATTTTTTTAGAATTGTATATATTTTTGTTGGATTTTTTTAATGTAACTTTTTGGCTGTTTTGCCTTCACCCAGGAAAATGTTACTTCACTTTATTTTTAAGGAACATTTGAAATATGATCAGCTACCAATAAAATACTTTCTGCAATATCATGTTTTGGGTATTTTTTTATTTAACATCAACTTTTGTACCTTAGAAAAATTGTTTTGTTTCTGTGATTCAGTTTGTAAGTGTTTGTGATGAAAAAAAAATTATTTGGCCTAAAATAATGATATAAGACACAAACAAGAGATATTGAAAATATTTGAAAGTTATACTGGGAAGGAAAATGGTTACAACTTTTGTAATAATATTATGCACTGAACTAACTTTGCATACAAGACACCAATATAATATTTTGAGTGCCAATCAAGATACAAAGAATTAAAATAAATTAAATAATTTTTGGAATATAATGAAACTGTCAGCACTTATTTGCAAATGAATTAAGTTATTTTACAAACACTTCTTTTTTAGAAATTCTTGGTAGAAAATTTTTTTTTTACAATTCTTAACCTAAGATTATTTAATTTTATGAAATTTTGAGAAACTCATATAGGTATTTTAGAAGAGAAGACATTCTCATAAGATTTTAAACATTATTTATGGAGTGACTCATTAGGGTCTATAGTTAGCACATCACTCAATAAATCCCTGGCCTAACTAATAAAACAACAACTTTTAGGCAACATTTGACTTTATTCATCAACATAGTCTCTTTCTAGGGTGATACACTGATTCCAATGCTTCTCTAACAATTTGATGCCTCTGATATCACTTTGTCATTGGAGTCAAATCTCTTTTCCTGGAGCATTCTTTTGAGGTCTGCAAACAGCCAGTAGTCGCTAGAGGTCAGATCTGGAGCATCTGGATGTGGAAGCAGATCAAAGTGCAATTCATGTAGTTTTGCAATCAATTTGTAACATGGTGTGTTTTCTTGGTGAACGATCACTTTTTTCTTCATTTGTGGCCATTTTTGGCAATTTCTTCCTTCAAATACACTAATAATGCTATATAATATTCACTGTTGATGGTTCTTCCTTTCTCAAGGTAATCTATGAACAAAAATACCTTGCGCATCCCAAAATATGGAGGCCAAAACCTTGCCTGCTGATGTTCGCATCTTTGGTCGCTTTGAACGGCTTTCACCTGCTGCTGTCCACTCAGCTGACTGCTGATTTAACTTCAAAGTGAAGTGGTGGATCCATGCTTCATCTTTTGACACATATTTACACAAAAACTCCTTGTGTTGAAACAGTTGCAAACAATGTTGCTTTTGATTGACTGTGAGCAAACGCAGCACCCACATTGAACACAGCTTTCTCATTGACAAATGTACATGCAAAATGGTGAATACACTGCTTTCTGATATGTTCAACGCCTCTGCTCTCACACACAACTTTAATTTACGAGTTTGGGGATGTTTTCTGTGATTTCCAGGGCAATGGCTGATTTTTGGCAACCTGAGCATTCAGTATCATTTGTGTCTGTACAACAGCATTTAAAGTCAGCATACCACCTCTTAACCATTGTTTCTGATGGAACAGAGTCTAAATAACACTTATCAAGCCATTGCTTTGCTTGAACAATATTTTTTCCATCAGAAAGAAATGCTTTATCAACACACAAAATTCAGATTTTTCCATTGTTTTGATAATTTTCAACATTAGCTTCACTTAAATAACTAATTTGTTAACTAATACAATTTAGCTTAAAATTTTGTCACATACCATTTGAAGGTAATTATTTCATTAAAAATCATATGGATTTTTTATTAATGGCGTGTTATCATTTAGACATTTTAGAATAGGGAAAATATCACTAATTGCCATCAGATTTTAGACATTATTTATGGAGTGACACAATAAGGTCTATAGTTATCATTTAGACATTTTAGAATAGGGAAAATATCACTAATTGCCATCAGATTTTAGACATTATTTATGGAATGAATTGATAGCATGTATAAATCTGATAAGAACTTCTGATAAACAAAAGATGAAACTAAAGACCAGAGAAAAAGCACTATTTTTACATGAAGAAAAATTAAGAATGTTTATAATTGGTTGTGTATTTACAGCACTGAATTTTTACATAGAAAATTGTATGAAAATTGATTGATAAATTTCTGCTCAACAGATTTGCTACTTTTTTTAACAAGTTATCATCTTTATTCAAAGGAGGAGCAAAAATGAAGACCAAAAAAAATGTTTCTAGATAAAAGTAGCTGCTGAAAAGTTTTAAGCCGACTAATAAGCCATCACAGAATACATTTAGATTGGTTAAATTTTTGAAAGTGGGTCTGCCTGAGAATTCTTTCCTTGCCTTGACATATTAAAAATGAAGTACCTACTGTAAATTCGAAAAATGCTATTAATGTTCCAACAGTATGTTGACCATATTCATTTTGTTCTTGATCATGGTTTGTCGGTACCTTTTCACAAGTTTATTGAAATATAAAATATCCATTATAGTACCATTTAAAATAAAACAAAGTACTTTGTAATGTCTTCAACTTTTGAACAAACACAAAACGAAAAAAAATTCTTTTAAAAATAGAAATGTAATCAGTTCTACTGAACTCATTTGTATTTTGTTGTTGCTACAATGTTTCAGCAAATTTATTCTTTGGACTTCTTCAAGTGTAAAATCCACAAAAAAAGACTAAATTCATTTTTGTATACACTGCATAGCTGATCGATTTGAAGAATTTTAAAATGTTTCGGAAACATGATTAAAAAAATATTCACAAAATTCTATCTTGTTTAAAAAAAAATTTTCTTAAAACTAGTGTCGTTACCCTAAAAGGTTACTGCATGAGTAATCACCAAAACGGAGATTGAGAATAATGGTATATCAACAAGTACAAGACTCGCATTATGCACAAAGTAGATACACTGCTAGTGAACTGCTAGTCAGTATAATCACTCTGTATTTACCAACTCTCCACTTAGGCAAACAGGCAGATGCAACACTAGGTCAATTAAAGTGGGGATTCCAAGCCCATAATCTCTGCCAAAAATATCCCATAGACCCTGCTTACAGCCAGTTTGGGCTCTTGCTTATTCACCCCAGATGAGGCTCTACCCCTTGGCCAAGCCACATTTGGGTTCCTCTCCACCAATAGTGTTCACATATTTAAGAGGATAGGAATATTATATTCCTGTATATAGGTAGGTATACAACAACTAGAAATATTGTTCTGTTTTTTCTACAATGTTTGAATTAATTTAATCATTATCCCTCCTCAAGTGTCAAATTTTAAAAGAGAGATTGACCTTATTCCATACGGATTCTACAGCTGATAGATGTTGAAGAATTGCTCAAATGAAACCTTGAACAGGTATCAGTTGGCTTGATATCACCTTTTAAATATTTTGGGAGACAAAATTAAACAACATATCACTGCTCTATTATAATAAAAAAATACAACTTTCATAGTCAAAGCAAATTAATATTTTATGCAGTATCTATTTTCTAAATATATTTTCACTAATAGTTTGGTCATATATTTAAAAGTGGATCTAGCAGAGAATTTTTTTTTCAACACACCCATACAGATTAAAATCAACAGATTTTTTTCTGCAGTTTCTACTTTTAATTTTATTTTCACTAAATTCTTCAACTATTGCTCTTAAAGGAAACATTATAGACATAAATGTTCTGTTTTTCTTTAATTTTATTTTCACTTTATTCACAGGTTTCTCTGAAAGGATTTTGAATTATGGATCTTCATTTGAACAATGTTCTCATTACAAATGACATGACAAAATACTGAATTAGACAAAAGAAACCAGTAACTATATAAAATAATATCTCTTCAACTACTATATCTGTGTTATGAAACAGTTTAGATTTAAAATGTCATGCAAGATTAGACACTGTAGGTGGGATTCATATACTTATAAATGTGAGTGCACGTGAACTTTAAGAAGATAAAATATACATTGTAAAGCAATTGCACTCTTTCTATTCATTCAGGTAGATTGGCATTTCATGATCATCGACACAGAACGTTAGAAAGACATACTGCCCAATTTCTATATTTTAATGTTATCTCTCAATCTGTCCCTTTAGATTAAACAGATTATATATGGAGTGAAAGCAAAAATAAAAACATCCATGTAGAATCTATGGACATGCATTTTACATAACAAATTGGTATAAAAATTCACTTGACACTTCAAAATGGAAACCAGCTATTCCTTTTTTAATTTATTTTGTTTTTGTGAATCTGAATTTTCTGCATACTCAGTTTTTAAAATGGATGTCATGACATGTATTGAAAAATGTTCTTGTCTTCAATAATGCAGTTTTTCTAAAGAATTCAAAAATTAACTTGTGCCCACTCATACAGGAGAAAAACCATATGCAATATTAGCAAGTATTCAGATTAAAAACATTAAAAAATCATGTGACCACAAACAGAAAACAACTACACTCTTGTGAAACATGTGGATCAATTTTCATAAAGCTCAAAATTAAAAATACACTTAAACATGTACAGAAGTCATATTTTTGTGAGTTTTATGTAAATGAATTTACAGAAAGTAGAACATGAAAAAGTGCAATGGCAGATAATTGTGTACTGGAAAAATTTGTGAACTATAATTTTTATAAAGTTTTTTTATTTAAAGGACTAGCAGTATAGCCTGACATTGCTCGGGTGTAATAAAAACTTGAAAACTAATCCATGGTCCTGGAGCTCAGACTCTTTGGACGTTGGCATGAAAGACTAAAAAGCAATAGTTGTTTCCAGTTAAAGCAAAACTGTAGACTGAAAGAAAAATGAATGGATGTAAGTCAAATTTTGATTTCCTGGTATCGATATAAAATAAGTTTTTTTGTTGTAAACTGAATTTTGAAGGCTAAATAAGTCCTTTGAGTAAATGTTATCATGGCTGAAACTAAGAACTACAATTATACCTACTTAGAGCCAAACCCGAAGCAAAAACTAAAATAAAAGAGCTGAAAAAATACAGACAAACAGGCAGATAAACAGACACACACATACAAACCTTGCCTTTTATATATATATATATATATATATATATATATATATATATATATATATATTATAGATTTTCTGCACTATTGTAGTGTTATATATCTAAACAGAGTGAAATACATATGGTTACAAAACAAATTCAGACAACTCGGCAATGAAATATAATGACAATTCTTTGCAAGAAAGATACACATAAAATATTTATTTCTCTTTGGTGTTTGAACGACGAAGGCAGTAACAAGTGGAAGACGAAGAAGTTTAAGAGTTCATACAAATTAATACAGTTTACAGCAATATATCAACGAACGTAGTTCAAGTAGTTCATACAAGCGATTATAAGTAATATCACAACAGAACGATACACTTAACTTAGGTTTGAAGTGTCGTGGCAGGATGTCGAAAGTCTGTTGATAGCAGCAGCATGAATCTCCCTTAGCGGGTAAAGGAGGAAGACTGCCTGATTTTCATTTCTTCCCCTTTTTATGTTTTCAGAGTGGCTCGACGAGCAGTTTTTTGTCTCGCGGGAGATTTTGCGATTGGCCGCTAAATTGATTCAGCGGTCACGCTTCAGTGATCAAATAGACGGAAGTGATGCGTGGATTATGTGGGGCATTTTCTAACTGCAATTTTAAAAAATGCACATACGTAAACACATGGGGGGGGGGGAATCCATACTCTTGTGAAATTTGTGCAGCTGCATTTTCATAAAATAGAAATTTAAAAGTACATATAAGATTGCATGCTGGAGAAAAACATATTGTTATCAGTTATTTCCAGACAGTAAACACTTACAAAAATGTCTGCACATCTGTACTGGAGAGAAACCATATTCTTTTGAAGGGTGTGGTACTGCATTTTCAGAAAGTTAAAACTTAAAAGTATACATGAGTTAACAAAAAAAATAAATTTCTGTATGTAAATAAAGTGTTTAGACACTTTTAAGACATTGGCATATTTACTCATCAGCCCATGAAATTTCCATTTTGGACAGAAAAGTAAGCAACAAATTAAAAAATTGCTTTAAATTCCAATATTTGTTGGAATATGTTTCATAGTAAATTTGTAAATTTATGGGTTAATTAATTGTATTTTGTAAAAGTAATACTGTGAGTTGTTATCAAGGTCAAAGGTCAAAAACAGTAGTTTTGTATTGTCACCTTGACTCTTAAAAAATGTGTGAAAAATTTAAAGAAAAATTGAATGCAGAAATGAAAGCGAATGCATGGTGGTGTAATGGATAACAGTTTGGATTGAGGAATTGGAGAGCCGAGTTCAAATTCCTGTTGAATTCATTCTCTTCTCCACCCAGCTAGGAGTTGACTAGCAGGACAGACTGATTTCTATAGCCTTGGGTGGCAACTGGTCTAGAAGAAGGAAAGTTTGTATTCAAAAACCCTCTAATTATGGATAAATAGATAGACTAGAATTTTATAACCCTGGGTAACTGTTTTCTTTTAGGAGAAGGAAGAGCTCTGAATTCAAAGGCCCCAACATTGGATAAATAGTAGCGTAGTCTGTGCTCTGTAGTCATGGTTAGGCAGAAATTTTGTTTTGAATTTTGGTCGATTTTCTTCCTTAACTTAAACTTCCGGCGATGTTCTTCCGCTAATGAAAGTAATAAACGTAGAAATACAATAGCGCATTGCTTTCATTCCCGGAAGTACATTGCCGGAAGTATCAGTAAATGAAGAAAAATCGACAAAAATTAGTGCACATACGCAGTACGTCATTCTGCAGTTAATTACATGACTTCGTGAGAGTTACGGGAGAGAAAAAGTGCAAGATATAGTTCGTTTTTTTTTTATGGACATTTAAATAAATAAAAGGTAAGTTTCTTCACTAACTAACACTTGATTTAAGTTCAGCATATACATTTGGATAAATTTGAAGGGGAAAAGCGACGGGACTTAAAACGAACTTTGAAATTTGGATAATTAGTTTTAACAACAAATTCGAATTTTTCATATTTAATTTCAATTAACAACTATTTTGACTGAACTGAGTTTATAAAAATTTAAAAAAAAAAGATTATTTTTTTATTTTAGTAAATAATATTGATTATCTCTCTTGTTTTTCTGAAAATTATGTAGGCTGCTTGAAGTGTTTGTTTCCGAATAGATTTTTATTTTTAAACTTGTTGACTTTAAATGTTATTATTAATAACTTGCATTTTTTGTTTGATATGAATTGAAAAGAAAAATACTACGTAAAAGAGAAAAGTAAGTGGTGTTGATTTTTTTTTTTACTTTTTCAAATTAATTACAATAATGACGAGTACTTACAACAATAAACACAAAAAAAAATCTCCGAACGAAATTTGAAATGTAGAGAACTTCTGTAAAAAAAATGTTCATCCTTTATTAAATAAGAACTGAATATTTTACTAAAATTCAATAATTAGTTCTTAAAAAAAAACGCCTATAAATCTGCAAATTTGAATCAATCTTTTATTCTTTTCTTATTATTCTTTTTATTACGATTGTTTTATATATTTTGTTAAAATGTAACCACCATTTCACACCATAAAAAAGCGTTGAAAACTGTTTTAAAATATTTTCCATTCTAATGTTGATGAATAATTTTTGGGTTACAATTTTCTCGAAACTTTAATTGGCAAACATGAATAAATGTGCCGATATAAAACTTTTTTTCTCATGACAGCTTTTTTTTTTTTTTTTTTAACTACCTGTCGGCAATGTTTATTGTTTTAAAAAACAATGATTTAAGATTTAAATAAAATGAACATATCAAAGTGAATTTATACATTTTCTTTGTTTTTGAGAATTTTTTAAAAATAAATAATCAAATAAATAGTGTTTATTATTTTTGTTTTGTTGTAAATTCTTAACAAGAAAAATGCATGAATTCACTTTCTTTGTTGCAAAATTCTAATCATTATTTTTTAAAACAATAAACATTACTGGAGAGAAGGTAGTTTAAATAAAAGTGTGTTTTTGGCATTACATTTTTTTTTTTTTTGTGGTCACAAAAATCCATGTTTGCCAAAAATGCCAAAATAAATTTTTTGATACAAGAAGATGTTGAAAAATTTTGCTCTTTTTCAATAAGAAATTCTGATAATTGGTCAAATTTTTAGACGTTTAACTGAAAAATTTCTTTTAAACACTTCTGATGAAGAAACAAGTTTACTTGTACTTTTCCTCATTTTTTTAGTATCACATCAGTGATTTTGAATTTCTTTAATTTTGACAAAAGTCATTAATATTCTAAGAGTTCTTCAGATAATTTAATTCATTCTTTTTGTTCTTGATCTTGATTTTTCAGCACATTTACACAAGTTTATAGAAATGGAAAGCATTGATTCTAGCAAAGTTTAAAAACAACCTAAATGGATGAAGAGAGTACCTTTTGATCAAACGCAAAACCAAAAGATCTTTTTTTAAGAATAGAAATGTCGTTAGAATACTACTGAATTCATTTTTTCTGTCACTTTTACAATGTTTCAGCAAATTAATCCTTTGAATTTCTTCAAGCATAAAATTTTAAAACATTGGCAACTCATTTTTCTATACACTGCATAGCTGACTGATGTTGAAGAATTTTTTTTAGGAAAATATATTACAATGCACTCTGTTACATCTAAACAAATACTATTTTTCTTAGTTAAAGCAAATTTCTAATTAAGGTTAAGGATTATTTATATTTAAGGTATTTTATGAAAAATAGATTAATAATTGCAGAGAGTACAATATTTATACTCCGTGTATCCTTTGAACAAACACATGAAATAAACAGTTATTCTTTCACTCTGAAGTGTAAATTTCATACAAAAAGACAAACCACATTCCATATAGATTGCATTACTGATAGCTGTTTAATAATTGATCAAGTGAAACACGCTAAAATTTTTTATCTTATTCATCAGATGATATCATATGAGTCACTTACTTTGAAATATTTTCAGAGACAATATTAAACAAGATAGATTACTAAAAAAATCTAAAAAGAAATATCTTTCATCATTGAAGCAAGTGAATGTTTTATGCAGTTTCTAGTTTTAAATGTATTTTGACTAAATTCTTTAAGTCCTATTCTTGAAGAAAATATTATAAATATATCTTTTGTGTTTTTCTTTTATTGTATTTCCTTTTTATTCACAGGTTTCTCAGGATTTTGAATTATGCATTGTCATTGGAACAATGTTCTCATTTCAAAAGACGATACTGAGTAACAAATAAAGCTAGTAGCTAAATAAAATCATATCTCTTCTACTACTGGGTTTGCGTTTTTAAATAGTACAGATTTAAAATGTCATGCAAGGATACACACTGGAGGGGAATTGTATATTTATGAATGTGTATGTATGTGAGCTTTCTCAAACTTTAAGACACTGTTAAGCAATTATATAGGTAACTGTATATGTTGAAATTACTAATACCCCAGATATTAAAATTATATTCACTGGTCAATACCTATATTCTAGTGTTATCTATAAATCTTCCAACTGATCATAAACTAAATATATGCAAACACAATAACAAGGAAATACATTCATGTGGAATTTATGGATTTGCATTTACACAGGATGCAAGATCACTAACTGGAAATAATTACATACTTGTGAGGCATGAAGATCAAAATTTTCATATAGCTCACATTTTAAAACTATGCTTAAATATGCTGATGAGAAATCATAATTTTCAAAGGTATGTAGGTTTATAGTACAAAAAATTAAACGTGAAAAAACTAAAATGGAAGAAAATCACATGATTAAAAAAAAATCTAATGCCATTTTAATTTAAAGACATATGCATTCACATGCAGGTTAAAACAAAAAAGTTTCTTGTCAAATTTGCTTATCTGGTTTTTCATATAAGTCAAATTTAAAGAAACATGCAAACAGAAATTGAAGAAAAACCACATAAGTGTGACGTATGTAGGGTTTCTTTTTTAGAAAGTGGATCTTTAAAAGTACACATGAGATCACATACTGGGAGAAAAACACATTCATGTCAGGTATGTGGCTCTTCATTTTTGAACAGTACAAATTTAAAACGGCATATGCGATCACATACTGGTGAGAAACCATATGCTTGTGAACACTGTGGTGTGGCATTTTCATATAGAGGAAATTTAAAAGTACACATGAGAATACATACTGGTGAAAAACCATATTCATGTCAGGTATGTGGATCATCCTTTTCAAACAGTACACATTTAAAACAACATATGCGAACACATACTGGAGAGAAACCATATGCTTGCGAACACTGTGGTGCTGCATTTTCAATAAGTAAAACTTTAAAAGTACACATGAGATCACATACTGGAGAAAAACCCTATTCTTGTCAGATATGTGGATCATCGTTTTCACAAAATTCAAATTTAAAACGACACATGCGGACACATACGGCTGAGAAACCATATCCTTGTGAAGTTTGTGGAGCTGCTTTTTCAGAAAGTGGAAATTTAGAAGTACACATGAGATCCCACACTGGAGAAAAACCATATTCTTGTCAAACATGTGGATCATCATTTTCATGGAGGTCAAGTTTAACACGCCATATGGAAACTCATTCTGGGATCAAATATCCATGTGAAGTTTGCGGTGCTGAATTTTCAGCAAATGGCTCTTTAAAAGTACACATGAGATCACATACAGGAGAAAAACCATATTCTTGTCAAATATGTGGATCATCTTTTTCACAGAGTTCAGCTTTAACACAACATATGCAAACACATTCCAATGATAAATATCTTTGTGAAATTTGTGGAAGTATATTTTCACAAAGTCAGACTTTAAAAGTACACATGAGATTACATACTGGTGAAAAACCATATTCTTGTGAGTTTTGTGGAACACCTTTTTCACAGATTTCATCTTTAAAATACCATATGCTCAGACACACTGGTGAGAAACCATATTCATGTGAAATTTGTGGAGCAACATTTTCGCAAAGTCAAACCTTAAAAATACACATGAGATCACATACTGGAGAAACACCATATTCTTGTGAAGTATGTGGAGCATCATTTTCACGTAGTTCATCTCTAAAAAACCATATGTATAGGCACACTGAAAAGAAACCATATTCATGCGATGTTTGTGGAACTGCATTTTCAGAAAGTCGAACTTTAAAACTACATGTGAGATCACATACTGGAGAAAAACCATATTCTTGTGAGGCATGTGGAGCATCATTTTCACGCATTTCAACTTTAAAAAACCATATGCATATACACACTGGTGAGAGACCATATTCATGTGAAGTTTGTGGAGATGCATTTTCACAAAATGGAACATTAAAAGTACACATGAGATCACATACTGGAGAGAAGCCATATTCTTGTTGGGTTTGTGGCTCATCATTTTCAAGCAGTTCAACTTTAAAACAGCATATGCAAAAACACTCTGAGGCATAACCACATTCTTATACAGACTCTGATCAGGGTTGTTTAGTTTAAATCAAACTGATTTAAATCAATTTTATGAAAGTCTTTATTTAAAGCAAGAGATTTAGAATTTGTTTTCATGTCATCTCATGAAGGAAGAAAAATGTTATCATTATTGAACCAAATAGTAATTAATAAACAGAATATTTTTTATACTACAAATTTTAAAATTCAGCATATTTGTTTTCATAGATTTAAACCAAAAAACCAGTTTTGCTACTTTATCTGTACCAAAATAACTTCTCAGTTTGGAATAAACCAGTCTATAGAACTAAAAAACTCAAAAAAATGAGGCCACTGCTGACAGGAGTTGCTTAATCACAGAAAGTATATCACTGCTCAGCACACTTCCAAATTTAAAATTTTAAATACAACACAGATACGAGTTGAAAAGCCTAAAACTAAGTTTAAAAAAAAAACAATTCTGGCTGGCAGTATTTACCACCCTTCCCACGCAAGGCTAGATGTGACACAAGGTCTATTTATTGTGGGTCTTCTCGGCCATATAGCCAGGCCAAAAAATGTCTGTCTATTTTTTCCCAGTCATGATTCTACCCTTTGGCGGAACCACAACTGGGTTAGTGCTCTCTGCTTCCAAGCAGAGAGCACAGTGTCATAGAGTCGTCAGTCTAGTGATGATGGCTCCAAACAATTCTGGCTGGCTATGTTGCTAGTGAACTGCTCATAAAAAAATTTACAAGTCTATATATGAATCATTCCTACATAACTGATGATGCCCATATCAATCTGTTATTTTAAAATGCTGTAAGAATAAAATAGTTGTATAGCCTTATCTGAAAAAAAAATAACAAAAGCTTGTATGCTGAAATGCATTCAAATCTTTAACAAATGTTAAAAATTGAATGTCGATTTTTCTTGGTTAAATTGGAGATAACGTTTGCCAGATATAGCCAAAAATTGTTAATATGGCTGCCCTAAATAATTCTAAATGATAAATGGATGTGTGTTGTGGTGCAATGGATATCAGTTTGAAATGAGAAATGGGAGAGCCAAGTTCAAATTCCAGTTGAATTTGTTGCATTCACTTACGTGCAAATAATCTTCAGAAAGGTATTAATCCATCTCTTCTCACTCTAACTATGGGTTGACTAGCAGGACAGATTGGGTTTTATAGCCTTGGTTGGCAACCAGTCTACCACAGAAAGAAATGGCAACCTACTGTTGGAAAATCTGCCTATTCAGTCATGGATTGAAAGAGACATAATTGCCCAAGTGTGTATCACGTATGGTGCTTAGCTGACTTACTGAAATTATCCTACTACCTTTATTCCTTGAGCTATTTGTATCAGCTTTGCTGTTTGTTTTGCTTTCTTTATATAAAAAAATAAATAAAATCTAATTTAAATAAAAAAAGATCCAATTTTATTTTATATTTAATTCAACAACCCTCACTATGGTGCTGCATTTTCAGAAAGTGTGAATTTATAAGTACACATGAGATAACATACTGGAGAGAATCCATGTTCTTGTTGGGTATGTGGCTTATCATTTTCAAGCAGTTCAAATTTAAAACAACATATGTTAAATCACCCTGGAGCAAAATTGTATTCTTTTGATGACTGTGGTGCTGCATTTTCTGTGAGTGAATTTATAAGCACACATGAAGTCATATACTAGAGAAACAGTTCAGCTTGAAAATTTATTCATACACATATTGGGAGTAAAACTGTATCATTGTAAAAAAAAAAAGAAAAGAAAAAGTTGCCATTTACTTAAATGTATGCAAACACATTCTGGATCAAAACCAAATTATTTAAATTTTGTCAAACTGTTTTTAATGGTTTTAAAAAGGGTCCCTAGATTTGTATATCCATCCAAATATGGCACCAGATTTACCACCTCTTTTGATCCATGCCAATTCAACATACATTTATAATGATTCATTGACCCCAATCATGAGGAGGTTGACAGCATTGCCATATCCTTGTATTCACATATAGATTTCTTATGAACAGTAGAATTCCTGATTAGGCTACCTAATAGTAGAAATTTCTTTAAGAAAATGTTTATGTCACAAGAGAATTGAATTTGCTGTGAGACTATGGTAACTTTCTTCAGGATCTGGGCTCGACAGGTGATTGCAGATAATAAGACAAACACCATGAAATAACACATACAGTTGTCAACTGAACTATATGTTTATTATGATGATATATAATATTTATCTTACAAGCATTATTCTCTAACCAACAGAAGATTGACTTTAGACAGTGATAACAATTTGATACTATAAATAGTACTACATGGGAATGTGTAGAAAGAAATGAGTTCCTTTTCATTTGTGTAGATATTGTTGCTAAAAGATATTTGTCTGTGGGTCCATTGAAAGCTTATCAGTGTGGATGTAAACTGCAATTAAATGAGAACCAAAAAACTAATCAAAGTCTCTCTGCCATTTAGTTTTTATTAAGAATCCAGTAATTTCTATCAACGAGGAGTTGTTCATTTCTAGCTGGTAACAATCAGACACCCAGTGACTTAGGTGCAGGACAACTCCATGACTTGCAAACTATGAAATATTTTTGTTGACTTTTTAAAAACAAATAAAAGCAATTTATTAAGGATCATTTTTTAATACCTGGCTTTGTTTTTAATTTTAAGATTTATTGATAATTGTATACAATTCTCCTCAAATATTCAGTTGGATATTGCTGTGAAAAAAAAGCAGCCATCTACAACTGCCTTCATATACTTCAGTTTAGGAGGAGGGGGATGACGTCTAATGAATTGCTCATGAAAGTATCTCAATGTTTTTTCCTTTTTGCAGCCCCGTAAGGAATCTCCATATTGCAGGCTCCTGTTTTTTCAGCTTTATATGTAGTCTTTTATTTGCTTAATTGTGAAAATGAAACCAAGGCTCTTGTAACTAGTAAATCACTAAGACAAACATCTAAACTTTCAAAATCTCTACAATGCAAAGCCGATCGAAGAGATGTGCACACTGTGACAGCCAACACTGGTCTGGAGCTATAAAAAATTAGTGCCTGCGTTGAGTTGACCTTATGCTGAGTAGGTTGTTGGTGAGTTGTCCTGGATAATAGTTGGTTGGTGTTGAGTAGTTGGTGTTGAAATGTCATGACAATGAGTCAGACACACAGAAAAGTAGACCAACCTCTAATAATGAAATAATATAATTTGCAGAATGAGATTAACCTAGATAACATTTTTCAAAACAATCCCAGCTGGGTAAAATTGAGAATCCACACACCTATCATCAATTAGTCTCATCAAGTAAGTTCACTATATATTATAAATTATACTTTAGAACATGTATAAACTACAGTCTACTACAAAATTGTACATTTTGTTTTGACATTGAAAGAAAAATGTCTCATAGTTAATGATGATATGAGACATTGTTCTTTCAATATCGAAACAAAATGTACAATTTTGTAGTAGATTGTAGTTAGTACATGTTCTAAAGTATAATTTATAAATATTCATTGCTTTATTTTTATATTGAGCACTGATTTAAATTAAGGTTTTGAATGTTGCAAATATTTTCTTTGTTCCTTATTCATTGGGATATATATATATATATATATATATATGTTACGTGAATTAATATACATATGAGGGTGCACATAAGTAAAGTACTATTATTCAGGTGTTAATAAGAGTACTCTAGTATGAAGAGCTATTTTATATATATATATATATATATATATATATATATATATGTGACGAGCTGTGAGAAAACAGAACAAGATGAGATATTTTTACACATGGACAGCTGAATGAGAACAATATACCCTTGTAGATTAAATAAAATGTTCATTTCAGAAGAAAATTCAGTCAGTTAAGAGTCATGTGATACACGCCTGGGTGGTCATGTCTCTTTCAATCAATAGCTGACTAGGCAGAAGATTTTCCTGCAGTAGGTTGCCATTTCTTTTTGTTTTATTCTGGTTACCAACCAAGGCTATAAAAGCCAATCTGTTCTGCTACTCAACCCATAGCTGGAAGGAGAAAAGATGGATTAATATCTTTCTCAAGGGTATTTGCAAGTAAGTGGATGCAATAAAGTCAACTCAGATTCAAACTCAGCTCCCCAATTTTTCATTCTGAGTCAATATCCATTACACCACAACACATGAGATGGGAGAAAATTATTTCTCAAAATATTGCTTTACAAACTAATTTTGCATGCTGTTGATGACATGACTATCTTTTTAGAATTGTATTTAAATTTGAGTGATTTTTGCTTTTAATGTAACTTTTTGTTTGTTCTGCCTTCCCTGAGAAAAATGTTACATCAATTTATTTTTAAGGGAAATTTAAAATATGATCAATTATCAATAAAATACTTTCTGGAATATGTCTTTTGCTTTTTTCATTCAACACCTATTGATCTGCTTTAACCTTAGAAAAGTTGTTTTCTTTGTGACTCATTTTGGAAATGTTTGTGATAAAAGAAAAAGAAAAAAAACATTATTTTGCCTAAAGTTATGACAATATATGAAAAGCATTGAGAAAAGATGTCGAAAATATTTGAAAAGATATGCTGAGAAGAAAAATGATTTCTACTTTTGCAATAATATTATGCACTAACTAATTTTGCATGCAAAACACCATTATAATATTTTGAGTGCTAATCCAGATTCAAAGAATGACAATTATATAAAATATTAATAATATAAAATATTAATAATATAAAAGAAGATACAAAGAGAGAATTGATAATGCGATATGAAATACAAAGAGAATTGACAATAATGACATAACAATGGTGGAGTGAGTTTGGCTTAACAGCAAAGATCATGAGTGAACTATCATGGGAAAGGTAGTACAGACTCAGTGAAAATGTGGCTAGCAATAAGTGAGCAGTGTTAAACAGAACAAGATGACATATCCTTAGACATGGACAATGGAATGAGAACAGTGTGCCCTCATAGATTAAAAATAAAAAATGTTCAGTTCAAAATTCGACGAAAGAAAATTATTTCTTGCAGTATTGCTTAATGAACTAATTTTGTATGTAGTTGATGACATGATTACTTTTTTTAGAATTGAATATATCTTTGGATTTTTTATAATGTAACTTTCTGGTTGTTCTGCCTTCACCCAGGAAAATGTTACTTCACTTTATTTTTAATGAATATTTGAAACATGATCAGTTATGAATAAAATGCTTTCTGGAATGTTTTGGGGTTTATTTTTTATTTAACATCTACTCATCTACTTCAACTTTTCTACCTTAGAAAAATTGTTTTGTTTCTGGAAATGTTTGTGATGGAAGAAAAAGAAAAAAATCATTATTTTGCCAAAAATTGTGATATTAGATGCAAAAATGAGATGTTGTAGATATTTGAAAAGTTATAATGAGAAGGAAAATGATTTCAACTTTTGCAATAATATTGCACATGAAACTAAATGCAACATTTTCAGCATTCTGCTTTTCTGAATTTTTTTTTATATCAATGGATAGCCTACCATATTCATTCATTCTTTTAGAAATCTCATCTTACCAGTCTTTTTTTGTTTCCTTCCACATCTCCTTCTACCAGAAAGAGAAACAACAGTGGTGTGAATTTAGCTTAACAGCAATGCTCATGAGTCTGAACTATCATGGGAAAGATAGTACAGATTCAGTGTAAATGTGGCTAGCAATAAGTGAGCAGTGCTAAACAGAACAAGATGATATATCCTTAGACATGAACAATGGAATGAGAACAATATTACCTCATAGATTAAATAAAGTGTTCAATTCAAAATTCCCTGAATGAAAATTATTTCTCACAGTATTACTTAATAAACTTTGTATCTAGTTGATGTCATGGATATCTTTTTTAAAATTGTATATATTTTTGTACATTGTGGTGCTGTGTATATCGGTTCGAAACGAAATGAGAGAGCCGAGTTTAAATTTCAGTTGAATTTGTTGCATTCACTTTTGTGCAAATACCCTTGAAAACAATATTAATCCATTGCTGATCCCTCCAGCTACAGGTTAAATAGCAGGACAGATTGTGATTTATAGCCTTGCTTAGCAATCAGTCTACCACAGAAAGTAATAGCAATCTAGTACAAGAAAATCTGCCCAGTCAATCATGTTTCTTTCAGGACATGATCTCCTAAGCATATGACACTTAAACAACATATATTTTTGTTGTTTTTTTTAATGTAACTTTTTAGTTGTTCTGCCTTTGCACAGGAAAATGTTACTTCACTTTATTTTTAATGAATATTTGAAATATGATCAGCTACAAATAAAATACTCTCTGGAATCTCATTATGAAAGTTTTCTTTTTATTTAACCTCCTATTTATCTGCTTCAACTTTTGTTCTAATGAAGTTATTTTGTTTCTGTGATTCATTTTGGAAATATTCACGATAGAATAAAAAGAAAGGAAAACATTATTTTGCCTAAAATTATGACATCATGTTGAAAATATTTGAAAAGTTAAACTGGGAAGAAAAATGATTTCTACTTCTGTAATAATATTATACACTGAATTAATTTTTCAGACAATTGATAGCATAATTATTATTGAATATTTTTGTTTTTTACTTTTCAGAACTGCAAAATATATTTTAATGAGTGATAAAGATCCATGAGAGTGCACCATATATTTTTAGTTTATCATTTGATGCTGTTCATTTTTAAGTTATACAAGACATTTTTTGTCTGAAATAAATAAAATTTATTCATTATTGTCTTAATTATCCATCTATTTCATTTATTAGTATGTTACTCTATAAATAAACTGTAATAATATTTGTATTTTTTGGTGTGTATTTCTATATTTTTGCTGAAATATTGTTTGAATTTCTGAAAACTAAGTATTTTGAATATGGAATTGTGCACCTGTATTGAAGGTTTACTTTATATTTCTAACTGGTTCAGCACCTATCGCTTTGCTGACGGTAAGATTGTTGAATTACCAATGTAAATTTTTACCCATTTAATATTTTAATGGCAAGACATATTCAGTTTAAATACAGGAGTCATAAAAATGAATTCAAAAGGCCAGCTTATACTTTATTCCTGTTATCCATGAGTTGTTCTCAGACAGAAAAAAGAATTATGCCTCACAACACAGTTTCATATTTTAATTTTGTTTAAATTGTGTGTTTACTTACATTTGCATTTATGCATGTACTGAGAGTAAAGTGCAAAAGTAGGTATACAGTAAGTATTACATCCATATTATAATACTAGTCCTAGGATTCATTTAATACTAGAGTTCAATTAATTCATTAAAATCATTTTTAATATTTTTATAAGTTTCATTTTTTAGTAAATAATAATAAATGCTACAGAAAGTTCTGGAGATTGACGAAATGTATTAAGAACCGACATTTTTTTTTTTTGTTTGAAGATTATTTTTAATAGATACTCATACTTGAGTAGATATTTTTTAATTAAATATATTTCTATATATATCTCTACCTGTCTAAGTATTTTTGAGAAATTTTGTTTGGAAAATGTGTGTCATTTAGCAGGATCTGAACCTGTGACCCCTACCAACACAAGGTAAACCATCAGTTAATCTAATGTCTTAGACCACTTGTGCATGTGTCTATATATATATATATATATATATATATATATATATATATATATATATATTAGTCATCCACATACAAGCCTGTTTCACTGTATCACAGTGTGGCTAGTCGCATCCACTTGCTTCTGCCCGGGATCGAAACTTGACCGATTTGGTGTCAATCGGAGTTGCTACTTCCTAAGCCATCGATGCATGAAATCAGAGAAGGGAAATTTTAACGTGTTGTATATAAGCAGTGTATACACACGCCAGTCACCGAAAAGAACTCAATTCATTTCTGAAGAGCCACGCATATAGCAGAAGTGGAAACTGTTTTTAAAATTTTCTTCTCCAGAGAGTTCAATCGTAATGAGAGCATATTAGTCATCCACATACAAGCCTGTTTCGCTGTATCACAGCTCATCAGTGTGGCTAGAAGCATCCACTTAAATATAGCTATATATATATAGCAAGAAAGTGAAAAATTACGTAGATTAAAACCTATTGTTCAAGCATTTACTTTTATAAAGAGTGCTTAATATTGTAATAGTTGTTAGTTTTATTTTCAGTTCAATATATCACCCAAAGAGGAGTGGTTCTGCTCCGAAACATAAAAATTTTTGTGTGGTGATACTATGCTTTTATAAACCATTGTAACAACTATTACAATATATATATATATATATATATATATATATATATATGTTAGAACATGTGCAAACTACAAACTACTACAAAATTGTAGATTTTGTTTCGACATTGAAAGAACACTGTCTCATCAGGTAGTTAACAATCGTAATAAACATTTATTACCATTGTTATTAACTAACTAATGAGACATTGTTCTCTCAATGTCCAAACAAAATCTACAATTTTGTAGTAGTTTTTAGTTTGCACATGTTCTAACGTAATAATAATAATGAATATTCATTGCTCTATTTTTATATCGAGAACTGTTTCAAATTAATGTTTTAAACATAGCAATTATTTTTTTCATTCTTATTCATTTGGATATATATATATATATATATATATATATATATATATACACACACTGTTCAGTTAAAAACAGTGTATCTACTCAAATACAAGTATCAAAAATAATGTTCAAAAAAATAAAAATAAGTGTTTTACAGGTAAAGAGGAGTGTGTGAAGGATGTGGGTAAACAGTTTAAACATTTGAGGAATTGATATGTTTATTATTGATATCACTATAATAGTGTTTTGTGTTTCATTACTGTATAGTTACTTTTGCACACACATCCCCATGTATATATTTTAATTCAAATACAGACCAAAAACATTTCTAGAAGATTATATTTATTACAATAATGACGAAGTTGATAAATTGCAACAATTTCTCTTGTTGCTGCTGTTTGTTGACACTCTAGCCCAAAAGAAAGCAGTCTTAAAATGCATAGAATTACTCTCAGTAACTTAGTAAATTAATAGTGAAAAGGAACAGAGACTAGAAATATTTGGCAAACATGGATAAATGTGCCTGCAATAAGACTGAGTCAAAAAGATGTCCCCCCCCACCTACATTAAACTGTATTTATTTTAACTACCTTCACTTTTTGGCATAAAGTAAACTAAGACAAAGGGGTCAGTCAGTCAGTTGAGTGCCATACGTGATACACGCTTGGGCGATCATGCCTCGACAGAGACATGACTGACTGGGCAGAAGATTATCCCGCAGTAGGTTGCCATTGCTTTCTGCGGTAGACTGGTTGCCGACCAAGGCTATAGAACCCAATCTGTCCTATTATTTAACCCATAACTGGAGGGAAGAGGCAGATTAATACCTTTCCCAAGGGTATTTGCGCGTAAGTGAATGCAATGAATTCAGCTGGAATTCGAACTCGGCTCCCCGATTTCTCATTCCGAGCCGATATCCATTGCACCACAACGCCAAAGGGGTGCTGAGTGTAAATAAATAAAAGAAAAACATTTATAAAGAGAAACAACAATAAAAGAATAAAAATTAAGACAGAATATATTGATTGACATTGAAATTCTATTTTTTACTGGAAAGCAAGAAGCCAGAAGAGAGTTCTACAAGTGAGAAGTGTGAGAGAAGAAACTGATAGCATAGAACTTAGAGTTATTTTGATTGTAAAATTATGAAACCTAGCTTCCAATCCAGTACTACACTTAAGATTCATAAAGTCTATGTACTATAAAGAAAAGCTCACCAGAAGAATAACCATGAAAGTATTTATTAAAAAAAAAAAAGGTATAGGGAATGTATGTAACTTATTTTTAAATCTTTCCAATATAAAAGACAAATTGGAAAACAACTTTGACATTTCTGCAATCTTTAACTCCAATGACTAAAAAATGGTGTACATTCTATTATAAATATACAATGTAAATTTCAGAATATAATATTATATCCAGATAAAATAACCTCTTCCTTTTCTATATGGATGTCAACAATATCACAATCCCACATCATAAAGTGTTTTCTTCTGTATGCTTTTTAATACCTGCTATTTCTTTCTACTAAGTTAGAAGTTACTACTAAGTTTCTACTAAGTTTGAGTTACTCTCTACTTTACGATACCTGTTTCTTAGGCTATTTCATCTTTATGCATCTCTTTGCAGCTTCTATGTAATATTTTTGCATTCCTGAACCACTTTCAGGTTGGATTGTTCTTACCACAAATATTATTTAGAATATGTGGCAAACATGAAAAAATGTCCCTGCAATAAGATGGAATGTAAAAAAGATGGGTTTTTTTTGCCCATGACAAGGTTTTGTAACTAACCTTCATCCTTTGGCAATATTTATTATTTAAAATGTATTTGTACATTTTCATTGTTCTTGAAAACTGACAACAAAAATAATTATTTATTACATTGTTTACATTAATTAATTTATTTGAATGGTTTGCACAACATTGGCTAATTGCCAAACTTTATGAAATGGTAAATAAGGATTTCTTTATAGTCGGTTCATATATTTTCATAATTTAGTAAATGTTTATAAATTTATGAACAAAAAATTGTTTTCACATTTATTTCATCAATTGATAATGATTGCATTACTTTCAAACATATGCACCATACTGGGGGCGCTAGAGGGTGTCGTCAGTGATGTCATTGCTTGGATCACTAGGGAGTTTCTCGGGTCTCTCAACATCATACCCACTTCACCGCACCGACCTGACCAGATATGATCAGTTTCTGGTCCACCCTCGATAAGCGTCTTCAGACACTGGAAAAATTTATAACGTTTGGGCCCAGTACGAAACCTTGCAAATGCTTCTGATTGGTGACAGTCAGAGCCACTTTCCATTTAGAGGCGAACCGTGCATAAACTCGTCCGGAAATATGAAACAATTTACCTATTGAACGGCTATTAAATAAAAAAAAAACTCGACTAAGAATTAATCACGATTCGTTATTTGCATTACTTTCAAACATATGCACCATAGTGGGGGCGCTAGAGGGTGTCATCAGTGATGTCATTGCTTGGATCACTAGGGGGTTTCGGGTCTCTCAACATCATACCCCACTCACCACACCAACCCGACTAGAGATGATCAGTTTCTGGTCCACCCTCGATAAGCGCCTTCAGACACTGGAAAAATTTATAACGTTTGGGCCCAGTATGAAACCTACATTAGTTTTAAACGTGTTAGATTTTAGTATTTTGTAAATAAACAATCTAATGAATAAATAAATAAATAAATAGTGTTTAATATTTTTGTTGTAAATTCTCGTGAACAAAAACTGTAAATTCACATACATCATATGTTTACATTTAATTACAGTTCTAATTATTTGCTTTTTAAAAGAAAGATTGCAGAGGTAATTAAAATATCAGTGGTGTTAATGGAAAGTTGCCTTTTTGACACACCTTTTCTTTCTTTTTGCAAGCATGAAAGCTAAAGATTTTCAAAATATATTTCAATCAATTTCAATTTAATTTTGAATTCAGAGTTTTTCTTCTCCTGTATTGATATACTGAGCTAGAGAACCCTGTCTGCCCTACTATTTAACTCATAGTTGAGGGGAGAATACATGGAGTCATACCTTTCCTAAGGTTATTTGTGAAAAAATGAATATAACATTCTCAATCAGAATTCCAACTCAGCTTGTCAATTTTTCCTTTTGAGCATTTAACCATTGCACCACCTGCACATCCTTAATCTTTTACAGGGGAAAAAATATGCAACTATAAGATGAGACCGCCCTAGCATAAACTGATTAACGGGCAAGGTCTGTCTAATATTGTTTTATTTTATTCAAACTGTCAGCTCAAATTTATCTGAAAAATAAACAATTGCTATATAAAGTTTTAAAATTGCATCATTAAAGAAAATTAATAGAAAGATTTAAACTAATATCCATCGATGAAACAATTTTGATTTAAAACAGGAGTTAGTTGGCGATGTTCATTCACTTGGTCACCAATTCAAATTTTCATCTGTCAGACCAAACAGTTTTATACAAAATGAATGCAGTACACTATTTATTTGATTTGCATGTGCCTGAAGTTATATGGGTGCAAAGATATGAAACCAAGTTGCTATTAAAGATGAGACTGTTCTACAAATAGGTGTAAATTTCATTTTTTAAGTGTTATTTTTTTGGTATTTCATCCACTAAAATTTTCCAAACATTATGTTTTGCCCATGAAATTGATGAGCATCCTAAGGGACTATTCTGATATGATTCAATGAGCAACTAATTTGAAAAATACCACTATGAAATCATGCTGTTTCTCATTGAACTTGTGATATAATTTTAAAAGACGTGAAATACAAATTAATAAACTGAATGCATGGTCATCAGCAAAAAGAGAAGTCCAAAATGCCAACTACAAGTTGGTGATACTAAAATCAAGCCGGTACAGAAATGTAAGTACCTGGGAAGTGATCTGTGAGAAGACGGAAAGTGCAATATTGAGAGCCAAAGGTGTATTGGCATGGTCAAAGATGCATTTCAAATGCTAAGCATAGTATTGAGAGACAGGAAGATTTTGCCGGAAACAAAGAAAAGAGTACTGAACTATTATGTGTTATCTGTCCTCCTATATGGCAGCAAATGCTGGACAATCTTCTTAAAGATGAAGGAGAGACTCAAAGCAACAGAAATGTGATGCTGAGGATATCATAGATTGAACATGTGAGCAAAGACAAGGTTTCAGAGAGAATAGAAATGAAAAGGAAACATACTTAACATCAGAAAGAAACAGCTTAAGTTTCTGGGACATCTAATGAGGAATGCAGGCTTGAAGAATCTAATACTCACAGGGTGGATAGAGAGAGAGACAGGTAAACAGCCTGTGATATACTTGATGGGCTTAAGCAAATGGATGGCAGAGTAAGGTTTCGGAGAAATAAGAGGAAAACATTAAGAGCAACAAGGTCGACAGAAGTTGAGAGCCATGAAGGAACACAGTTCATAAGACTAAAAAAACTACGTGACCATAATTTTTTTAAATAGATAAATCAGACTCTAATATTTAGAATAAATACATAAATAATTTAATGAATTAAAAGGATTACATTAAAAAATAAAAAGTAAATAAAAATATGCAAACAAAATAAAAATTCCATCAATAACGTTTACTCACTTTCATTTATTAGGCATTAAATTACATCACTTAAGTGTCCTCCATAGTTTACCTGAATGTCAACCTTTATGAATATTTTTGAGCATTCTTAAATTCAAAAATTTTAAAACTTAATTTTTACTTTTGTTTATAAATACATTGTTACAAAATAAATTACATTTGTCAGTGAAAATGTCCGACAGTGATGGTTTAAAATGTTTTCCTTGTTTTTAATGTCTTTTTACATATACACTCACTCACTCTGCTATGTACATACATACATACATCCTTGGCTTCACTTTTTTAACTGACCTGAAGTGGAATGAATAAATCGAATCTATAGCTCCATCTACATCTAGGAAGGTTAATTCTCTATGTTGGTTCAGAAAGTTTTTCTTGTCAGAATTTATTTTGCACATTTATAAATCTACCATTTGTCCAGGCATTGAATAATGTTGTCATATCTAGTCAAGTGCTCCTGCTATTCCTTTTAAGGTTCTCGATAAAATCCAAAGAAGGATCAGCAATGTGGTTGGTACTGTGTTGGCACCTCACTGTTCTGACATGGCTTTCTTTTGTCTTTACTACAAATATTTTCAGGGGAACTACTCTGATGAGCTTTTTTTTCAATGAATTTAAGCATGCTACTCAATTGGCATTTAGGTTCCACCCTTTTATCACTTCTACTCTAACAGTTTCTTTTCTCGCACTTCCCACCTGTGGAACTTTCTTTTGTGTACTTCTCTGACAGCTATAATACCCCAAAATTTCAATGAAATGTCACATGCCATCTTTTTGAATCCTGTTCATCTTTTATCCTTTCTTCAATAACCCCTGTACTCAGTCTTACCTCTGTGTTGGTCCCACCTTGCTTACAGCAAAATAATTTAAAAGATTTTTAAAAATATATAAAATGTCTTAAAAAAACAAAGCATCACTACTCTATTCGGCTTACAGTATTGGAGAAAAACATCTTTAAAAACAGTTGATGCAATGTAATAAGCTTGAGTAAAATAGTGGTGCAATCTCATCACAATAATTTCATAAGTGTAGTACACCTCATTGAAGAACTAGATCACCATAATTGACTATTGCTAATATTTTATATCTACCATTAATTGTAATCAGATTGAATACAAGGCAGATTTAATGCATTAATAGGCAACGTTATCTTATCATGCCATTAGTTGTTTTTTACATTTTCTTTAAATTCATTCCTCACCACCATAAATATCAGCACAGGATGTGTTTATAAATTTCATTTTTTCTTATTAGTCAACTGTTTTATTCAAGTCATTGTCTTCCTCCAGGACCTTGAACCCAATAAATAGTAGTTAAGACAAAAAACAAAAACAAAAGTAAAATTAAAATATCAATATAAATAAATAAAACTTATTCATTTTAATAATTCTTATATTAAATACTTTTGAGGAGATAAAAATGAAATGTGGGATGGAAAAGATTGAATATGTAAGACCATAAAGGTATGGGCATAAAAATTAACATCACGAAAATAACTTGGTTTTGGTATTTGCATATTTTTCTTCAGGTATGAATCCTTGAAAAATGTTAATATACAAACATTACAAGATAATTTTCCTCTAATTTGTAATTGACTTAGTACATTTTCACTTTTTATAAATGTTTATTTAAAACTTTAAAATTATACAGTTTTTTCTCCAGTATGTGTTTGCATATGTCGCTTTAAATTTGCTCGCAGTGAAAATGATGATCCACATGTCTGACAAGTAAATGGTTTTTCTCCGGTATGTGATCTCATATGCAGTTTCAAATTTCCACTTAATGAAAATGCAACACCACAAACTTCACAAGAATATAATTTCTCCCCAGTATGAATGTAACTATGTCTTTTTAAAGTTGAACTGCGTGAAAACGACATGCCACATGTTTCACAGGAAAACGGTTTTTCTCCTGTATGTGATCTCATATGTGCTTTCAAAGTTCCACTTTCTGAAAATGCAGCTCCACAAACATTACAGGAATATGGTTTCTCTCCAGTGTGCCTACGCATATGGCTTTTCAAAGTTGATCTTTGTGTAAATGATGCTCCACAAGACTCACAAGAATATGGTTTTTCTCCAGTATGTGATCTCACATGTACTTCTAAAAATCTGCTGGCTGAAAATGAAGCACCACAAACTTCACAATGATATTTATACCCAGTATGAGTTTGTATATGTTGCGCTAAATTTGACCTATATGAAAAGGAAGCACTACACGTTTCACAAGAATATGGTTTTTCTCCAGTATGTGATCTCATATGCTCTTTTAAGGTTCCACTTTCTGAAAATGCAGCACCACATTCTTTACAAGGATATGGCTTCTCTCCAGTATGTTTTCGCATATGTCGTTTTAAATATGAACACTGTGGAAATGATGCTCCACATACCTGACATGAATATGGTTTTTCTCCAGTATGTAATCTCATGTGTGCTTTTAAAGATCTACTTATTGAAAATGCTGTTCCACAAACTTCACAAGAATATGGTTTCTCACCTGTGTGTGTACGCATATGTTCTTTTAAGTATGATTTATTTGAAAATGCTGATCCACATACTTGACAAGAATATGGTTTTTCTCCAGTATGTGATTTCATATGTACTTTTAAAGCTCCACTTGATAAAAAAGAAGCACTACAGACTTCACAAGTATATGGCTTGTTCCCAGTTTGAGTTTCCATGTTTCTTTAAAGTTGACTTGAATGAAAAAGCAGATCAATGAATTATATAAGGAAATATTTTTTGGTTTACATGTGATTGTGTCTATCTTTTAAATTAAACCTTCATGAATTTTTTCCCCTGTTACATCTTCTCATATTCCTTCTTCTGCAAGTCAAGATCCATAAACTTCAAAAGAATGAATTTCCCGCAGTGTGTTCAGATATAATTTTAAATATGAGCTATGTTAAAATTATGATCCACATACTTCACAGGGATACAGATATTTCCCTTAATATGTGATTACATAAAATTTTTTTAGCTGAATGTTTTAATATGCAAAGTGACTACTATTATAGTTTTTCTCCAGTTAGTAATTTGGAATCAGTTGAAGACAGCAAACTGAAGGGCTTTTCTTCAGTTTTAATTGCCAAATGAATTTTCCCATTGATATGGTGTGTAAATATATCCATAGATTGCAAAATTATGTTTTTTTTATGATGTGACTGTATATATTTTTATGAAGATCAATGCACAGATTTACAAACAAAACAAGAATGTATAAATTTGCCAGTCTATTTTTATAATCTTTTGTGTCTGTGATCTGGAAATACAGATCTATCTATATAAACTGCAAGGGTGAACTTGCTTTACAGTGTATATTGTGCATCTTTTTAAAGTCTGAAACAGGCACATTCACACACATTCATAAATATAATGATTCCCTGGTTGTGTGTGCATGAGAATGACATTTAAAAACATAGCCCTGCAGTTGTCAAAGGGATATACTTTTATTTATTTTTATCTAATTCAATGTTGTCCCAATGAAGATCCATATTTTGAAATTCTTTTTGAGAAACCTGTAACAAAAAAAAAAAAAAATACAATTAAACAAAACACAAAATATTTATTTCTATAATGTTATCTCCAAGAGCAACATTGAGAAAAAATATATGTAAAACTAGAAACTCCGTAAAATATTCATTTATTTAAGAAGATGGTATTTTGCTTTGGATTTAACACAGCAGTAGTCATGTTTAATTTTGTTTATGAAAATATTTCAAAAGGATTTCATGTACATTAAGTCACCTGATAAGTAAAATTTTAGCATTTCAGATTATCAATTCTTCAACATTCATCAGCTGTGCAATCTATATGAAACGAGGTTAGTCAATTTTTGGTTTGAAGTTTTTAGAACAAATTTTCAACTTTTATCATAAAAGCCACAAACCCATTTAGCATTTTTATGATCTTTTATGTCTGTGATCTGGAAATACAGATCTATCTATATACACTACAAGGGTGAACTTGCTTTACAGTGCATCTTTTTAAAGTCCGAAACAGGCACATTCACACACATTCATAAGTATAATGATTCCCTTCCAGTGTGTGTCAAAGAATGACATTTAAAAACATAGCCCTGTAGTCATCGAAGGTGTATACTTTTATTTACTGTTTTTGTTATCTAATTCAGTATTGTTCCCATGAAGATTCGTATTTTGAATTTATTTTAGAGAAACCTGTAAAGAAAAAGAAAATACAATTAAAAAAAAAATTATTTCTATAATATTATCTCCAAGTGCAACATTTAAAGAAAATGTACGTAAAATAAAAACTTCATAAAACATTCATTTACTTCAACAGAAGAAATATTTTGCTTTTGATTTAATACAACAGTAGTCAGCCTTGCTTAATTTTGTCTATCAAAATATTTTAAGGGATTTGGTTTATATTAAGTCACCTGGTAAGTCAGTAAAATTTTAGTATTTCAGGTGATCAATTATTCAACATTCATCTGCTGTATAATCTATATGGAATGAAGTTAGTCTCTTTTTGGTTTGAAGTTGTCAGAACAACAAACAAAATTTTCTATTTCTACCATAAAACCCACAAACCCATTAAATGGTAAAATTAATGTTTTTTTCTTTTTTTTGAAATATGATTGTTAAAAAACACTTAAGAGTTGGTATGGGTTTGTAATCATTATCTTTGTATAAATGGCTATTATTTTATCACTTTCACAATAAAAACATAGTAAAATATTCATACAACAAAAAACCGTTTGTAATGGAAAAAAAGAAAGAAAAGGGTCCCATAAAGTGGAATGTGATGACAGGTGAGATTATGATGAATAAAGAAAGAAAAGGGTCCCATAAAGTGGAATGCGATGACAGGTGAGATTACGATGAATAAAGAATTTTACCATTTTCAGTTTAAAGCCAGCTATTAATCTTGCATCAGTTTATGATAGCATTCATTGTAAATAAATACTCAAGGCAAGATTAATAGGTGGTTTTAAGCTGAAGAAAGCTTACAAAGTTATTTCTGTTTCTCACTTTTTTGTTTTCAGTGATGTCACAAAAAATGCTAATTTCATATTGTAGAATTAATGAGTTATTTTTCAAGTGAGATGTTTTGCTACTATTTACATTATTAAAATAGGATTAATTTTCTCATCTTTGTTGTTATGATTGCAACGCTTTATCCATTTTGCCTTCTGGCCTTCTTCTGTTATCCAGATGTTTTGGATTGTGACATATACAGAATAAATAAATTAAGTTCATTTTAAATGCAAAATAACTTTGCAAGATTTGTTCTGTTTTTCTGTGCACTGTTGAAGAAGTGTTAAAAAGTTACCAGTAAATTTTAAATTTACTATAGTTCCAGCTGAGATTTTCTAAAAGATTCATGTGTATGGATGTCTGCATTCACAAAAATCAGCATGTTTGTACACATGCACAAAAATTTTCAATTCTTTAAAATGAACAGTTTTTATTTAATAACAATATCACTTGACCATGACAATACAAAATTTTAAAAGATTTATTTTATGATTCAGAGTAGAGTTTCAGTAAAAAAAATGGTATTTCTATTTGATGATTTAAATTCTCCAAGGAGTTTTGCTTTTAACTTATATAAATACGAAGAGGCTAACATTTTAATTTCTTGAAATTTCATAATTTTAAATAAGTGGTAGGTAACAGATGTAAAACACACACACACACACACACATATATATATATATATATTTTTTTTTTTTTTCATGGATGAAAATGTTCTAACTACTTCTAATTTTGAAAACTGCACATTCATAAAAATTCCTGTTATGTGAGCATTTATAAAAAAGGTAAAATCAGTTATTATAAATCACCTGAAGACACCAAAAGGTAGAAACCTGGGTACCATAATAACTCGTCTACAAATGAAAAATATTAAAAAGTTCTACAATATAATTGTATTGAACCCTTTTTAATACAACTGTGTACTAGTCTAATTTAATTATGTCCAAAAACTAATTATATATACCAAGATTTTCAGAAAAAAATGTTTGAAAAATATTATTATTCATTTGTGAATAAGTTCTAAAAATTTCATTTCAATCCAACAAATATTTTGGTTTTTGTAAGAAATTCCAAAAAAATGCTTTTCCCACAAAAAATACTAAAAATTTGCCTTACTAATCTCCCTGATACTGTTGACACAAGAAAAACAAGATTTTAAAGCAAAGTTTCGACCATGCTAGAATAGATTAAATAAATTAATAAAACTATCAAAAAATACTTTGGTCTTTTCTCTTAATAATAGCATAAACATTTCGATGATTAAACTGTTTTCATTACCTTTGGACCATATTTTCATCACAGTATGCTGATTTTTTAGTGAAAATGTGGAGGTCCCTATTTTATGTCTGTGGTGATATTTTATACACGTTATTTTATTTTTGTAACAAGAGTGAACAAAACCGGTTGTTTTGAAATTCAGTTATAAAATATTTAAATTAGATTAAAATATATTATTCAGAAATTGATGAGTAATTACTATTTGTTAGATTAACCAGAAGTTGCTGTTCCAAAGTCAGGTGACAAATGACCAAAATCAGACATCTATGCATTTTGTTCTGAGTGGCACTTTTAGCAGCATTTCAAAAGATTTGAAAAATAAAATTGATATTATTATTCGACTACTGACAGCATTTCCCTTGCATTCCCTTTCATTTTTGAAGGGTTTTATTTAAATACAAAATATAACAAAGGAAACAGTTCAGGTGATTCCATTTTGGGTGAACTCCGACACGGATCACTCATTAATTAAATCAACATTTCCTGCTTTGCCAGTGTAGATTCTCCAACAAAGTGAAGTAACTACTTTTTCCTTCTTCTCAAGGATTTTATTGAATACACCTTAATGTGTACAAGTGAAGTTTTCCTTTCTTCTCAAAGGTTTTATTAAACTCATTACGTAGTGTAGAAACATTGAATAAATTGCTATTTGTTATAAAAAATCTTTATCTTTCAGTTCATTCTAAATTTACTTGTTGAATTTTAATGCATTGTGTTAGGTTTGTTTTAAAAACTACATAGTTTCAAGATTGTCTTAATCAGGACAACACCCAGAATAACTTGTAAACATAGCTACCTAAATTAGATCGTACACCAGCAATTTATTATGAACACCAACAAGTAGTGACATACCAACAAGAGACAAACTTTCAGAAAGCAGCCTGTTTTTTTTCTCTACAAATTAGTTTTACTACAACCACGCTCTCCCGTAGACTTACATGTCACCTTTCTGATCAGAGTACAATTAAACAACATTTCTCAGAAAAACATAAACATGTAGGTAATATCAGACAGATTTTAGTCAACAATACAATAATCCTTACTCATACACACAGTAAAAAGAACCTTCAGATATTGGAGGCCATGTACATTAAATCCAAACAAGCCACACTTAATAAAATCACGTTTAAATCCGGTCATAACACATTACATTGCATTTGAATACATGGTTCTGTTGTCATTTCGTGCTATCACGAGGTGTGACGTCATAGAACCGCATTGCAAATTTGCAAACTGCGTTTGTTATTTTTGGTAACTATTGCCGTTGCCTAGCAAAGTTTTATGTCAACACAAAATAAAATCATCGGTGATGGTGGATGTTACTGTATTACCGTCTTAATAACCTCTCTGAAGATGGCTCATGTGAGCTAAAAGCTTAGAACCAAATTAATAAAAAATTATCCAAATGTTGGAGAATTTTTGTCTTTATTTTTAACTGAAATTAAAGCCAAAATACATTTAGAATGGCTCATGATTAAACATAATAGACATTCATTGTCTTTCATATTTGACAGTATATGTTTAGAAAATTATTTGCTGCCTCGATACACTAAATTAGAGATTATAGACAACCTTCATACTTTTATTGTGAAGTTTATTTTATGAAGCACGTGTAAGCAATGATAACCTTAAAATCTTCCTTCTTTCAACACAAACAATGTCAGTGTTTTGTTTTTGCAATTGCAAGTAATTTTTAATGCAAAGAAAATTACTTTCTAGTGACTACAATACTGCTATGTAGTTAGGAAACTACCCACAGAAGTGGCTATAGAATTTGCAGACCTCTTGGAATCCTTACCACAAGACCTGTTGTACAATACATTAAAGCTTGCAGTAATTAAGTGAACTGGCATGTCTGATGAGAGCAAGCCTAAAGATTTATTCAATAATGTTGAGCTTGATGATAAAATGCCCTTGCAACTACATCATATAAGATCCTTATGGAACTAAATATAATGTCCGATACTACATACTACAGTGTATGTGGGTGGACAAATTCCCATGGCCACTATTCAGATCTTAGCACCTATGACAAAAAAATGAAAATTAAAAAAAAACTAGCTGATGTTGCCAATCACAAACAAAATAAAAGATAATACATAATGTTGGTATCATAGAACTTTTGGTAACAAAGCCCACAGATGCAATAAGCCATGCAGTCACCAGGGAAATGAATTGGCCAGCCAATGAGCATGACTCTATTGACGAGACAAATAACATCACAGAGTAGTCACTTATATTATTTGCTTGACAAATCAACTAACATCAATCTTCTTATAGAAATGGGAGCATAGGTCAGTGTGATACCAGTCATATCTAGGATAAAAAAAACAAAAGTACTTCAACTTCAGTGTATAAGCTGCAGGCAACAAATGAATCAGTTATAAAGATGTATGGTGAAAAATACTTAGGTTGGATCTTGGTTTGAGGTGAGAGTACAAATGGGTATTTGTAATAGCAAATGTTCAAATATCCATTATTAACTTCCTCACTCACTACAAATTATCTGTGAATTTGATAAAAAAAAACAAAAAAACAAAAAACACCTTGTCAGATTATGAAATAAATTTGAAACTTTCAGGCATTTGCAGTGCATATATCATTATGGAAATTGCTGCTGAATTCAGCTAAATTCACCCAGATACAATCCACCTTTTATTACAACTACTTATCACATTCAGACAAAGGAACAGCCTACTTATTAAGAACTGCATAGACTGTGTTAAGTATAAGTTTGCCAAACAAGAGTTTCAGAATCTAATAGAACAGGAAATAGTCCATCCTTCTAAAAGCTGTTGGGCATCTCCAATTCATTTGGTTCCAAAATGAGATTCTAACTGGAGAATATGTGGCGATTTCAGATGGGTTATCATGACTCTTTATCATTTTCCTTTACCATTTATTAGCAACTAGCTGTATAGCCCGGTGTTGCTCAGGTGTAATGAAAGCTTTAAAACTAATCCATGGTCCTGGAGCTCAGACTCTTTGGACATTGGCACAAAAAACATAGGTTGTTGAAAGGTTGATCTTGAACCCGTAGAATTTACTAAAATGAATGGATGTAAGTCAAATTTTGATTCCCAGTATCAATGTCAAATAAATTTTCCATCGCAAACTGAATTTTGAAGGCTAAATAAGTCCTCTGAGTAAATGATATCAAGGCTGAGACTAAGAACTACAATTATACCTACTTAGAACAAAACCCAAAGCAAAAACCAAAATAAAAGGGCTGAAAACCTGATTTTGATCAGAGCTGATAGGATATCGGGGGGGGGGGGGGGGGATTGGAAAAAATAAGTAGCTTATGACCTGACTAGAAGCCTAAAGAATATTTGTGTGAAGTTTGGTGAGAATCGGATAAAAATTGTGGATTTGTATAAAGGACAGATAGACACACACACAAACATCTTGCCTTTTATATATATATATATATATATATATATATATATATATATATATATAGATTTCACTACGTCACTGCAGGGAACAACAAATTTTTCTAAAATTGATTTGGTGAAAGCTTATTATTGAATTCTAGTTGCAGAGGATGATATATGCAAGATGGCAGTGACTACAACATTCGACTTATTCGAATTTACCAAAATGTCTTTCAGATCTCAAAGTGTGATGCAAACATTTCAGAGATTTATCAATGAGGTTGTCAGAGGACTACCTTTTGTTTTCACATATCAGAGTATTTCGCACACTTGCAAAAAGTGTTTGAAAGACTGACAGAATACAGATTAAGAATTAATTAAAAAAACAGTGTCTGACAATTACACTTTTTAGGATATACTATCTTGCAGGAAGGAGTCACACCTGTTCAAGAGAAAGTTAATGCTAATTCCAATTTATCAACACTGACATAAGCAAACAGCTCAGACATTTTTAGACATATCAATTTTTATAGAAATCATATTCCTAGTTGTTTGGATATTTTATCACCACTCACTTCATTAAAAGGAAAGAATGAAAATATCAAATTAAATGATGAACAAACTCAAGCAGTGGAAAATGCAAAAAAGGCTTTATTGAATTATGCCAAAATAAGTTATTTGCATAATGATAACATCAAATTAACATTAGCAACTGATGCTAGTGCAGTAGCAAATAGGGGCCGTTTTACGCCAAGTAAATGATATTTTTTCAGCGTATTTTATTTTTTGTTCTAAAATGATTTCAGTTCAAAGGAATTACAGCACTTTCTCTAGAGAAGTTTTAGCTATATTTTTAGCAGTGAGAAAGTATCAACATCTATTAGAAGGCAGAGACTTTGTGATTTCCACTGATCCCAAGCCTTTACCTTATGCATTGAATTCTACTTCAAGCAAATACTTACTGAGAGAATTGCATCAACTTGATTTTATTTTGTAATTCATCTCATCAATTAAACATATTTAGGGACATGATAACACTTACAGATACATTGTCTAGAACATCTCTTCATCATTTAACTGTTCTAGATTTTGATACTATTGTCAAATACCAAGAATCAGATAAAACTATGGAATTAGCGATGCAGTAGACATCACTCTAATTGATTAAGTTATCACCTTTTAGCAACAAAATGATTTTGTGTGATCCTAGTCTTAAGAACCCAAGACCTTATATGCCAATATTATGCAAAGCTATTTTCCAGCACTTTCATGGCATTTTTCATCTGAGTGTAAGAGTTAAGTTGATCAAACAGTGATTTATGTGGCCCAGTATTATGACTGACACACAGGACTTAGCTAAAAACTATCTATCCTGACAGCGTCATAAAATCAGTAGACAGTAAGTGACCCACAGGAGTTTTTAAAGTGTGCAGGATCAAGGCCAATGTAAAGTCAAGGCCAGGTGGATATGACATCAAGAACTTGTGACGTCATCATCTTGAGTCCTATAACTTTCAAGAAGGGAGTCGTCATTTGTGCATTAGATTTTTCAGTGTTTTTAAATTATTTTCTTTTAAATATTGTATTAATTTTTAAACATAAACAATGCCTTATAGATGTGTTGTATCAAATTGCAAAGGGAATTATAAAAACAGCCTAAAAGTTCATGTATTTTCTTTTCATAAAGATAATTATCTGATGTTTGGATTCGTACTATAAAAAGAGACAATTTTTTTACATACTAAATTCAGCAAAGTGAATATATTTTTTGTATTAAAAAATAAGTAAATGTAACAAACATTTATGATTAAATCAATTTCATATCTTTGTAATTCAGAAAACAAAGTTAAGACAAAAATAAGTTAAGATAGATTCATGTCTTAACTTTATCACTCATGTTGTTTTTAAAAGCTAAAACCTCATTTTTTAAAAAGAAACTTAAAAGAAACTTTTTATATAAATCCATAAAAGTATATTTTTTATAAAATGTAATTCTAACATTTCTTTAAAACTGTTTTATTTGTAAATAAAATAAACTTTAAGGATTAAGTTAATTTATGTCTTTATAATTTATAACACATTAAAAAGAACATTGTGAAAGTTTTTAAAAGCTAGAAACCTCATTAAAAATACTTTAAAGAAATTTGATATAAATTTATAAAGGAATATTTTAAAGGCATAAAATTAATTTTAATAGTTTAACAATTTTTTTAGAATTGTTCTATTCATATTAATTTAAAAAATGTAAAAATGATTATATTCATTACATTGTAATCATTAATGTTATATATTTTAAATAAAACCATAAGATTTTATAAGAAATATATGTAAAAATTAGGTACCTTGTTTTCTTATGAAATTTTAAAATTTTCTTATAGTATTTTTAATTTTTCCAGAAAGCATTTTCAAATGTAAGGCTAAGGCTAAAGTATCTAAAAAATTTTAAAAAATAAACAAAACTATTAGACTGCTGAAACTAGTTGTTAATTTTTTAAAATTAAGTATCTTCCTGCAATTGCTGAAAAACAGCATAGCCTGAGGTTAAAAAGCTCAAACTTAATAAAAACAAATTTTTAACATGAAAATGTTTATTTATGCTGTTATTAAGAGGAAAGATCAAATTTTGTTGTCATTATTTTTAAAATTTTTGAATCCTTTCTAACACGTTTGAAATTTCAATTAAATTTTTTTTTTGTTTTCTGTCAGCAATTCACATCATGTTTACGTAAGTCGTTTTTTGTGTTGAAAGACACATTAATTTGAAAATTCTTGCAAAAATCAACTGTCTGATTTTAATGAAACTTTCAGGACTTATTCACAAAGTAATGAAATTATTTTTGCAATTATTTTTAGAAAATCTTGGTAAATTTTTTTTTACAAGTTACCCCCCCCCCACACACACACTAATTGCATAAAACTTCTAGAAATACACAATCTATACCAATTTTTTATTTATTAGTTAAATGCAGGACTCATTAGGGAATGTAAATAATGTATTTTTTTTTTTTAATTATGACTATTTTTCCAAAAATCTGCTCCAAATAGTAAAATCAAAAATGCATTAAAACTACACTGTTTTTAATGTAGATACACATTTAATTGATTTTATAAATAATATAATTTTAGGATATCATATTCTGAAGAAGAAAAAAAAATTTGTTGAATAATAAATTTTTATAAGAATTGTTTTCATTTTTTCTTTGTTAATTAAAGTTTCAAACATCTTTTAAATTTCTTCCAGTTATTCAGTGTCTTTGGTTATTAATTCATTAAAACTAGACTTCATTTACAAATCAAAAATTCAAAAGCTTAATACAAATCATTTAGAATTAGGGTTTTTAAAATAAATTCTAAATTTTTTTTTATTTATGTTAAACTGCACATTTTCTTTTACTATGGAAACTTATAAGAGACTTATCATTATCATGTTTCACCTTATGAAATGTTAAACTGGGTTATATCAACTTTTGGTCATCATACTTCCAGACTGATTGATAACAGGGGTTGTCATCACCTGTAATATAACAATCTGGCCCTACCCGAAGAAGGCTGATGCAAGCGGGGTTGTTTCCGGTCGTTGAAAGGAACAGATGTTTGTTTGACCTTATTTCCGGCAGTAGCGGAAATGGCTACAGAGGCAAACAGAACAGGTGTCTCTGAGAATTATGTGGGCGTGCGTGGGCGAGGCAAAAATTGGAAGTCCCGGTTTGGAGATTATAAAAAGACCTCGGCGCACGGATTTCACCAGACGAGAGAGCCAGACCAGACCAGAGGAGCAACAGATACGACGACCCCCCCGTCAACCCAGTAGAAGCGCGCTCTCTCAATTCTCTGTTCACTATTCTACACGGTCCATCGTCATTAATAAAAATATAACTTATATTTTTATATATACCCGTGTTGTCTGTTCGTCGATATAACTGGAACCAGCATTCGCTAGGCGTAACAGACGTCTTTTTGGTGCTAGTGACTTGCTGTTTTGGGACAACAAAACAGATAGATACGAGCTGGTTGCCACGGCGACGATTGAAAATTCAACGGACTTAAAACTACCAGATAGAAAGAAAAAAAGAGGATGAAAATATATAGCAGCCGCGCGACTATAGACGTCAGCCAAGGTAGGTGACTCTTTGATTTGATAGTGTGTGTATTTTCTGCTCGTGTTTATAAGTCTAGTTAGAAAAAAAAAAATGCATACTTTTGCCGATCTGACCCTAGAGTTAAAATATGGATTGTTCGGTAGAACGGAGGGGGTACAGGATTACATGTAGAGAGTAGCGCATAGGTTTGGGGTTGGCGGGAGGATTGGAGTTGAAATATTACCTATCTGTAAGTACAAAACATCTGAGTTAATGATTTATTTTTGTTGTTAATATTTTACCATATATGTGAAGTGAGTTTACTGGTATGTTGCTTAATTAATCTTACTTTTATTGAGTAAGTGAAATGTAAAATCATGTAAAGGAAGTTTCTTCTACTCTTTAAAGTGGATAATTGAATTAACTTGTTGATAACAATGTTTTCTTTGGTCTGTGCAGTGTTAGGTTTTCTTTTTTTTTGGATTTCTTTTCAATGACTGTACACTACAAAATGATTTACATTTCTATGGTTGTGAATTATGCTTTTGTGCAGGTTCCCATCAATTCAACATCCTCTGTGAATTTTCATTTATGTGACTTGGGAAATATCTTTTGAAGATATATTAATTTCGGAAAACTTTATATTGACACGGATAGACCTGCAGATTCCACAGTTGATCGGAACAAAAAGAAAGATACAAACGTGGAAAATTATTAATAGTATCTAAAGCATAAAGTAAATTATTCGTCTCTGGTTCAGTGGTTTGGTCCCCAATTACGCAGAAATTTCCCAATTTTTCAGTGGACACCATGCCGGTAGAATTGCGCGATATGGAGGAGATTCCTATCCGCAAACTAGTAAATACCTTGGAACAGATAGATATGGAGAGATTTAGTGAAGGAGGTGAGGAACTCCCGAGGAGGTTGATGATAGGAGTCATTGCTGGCGTGGTCGGCGTTATGATAATCCTTGGAATAATAGCTAGGAAGCGGATTTTTAAGTGTAAAAGAAGCAACAGTGCTTCGGGAAAGGAAATTGAGTTATCCGTTGTGAATAGTACTCCGGGGTCAACGGGTGTTCAACACTCAAATGTCTCTGCGTTAAACAGAGAGATGTCAACAAATCAGATATGCTTGGATTTGAATCCAGAGGAAGTAGTTCAGGGAATGGAAAACATTGTACAAACTAAGGAACTACGAGTCACGGGTCCATTTTTTTAGACTAAATTAATATAGATGAAACCTCTAATCCTCCACAAGTAAATTGCATGCAGATTAACGTTGGAATCAGGGTAATTTTCTTCATTTTCTATTGAACATTTCTCGGTCAGACTATGAATGATATGTACGGCAGATAATGGCCATTTTTCTGTGTTCAAACATAATATGTTTGAAATTAAATTAAATTAAATGAAGTTACATGTGTAACAATAAACCCGAGCAGAGACGCACATGGTGTTGGTCAAAGGTCATTTACTCGATGTTAGTTTAGAAACTGGGGCGCGGTTACCGCCTATAATCATGTGGTTATGCATCGAGGGGTCTACGCTTATGGACAGAGTCGAGAAAGAAAATGAACATTTTTAAGAACTTTTCCCATTTCTGTGAAAATGGATATTAAAAAAAAAAAAAAAGAACAATGAAACATCGAGCTGGTAGAACAATTTTCAAGATGGACACGAACATTGTTGAGTTGCCGATGTAGGCTCCCCTATATATTTTTTTGTTGTTTTTTTGTTTCGGCATGCACATGTTTGTTGTTTTGGCGTGCACATGTTTTATACAATTGTCGGGCTTGTGTGGCATGGGGAGGAGAGTGGGGGTGTTGCGCTTAAAATGTTCTTAGGTGAACATTTTGGAAAATGGGAGGGCGAGGAATGTAATATAACAATCTGGCCCCACCCGAAGAAGGCTGATGCAAGCGGGGTTGTTTCCGGTCGTTGAAAGGAACGGATGTTTGTTTGACCTTATTTCCGGCAGTAGCGGAAATGGCTACAGAGGCAAACAGAACAGGTGTCTCTGAGAATTACGTGGGCGTGCGTGGGCGAGGCAAAAATCGGAAGTCCTGGTTTGGAGATTATAAAAAGACCTCGGCGCACAGATTTCACCAGACGAGACGAGACGAGACAGACAGCCAGACTAGAGTAGCAGTAGAGAGAGAGACACAACAGATACGACGACCCCCCCCGTCAACCCTTAGAAGCGCGCTCTCTCACTCTCTGTTCACTAGGCTACACGGTTCATCGTCATTAATAAAAAATATACATATATTTTTATATATATGCGTGTTTGTTGTTTGTCAATATACAACAGACTTACTTGTAAGATCAACAAGTCAGATCTTTGTGATGAAAAAATACTTTTATTCAAAAAATCATGCCATAAACAAGTAATATCTGTTTTAAATCAGATTAATTTAACTTTTAATTTGCTAATTTTCCAAAAAAAAAAAAGAGATGTATATTTTAATTTTGCAAGATTTTTAAAACCGAGAATTAACTTTTGTTTACAAATGTGTTGATCGCGCAAAAAAAAAAAAAAAAAAAAAAAAAATGTTTGAAAAATTGAATTTTTTTTTTAAAATCTGAAAATTGTAGATTCCAATTAATATAATTTCTGTTTGAAATACACCAGAGTATTTTGTTTACTGGAAATAGTAAATTTAATCATTAAGCTAAAATTAAAATTTCAAGAAAAAGTTGTTTATTTTTTAAAATTTAGGGACCTCCAATCATTTCTGATACCTAAATTTAAATTGAAAGTCATGACATTAAATTTACTAATTCCAGTAAGCAAAATACTCTGGTGTATTTCAATCAGAAAGTATAGTGATTGAAATCTAAAATTTTTCAATTGTTTTTTAACCTTTCAATTTTTCAGCCATTTTTCATCAATCAACACATTTTGTAAACAGAAGTCAATTCTTGGTTTTAAAACATCTTGCAAAAATATACCTCACTCACACATTATTTTATTCAAAATATAGCAAATTTAAACTTATCTTAATCTAACTTGAAGTAAGTATTACTTGCTTACTGCCTGAAATGTACTATAAAAGCGTTTCTTAATTATGGTAGCCGTATCATCAGGGGTTATCATTGACATGACAGACTGAAGTCATAAAAAATAAAAAAATGACAAGTATGAAAGATGAATTTGACATAATTTTATGTAGTTTAACCGTATTTTTCATTTTTTGGATTGTAACTATACATAGTAAATTTAAAAATTTAACAATATTTTCAGCAATTATCTAATATTTTATAGAATTCTAGTTAGTTTCGCTTTATAGCCTTACACTTGAAGATATTTTATGAAAAATAGAAATATTTTATGAAAAATAAAAATTAAAATAATATAAAACTTTCTTTTAATTTACCATTTAATAACAAAGAATGAAATTATATAACATGACAGAGTTAACTCAAAATATTATGGCATTTATTAATTAATAAAAAAGAAAATAAAGGTCATCAGACATGCACAATTAAAATGTTTTAATTATTTTAAAAATCGAATGGCTCGATTATTTGTATTAAGCTTTTCAATTTGCGATTAGTAAATATAGTCTTCACGTATTAATTTAACGACCTAGCATGAACGATGAAGGAGGAAATTCCAAAATATTTTTGAAACTCTATAAATTATTAAAATAAAAAATAATAAAAATGAAAACAATTCTTGAATTGAATTATTGAATTTTTTCTTTTCAATTAGGTACCTCCACCCCATTTTCGATACCTAAGTTGAAAATTTAATTTTTTTTTTATAGATACCTCCACGAATTCGCTGAAAAAAAAAAGCAAAGTTTTATCGGTAAAAATGTTCATAGTTTTAAAGTTAAGAGGATAGATCCAAAGTATTTTTAATTATTTTTGAAAATTTTTTTTAATTCTTTCTAACATGTTCGAAATTTTGGTGTTTTTCGTTCGTTCGTGAGTGACGTAATTTTACGGCAAACCGAACGTAATAATACGCAAGAAACATTTTTTTACCGGTGAAAAAAACTTGCAAATTATTGCAAAAATCAAATAATGGTCGAATTTTGAAGAAAGTTTCAGGACTTATTCATAAATGACTGAAATCATTTTTGAAATAATTATTTTTATAAAATCATTGTAATTTGTTTTTTTTTTACATATATCCCTCCCACCCGCCTTGAAATGTCTAGAAATTCGCGAGAGTTCACCCATTAAAAAAAAATTAAATTTTCAACTTACGTATCGAAAATGGGGTGGAGGTACTTTAAAAAATTAAGTAAGTTTTAAAGAAGTCACTGCATCCGTCATAGATTTTTCTTCCGCTGACGCAAGGGAAACAAAGCGTTTTAAAAAAGATGGAAAAATTTAATAAAATAAAAAAAAATAAAACACTTTTGTCTTTTAACAATAACAAACATACTGACGATAAAACTTTGTTCATCAAGTTTGGGGCTGTTTTTTTGGTTTATTTTTCGTCATGCTATGCTTTTTTTTTGGCGAAAAAGAAAAATGGTAATAACTTTTTAAAACTCACCAGAATGTGTAGAAACATCAAATAAATTGTTATTTGTTACAAAAAAAAAAAAAAAACAACAACTTTGTCTTGTATTTTATTCTAAATTCGCTTGTTTAATAAGGTATTGCATTAAAAACTTTATTGAAAGTACGTACTTAAAAATAAATATTGTGATAATGATTGTCTTCTTATTCCGGACAACACCCTGATTGAATAACTTTGTAAGTCACAGCTACCTAAATTGCGTACATTACGTAACCCAATATATTAAAATATTAAAAATTAATAATTCTTAAAATATTATCTTCTATTAATTTAAATTTTGTATTTCTTCTAACAAAAGAAGTAACCCAAATGCTGGCTCTCTAAAGACAGGAGATTTTTTTTAAAATAATAATTCGCATTAATTTAATTCTAATGTATAAAAAATGCCATAAATCAACGAATTAATTAAAACATTCGGTACTTATTTAATAAATGACGAAAATATTTTTAACAAAAAAGTCTAGAGATCACGAATTAATGAGAATAGATGCGACGTTAAATTTAAAAAAGAAAAAAGGTCTCCTACCCAAATATTTAATTTAGGAAATAAAAACATGAACTAAAAAATCAACAGTACTTACCTTTAAGGTTGGATTATTTTAACTTTGATTCATTTTAAAAGAAAAAGTAATAATATGAAAATTATGAATGACTTAAAATATCGAACTATCATAAAGTAAATTCGTAAAAATCTAAGGAAAGAAACGGTCAAAAGTTAAAGCACAAGGGAGATAATGAGAATATTTACGCAAATTTAACAATAAATAAAGATTCACTGAAAAATAACATAGAAACAGGCTGTAGCGATTGTGGAACCCTGAAAGTTGGGAGAGGGGCACTTAGGGGACGAAATTTTTCTGAGAAGTGGGGGCAAATTCAAGCAGCGTCTTCAGACTACACCAGTATCGTATACACAACTTAGGAATAATTTTGATCATGTTACTTCTCCACGGAATAACTTTTCTTCATTCGTAGTTAATGGAGTTTTCAATCTATTCTATTCTTTGCCCTCTTTTCCACTCTCAAACTGTTGGAACACAAGAGAGGTTAATTTCAAAACAAAATCAGTTACTAATGTCAGAACAGTATGATTTGTCTGCTCTGAATTTCTGAAAAAAATGAAAAAGAAAAAACACTGAGGGAAAAGTGCTGAAGCAAATGATTCAAATCTTATCAAAATCAGAGACTGGTCAATTTTATAAATTTCTGAAGCTTATAAAAGTTGGTGGGGACTAACTGAGGAGCCAGCCAAAATTCTTGAGGGACAGGCCTTGGCCCCTTCTACCTGCACCCCCTAGAATTGCCACTGGATACAAGGTTGCCAGATTAGCTTTTTTTGGCTTGTTTTTACATGCTAAAATATAAACAGTATATTACACCTGCTATGCGATATAATCTTTTCTTTTTATCATCAGTTACCCCCGTGGCCCAGGGGTAGAGTCGCCGACTGACGCCAATTCGGTCGGGTTTCAAGCCTGGGTTATGTAGCAATCGGAGTCTAACCGTATTGATGAGCTGTGATACAGCAAAACAGATCTGTCTGCAGATGACAATAAATATATATAGGATGTGTGTTGTGGCGCAGTGGATATTGGCTCGGAACGAGAAATCGGGTAGCCGAGTTTGAATTCCAGCTGAATTCATTGCTTTCACTTACGCGCAAATACCCTTGGGAAAGGTATTAATCCATCTCTTCCCTCCAGGTATGGGTTAAATAACAGGACAGATTGAGTTCTATAGCCTTGGTCAGCAACCAGTCTACCGCAGAAAGCAATGGCAACCTACTGCGGGATAATCTTCTGCCCAGTCAGTCATGTCTCTTTCGAGACATGATCGCCCAAGCATGTATCACGTATAGCACTTAACTGACTGACACTTCTGAATGGGAGATTTCAGCCCCTTTATCTTATCCTTAAATCAAAAAGAGGAAGAGCTCATTGAAGAATGTATTATTAAAAAAAAATAAATAAATAATGGTTCTTTTGCAAAATAGTCAAAAGTAAGAAATATCTCTTTCATAATTCTATCATACAAATAAATAGTTAATTAATGGCTGTTTTTTTCCTGGTCTTTCATATGCATAGGATTGAGATTTTTTTTGATTCATACATGAAACTATTTGTGAAGTAAGTGACCTATTTTTGTCCTGTTTTGTCTCACATCTCCGTCTTCAATGTTTGTCCTTATTGTTTTGTTTTTGTCTGAACCTTTGGTTTACATGTATTGATGTGGGACTCTCCCCTGCCACCACGGAAGAGTTTCCACAGAGCCCAGATCAGCAGAGAGACCCAGGATTATTATGAGGCCCAAAAAGAAAAAACAAGGATTTCATTGTGGGAAATGAGCTGCTGACAATTCCTTATGTTTTGAAGGCAGTATCAATCAGAACAATCTTCGTGCTTACTTCAGATGTTAAAACAAGTGGATTAATTGGAGCCAGAAAGGAGATAATGAAGGACGTCTCAAAAGCCTCAAGATTTCACATAATGTGCTAACCAGGTGGTCAAATGCCACACCGAAAAAATTATGCTGACAACATCAGAAACCAAAACTCTTGTCAGTCATATCCTCTCCACAAAATTGATGAGGATGTAAACAGAATATTTGGATGCAGGAATATCTATTTTTTTCATTCCCATGTGGGTCAGTAAATAATATTAAGTCAGGTCACCAATGTAAGAGTAAAGTAGAACAGAGAAATGAAATGAATAAATGAATGCTTGTTCTTAAATAGACTTTTATATATCATGACATACCCAAATAATACATATATAAAAATAAGTGTCCACTTGTAGAGAAATACATATCTATTATATCTAATGCAAAAGAAAAGTATCAGGAGGAACAAAAGAAAAGGTCTTACATATAACTTGAAGAAGCTTCTGTTTGGCCATTGTTATGACTCCAGACTTAAAGGGGCCGAATTCATCTATATCCAAAAGGGATACAGCAGGCTTCATTTCTATCCCAGCGGGATAAGGCATGATTCATCTATGTCCCAACGGGATGTGGCAGGATTTATCTATGTTCCAACGGGACGGCAGGACTTTTATGTCCCAGTAGAACATAGCCGTAGGCAGATTCTTTCTATGTCTTTGGCCTAGGCAGAAGGGAACAACCTTCTTCCTTTGTTGTTGTTGTTAGATGAATGTCTGACTAGTGCTTGGGTCACTATCAGGAGTGATGTAACAAGCAGTTGTCATGTGACCACATGACTTTATTTTGACCAATAGGAGATAAGCACCTTTTGTATCCTTACAGGGACACATGGAAAATGAAGATTATGCTGCACGGAGTGTCCTTGGACATATCTGAGGACCATTCAGTTTTCCTCAGCCTTACCATATCTTCGGACCTCAAGTGGAATAATTTACATTTAATCAATAGCTAAATATACTGCTAGGAGTTTGGGTCACTGTGTCAGGCCAGGAAGATTTTTCTGCCTGAATTCATTTTGCACTTATACAAATCAACCATCCGACCGTGCATGGAATACTGTTGTCATATCTGGTCAGGCACCCCTGCTGTTCGTCTCAACAGGCTCCAAATTAAAATCTGTAATGTGATTGGTTCCGAACTGGCAGCACAATTATCTCTTCTATATTTTCATGGCTTCTGTTCTGATGAACATAGGTCACTGGTGCCCCCTCCACAAGAATTTACTTGAGTAACCAGACTGGCAACAAGGTCCCACCCTTTTACAGTTAGATCAACCAAATGCAGGTGACAATTCTATTCCAGCAGCTTCTTTTCTCGTGCTTCTCACCTGTGGAACTTCCTTCCATATACTTGCTTTCCTGATGGCTATAACCTCCAGGAATTCCCATCTCTTATCCACTTAACTCCAGCCCTTTCTACATCACCCTATGTATCTTGTTCTTTTCCTCACTCTCTACCTTCACAACTGTCTTCACTCCTGTGTTCACATCCTTCTCTTTGCCCTTTCTTTTTCACCCGCTGTAACTGGTTCATCTTTGTCTTCACTCTCTTCCTGCTTAATAATTCAACTCTCTTATGTAACCCCTGCACATCAGTGGTGTTAACGCCTTGCTTGGAGTTAAATGATTGAAAACAAAAAAAGAATTGTTACTAGATGTTGTCAATGGCGAAGATATGCACTTTTTCCTTTAGAAATCTGATTCTCTAGTGTTCTTCTCCAGTACTTTTACTTAATTTTGCATGATTTATATTCCTTCCAAGTTCCTTCCTTCTAATTTCAACAGCAAAGCTCACAAGTAAATGATTCAAGCCTGGTAAGTCAGACTCACAAAGCCTTGGTGTTGTATTGGTTTATGAATTTGTTTCTGTAGTTCTGTAGTAATTAGCAGTTGAATCCCTATTTTGAATAGTACAGACTCAGTGAAAACAAGGCTGACAAATACTGAGTAATACTAAAAAGATAACGTGTTGAGCCCATGAGAAAGCAATGATATAGATCATATTGATGTGATATTTTCTTCTTTGAAACAAAATAAACTAATTCTTCCTCAGCAGACCTTGTTTAGTGTAGTTGTGTATTGATATCTAACTGGTGTTAGAGATCGGTTTTTAACAAGGATAAAAGGCCATATTTTTTTAATAGTGTTTTGTGCTTTTGCTTTTCTTAGGTCAGGGCTATTCCAGCCAATATGTAAAATATGTGAAGAGTACAAGAATTTTACAATTCTTATCATAATGTCAGTAGACACACGCATGCTGTTTTCATGCTTGTTTTAAGTACATTTGTTTCAGTTGACGAGAAACATTTGTTTTTTTAATGAATCCTGTTAAGCAAGGTCCACATTCTGTTTTCTTTTAATACTTTGCGTCTGACTCCAAGTTTATTTTTCATGTTGCCTGGGGCATAAAGACAAGATGAGGTAACAAGTGAAGTATTAAAAAAAAAGAGTTATTATTAGCACCTAAGGGATTAATTGCTACTTACTTCTAGAGATTTCTTGTAAGGGAGATTACTAGGTAGTATAACATAAAAGGCTGAAATTAAAGCAGAATTTGAAAATTTGATAAACTTGTCTAATTAAAAAAAAAATAAAAACATTACCTACAAAAAATCATTATTCATCAAAAAAAAATTTATATTAAAACAATAGTGTCCTTAATATCTCTTATTTATAAAAGCAATTAAAAGCTTTTCTAATTGAATGCTATACTTTTATTGCAAATGGCGTTTCTGTTTGATAAACTGATGAAATTTTAAATTCTTCATAAAGTTCTGCTTTTTAACTAATATAAATATGAAAACCCTGAAATTCTAATTTCTCAAAACTTCATAAAATTAAGTAATGTTAATAAATGTAAAAAAAATTTACAAAGAATTTCTAAAAAAACATTTACAAAGAATTTCTAAAACAAATTTAAAAAATAATTTCATTTGTTTGCAAATAAGTCCTAAAAATTTTATTACAATCTGACAAGTATTTGACTTTTGCAAGAATTTCCAAAACAATGTGTTTTTTTACTAGAAAAAGATACTAAATTTTCTAATTAATTAGCTAATGTTTTGCCAACCATTAGAATAAATAATTTAAATAAATAGTATAAACAGATAATCTAATAAAAACAGAATAATTTTTGCTCAAAATCAGACATGTCAAACTCTTTGTGTTTGAGTGGAGAGGAACCCAAATGAGGCCCTTCCAAATGGCACAGTCTCATCTGGGGAAAAGTAGACAAGTCCCAATCCTAATTATGTGGGGTCCATGTTGAGCTTTTGCCTGATCATGTATGCTAAGAAATTTCATGTTAAAAATGGCCTTGTGTCACATCCCATCTCAGTGGGGTGGACTGTTTTTTAATCGTTTCATCCCAAGCAAGGCAGTACAGCCACTGATGTACAGGGGGCTACATAAGAGTAAAAGTTTAGTCAAGAGGGGAGTGAAGAGAAAAACAGACCAGTTACAGAGGGTGTCAGAGAAAAAGCAAGAGAAGGATGGAAACACAGGTGTGAAGACAGTTGCAAAGGTAGAGATAAAGGAAAAGAATAAGATAGAACAAGATATAGAGGGTGATGTAGAAAGAACTGAAGTTAAGTGGATAAGAGATGGGAATTGATATTGCATTTAAATTTCTGGAGGTTGTAGCCGTCAGGAAAGCAAGTATACAGAAGGAAGTTCCACAGGCGGGAAGTGCGAGAAAAGAAGCTGATAAAGTGGAATTGATAGCTGCATTTGGTTGATTTGACTGTAAGTGGGTGGGACCTTGTTGCCAGTCTGGTTGCACAGTGGTGGGGGCAACAGTGACTTAAGCTTGTCGGAGTAGAAGCCATGAATATATTTGTAGAATAGAGAGAGGGAAGCCATATCCTGCCAGTGAGAAAGTGGCTGGACTTGAGCTGCCATCCTGTTCATATACAATTTATAATGCTTCAGTAAATTTTTAGAGGCTGTGCTATAAGGATTTCATTAATTGGTATTTACTCAAGCTTTCCCAAAAAGGTGTGATGTGGCACAAGGCTGATTGTACCATAAGACATTCTGAGTATGTATGTACAAACAAAAATTCTCTGTAGACCAAAAATACATGAGTTTGAGCTCTCATTTATTTACCTCAGATGAAACTCTGCCCTTCAGCATACCCTCATCTAGGTTCTGCTACAATTTTGAACCTTACATCTCTACTCAAAAAATGGTCAGTCAGTTTGTCAGTTAAGTGCCATACATGATACATGCTTTGGGCAATCATGTCTCTTTAGAGACATGACTGACTGGGCAGAAGATTATCCTGCAGTAGGTTGCCATTGCTTTCTGCAGTAGACTGGTTGCTGACCAAGGCTATAGAACCCAATCTGTCCTATTATTTAACCTATAACTGGAGGGAAGAGGTGGATTAATACCTTTCCCAAGGGTATTTGTGTGTAAGTGAATGCAAGGAATTCAACTGGAATTCGAACTTGGATCCCCAATTTCTCGTTCCAAGTCGATATCCATTGCGCCACAACACACGGCAATTTGGAAAAAAATATTTTGTGTCATTATATATATATCATGTTAATTAACCAAGATAACAAAACCCCTTTCCTTGACATTTTAATAGACACAAACAGTAACACATTTACTACCTCCCTATATAAAAAAAAAAACAACCAGCAAAAACTCTTGCACTTTCAACTATAAGAGTGAATGCTCTAACTACTACAAAATAGCACTTATACACAATTTAATTAACGGAGCACAAATCAACTCCTCCACAAAAAAGATATTTTACTCTGAACTAAAAAATATTAAGCAAACTCTCATTAATAATGACTTACCAAACCACACTGTAGATGAAGAAATAAGGCAATATTTCAAAAACCACGATACACATCAAACAGAATATGGTAATTCCACAAAAAACCCAAAATATATCAAACTCTTCTATTGCAACCAGATGCACGATAACTACAAACAGGATAAGAAAACAATAAAATAATCTCAGTCATACTAATATATCTCCCATTGATCCTAATAAAAAATTAAAATTAATAATATATTATAAAAGGTACAATACTACTGATTTGATTGTCTGTAATAACTCCTCCCCACCAACTGATGTGTTACATAAAACCAATATTATATATCAATTCAAATGTCCCTTGGAGAATGTATCCCTGACAAAAAAACAAATATATATGTTGCATTTACAACAACCACATTAACTAGATGTCTTACGTTACATTTGCCCGACCATTCATCCATTTGTAGAAATCTACAACAACATTCCTGTCTACATTCACAATATAAAAAAATAATGATTGATAATACAACTATTCTACACCAAGAAAACAACAAAAGCAAACTACAGATTCTCAAAGCAATATTCATTAAAATACTTAAGCCATCAATTAATAGAATCAGCTATGAATACTGCAGTAATGTTCTAAAATGTTTGTAAAAAGAACATGCTTGAACACGTGCATGACCATGACATTACAAGATATTAAAAAAATCCATTTTGGATAAATTTCACATTCTAATGAACACTAGCAATTTGTCAATCGTTATATTTGAAGGAGGAAAAAATGTATACTAATTCTTAGCAACACAGTTTTCCAGTTACATTTGTTACTATAACTCACACCCCTAAAGATGACCTCGAAAAGAGGTTGAAAGTACTTGGGTACCTTAACAAATGAATGAAAATAACATCTGTCAATGTTACAGCTCATTTCTGACATCTTTTGATTGTAATACACAAAAGATTATCTGTGCGTATGAATGGATTTTATTAAAAATAAGCAAACATGTTGTTTGAAATTTATTTGACTTGACATGTTTAAAAATGCGAACGGTACCACCATAGTGTTTCAGGTGATTGAGTAGCAAGAGGCTTCTCTCTTTCTGAATGGTCTTAGATTTTGCTGTAAGAATGTTATGACTTCATCCTAAGATCTTTCCGTACTGCATTAGAAATGGTCATTTTGGTCACATTCCGTTTTTTGCCAGGTCAGCCATTGACTGTGATGGATTTACTGCAATGGATCGTTTGAAGCCACTGAGAAACCTTGTGGTGCGGATTTTATCACTTCTTGGACTGTGAGCCTTCCTTTGCATGTCTTTACCTTTCTTTAAGTTTGCTGCAACACGATAAACAGTCCTAGGAGCATAGCCAGTGTCTCTGATAATGTCAGACGTCTTATGCCCGGCATGGAACAATTCAGCAATAACCATTCTATGGTGAAATTCTACACTGGCAATCATTTTGTTACTATTTTTAGGTGGCTAAAGACTCTAAGAGTACAGCAACTAACATTTCAGATTGATAATGCCACTTTAAAAAACCTAAATTGCGAATTGAAATTACTGCTAATTTATCGTTTACACCCTGTACATATATAACATAGTATAATTGGTATACAATCCAGGTAAATTCCAATAGAGATGAGCTGAAGAGGACTCAATGTTAAATTCATTTATTTAATTTAACAGAGTAATATAATTTATAAAAGATTTTAGATTATTACAATGGGTAATACATATTTCACCGCGTCCTGGTGTTATTATTGTGGCTCATCAGACCCAAATGGTACAACAGTTGGTCCTCAAAATATCCCCCCACAAAAAAAATTTCTTTTCTTTTTTTAATTTTACATAGACGCTCACATATCCATATTAGTATAGACATTTGTAAGGGGTTATTTACAAAAATTTCTCGCTCATTCAAAAAAGAACCCCAAAGAAAGAGGAAAGCAAGGATAAAGTAAAGATAGATGATTTATTAATGTAAAGAAGAGAAAAAAAATGGGGAGAAAAGAAGAAAGAAAAAAAAGGGGAAACAGAAAAAACTGAATGGAAAGCAAGAAGAGAAAAAAGGAAATACAGAATCACGAGAAATAAATGTTGACACCATTTCTGGAATGTTCACCTTCCTACGGAGAGTATTCATTATTATTGCACAAAAGTTACGTTGGATTTTTGTTACCTGGTTTCTTGTTTACTGTGAGTACGATATTTGTTACCAGTTCTTTATTTTGTCTTCGTTGCCTGTCTGTACTATTGTTGAACGTTCTCTTTTTGTGTCTTGAGGGGGGGGGCAAGTCTAATTATGACTTTGTCTCCCCAATCATCTACTTCTTTGGCGGGTATGCTGACGGTGACTTCTCCACTGTCGGCATGGAACAACATTCCAGCAAAAAAAAGGCGCCGAATATTATCAAGGTATGCAGGAATGATTCAAAGACTTTATTTTGGGAATCGAACAAATCGTTATCCCTGAAGTTGTAAATGTAATCTCAGTGAAAACGATTTCCCTGTTGACCTCGGACCCAAAAACTTGGAAGTTTATTGGGGTCAGCAGGGAAAGCATGGAGGAGGCATGGAAGAGCATGAAAATCAACCCAAAGGTGTTAGCACGTCGGTCCCGGGCTATGTGGGACATTCTTCTAAGTAATGAGGAAGAAGTCAAGAAATTGGCAGGAACAACTTTAATGGCGAAGGGAATCAGGCTCCAGACGGAATATATGGGGACCCAAAGGACCCGGATTACTATTCACTGGGTCCTCTTGAGATCTCAGAAGATCATATTGGGGCTTTCTTTGCCCAGTTTGGTGTCGTAGATGATGTAGCTCAAGTCAATAGCAAGACAGGCGTACCCACGGAAGATATTGCAGTGCATATTGTTGTAGATAGGCCTAGTTTTCTGCGTATACCCAACATCCTGCTATGTAGGGGCCGAAAACTTTTTGGAATAGTAGAGGGGCACAAACCGCATTGTTGGGTTTGCAGAGTGGTGGGCCGTTTGGCCAAGATGTGCCCCCCAAAAAAAACCGGAGGCGGAAAAACAAACAGAGACACCGCTGACACCGGAAACACCGCCGGTCACAAAAACAGTAGTTCCAGAAGCAAGAAAGGCCGTTGCAAAAGATGGAAATACTGAATGGACGGAAGTGGTTAGGAAGGGGAAGAAAGTGGCTTCCTCCCCTCCTCAACCGGAAAAACTTCTGTCCCCAGCCAAGAAAAAGCCCAAAAATGAGGCAAAACAGCAGCCAAAGAAACAACACAAGCAACAACAACAACAACCGGAACAAGAAAATGAAACAGAGATGGAATATGAGGACATGCTTCCCCCACGCTCATCATCTTTAAAAAGAGCTTGAGAGGAAGAGGAGGATTATACCACAAAGAAAGGGAAAAAAAGAGGAACACAGCAGAGCGGAACAAGTCATGTCGGCTACTAATACCCATTCTGCACCTGCATCACCAGTTACATATCCTGGCAGAGAGGAGGAGTGATTCTTCCTCCCCAGTAAGACGTAAATCATCTCCTTCCCCCCCCCCACACACTCTCTTCCCAACAAATAACTCCTTCCCCACAAACTTCTTCCTCATCAAAAACACCCTCTGAGAAATCTGAATTCCCCACCTCCCAATTGGAAACACCTAACAATAGCCAACCCTCCCCTAGCAATAGTCAACCAACCCAAAAGAAAAAGGGTTAATCCCTTTAAAAGAGAGGACATTTGCCGAATCGACAGGCCGGCCTTAGAGAGGGACCTTTCCACTCAGAAGAAGGCCCTCCTAAGGCCATTGTTTAAATTTTCTTTAGTAGACGGAAAGTCTATCGAGGACCCCAACAATTTTCCCAAGGTCCCCAGAGTTATGACCTTAATAAGGAATAATGGGGGAAACCTTAAAGTGTGGGACTTTCTACAGTGAGCCGTGGAGGCCTTTCCAAACATTAGAATGGCCCAAATTGGGTCCAAATGCTTTTAAAAACTTGCTAATTTTTGTGTGGTGAGGGTCCCTGTCATCCTCCATCCTTCTTTGTATAGGGCAATAAAATTAACTTTCCCCACAGACGTTGGCGGTATTGTTCTAGACGGACGAATTACAGTTCTCTGGGACAATCCGTCAGGGTTCCTCTTCCCACAGATTTTTGCTGTATGTGATGAGAAGTAATTTTCTGCTTTCTTTTTCAGGTTTAAATAGATGTCAATTAAGTTAGCCAGTATTAATGTGAAGGGCCTTAGGGATCAGAGTAAGGCTGCCCGCCTGTTTCGGGACCTCTTGTCCTTTGGTGTGGATGTCGCCGCAATCCTGTGTGCTGTCTAATGACTTTGTCATCTATCCAGCATATGGGAACCGGCTGGCCAGAGGAGTTTCTTTGCTGGTTAAACGTACCCTGGACGCGAAGGTGGATCTTGTCGATGTCGGTGCCGAGGGCCGGCTGATCGTGGCTGATATTGCTGTGAAAAACAATGCATTTTGACTGGTTGCGGTTTATGCGCCCAACGACTGGGAGGAGCGCGTCTCATTTTTTTGGCAGTTGGAGCCCTTCCTGGTGGCTGCAACACAACTCATCTTAGTGTGGGACTGGTATGCCATCCTGGACCCCAAGTTGGATAGAGGGCAGGGAGCTAGTGGGAAGGCACATGATCATAGCTTGGTTGATCTTATCGAAAATTTTGGTCTCATCGATAGATACCAGGTCGATCACAAGGGTGGGAGAATGTGGACATGGGCTATTAGGTGGCCTTCTACCAAGGTAGCTAGCTACCTTGATAGAATGTTAGTTTGTGAAGCAGACATATATCTTTTAGATTGTCCTATGTTCCACTGGTTAGGTTACTCGGACCCCAAACTTGTTTGTGCCCGGGTAAATTTAGAAAATAGGGTTAGAATGGCCGGTTACTGGAAGTTCAATGTGTCCTTACTGAACAGGTGGGACTTCCGGTGCCAGCTAATTATCTGAGTGCAGTGGGCGTTAACTGGGGGAGTCATCGGGAATAAGTGGTGGGAGAACCTTAAGAATAGTATTAGGTCTTTCACCACCAAGTTCAGCAAACGGCTCAAACTAGATAAAAGGCTGACAAGGTGAAGACACTTAGAGTTAATTACTCCCAGGCTGTGGCTGGTGGAGATCCCCTAGAGATAGCTATAGCTAAGGAGGCCGTGGAACTGTCAAATAGCGATTGTTACATGGGCCAAGTAGTTAGACATAGGTTAAGCAAGATGTCTTCTGAAGCTGTGAACATGGGCGCAGAACTGCGCAAGGAAGAGATTCACCGAGGCAGCGACCGGTACATTCGAGATGTTTGCAACCAGGAGGGGCATAATCTTTGGTCGACTGACGATATGTGCGAGGCATTTCGGCGGCATTTCAAGATCCTGTTTACCAAGGAGCCTGGTCTCCATGATGAGGAGTTTCGCAGCTATTTAGCTGACTTCTCCTGGCTTTTGCCGGCTGATGCAGCTAGCTGCGAGGGAGAGATTACGGAGGGCGAAGTCTAAGCAGCTTCGAAGAAGGTCGGCAGAGGCAAATCGCCAGGTCTCGATGAATTGTACTTGAGGCTATTGCACATCTTTGTCCCGATTTTGATTGTCGTGTTCAACAACTGGTTCTGGCAGGGGTCCATCCCCAACCGGTTCACCAGGGGTGTGATCATGCTGTTGAGAAAAGGCAAGGATGTGGGGAAGGAGTTAGAAGGTTACTGGCCCATAACTCTACTAAACACAGAGTTAAAGATTTTGGCCAAGATCTTGCAAAATCATTTGCAATTAGTTGCCGAGTCTCTGTTGGGACCTGAGCAGAATTGTGCTGTGAAGGGCTGAACAATTCAGAGCAACCTGCATCTGATATGCCTGATCATAGAGGGGATAAAAGACGATGATGAAGATGTGCTGATCAATTTAGATCAGTCCACGGCATTTGATAGGGTTGACCATCGTTACCTGGCGGTTGTCCTGTAGGCCGCTGGATTCAAAACCAACTTCCGCCGCTGGATTAGCCTTCTATATCAATCCCCCACTGCTGTGGTACAGGTGAACGGAAAGTTGTCGGGCGTTCTGGCTCTGTCTAGGTTGGTCCGACAGGGTTGTCCACTGTTGCCCCTACTTTATGCTTTGGCGTTGGAGACCCTTCTTCGCTGGCTAAAGGACAAGGCATGCAGTCCGGCCCTACGTGGAATCGCTGTCCCTGGTGGTACTCAAGCCAGGATTTCCGTGTGACATCGAGGTCGTGCAGAAGGCGCTTGAACGGTACGAACAGGTGATAGGGGCCAAGATTAACCACAACAAGTCGTCCGGCTTGCGGTTAGGTGCCTAGAAGGGTGTTACCCTCCTGGGGCCCTTTGGCTGGACGGACAGCCTGGTCTGCATTCTTGGAGCGTGGTTTGGGCCCGACCTACAGCTGGAGAAAAATTGGTCTGAAGTACTGGCAAAGATAGACGCGTCGGCCAAGACTTGGCGTCAAAGGAGGTTGTCCTTAAAGGGTTTGGCTGAGGCGTGTGCTACATACGTCTTTCCCATTATCCTTTACCAGTTGTCAGTACTTCTACTTTGCAAATGGCATAGGAAGGTGATCGAGCGTTTACTATTCTCCATTCTGTGGACAGGACGCAAACACTACGTCAACAAACGTGTCTGTTACCAACGTCCGTGTTATGGGGGTCTGGGAATGCCATACCTGATGAGCCATAAAGTTGCATCAGAGTTGGTTTTTCTCAAGCGAGCGATTTTGGAAGATTCATTGCTTAGGGGGATAGTGAGGGACATGTTCCCTAGCCTTACTATCACTCCCCCATCTCGAGGCGGTGCCGTAAGCCTCGAAGACAATCGAGTTTTCTTCTCGAATGTCTGGTGGCCCTGCAAGTCATTCCACAGTCCAGTGACCTTTCACGGCCTAGGAGAGTCTTCTATCATGAGTTAGTGTAGGGCTTCACGAAGGATTCATTACGTGATGTGCTGCGCTTGTCGGAGGATGAGTTTGGCTCGTTCTGGTCTTGGGCACCAGGTAGTGATTATCTCAGCAATTCTGAGTTTTCGCTCATCTGGTGATTAGCTCGGAATCGGTTGCCTCTCAATGACAAGGCCTTCATATGGGGCCTGGTGGATTTGCCAGATTGTGAACACTGCAACCTTGGCTTGGAAGAAATGGCTTTGTACGCCTTCTACCATTGTTTACGGGTTTGCCCTCTATGGGACCGTGTTGGTGAGTTGACTGCTTGTATTGCCTGCAACAATGTGTTGCCCCCATTTTCTGGGATGAAGCATATGGTGTTTATGTTGCTGCAAGCCACGGCTCGAATAGTGATTTGGATGATGCGAAAGGAGGAAGTCTTGCAAGGTCAGCGTCTTTCACATCAGGATCTGATCCGATATTTTGAGCATCAGCTCAAAATGAAGATTAGAACTGATTGGAAACGTTTGACTTCAACAGACTTCAGCAAAAGATGGGTAAATGTAGCAAGTCTGGTTCGCATGAACGGGGCTAGTCTTGATTTTCTCTTAGATCTGCTGGTTGCATCGGGGTGGATTCCTGTGGAACCCTCTCCTGGTTAAGGTTGCTCTCTTTTGTGAACCTAGTTAAAGTGAATGAATGTGTTCCTAGCCTGTACCTGGCTTTCTCTTTTGTTATGATCCAAGTCGAGATTCCCAACCTCCCCAGTTTGTTTTGGTCTCCTTTTATCTCAGCTGGGTCAGCCTTTTATTATCCCATTCCATTAATCCCCCCCACCTACTCCCTTAGCAAGTGTGCTTCTTGATTTCACCATTTGGCAGAATACAGCGGCCACTCTTTTTTCTGGGATGGATTGTTCTTATTAACATTGATTATTATTTTAGTTAAAAATTTGTTGCATTTTCAGTTTTTTTTTGTGTTCATTCCCCTCCCATCATTTCATTTTTCATTAAATGTTTAATACTATTTTATATTGTACATATTATTGTACATATTATATTATATTGTATATTTATTTTATATTGTATATAAATACATTTTTATTGTCATGGGTTATTTTCCCCACTTTTTTAGATGCCCCTTGTAAGTTTGTGGCATTGTGATGTATGAAGGATTGGGAGTTGATGGACAGGTTCTTGTGGTGATTGTGCAAATTGTAATGAGTGAATGGGTCGTGATAGTGTTTAGCTAGGTATAGGATAGTTCAGTGAGTACCAACCTCTTCTCCTCCCCTTTTCGGCCTTGTGCCACAATTTTGTATTTTTTACAAAATAAATAGTATGTTGACACCATTTCACGTAACTGGCTCAAACCTCGTAACTGTTCTCTTTGAAAAACATGGAAAAAATTTAACTATGAAATTTAATTTCAAATATACTGGGATATATTTACGGTACAAAAAAATTGTACATCATAATTTTAATACAATGTGAAAAAATAACTACTCTTACTATTATTTTTAAAATTAATGCTAATTTAAAAATTATTTTAAAAATAATTAAAAATACTAAAATTAAAAAATATAAATATAGAAACAGGAAAAATTTGATAAACCTAACAGAAGGGGGAAATACACAAAAAGAAGGAAAGAAAAAAGAAGAAATCACAATGGATTTTAAAATAATTAAAAAAATGCTAGATCGAAACCAACGTATATAATTCATTCTTAGAAATGTGACAAGGGATTTTTACCCTTAAATTAAAATATTTATGGTGAAAAATAAATCATATAACCTAGCGTAAATTACATAATAACCACTAGTAGTAATTTATTCTAACTATAGTTAAAATAATAACTCCCAATAAGAAAATATAATTTTACATACAATCTTAAAAATGATCTAAAATACTAGCAATAATAATAATAATAATAATAATAATAATAACAACAAATAAAACAATAAAGATATAACAAATATATGTATACGTACACATATACATGTACACACACACACATATATATATATATATATATATATATATATGGATTTACATACAAATGCAATTATACATGTGTGTATCAAACAAAATTTTTCTCAGACATGATAATACTAAAAAATAAAAATAATGATAATATTAATAATAATAATAATATTCATTCTATCACAAAAGAAGATGAAAGAAATTACAAAAATACCTAAAAATATAATAATTATAAAAAAATAAAAATAAAAATAAAAAATATAACAAGCTTTTGCTCTAGACTAATATTAACCTGACATGGAAAATTTAGCTGTAATATGATATTAACATACATGTCAAAATTTAACATTGAAATTTAAGTTAAAATAGATGGGATATATTTACAGTACAAAATTAAATTGTGCAACATAATTTCAATACAATTTGAAAAAATAACTACTCTTACTAGTATCCAAAAAAAAAAAATATTAATTAAAAAAAAATTCAGTTAAAACAAATCATCAAAAAATAAAAAAATAAACATTAAAAAGATAAACATAAAAAGAGTGAGTGGGGAAAAATAAAAAGAAAGAGATAAAAATTAGAACAATATAGGGAAGAATTTAAATTAAATTAATTTAAAATAAACTTCCCATATCAAACCAACACCGATTACATTAATATCCATTTTTAGAAACATGACATGGGATTTCCTCTTAAATTATAATATACTGATTATAGGGTATATTTGCAGTGAAAAATAAATCATAAATTGTACATCCTAATATAAATTACAATATAACCACTAGTAGAAATGTATTTAAAATAAAGTTAAAATAATAATTCCTAGTAAGAAAAACTAAATAAAAAATTAAAATATAATCTTAAAAAACCCTTAAATAATAATAATATTAATAATAATAATAGACAATAATAAAAAAAAAATTATAAAAAATGATAATAATAGAAATTTGTAAATATATATATATATATATATATATATATATATATATATGTGTGTGTGTGTGTGTGGGTATCAAACAAAATTTCTATCAAACTTTAATAATAATAATGATAGTAATAATATTAATACTCATTCTATAAAAAAAATGAGGAAAAAGAAATCTAAAAAAATACCTATAAATATAATAATTATAAAAATAAAAATAAAAAACAAAAAATTACAAAAATTAAAATTAAAAATTAAAAAAATCAATACAACCTTTGCTGTAAAATGATATTAACAGCACATTCCAGAATTTTTCAAAATAAACACTTTTTAAAATTAAATTAATTTAAATTAATATAATTGACACTAATTCAAATCACAATCAGGATTTATATATACTATTTTAAACCAATTTTTGTGTTTGCATTTAAATATTAATTCATTCCACTGGTTAAGTAGTTCCTTAGGATTATTATATTTAATAATCATCAATTTTTCCTCCAGGCATAAATTGCACCTATCCCTGAATTTGTTGGGAGTATTTGTGTATTTCACAATTAAAGACTACTGACCAGTGGGGTAAATCCTCCGTCTTTAATATTCAAATATTGCTTAGATTTTTTTTTTTAATCGTATCACCCCAAGCAAGGCGGTAATGCCACTGATGTGAAGGGGGCTACATAAAAAGTAAAAAGATTAAGTAGAAGAGAGTGAGGAGGAAGACGAACCAGTTAGAAAGGAGCAAGAGAAGGATGGGAATACAGGTGTGATGACAGTTTCAAAGGTGGAGAGAAAGGAAAGGATATATGGGGTGCGGAAAGAACCAGAGTCAAGTGGTGAATAGATGAGTATTGACATTGCATTTAAATTCCTGGGGGTTGTAGCCGTCAGGAAAGCAAGAATATGGAAGCGAGTTCCACAGGCGGAAAGTGCGATAGAAGAAGCTGCAGGAGTAGAATTGTTGTCTGCATTTGCTTAATCTAACTGTGAATGGGTGAGACCCAGTTGCCAATCTGGTTGCACGAGTAAACACCTGTTGCGGAGGCACCAGTGACTTAAGTTTGTTGGAGCAGAAGCCATGAAAGTATTTATAGAACAGACAAAAGGAGGCCACATCTTGTCAGTGGGGAAGTGGCTGTAGTCGAGCTGCTAAGTCGGTACCTATCACATTACTGATTCTCCTTTGGAACCTGTCAAGAACACTGAGATGAACAGCAGGGGCGCCTAACCATATGTGGAAGTAGTATTCCATGCATGGACGAATGATTGATTTGTATATATGCAGGATGGATTCAGGCAGGAAAAACATCCAGGCCCGACACAGTGACCCAACCTTCTTAGCAGTGGATTTAGCTATGGACTCAATGTAGTGGTTCCATTTGAGATCAGAAGAGAGTTTAAGGCCGAGGAGGCGCAGGGTATTGCTCTCAGGGAGACTCATTTGGTCCATGCTTATGGGAGGCAGGAGAGGTTGCCTGTGATGATTGACAGACAACAGCTTGGTCTTAGATGCATTGAAATTGACAAGCCACTTCTTGGCCAAATTCACCACAGAGTGTAAATCCCGGTCAAGGTCAGCAGCAAGTTTATGTTTGTTGGCCACGACAGGTTTCTTACTGACACGGGAGTAAATTGTGGTGTCATCTGCATAGATGCCTTATGTGGGGGGGTCAAGTTTTGAAATTACTCAGGATACTACTGTCAGGGTAATATATACGTTGTACAGTTTAGCATCAGTTCCAATAGGGAAGTCTAGTGAAGGTACTCCAGACAAGTCAAATGTGGAGTTGGATGAGAATCTGCGAGCAAAGCACTCAGCTTTGACCACAGATGAAGTGAGAACCTGAAATTCATTGATTAAAGGAGGGATTGAGGATTTGCTATTGTTCAGCACCCATTTGCATAACTGCCAATAGTCCTTGAAGCTGAATTTGCGGTCAGCTATGTGCTGTCTCATTCTCTCAGCAAACAACCGCTTGGCGTCATTCAGGATTCAGATAGGGCAGTTTGATGTTTCAAGGAGGCATTGGAAAAAGATTGTCTGTAGTTGTACAGTCTCTGCTTCCAAGTACCTGCAGATATCCCTATATAAACTCTTTTATTGTTGGGGTCCTCCACTGGACAAATAGTGGCTTCATAGATAGCTTTTTTGGAATTACACCTGCCAACAACTGGGCAATTTGTCTTATTGATGCAATTACAGGAAGGTTTGTCTACCAAAGGTTTGCTAAAGAAATTTCTAAGTAATTTGATATTATGTGAATTAACTATGTTTTGCATGTTTTTTGTGGTAGAATAACTAATTTTAAGAGTTTTTCTATTGAATAATTTACTTAAGTGGTGGTGTTGGTGGAAGTGTTTGCTAACTAAATTTAAAAAGTATTTACCTATGTTTACAACTTGCAGAAAGGAGGTTTGACCATATTATTTTTCTTTTTCTAACTTTACTTTTGTTTCTAGTTTTGTCTTTCAATATTTCTTCGTATAATATTTCATCTTTGAAATCACTTGTCTTTAGGGCTTCATTGTATATTGTTTTATTCTCATTGAATATTTCCTTATTAGAACATAATTATTAATTCTAATTTTGACAGTTTTGGGTGTTTGTTTTATGGTATATTTAAGGTGATTAAAGTTAACATTAATATAGATAGGGGATTGATTACTTTTTTGATACGGTTTAAATGTATTTTTCTATAGGTTAAAGCTAATATCTAAAAAATTAACGATCTTGAGATTAGATGAAATTTCGATTTTGAAGCTCAGCATTTTAAAAGCTCTAATAACTTTTAAGAAATTCTTGATGTCAGGGGACTATTACTGTCAGGGATATACATAAGACCATACATACATACATACATACACACACACACACACACACACATATATATATATATATATATATATATATATATATATATATAAAATAAAAAGTGTGAGAAGCCGTGAACGTTTTCTTTAAAATATATATTTATTGTTTGGTATTCATACAAGTTATGGAGTATTAATTTGTCATGGTTTGTGCTACACATGTTTGAGTCTAAAATTGACTCTCTTCAGGCGAACAAATTCATTGTTTTACATTTGGGTTTATATATATATATATATATATATATATATATATATATATACACATATACATACACACACACAAATATATATCGTTATCTCATGAATAATGAGTAAAAATCCAAAATTTTATATCCGCAAATGTATCGTGCATTCTTTACATGAGGAACGAAATGCTTTTCATCACCGTTTAAGTCTTAGTGATTTTGTATTTATTTCTACAATAAGTCATTAGATAAACAATTGACGTATGCATGAACATTTTACACGGGTATCTTTGCTATTTTAAAAATACTGCTTTGTGCTCTAGACCTTTTAGCTTCAACATTGTTGAATTAAACAAACACGAAAGAAAATCTGCCAAAAAAAAAAAATTTTTTTTTAAAAAGTCGTTTGAATGAGAAAAACAAGAAGATTAACAATTTGATCCGGACAGAGAGCATTTGGGGAAAAAAAAAGTGTTAGTGTTTTTAAGTGTTATTACGTTCAGAATTGAAAGGTAAGTTTGAAAGTTTTCTTTTTTTTTTTTCTCCATTTATTAAAATTAAAAAATAAAACACTCGTCATTAATAATAATGTCCTTATTTTTTTCTCAGATGAAAAAAATTATCTGAACATAACAATTTTTTTAAATTTTTACCTAAGTGATAGTCAACAAAATTGTAAATTTCATTATTCAATTTTTATAGTAACTTTTTGCAGAATTAAATCATGCATGTTGAAATATCACTTTTTTTTGTTGCATTATAAATCATTATAGTTTAGTTTCTTTGTTTTCCTCGATTTGGATATATATATATATATATATATATATATATATATATATATATAAAAAGAATGTTCGGTTCGCCACCCTTGAGTTGTAGTCATACGGACAAGTTAATTTTTGTGACACTTTTTTTTTAAACTGTTATTGTGAATTGAATTAACGAATTTTTTCCCCTTATTTTATTGAAATGATTTAATTATTATCACTTTGATTTTTAACACACGAGTTTTGTTTTTTTGTTCAATATGGGGTGGGGGAAGTGTATGTTGGCCTAAAAAATTAACATTATTCAGAAATTTACTGAAACTTCTTATGATTACTATTTATTTTTACACTACACACTATATTCGGACTATTGTCTTCATCTTTGTTGCTTTTATCACAACGTTTCAGCCATTGTGAAATCTGAGGCCTTTCTGAGGTGAGGTGTATTGATCTGGATAACCTACAGGGAATTGACTATTGTTTTCATCTTAGTGTGTGTAAATATTAAATAATAACTCTATCATCCCAGAAATTCAGACAAAAAAGTAAATATTGCAGCGTAATTTTTTTTTAAATTAGATAAACATCAACAAGTATATCTCTATTTTTAGTCAGTGTTGTAATTTTTTATGAATTCGCTATTGATGTATCAATAAATAACATCTAAAATATTTTAATTGGTTTTAATTTAATTAGCAGTTGTTATATCATAACTAAGGATGTAATTACCATTCATTTCTTTTCTTTTTTTTTATCTTAAATTTACCCCAAACAAGGCAATAAAGCCACTAAGGCACAATGGGCATGAAAGAATTAGAAAAAAGAAACAAGTAAGAACAATAGAAGAGGAGTAATCATGAAGACAATAGATAACAATTGGCATTGTATTTAAATATTCTGAAGATTAATGTTGGCTGAAAAGCATGGCGCTGAAAGTGAGTTCCAGAAGCAAGAAGTGTGAGAAAAGAAATTATTAGCATCGTACTTACAGTTCATCTTGTCAGTTCAACTTGAAATCGATGTGACCTTGTTGCCAATCCAGTCAGTCAGTTAAGTGCAGTACGTGATACAAGCTTTGGGTGATCATGTCTCGAAAGAGACATGACTGACTGAGCAGAAGATTGCCATTGCTTTCTGCAGTAGACTAGTTGCCAGCCAATTTGTCCTATTATTTAACCCATAACTGGAGGGAAGAGATGGATTAATACCTTTCCCAAGGGTATTTGTGTGTAAGTGAATGCAAGGAATTCAACTGGAATTTGAACTCAGCTCCCCAATTTGGTGTTCCACATCAATATCCACTGTACCATAATGCACATCCTTGCACCACAACGCACACCCAATCTAGTACAGGGCTTAAATTCATAAAGTCTAGGTGCCACAGCGAAGGGTGCATCTGAATAATTACCATGAAAGTATGGTAAATTTTTGTTTTAGTACTCAAAGGCTAATATCCCTTGAAATTTTTTCAAAATAGTCTTATTTCTATGCAAATGTATATGCTGAACTCAAATCAGCAATTAGATATTGAAGAAACCGACATTTTTGATGGTAACGACCAGAAAAAAATCAGACTTCTTGCTCTTTTTGTCAGCCATTACTGGCTTAGTGAGAGTCATTCACTGCAGAACGATTTTAGGCGTGGGAAGAAAATTTTGGCCTATTTACTTCCTTTACAGAAAAGTCTTTTTTTTCATATCACACCAAGCAAGGCGAAAAACACCACTGATGCGCAGGGGGCTACATAAGAGTGAAAAGATTGGAAAAGAGAAAAACCGGAAACCACATCCTAAACAGGAAACAAGGGATGAGCCTCTTCACCTGTTCAATAGACGTGGGTGGAGTGTGAACTGGGCGATAGTTTAGTCTATCTACTCCATGTTATTTTTTTTTTTTTTTTTTGGAACTTAATTTCAGAAGAAAGTTATTGACATTGAAACAAATGAAAAAAATAAGTTATTTGCGTATATTAAAAGTTATTTACGTGTGTTTGCGTATGTAAGGGATATTAACATTCAGGATCTAAATTGAAAATTTACCGAAAGTAATTTATAGAAAAGGCAGAGGAAAGCAACTTTGCAGCGTTGGGAAGCAGAGACACAAAGTCAGAACCAATAATTTTCTTGATTCTTCTTTGGAAGGATGTGTGTTGTGGCAGTGGTTATTGGATCGAAACCAGAAATTAGAGAGGCAAGTTTGAATTCCATTTGAATTCTTTGAATTCACTTACAGATAAATATCCTTGGGGAAGGTATGAATCCATCTCTCCTCCCCTTAGCTATGGGTTAAATAGTAGGACAGATTGGGTTCAGTAGTCTTGGTTGGCAACCAGTCTACCACAGAAAGAAATGGCAACCTACTGTGGGGAAAATCTCCTGCCAAGGCAGTCATGTCTCTTTTAAGACATGATTGTCTAAGCATGTATCATGTATGGCACTTACCTGACTGACTGATTGACTTCTTCAGATGAAGAATTTCTAACTATATAGCAGGAACACCAGACCATATGTGCCAGCAATATACTAATTATGTTTGAATTATAGACTTTGTTGCATTCACTTACACGCAAATACCCAAGCATGTATCACATATGGCACTTAGCTGATTGAGTGTGAACCAACTTTCAATATAGTCTTTTCACTTCACATCAGCTGAGAATGTTAGCCCAAGAAAGTGCAGCAAGTCACACTCATGGAGGTTAGCATCAGCCATGCTTACAGAAAGCAGAAAAGGGTCTCTCAGATAAATAAAGAGCAGGTTTATTTTGGAGGCATTAAAATTAACAATCTATTCCTTGCCCCAGTTAACAACAGACTAGAGGTTAAATAAAAATTGGTGATATTCATTAACTGCATGTATGATTCTAACACTCCCCACAAATATTAAAAAAGAACTATACATATATTTCAGCATATAAGATGATTTTTAAATTCCAAAAATCAACCTTAAAAATTGGGAGTCATACTAATATAATGCCCAAGAATGTACTGCATATATTTTGCATCAGTCTGCTACAGACAACTAAAGTCCGACTGAAGAGTTAGTCAGCACATAATCTAACCTGAATGTAAAGTAAGATTTAACTGCTCTAACAACAGCAAGGTATGATACCTGACATTTCAAGGTGTTAACCGGGAGGTTTCACTAACTCTGAGAAAAGATGTATGTACGAAAATAGGATTATTGAAAAGACTGTAGATAAATGCTGTGAACCTATCTCTAGAACTAATAAATATATCAAAACAGCAGTGGTGAACAAGTGACTTACAGGGTTGGAAGATAACTCTTGACTTCCAATTGAGGCTTCCCGCAAGGAATGGATTGTAATAAAGGGTTTGGTTTGAAATTCCTAGCACCTGAGGGGGCCGGAGCGTGCAACAGCTGAAGCGTCATACAAGTGGCAGCAAAGATGAGGACAATGGTCCGGATAATGTAAATACTGTAAATACTACCTCATCTCAGAAATATAGACAAATAAAACAAATTCTCACTAATAAATGTGAGAAACGAAGATCATACATTTTCACACTCACATCCAGACAAACAAAGAAATACTTGACACGTAGAGTGTGCAATGGATAAAGTGTCGTCTTGGAGTAGATAGACTAAACTATCGCCCGGTTCACACTCCACCCACGTCTATTAAACAGGTGAAGAGGCTCATCCCTTGTTTACTGTTTAGGATGTGGTTTCTGGCTTTCTATTTTTCAATCTTTTCACTCTTACATAGCCCCCTGCGCATCAGTGGCGTTACTGCCTTGCTCAGGTGATATGATTAAAAAAAAATTAAAAATTAAAAACATTGATAAATTTGGAAAATCTGCACAGCTTATAATGAACAACAGTGTAACCCTGATATAAGAGAGTTGTTGGGACCGGATAAAAGTTATCTTATATCTGGGTTTGATCTATTTTATATACATTACCAGAGGTTCTAATTTGGGACCAGAGAAAATATCTCTTATATCCGGGTTATATTGCTAAGAACATTATTACCCACCTTTCATTATTTGCTCTATTTACTTAAAAAAAAAAATGATCTGTCATTTGGAAAAGTCACACTGAATGTCAAAAAGAGAGACATAAATTGTTTGCATCATTGTATTCAGGTTTTTATGTACGAGGACAATTAGATGATAAAATTAGGGAATCAACAATTCTCACAGTATTTACATTATTCAGACTATTGTCCTCATCTTTGTTGCCATTTGTAGGATATTTCGGCCGTTGTATACTCTGGCCTTATTCAGGTGCTAAGAATTTTGAACTGAACCCTTTATTGCAATCACTGGGGTATATGAACTTCTTTGCCACTTTTGGAAGTCATGAGTTATCTCCCTCTAACCCTGTAAGTTACTTGTTCACCACTGTAGCCTGGTATTGCACTTACAACTCTTTGGGTCAAGTCACAGGAACTAACCAATGTCTATATCCACTAGGCCATGTGTTCTTAAGTGGATATAGACGTTGGTTAGTTCCTGACTTGACTCTTAGAGTTGTGAGTTCAATACCAGGCTACAGCAGTGGTGAACAAGTAACTTACAGGGTTAGAAGATAACTCTTGACTTCCAATTGAGGCTTCCCGCAAGGAATGGATCGTAATAAAGGGTTTGGTTTGAAATTCCTAGCACCTGAAGAAGGCCAGAGCGTACAGCAGCTGAAACGTCATACAAATGGCAACAAAGATGAGGATAATAGTCCAGATAATGTAAATACTACCTCATCTCAGAAATATAGACAAATAAAACAAATTCTCATTAATAAATGTGAGAAACGAAGATCATTCATTTTCACACTCACATCCAGACAAACAAAGAAATACTTGACACGTAGAGTGTGCAATGGATAAAGTGTCGTCTTGGAGTAGATAGACTAAACTATCGCCCGGTTCACACTCCACCCACGTCTATTAAACAGGTGAAGAGGCTCATCCCTTGTTTACTGTTTAGGATGTGGTTTCTGGCTTTCTATTTTTCAATCTTTTCACTCTTACATAGCCCCCTGCGCATCAGTGGCGTTACTGCCTTGCTCAGGTGATATGATTAAAAAAAAAAATAATAATAATTATGCATAAAGAAAAATAACACTAACATCCCATTTTAACATATATTTAGCAAAATAAAAGAACAAAATTATTTAATAAAATCGCCTTTTGCTTCAACCATGGCCTTCAGATGACTTTGGAATCTCCTGCAACTCTTATGGATTGTCACTTTGTTTACATTGGTGAATGCTGTCATAATCATTGCCTTCAATTCATCTTTGGTGTTACAAGGAATTTTGTTGGTCTCTTTGCTGAAATGCTCCCCACGCATAATAATCAAGGGTGTTGCAGTCTGGGGAGTTAGGTGGCCAGATGCAAGGAGTGATGTGTCTGCAGAAATTATCTGACAGTGATGACTGAGTTCTGCTTGCGTTGCATGGTGCAGAGTCCTGTTGCCAGGCATAGAATCTTCCAGTAGCCACCCTGTGGAGCCAGGGCAGCACTACCTATTCAAGGCACTTGATGTAGGCCTCTGTGTTATGTCTGAGGCCCTCATTAATAAATCTGTGAGTTCTTTTCTTTTCAAAATGCTCAGGGGGAGTTTTCTGAGCTGCTGTACCTTCATAATTGACATTAGACTCATCCAACTCTTTCCAAATTCTCTGCATTGTCCTAAGATTGACACCCAAATGTTCGTATTTGAGCTTCCAGCATGAATGCCAAGCAGTGTAGCATTCAATTTACAAATTTTTGGTTACACGAATTGTGTCATGGTGCTCTTTTTCTCACAGATGGTACCCAACTGGCCCTACTATACTGTGCAGTCAAGAAAATCAAAAACAAACCACACGTATGTGTGAAATTAAATATATAAAAAGGTGATAATTCCATCACACCCTTTACAATCGGCAAGAGAGAATGCAGTCAAGGATTAGCACTCATATCTGATGTATTCCACTATGAAGCGCCACCTGTTGGGCAAACCTCTTTCATCAGGCCACACACTGAAGCTGGCAAAATTGTTATAAGAAGTAGTTGTGTTATAAACAGCCCATCAGATACAGAACAGAAATTTAATAATGGCCAAAATAACGCCAATTCTAGGAGTTTCAGGATTGTCCACCTCTGTGATTGTACATTATATCTTAGTGACATAGAGTATATAAATATCTTTGCCGGTCAATAAAAATCCTATTATAGTTGTGCTTGTTTCTCCCTTTGTTAGTTTGCTTGGCTGTCATGTCTGGCCAATACCTTGTAATTAATGGATAATTTTATTTTGATCGCAGGAGAAAAGACACTTTTTGGTTTCGGTGTGAAAATGAGAGACGGGAAGATAGAAGGGTTCAAAGTTTGTTTCAATAAAACTGGAGAAATCTTTTTGTTTATTTTCTTAATATATTTTCTTAAATCTTAATTAATTTTGTTTATTTTCATAAATCTTAATTTTGCTTATTTTCTTAAAATAACAACCAGCATTCATATCTATGATTGGTATCGCAATATTTTGTTAAAGTTGTTAAGCTCAAATATATAACAATGCAGTAACTGAATTTCTATGGATATTTTTTTATATTACATTATTTACATTGTTCGGACAGTTGTCCTCATTTTTGGTGCCATATTCACATTGTTTTGACCAATATCTGCTCTGGCCTTTTTCAGGTGCTTGGAATTTTGAACTGAAGTTATTTGTTCACTGCTGTTGTAGCCAAATATTGAACTCTTTGGGTCAAATCACTGAATCTAACCAATGCTTTTATTCACTGGGCCAAGTGTCATTGAACACATCAGTGTGTGAAGTTTTGGGACTTATAAACAATGTAATGTAAATACTACCTCCTCTCAGAAGTATAGACAAATACTGAGGAATCAGATATTTTATTGCTGTAAAACTCACCATGAGCTTAATCATTAATTTAAGAATTAAAATTCATCAGAAAACTCAAATAGGAAACTGTCACATTTGTAACTCGAACCTTCTGCCTTCAAGGACAAATTTTTTCAGACACCGTTTTTTTGTTTGTTTACCTTTACCTCTCATCTCGCTGTGATGTTTTTCTTGTTACTGTTTTTTATTCTGTTTTATTTTGTTTTCCCTTCTCTTTCATTCTTGTGCTTTCTAGCATAGACTATGCTTTCTTTTGTTTTAATTTCTTGTCCTTTTCACGCCCTACCGTTTTTATCCACTCTCGGCAACATGATGATGCCACATGTGTAGATTTGCCTTTTGGCAGGATCTTCAGATTCTTCCTGTTGGTCTCTGTATCCACATGCACTATTCACCTCTCCGGCGTTTCATATAACTTTGGTATGTTGATTTCATTCTTCTAATCCCTTTCATCTCCTTCGCATTGTAAGTGCATTATTGTGGCACAATGAATAGTTGTTGCCTTTTTATCTCTGTGTTGTTCGTTCTTTCTAACCCCAAAATAGTTATTTTAAGAAAGAAATAAAGAATCTCTTTGTCCAGAATTTGCTCAGCCACTTAGTCATGCCTTTACCATGTCCATGTTGTAATTGCCTATTTCTTGATATAAACGCTGAGCTGCCTTTCCAAATTTGTTGCTTTGTTAAATTGAAATTAAAACCCCTGCCTTGCAGTTCTTAATGCCTTTACTGCTATATCAGACCACCTCATGGCTGCTGGTAGGAGTGGTTAGCCTTTCCTTTTCTTCTTTGTTCTCACTTGCTCCCTTCCCTGTATCTAGCCTTTCCTTTTCTCTCTTTTATTTCTGTCTTCTTCGTTGCAGTGGACTCATCTTTGTTTTGTTCATTTTTCTTTCAGATTTTTTACCTAATTCGAGGAATAAAATCTTTGGTTTTTCAATGAAATTTGTCTGTGTGTTCTTGCGAATTTGAGTTTAAACTGGCTATCTAAAGCAAGTTGCTTTTCGGCATTTTGTCCAGGGCAGCACAGAAACACAGTGAAGTTAATTCCCGTGTAACTATTTATAGAGATCAATTCTATTTCAATAAACCTGAAGCAGTAGGGAGATGGTTAATGTTTATTAAATTGGCCAGTGTCATATATAGCCAAACTCCTTACAACTTAGGATTATTCGCTATCATCAGAAGGTTAGAGATTGGAACATGTGGAAGAATAAAAGTATACCTTTCATATGTTTAAATAGAAATTTATTAATAGAAAAGAATAACGTGAATTGGCAGAAGTTAATGTTCATTAAGAAACAGTATTAAGAAGTTAAGGGTATCAGGAGTTCATAGTAGTCCTTGCAAGAATGAGTTTATATGTACGCAAGCAGGAACGTATGTATGTATGTATGTATAAGTGTTTAAGTAGGAGCATCTTTGTAGTTATCACTTAGGGTGAATGGTGAAAAGGAAGGAGGTGAGAGAGAAAGATAGACACAATAATAATAACAACGATCGCTTGACATACATGTCAATTACTCTCGTCTTCTTTTCTCTCTGGCAATGGTGGAGCTTGTTCCATCTTTTATTTCATTTGTGGAGCTTCAAACAGATCATTTGGGAATTCACTCCCAGATGTGATTCTGGCCTTTCTATTTTGTTTTTAGACTTTCCTAGTTTTCTAATAAACTGAAAAACATTTCACATCGAGGTTTGAAATTTCGCAAGTTTTGTGTATGTTAAGCAAAGTTTTTAAATTCAAGAAAATTTGTTTATTTTTAGCAAAATCAATGAGTCAATGCTCAGCATTTGAACTTTTAAATCTAGAACTTGTTTTGTTCACTGCAAACCTTAGTGCTTGCAGCTACTAGCAATCACAGTTAGTTACGCTATGACTTTATACAAATAAGCACTCTATATATTTTGTCTTGTCATTCACTGTTACTTACAACATGGTACAACAATACAACATTAACATGATGTATAACAAGATGCAATTTAGGTGCTTATGTTCACCTTGAAAGTAAGAAAAAACATCATAGTTCACTGATTAAATTTTTAATTAACATTTTTCAGCAAGACTTTAAGAATTTGGCTTGTGATAGCTAATAAAAATGCTTATAAGTGCAAAGTACCTCCACAGGCATTCTTAAAAAATAACAAAAAAAAAAAAACACATTTTAAATAATTTCACACTTAACCGAACTCCCTACAGCTTACAAGTTTTATGCAGAGTTATAATCATCAGAAGGTTTTTCATCATCAGAAGGTTGGTTGTCAGTTAGAATATGTGGATTAGTGTAGAAGAGTGGAATAATAAAATATATATTTTGTATTTAAAATAGAAATTTATTAAAGGGGAAAGACTAACATAAGTTGTAGGAGTTAATGTGCAATTAGAAACATTAAGAAGTTGAGGGTAGAGTTTGTACAAAATGTTCATAGTAGTAATTGTTGAAAGAGATAAGGAGAAAGAGAACAAAGTGTGACCTGACCTTATCTCCGGTAATTTGAAGTTGGTTACATTTTAGATGTGTGTCTCTCTCTTTCGCTGCTCTCATATGAAATCTGCAAAGTCATTTATATGTCCCTTTGAATTTCGCACTGGATCACTAAATTTTTTCAAGTCTTACATGTCACTCACATTGGTCAAAAATCATCTTAGCACCTACTTGCGAAATCTCGTTTTGAGACTTTTTTGTTAAGCACATGGACAGTCCTTTTTCTATTTGGGAAAACCAAGATTTCACATGTCGTCATGAATTTTTGTAAAAGTGAAGAAGGTTGATTTTAATTTATTTCTTACCAGTTCCAAACTAAGGCTGTTAGAACCTAATCAGTCCTGCGATACCCATAGCTGGATGGAGAAGAAATGGATTAATACCTTTCCCTCAGGTATTTGTGCAAAAGTGAATGAAACGAATTGAAGTGGAATTTGAATTCCGCTCTCTGATTTCTCATTCCAAGCGGAAAGGTAATGCCCTAAAGGGAAAATAAAACAAAGGATAATTATTTTACATAGTTAAATAAAGATTTCATTTTTGTATGTTTAAACAAAAAACAAAAAAACTTCCACCTTATTCGAGTGGCAAAAATTTTATTATAAAATTTTTATAGAAGCCGACCAGAACGAAATTAAAACACTAAAAAAATAACCTTTTTTTAAACATCCAATATTGTTCCAAAAATTACTTCTTTTTTTTTTTTTTCAACTATGTCCATGTACTTTTAAAATTGTTCAGAATAAATGAAGATATTTAATTTCAGAATTCCAGTTTTATTTTGAACGTAACGAACTGTATGCCAAATAAAAACTTGTTTAAAAAACAAAAAAGAAAAGCCTTAATTTATTTGGTTTTCTTTTAAAAAAAGGAAATTTTCGAAAAAGTAACTAGGATTTTGTGTTTGTTTTTTATGTCAAAATTCTATTTCACTTACGTTAGTTTTTATTTGTTCCCTTACCGAAAAAAAAAAAAACTTTAAAAATATTAAAATCTTGTAAAATTAAATCTGTAACAACAAATTAAAATTAGTTTTATTTCAAAATGCTAGGTTTAATTAAACGGTGCTTTTCTGGGCTAAACTGTCCAAATCAAAATTGTACAAGAGCTTAGACCACATTTAATACGGCAACCAAATCAGAAGTCCTTTACTAAAAAAGACAGTCAGTAGCAATTGAAAGAGTTCAAAGAGCAACAAAATTGTTGACGTCGTTAAAATTTATTAAATATGAGGATAGGTTAGGAAAATTGAAATTACCATCACTGAAATATAGAAGACTGAGGGGGGGACTTGATAAATGTTTTCAAGATATTCCATTCTACTGACCACACTAATAAGAATTTATTCACTATGTCTGACTATTCTAGAACACGTAACAACGAATTAAAAATAATAACCCAGCACAGTAGAACTATTAATTAGACAAAACTTTTTTGTAACAGTCACACTCACAAAGTATTGGAATCTACTACCATCACACATAAAATTGGCAAAAACTCTTACGGAATTTAAAAGCCTTATTGAAAAGGATAAGGCACTATTAAAATTAAAATATGAGTTTGATTAGAGATGGAAATAATTTTTTTCTCTCCATCTCAGCCATGCCACAATGCTAAGAGAGGGGATTTAAGAAGGGACACACCTTCAAAATCAAATAGTTATTGTTTTCAGTTTTAACAGAAAACTAAAATAAAGAATTCTTCATTTTCATAACAAATATTTATTATCTCCCTTGTTTAGAAAAGCCCGTTTCTTTGTTTGGAATTCCGAATGAATTTTAGAATTCTTCGATTTTATTGTAATTTATTATGTTTTTTATTTGATATAAATGAAAAGAAAATACTCTACGTTAGAGAGAAGTAAGTGCAGTTTTTTTTTAGTCTCTTTTAGTTTTTTTTTAAAGTCGATTAAAAGAAAAAAATATTTTTCTAATCAATTACGTTGGAACCGGGAGAATGTTTGCTGTGTTATAAAAAATAAAAATGTAATTAATTAATAATTGTACAAAACAAAGATCTCTGAAATTTGGAATGTAACTTCCAATAAAATAATTTTTTTATTCATTATTGAATAAGAACTAAATATTTGATTAGATTCCTAAGTTGATGTATGGTAATTTTTTTTTAAATGGATGATTTAGTATTTTTTGATTATCAAATTATTACAAAAATACGATTATTGTTTACAAAGTTTGCCACCTTTTCGCACAATAACTTTTTAAAAAATATTTTCCATTTTATTTTATTTAATGATTTAATGTAGATAAATAATTTTTTTGTGTAAGAGTTTTCTCCGTTCTTTCTTAAATTGTATTCAATGACAATTTACTTTTTTGTCTTTTTTCTCTTGTAATGTAGTTTTATGTCGAATATTTGAAAACCAGATACGTAAGAAAAACTTTATCGGCATCATGCATTTTGTTGTTGTTGTTTTTGTTTTTTGTTTTTTTTTCTTTAAATTAAAAAATAAAAGGCTATTTTTTATAATTTTTCTTCCCAATTGTTATTCTGCTTTATCTCGATAAACTATCCCATCAAAATTTATGAGATTTTTTCCTTTGGTGTGGTGGGGGGTTAATTTCCTCCAAGTATTTCGATATATTCGTTTTAAATTAAAATGGTAGACTGCATGGGTTCCCAAACTTTAGAATCGCGACCTACTATTCATGACTACAGTTTCTGGCGACCCACTCAAATTTACTCGGCTCGTCTTTGAAATTATCGATATCTGTAGTTTTCTTCCTATATTCTTTGTAACCTTTGGTTTGGTCAAATAATTTTAACTTTTGATTGAAATGGCAATATAGCATAAGCGTAAAAGTAGCCCGGGCGCATTAATAAAAATGCAAAGGAAAGGATACTTTCTTAGAAATATTTTAAAAATATAAACAACAGATATAATCTAAAGTTAAAATTCTGAAATCAACTGATATTACTGGTACTAAAATACTGTAATAGTTGAAGCTGAAAATTCTTTTCTTTTTTTTTTTTTCACAATGACGAAATTGCGAAACATAACAAATACCGATTCGTTAAGAAGTTCGTCAAAAGTTACATACTGCCTGATTGATAGATACAACAACAGCCAGGCAATGAAAGCTTGAGTCTTTTAGTTTGAATTATGTCGAGTTGAGTTTCGCAATACCTCCACTAAATCACTGTACAGTGTAGTGTAAAAACAACATAAAACAGACCCCAAACTTAAAACAAGGTTGTTGTTTTTTTTAGTTTCTTTTTCATAAAATGTTTGTTATTAATTTAACAGCAAAGTAATTTTTTTAAAAATTTTTTAATCTTTTCTAACACCTTCAAAATTTTGGTAAAAGTCTTGTTTTGATTTTCGTTATTAAGTGAAGACTATATTTTTACTAATCGAGAATTGCAAAGTTTAATAAAAATTGTCGTACCTTCATATTTTAAAAATAATTTAAAAAAAATTTTGTGTGTATTTGCAGTTATTTTTTGTGTGGCAATTTCTATGTGTACATTAAAAGATCATGTGTTTCACAGTTTCTTCCCCTTGCAGGAAAAAAAAAAAATTGCACAATTTTGTCAATCCCAGTCACATAGAATTATCTTATCTAGCAACTGTCTTGCTGTTATCACATGTCAAATATATGGGGAAAAGTTTAGAAAGATCAACACACTGTATTTAAGAAACAGGTTTATTCTAAATTTCATGTTATAAATAAGTAATACTTGTGTAAATCAGATTAATTTAACTTTAAGTTTGTTAATTATCCAAAAGTAATGTATCACAGATGTATATTTTATTTTTGCAAGATTTTTAAAAACGAGAAGTAACTTTTATTTACAAATGTGTCAGTTGCTCAGAAATGACTGAAAAATTGAAAACAAATCTCAAAATTTTAGATTCCAATCAATGTAATTTCTGTTTTTCATTTACTGGAAATACTAAATTTAATCATTTAGCTTTCAATTAAAACTAAAATAAAAGTTTCAACAACACTTTTTTATTTTTAAAAATTCAATTTAAAAATAAGTGAATGTACCTAGTTCCATTAATCGAACTTAATGCATAATTCAAGTATAACTTTTTTTTGACCCACTAACATTCCTCTTGCGACTCACCAGTAAGTTGCAACCCATAGTTAGGAAACTCTTTCATGGAGTATTCATAAATTTTATTTTACTTACTGTTATAAAGAAAAATCTCTAAAGATATTTAATTTCAGTAAAAAAAAATAAATAAATAAATTGTTAGTAGTATCAAGTGTGGACAAAGGAAAATTCATCAGAAACCTTAGTAAAAAAAAAATAATTCAAGAATAAAACTTAAAAAATACTTTGAGAGTTAGTGCTTGCATAATAATTTAATTTTAATAAAATATTATTTTCTTAAAAAGAAGGATAGGAAAAAGTCAAACAGGTTTTTATATTAATTTTTTTAAAAATCTGTTTACAAGCAGCAATGATGACACAAATTTCCAGATTTTTTTAAATTTAAAGACGTGTTTGAAGAATCTGAAAATAAAGTTTATATCATTTTGAGTGAACTTCTTTGTTTTTGCAATAATCTTTTGTAGAGAATTGTAAAAAGGAATTCAATTAATTTTCATTTTATTTTGTGACTTTAATCAATTTAGCAGCAAGTCTTGTGCAATTATGAAATCTTCTATGATGACATCAAACATTATAAAAATAAAAAAAAAACTAAAGAATGAATTAAACACAAAACATATTTTCATTATTTACATTGTTCAGACTTTATCTTTATTCCAACATTCATGAAATTTTGTCCATTGTACATTCCGACCTTCTTCTGGTGATTGGAATTTTGAACTGAACCCTTTATTTCAATCACTGTTTTAGATTATTCTTCTTCCATGAGTCATGCCACTTTATCTCCTTTTAACTCAACTAAGTTTTTGTTCACTAATGTTGTAGCCAGGTATTGGTTCATATCACTGGATCTAACCAATGTTTTTTATCCACTGGGCCATGTATCCCTGAGTAGTAAAAAGAAAATTATATAAGCTTTATATTGAGCTAAATAGTTGAGTCCATTTTGATTTGCAGGGTTGATGAGCACCCTACTGTTAATTAAAATCTATTGAGTTGGCAGAGGGGAGCAATTATTTACTGCACAAACTTCAAATCACAGCAAAAGCAGTTAGTATTTATTATAACAAATTAATATTTAAATTAATTTACTTTGAAACAAAGGGCAGATTTTTGATGGACTGCATCCTTGTTTCAGTTAGACTCTTATTTTTTTCACCTAATTCATGTAAGTGGTTGGAGGTCCCAGCCTGCTCTTGGCATTCTTTTTTGATGTAGTCCTTGTCAAGATTTCCAATCTCACCAATTTGTTTTTATACTGTTTTTATCTTGACTTGATCAGTCTTTGTTATTTACCCAACTGTCACCTCTAGCAAGCAAGCTCCTTGATTCTGCTTTATTGCAAAATATATTAATCATTCTTATTTTTATGTGGGGTGGACAGGTCTTACCAATACAGTTTTGTTTTTGTTTAAATGTTTTTGTTATTTTTATTTTTGTTCTGGGAGTTCATCTGCTCCCCTATCATCTGTTATTATCTAATTTTATAAAAATAAAAACCGAGAACAAAATGATAAAATCAGAATTGTACATTTTTAATTTTTTATATCATGGGCTTTTTACTTGGTTCCATGTGAATATGTGGTATTTTCATAAATGTTGGTTTAGTTGTGGAAGGATAAGTTCTTGTGATTGAGTCAATTGTTAGGGGGAATGGGTTGTGAATCAGATTAGCTTGGTTAAGAATAGACAGTGAGACCAGCCTTTTTCACACTTCTTCTTGGCCTTATACCACAATATATAATTTTACATTTAAGTAAACTTTAAAACAAATCATTAGATTTTTAAGAGTTAATTTGTTTTCATTTATAATGAGCATTTCATTAGTTGGTTAGTAGTTGTAACAATGTTTAAAAATTTTATTTACATATAGAAGTTTATTTTTTTACAAAAGGTCTTTAATATCTTTCAAATAAAACCAAAATTTAACACTAAATTTAACTTATTTCAAATGCTTTTTTTCAATATTTTAGGACATCTTTGGATGTGTGTTGTGGTACAATAGGTATTAGCTCAGAATGAGAAATCAAAGAGTCAAGTTCAAATTCTTATTAAATTCAGTGCATTCACTTTTGCACAAATACCCTTGGGAAAAGTATTAATTCATCTCTTCTCCCTCCAGGTATGGGTTGAATAGCAGGACACATTAAGTTCTATAGCTTTGGTTGACAACTAGTCTAATGTAGAAAGAAATGGCAACCTACTGCAGAAAAATCTTCTGCCTAGATTATTATGGATCAATAGAGACATGATTGCTTAAGCATGTATCACATATGGCATTTAGCTGATTAGTGGTTGTACCGCTTTAAAAATTACTTTTTTATTTCATTTAAAAACATTCCTACTTGTATAATAAATTTCTGATTGGGAAATTAAGTTAATAGCTATTTGTAGTATGAATAAGTTTAACATTTTATCAAAGTTTTTGTTCCAACAATTTTTATTGGTTTTTCTTCATAAATGTTTGTTAATATCCCTTTACAGATATATATCAGATTACGCTCCCCCACACAAAGAAAATGACTTCATGGTAAAATCCAAAAGGAAATCTTATTAATATTGTTTAAAATTAAATATTAAAATTGATTCAGCCAGGAGGCTTAATATAATTAAAAATTATTTATTTACAGAGCCAGTATATATTTTTTACCTATAAAAATTCAAAATTTACAGGATCATATGATCATTTTAGTGAACTGAATTTGCTTCATTGGCAATCTCTTATGAAGAAAGCATTTTGGTGCATAATATATGCATATAAAACAAATATATAAGAGTTGGTTACAAAAATTGTTCAGTTTTTATCAACATTAAAATTCAAGCACACTAATAAGTCTAGAACTGCAATCTATCCCTTGTACATGGGCATTTGTTAGATACTTGACACTTCAACCTAGTTCAACACAAACTTGTGATGAGATTGGCTGTATTTTGAGTGCTTGGGATCACCCTGAAATTAGAGAAGTAAAATTAACGTTATCGACTTCATTTCATCAGCAATTTTTAGTCATCGATGAAGCGAATTCAATTCACATAATAATCATACAATCCTGTAAATTTAAAATTTATATATATATATATATATATATATATATATACATTAATTATTTCACCCCAAGCAAAGTATTGCTCTGCTGCCTAGAGCTTCAAAATATGCTGACTGCACCTCTGCAGAGGGGTAAAACACCCCTTATGAAAATATTTTTAAAAAAAGGCGCAGAGAAGCTATTTTTTGATAGTGGGAAAGTGACTGAAGTGGAGTTGTTGGGTCAAGACCAATAACATAGCAAATTAAAACTTCATTAGAGAATTTGGAATGTCACAAATTATACTAATGTTTAACAAGTCACTTAGCTGATCAATGTTATATTCAGCACCTCTACTCTGGAATTTCATAGACTTTTGTGCGAATGTTTAGTCAACTTGCTAGATGTCAACAAATGTCTCTGAATTTTTGTGTTTTCATTATTTTTAAATTAAGTTAAAAGAAAATTTATGAGCTTTTTTGTTTGTGTGTGTGTACATTTCCCAATCAAAATCTTGGAAACCACTTCTGGCAGACATGTCTGTAATAGCATCCTACCTTCCTGCTGGTTTCTGCCATTTTCTTTGCTTTTTTAAAATAAAAAGCTTTGTGTCAATAATGTTAATTTTAGTTCTCCGATTTCAGGGTGATTCCAAGCATTCAGAACACAGCCAGTCTCATCATAAGTTTGTGTTGAACTACGTTGAAGTGTTAAGTATTTAACAAATGCACTTGTGCAAAGGACAGATTGCAGTTCTGGACATATTAGTGTGCTTGAAGTTTAGTGTTGATAAAAAATTTAACAAACTTTTCTACCAACTCTTATATATTCATTTTATATATATATATATATATATATATATATATATATACATATACATATATATATATATATATATATATATATGTTGTGCACCAGAATGCTTCTTCAGTGATGTCTATTCTGGGGTTATAGACAGTTCTGAGCCTCCATAATATTGGACCATATATGTACAATCCAAGAAAATATTTCAGTCTCTTACTATAAGTCATCCCTAGGAATTTCCATGGTTCTCATCTGTAAAATATAATTTGAACACTTAATATTTACAATTTTAAAGCCAAGTCCACAGAGAAATAAAATTAATTGAAAATTTAATTTTAAGCCACATGAAATGATGCCCTGAATTGGAAATTAAAACTAGATATTTTTTTTTTTTTTTTTTTTTTTACAAATATTTTTAATTTTCTAATAAAATATTCTGTAGAATTTTGGTTTGTTAAAAAGAATTATTGATCTTTTCTTCTTTTCTTTCAAGATTTATTTTTATTTATTAAAATTACCATTGTTTTTTTTTTTACATTATCTATTCTGGACAATCTTGAATTGTTGTTCCACAATAATTATGTTTTTAAGATTTATTTTAATTGTTTTAATTATTGTCTTTTTCTAATATTTAAAATTTTCTATTTTTCTAGACAATTCTGAATCGTCATTCTCCAATAATTATGTTTTAATAATTGTGAAATACATTTCTTACATAGCATTTTTTTTATTAAAGAATGAGTAGTTACATTAATTAATAAAAGTATTAAAAAATTATGCAATAATGCCCAGAAATCTTTTCCTTGTTTTTTGCGAGAATTTTTTTTAACCATTTTCTACTTTGGCCCTTAAGTATATACAATGCAAACAAAAGGAACTAATTTCATTCCATATGATCTGAGCCATCACCTTTGAAATAGCTTGGAAGACAAAAATAAGCAAGATCGACTACTGCTGTATTAAATGTAAAACAAAAGCCATATTCCTTATTTTAGACAAATGTTTGGTATATGCAGTTTCTAATTTTAGATATATTTTCCCTAAATTCTTTAAGTGTTGCTCTTGAAGTTAACATTATGTTGTTGTTACGAATATTTTAAATAATTCATTATCCCTCCTGAATTGTAAAAACTCAGAACGAGAGATTTTTGTACATTTAGTGTATCATGTCAAAGGTCAATGAAAATTTGTTAGTTAATGATGTTATTCCTTGCATATTTTCATGTTATTTTTATATAATCTTAACATTAGTTTATGAGACGCTCTTAAAATAATTATTTTCATTATGTCAATTTTTCATATAAAAATGTATTATATAATAAAAAGGTAAACAAAACTAAAAATAAGGTTGGTTGTTTTCTACTGAATTGGCCAGCATTTAAACACAAATAACAAATTCTGTTAATTTTATGACTATGGTTCTTATGTTAATATTAATCAACATTAAAAGAGCTTTCTAAAGATGGACCACTTGGAAGATATGAAAATGTTAGCATCAGATGAACTCAGTAAAATTCTTATAGCTCAGTTCACAGTCAAAAGTTCACTACAAAATTTAGTCCAAATTTGTTGACAAATTTTTTAAAAAATTAATGATGTGCTTTTTGAGAAATTAATGGTTAAATCTTTAGGTCAGGGTCAAATTATTTGACCTCTAAACAAAAGAATATCACATTTTAGATCTGTCCAAGTACTTTAAAATGATGCATAATTTTAGTTTTGTAGGTGACAACTGAAATATTGATATTTAAATTTTGTGACTATTTTCCAAAATTCACATTTTTAACAAACTCTTTGATCTATAGATGTTAAATATGACCATTTAATTTGTATCATAAAGCTCTATCAGTGTGTCAAATCTGGAAAAATTGTCTGCGTCAGTGATGGTCAGAACCTTAAGGATTTGACATGAAATGTTTCTTCCTTATTTTATGCATATAAGGGCTTTATGGATTTCTAGTTTTAAATATATTTTCATTAAAATCTTTAAGTATTACTTGAAGTTAACATTATAGAAATCTTTCATTTTTTTCTTTTCATTATATTTTCTTTTTATTTACAGGTTTATCCAAAAGGATTTTGATTTATGGATCTTCATCAGGAGAGTTTGCTTTTTTTTTATAAAACATGAACAAATACTGAATTAGATAACAAATAAAGCCAAATAAAAAGATATCGTTTCAACCACTGTGGATTTGTGTTTTCAAATAATTCCATTGTAAAATGTTGTGCAAGGATACACACTGGACAAAAATCATATAATGTGTGCAGATGTGCCTTTTCTCAGGCTATGAAAAAACAAAGTAAATTAATTTCCCTCTTGCAATTTGTAGTTAGCCCTGTATTTCCAGATCTCAAACACAAAATATTACAAAAATGCATTGGTCAATTCTTATATTCCTTTGTTGTCTGTAAATCTGCCCATTTATGTTATATAGATTATATGGAGACAAAAAATAAAAACATCAACATGGAATCTTTGGATATGCATTTGCACAGCATATCAATATGAAAATTTACTTGATATTTCAAACTGGAGAAAAACCTTTCTCTCCCATAAATTTATTGAGGGTTTAATTTAAGACATGTATAATCACATATAGATCAAAAGAAAAACAAACATTTCCTTGTAAAAGTTTTTGATCTGCTTTTTCATGTAAGTCAACTTTAAAGAAATATGTAAGCACAAATTGGGAAAAACATACTTGTGAAGTTCATAGTGCTTCTTTTTTACAAAGTCGATTTTTAAAAGTACAAAAGATTTTTTAAAAAGATCACATACTGGAGAAAAACCATAATCTTGTCATCTATGTAAATCATAATTTTCACAACTTGTTTAACAGGTAGGCATATTAAAAACAATCACCTTTGCAAACTCATATGTGATCACAAACAAGAAATATCTACATATTTCTGAGGCATGTAGATCATAATTTTCACATTGCTCATAATAAAAATACATTGGAACATATGTGTGTATATGGAGCTTAATTTACAGAAAGTTGAAAGTGAGAAAATGCATGAAATAAAATAATGTACTTAAATATTTATGGATTAAAACTCTGAAGGTTTAAAACATTCACAATTACATACTGGCCAAAAAGCAGTCACTGTTGATTTACTTTTACATGTAAATCATTTAAATAAGCATGCAAGCACAAATTGGGAAAAAGCCACATACTTGTGAAGTTTGTGGTGCATCATTTTCAGTTAATGGATCTTTAAAAGTACACATGAGATTGCACACTGGAGAAAAACCATATTCTTGTCAGGTATGTGAAACCTCATTTTCACAGCAAATTCATTTAAAAAACCATATGCGAACACACACAGGTGAGAAGCCATATACTTGTGAAGTTTGTGGTGCTTCTTTTTTAAGTAGTGGATCTTTAAAAGTACACACAAGATCACATACTGGAGAAAAACCATATTCTTGTGAAGCATGTGGTGCATCATTTTCAAATAGTTCAACTTTAAAAAAACATATGCATATACACAGTGGTGAAAAACGATATACTTGTGAAGTTTGTGGAGCTGCATTTTCAGTAAGTGGAAATTTAAAAGTACACATGAGATCTCATACTGGAGAAAAACCATATTCTTGTCAGGTATGTGGATCATCATTTTCAGAAAGCACACATTTAAAACGACATATTCGAACACATACTGGAGAGAAACCATATCCCTGTGAACACTGTGGTGCTACATTTTCATTAAGTGGAAATTTAAAGGTGCACATGAGATCACATACTGGAGAAAAACCATATACTTGCCAGTTATGTGGAGCAGCATTTTCACAATGTTCTAATTTAAAACGACATATGCTAACACATACTGGAGAGAAACCATATGCTTGTGAAGACTGTGGTGCAGCATATTCAGAAAGTGGAACTTTAAAAATACATATGAGATCACATACTGGAGAAAAACCATATTCTTGTCATACATGTGAATCATCATTTACACACAGGTCAACTTTAAAACGGCATATGCAAACTCATGGGGACAAATACCCTTGTGAGGTTTGTGGTGCTGCATTTTCATTAAGAGGTTCTTTAAAAGCACACATGAGATCACATACTAGAGAGAAACCATATTCTTGTGAAGTATGTGGATCCTCATTTTCACAAAGTTCAGCTTTAAAAAAACATATGCATATACACACTGATGAGAAACCATATACTTGTGAAGTTTGTGGAACTGCATTTTCAGAAAATGAAACTTTAAATGGTCATATGAATACACACACTACAGAAAAAACATATTCTTGACAGGTATGTCAATCATCTCTTTTGAACAGTATATCTTTAAAATAATATATACTAACATATACTGCAGAAAAACCATATCTTTGTGAATCCTCTTGAGTTGCATTTTCAACAAATAGAAATTTAAAGTACACAAGATCATATACTGGTGAAAAAACGTTCTTTGAAATTTGTGGATTATCATTTTTCACAAGTTTCAGCTTTAAAAAAACATTTATATTTGCTGATGAGAAGCTATTTTTTGTGATATTTGTGGTACTTCATTTTCACAAAGTCAAACCTAAAAAGTAAACATGAGATCACATGCTGAAAAAAACATTTTTGTGAGGCATGTGGAACATCATTTGTGTGCAGTTTAATTTTGACAATACATATGTACAGACATACTGGCAAGAAGACGTACTCATGCAATGTTTGTTTAGTGACATTTTCAGAAAGTTGAACTTTAAAAGTACATATGAAGGGAAAATTATATTCTTGTGAATATACTGGGCATCAGTTTTGCACAGTTCAACTTTAGGATTACCATATGTGACTGTGAGACCATTTTCATGTGACATGTGGAAATTTTAATACTTGTCACTTGTATGGATTATCATTTTCACAATGTTTAAAATAATATATGCAAAAACTAACTCAGAAAAATTAAATATTTATAAGTGCATACGAGATGACATACTGGAGAAAAGTATATTCTTATGAGGCATCCTTTTCAAATTAAAAAAAAATGTACTTAAATATATTGGGGGTAAAACTGTATCAATATAAGGTTTTTAGAGTTGCATTTACCATGAATGAGATTTACAAAAACATAGGCTATCATATCCTCAAGAGAAACGTTTTTGCAAAGATTGTTCATCTGTTTTATAATGATTAATATCTATTGAAGCATATTCAGATATGTTCACATTTTTGTTATCATGTTAATTTTGCATGCATAACTTTATGCTATTACTTGGTCAATCCGTTCCACTCTTATGTTTTTATTTTCTGAAATATATCTAATTTAGGACATGTCGGTGTGTATGTATGTATGTATTCTTGCTTTACTTTATACACTTTTATTTCTTTTTATGCTTAAAATACATATCCTACCCTGGACTGATATAGCTTCTATGCTAAACGCATATACTGTATACAGCCAATAAAAAGTCTATGCAAGTCAAACATTGAATAATTACTGTTGCTTAAAATATGTATATCTGCACTTTGAGCTGAAAGTGCAAGACATCCAGGCAAAAATTCACATTTCTGTATTATTGCAGGATATTGTACTGCCCTCTTTTAGTTAATGTAAACAAATTGAAATGATAAGCAATATTGTATCACCCTCAAGTTTAAAATACGGTGACAGGTGGTTTTGACTAGTTTGAAAGCTGGGAATTTGTTTCAAAGAATGGTTTTCGGTAAGATTTTATACAACAAAAATGAGCAAGAAATTGTCACTTACTGGCATTCAAAGAACCCTAATAGTAACATTATACAGAATGGGTTACTCTGAGTGTGAAAGCTCCGTTTAAATGGGTTTTAGCAAAACTGCATTTGACAAAGCTGTTACTAACCACCAAACTGATGGTTGCCTTTGTGATTGGAAAATAATTGGATGTTCCAGAACAACAACCACCCCTAATGTTCATAGTATCTTCAAGTATAGCATTGTCCCAATGTACGCTATGTTTTGTGCTGGTGTTTGGGCAAACTACAGTTGTGACTTTGCGGTGAGTCACCTTGGCTGTCTTCCAACCAATATCCCAAAGTTACACCATCTCAATTTCTGAAGGTCAAAAGTCATCTTTTTACAAAGTTTGCTTGCAGTAATAAATGGTATGAAGCACAGGGTCTGTATTGAAAAAAAATGTTATTGTCTCCAACAAGAAAATGTATCTACTCACTTGTCAGTGATGGAGGGAGACAGAGTAAGTGAGAAAACTTCCTCCAACCTTTTTTCTTTTTCTATTTGCTCACTACTAAGACAAAACCCTCACTAAAAAAGACCTTTTAATCTTACCTTTTTACTCATTTCTGATTAACCAATTCAAAAACTAATGAACATGCTTTAACATATGTTCCTCCTTTCTTGTGTGACCTGTGACCATCCACTGGCCCTGCCATATATATCGGATTTCAGAAATATATTTCCAACATGTGTTGTTATATATTAGGCTGTTTTTTTTCTTATTTTTAATTTTAAATTACTTTATTATAAGCCACAACATTACATAATTCCATCCTTTCACAATCTCTGACAAGTTCATGCAAAACAATATGAGCTTCTTTGCATCTTAAGTGTACAGATGTGAGTTGTAGGACTGTTTCATTTGATTTGAAATTCCAACTAATATCACCTGATGAAGAGTGGAGCATACAATGGCCGAAATGTCATATGGCAGACAGTCCAAACAATCTAAATAGTGTAAATGCTTCATATTGTAGCATTTATCAAGAAAAAAGGTGTTCTTAAAATTTACTAGTTTATATTAGAATTAACCGAAAATAAACCACTTTTAACAAATTTGATGGATTGAAGTGGGTACTGCCTTTTGATTTTGTTATCGAGATTTTTACTGAGAAATTTTGAGTGGTTTTAAACTTTTGGCCATGACTATTTGATTCAAATCTTTGCTAGTAAATAGAGAAGTATATCTTTAACCTTAGTTGTTGCTATTGATCTCACAAAATTGGTGATGCCAGGTGTAAGAAGTTTAAAATAGATTTATTATTGTTTTGAAGAATAACATGACATGATTTTGATTTGAAAAATCAAAAGTTTAGCTTTTGCACTAAAAGGAAATAATATATACAGCTAATGGAAAACTTCTACACAGATTTTACATCATAAAATAGGTGCTGCCATGTGTAAGAAGTTGGAATTACATTTCTGTATCCCCCCACCAATTTTTGGTTAACTACACAATCAGAAGTTTTTCTTATAAAAAAATATATGATATTCTGAAAAGAAAAAATTAAAAAATCCTATATTTGGGATAATCCATAAAGAGATTAATTTTCAAATGCTAAAATTTTTTTATGAAATTCATATCTTAGTATTTTAAATTGAGTAGGAAGCAATAGAAATTTCTGGAATCAGGAATCATTTACATTTATACAAAGGTTCCCATCTTTGTTATTATCTGATCACTTTTTGTCTGAATTTCTGAGATGAGGAATTATCGTTATTTACATTTATACAAAAGTCCTCATCTTTGTTGTCATCTTTTACTTGGTTAGTCCTTTCCACTCCACATTTCATGTTCTTAAATATTTTTGTTTTTGTAAATGTATCTAATTTAGGACTTAGGAAAGTGTGTGTGCATGTGTTTCTGCTTTACTTTATAATTTTAGTTGAATTTATTTATTGCTTAAAGAACTTATGCTACCCTAAAATAATATTGCTTCTGCATTAAAAGTAGATATATAGTGGGTATCTTATTTTATTCTTTTTCTAGTTGTAGTAGGATTCCATTCTAGTGAAGGGTAATCGTATACCGTAGCAGGTTATCGGAATTTGGCCTTGTGGGAAGATAGCCCACTATAATTCATTAAATGATTAAAATCAAGAAAGGCAATTTGAGTATAAAATAACATTTATATATATATACACATTTTAATTTAGGTTTTTACAATTAAAATAATACATGAATATAAGTCCAACAGATGTTAGAATATTCATGGAAAATATAACGCTGAAAAAGATAAAAGGCTTAGGAGTGTGGAAGCGTTTTGTAGGTAAGGGGATGTTCATTTTAAACTTGCCACTTCTAAGGTCAGTAAGTACTTTTGAGGAATGTCTTTGAAGGGGTCAGTAAGTACTTATGAGACAGTGGCGAAAGAAAGAGGTCAGCATAGTAGCCACTCGACTTAAGTCAAGGGGAGGTACTGATAACTCTATCCTATCACCGTCTGTCTAACAATGCTTTTTGTCTCCACTTTTTATATCTGCCTTTTGGATCAAAAGCAGCTCATTTTGGAATTTCATACTTTAATTTGATTCTGGGCTTCCCATTGGCTGGTAAATAAAATTCGCGTAGGTTCATGAAATGGAAATTTGATATTTGATTAATTTTTATTTTTCAACCGGAACATCTGCGCAAACTCGGATGCACACAACAGTTTTTATTCATTTGCTTTTTGTTGTGAGAGAGCCAACATCTGGTCTCGCTTTTGCTTGGTCGATATCACCACAGATATTGTATAAAGCCAATAAAAAAATTTTTGCACTGGCCAAATATCATTAAATTAGTGCTACCAGGTGTAAGAAGTTTGGATTAGATTTTTAGTTGTTCTGAAATGTACCTGGATGCCCAAACATTTTTGGTACACTGCAAAATTAGGTTTTCTTTTATAAAAAAAAATGATATTTTGAAAAGAATTAAAAAAGCAAAAAGAAACTAAATTATACTTGTGCAATTCTATAAATGGCTTTTTGATATATTTCACATGGTAAGAACTTCTTTATGAAAGTCGTAGCTAAGTATTTTAAATTGAATCACAGTGGAGACAATTTTCATCTGAATTTCTGGGATGAGAATTTATAAGTTACATTCTTTACATTTAGACTAATGTCCCAATCTTGATTACCATTATTGCAACATTTCAACTATTGCACCCTCTGGCATTTATATGTCTGTCTATCCGGTGAAATTTCAGGTATTTTATTTACTGTACAGGTGATGATTTTTCTTGTTCTGCTGTCAATGTTTACAATATTCTTTATTTTCTTTTTAGCATTATTAGTCATATTTAAACCCGCTGAGTGTGTACTAATCAGCACAATGGTTGATCACATGATAAATTCACAAACCAATGATGTCATCTTTTAGATTATTGTTCATTGGGACAATCATGAATATAGAACTTGGAGCTTTATGCTTAATATTTTTCTTGCTTTTTAGCCTGATGTTGTTGCTAACTTTCTGTTATATTTGACATCCTTTGTCTGTTGCTTTCTTTTCTCACTGCTGCTGAACTCTTTTCCTGTCAAGCTTGGCTATCTCTGCCATCATTCCTATTTCTTTACTTTGTATTAGATTTCATACAGTATCTATTTCTATGCTAGGTTTACTGTTCTTGCCATCATAGTCTTGCATATACACTCAGAAACTTCAGAAGTTTTTTCTCTCCTTATAATTTTACTTCATTTCACACCTTTTTGTTTCCTCACATGAAATAGAAATGAAAACACAGTGAACCAAATTTAGCAGCAAAGCTTGTGAGTTTGAATTATTAGTGGAAAAGGCAGTTACAAATAAAAATGAAATCTTATGATTACTACATCTCTGTACAATGTTTTGCATCAATAAATTTAGTTGTTTTTCAGATGTGATTTTTCTTATAAACTTTAATATATCCTCAAATATCTTACATACCTTGTATATATGTATTAGGGAATAGATTTCAGTTTTACTATATACTATAATATCTATAATATAAATAAGTTAATTCTGACATTATATATAAATATATATAATATTTAAAATATATGACATAAGTATGTTATAACATCACTACAAAGTAGCTATTTTGTGTCTACGGTTTTTGTGTCCTGTCTTTTTTTTGTCCGTGTGTGGGGGGGGGGTATTGGGATTTTATTTATTTTTAATGCCTTTAGTTGTTGGTTTCCAGAGAAAGGATGAGAAGTTAAATGAAAAATAAAGTTTCTTCTTTCATCTTATTATCTGTTCAACTTACGACTCACAAGACCCAATTGAAATCATAACTTTCACATTTCCAGTGATATTGATTCCAACTTGACATTGCCTGCTTCTGCAATGAGCAAATTTCAGGTTACTATATCATATTCTTTGCTATCATTGGATCATGTTTAAATATTGATGTATCCCATTTCCATGTATCTTTTTGGAATATAAAAATTTATTGTAAAAGTATTTATTCCGCAGTTTTCTCAAATGTTTCATTGACAGTTTAATCCACTCTTATTTGCATCTCTGCACCAATTGAGCCAGGTTTGTTGATGACTTTTGGCTGAGAGCAGTTATCAAATTCCTTCTATATTTTGTTAGATTCAGGTCTGACCTCTGACTTGGCCTGTCTAAAGCTTTACTTTTTTCAAAAACCATTCTTGACTTGATTGAGAAGTTTGCTTGGAATTGTTGCCTTGTTGAAATATGAATTTTACTCAAGCTTGAGGCTCTTTGCAGAGTTGAGGAGATTCTTTTTTAGAATCTTTATGTATTTCACACTGTTTATATCCTCTTGCAAAGAGACAAGCTACCCAAGATTAGAAAAAAGTGGAACATCTCCATTATATTATGATACTGCCTTTTTATTTTAAAGTTGGCATGGTGTGAGTTACTGTATCATCAAAGACCATCAGCATTATTGGGTTTACTTCAAACACATTTTTTTTCTCTTTTCTACATAGTTATTGAGTCTTTTAGATATTACATAATCTCAACAAGCCTTGAAGTGTATTTTCTTCAAATAATACTTTAAAAAATATATATAATGTCAAGTTCATTTTTGTTAAAGAAAATACGTCAGCAAAAGTAATGTTACAGTGCACTAGATAAAATATATCTTTGCAGGTTCATGTAAAGGTTGGGAAAAGTGTTATCCTGAAAAGGACAGAGTTGTAGTTGCTGAAATGTGTCTTGAAATGGACAGTTTTGTAGTTGTTTGAGAACTGTGATCCTGGAAAGGACACATTTGTAGCTGCTGAGGATTGTGGTCCTGAAAAGGACACATTTGTTGTTTTGGAGAAGTGTGGTCCTGAAAAAGACACATTTGTTGCTTTGGAGAAGTGTGGTCCTGAAAAAGACACATTTGTTGCTTTGGAGAAGTGTGGTCCTGAAAAGGATACATTTGTTGCTGTTGAGGATATCTAGCTGTAACAGCAGTAGATGATGATGATGATGATGATGGCTGGCTGGATCTGCTTCTGATAGCTGGAACTGTAAGCCAGCTATAGCTGCTGATAGAACAAATACTGTGCTTTGATCCTAGGCATTGTGGGTATTTACCAGAAACCTCTCCACTGAGGCCAAATGTGACACAAGATTGATTATTTCATGTGGATTCCGAGCCCATAATCTTGGGCAGAAATTTCTCGTTGACCTGCTTAAGGTAGGGTTAGGCACTTGTCTGTTTTTTACCAGATAAGACACTGCCCTTCAATAGAGCCTCATTTGGGTTCCTCTCTGCCCTGAAACAGTGTGAGACATGGTATTCACAGTGACAATTTGACTCAATGCTAGGTGTTGTTGATGGTGACTTTTGTTGATTTTTTGAGGCCTTTTTATATGCTGAATCAATTTTATGACAGTCACTGGTCATAGAAGGTGAAGTTTCTTCTTCCGGTTGCTTTTTAAAAATGTGGTAGTGTCAACAGGATATGACACACATGCTAGTAAATACATTCCATCTGCAAAGTGCACAATACTGAGAGCTTAAACACCAGGATGATGGATAGACTTCTTCAGGTCATCATAAGTAATGGAACAGTTGGCTTTGACTTGCCTGACCTGTTTGAACTTGATTCTTAGAACAAATGTGTTTTTGTTTTTTTTTAAATTTGCAGTGATACCATGAACCTTCCAATTCTTGATCACAGATGCCACAGTACTTTTTGGTAATTTTTATGAACTAGCTGTAGGTTTATAGCATTATTTATCTAAATACTTCTCTGTAACTTTCTTTCTCAGATCTGATAATATTTTAAACTTTCTGACTGCTACTCCTCTTGATTAACTGACAAGCCCAGTGTAGTTTTAGAGAATAGAATATTTCCCACTATTTATAGGAGAAATCACACCTGTATAGATAACAGTTTGTAGCAGAACAATGCTGTGAGCCAGTATTAGGTCTTTTGTTCCAGTGACGGAATATTTTTACAAGGTAGATTTAACAATTTAACAAAGTAATACAGATGGATGTGCATTGTAGTGCAATGGATATCAACTTCGAATGACAAATCAGGGAGCTGAGTTTGAATTCCAGTTGAATTTCTTGCATTCACTTACACACAAATACTCTTGGGAAATGTATTAATCTGTCTCTTCCCTCCAGTTATGGGTTAAATAATAGGACAAATTGGGTTCTATAGCCTTGGCTGGCAACCAGTCTACCTCAGAAAGCAATGGCAACCTACTGCAGGATAATCTTCTGCCCAGTCAGTCATGTCTCTTTCGAGACATGATCATCCAAAGCGTGTATCACATATGGCACTTAACTGAATACAGACGAGAATATTTTTTTTTGTAAGAAGTCATTTTTGAAACTTGTGCACTTCAAAGTGATTGAACTCTGTATTTTATAGTTTACTGCTACTTAAAAAAACAAAAATGATAAAAAATTTCACAGCAGATGTCTATAATACAAAACCGACTCAGCTTTGACCTTCCAAAACTAGTGATTCACTGTTTTATATAATGATTGTTAAAAAAAGACAAGTTGATTATATTCTAAATTTTGTTTGGAGAGTTGGAATCATTTTGTTAACAAAAACTTTCAATAATATATTCTATAGGTGCATGTAAGCAAAATAATGCAAGCTGATCACTTGTTCAAACAAAACTTGGAATATTAAGGACCTGCATGAAATTATATATATATAGTGTATCAAAGCAGCAAGTAATTTTCTAAACATATCTTGGTAAATATAATAGACAACAAATTAATCATGAGCCATTCTAAACATCGTATTTTGGCTTTAACTTCAGATGAAAATAAAGACAAAAACTTTCCAATATTTTAATATTTTTTATTATGCTGGTTCTAATCTTTTTCTGTCTTGATTTTCATCTGAAATTAAAGCCAAAATATGATATTTAGAATGGCTCATGATTAAACATAATAGACATTCATTGTCTGTTATATTTAAAAATGTCTTATAGTCATCTGCAGACAGATCTGTTTCACTGTATTACAGCTCATCAGTACATTTAGACATCCAATTGCTTTTTACCCAGGATTGAAACCTGACTGAATTGGTGTCAGTCAGCGATTCTACCTCTGAGCTATGGGTGTTTGGTAGAAAAAGGCAGATTTTTAGCATATGATATATCATGTATTCATACACTAGTAGTGAGAGTGTTCTAATTCATTACTGAATGAACGTTGTCATATATATATATATATATATATATATATATATATATATATATATATATATATATATATGTGTGTGTGTTAATGAACAAAACACATCACTTACTTGCTTCCCAGGTTTTGCCTATGCAGATCGCTTTAGGCAAGCTTGCCTGAAGAGACCTTTCTGGTCAAAACCTGAATAGTGAGTAGTATATATATATATATATATATATATATATATATATATATATATGTGTGTGTGTCAAAAAATTCCAAATGTACATTTGTTAAATAGCTATTTCAGCAATTAAATTCTCACTTCTTCAGTAACAATCAAAAATAAAAATGAATTTTTACTTTTGGTTGTTTCTGAAGAAGTGAGAATTTTTTTACTGAAATAGCTATTTAGCAAATGTAAATTCGGAATTTTTTGACATACTATACATATTTGGCTCTGTAAGTGATACTATTTACATCAAGCCCTCCACTGTGATCATTTTTAAAATTAATATTAATAGGATCTGGTTTTGGGGATTTTACCTATTTACCCATTTTGGTGGGGGAGATTTAAAATATATATATATATAAATGAATACAAGCAAATGGTTTGTCACTTAGCTGATTAACGTTACCTTCAGCATCCTGACTCCAGAGTTTTGTAGACAGAGTTTTGTTTACTCGTTAGGGTTATCAGCTATTGATTACTTATGCTTCTAGATTTTTTTTTTATATTCCCTTTACATTGGTGCAAGTTGTTTTGTTTTTTCATAGTGTATGTGTGTCTATGTGCCTGTTTGTGGGTATGTCATTTAATAACAAAAAAAATTTGTTATATGTCATTTTTGTTGTTTTTTGTTTTTTTTTTCCCACTTTACACTCACTCCTTGATCTTTTCTCTCTTTTTTTCTTTTGCCTCTTTTCTTTCAATTGTAGTCATTTTGACTTCATGCACAGTATTGTTACAATACAATACAATACAATTGGCATATCTTTTTATATTATAACATATATTAAGACTTAAACCTATTGAATAATATTATATTATATAAATATAATTATATAATATATTATATAACATAATAATTAAACCTATTGAATAATAAGATATTATTATATTATATAATATTATATGATTTTATTGTTACAATACAATACAATTGGCTTTTTATATTATAGCATATATTAAGATTTAAACCTATTAAATAACACATATATATAGACTATGTAAGGTATTTGAGGACCCACCAAAGTCTGTAAAAAAAAAAACACACTACAAAACAAATTTATTGATACTAAACTTAGTACACAGATGCAGTAATTGTTGGATTGCATTTTTATTTAATGTAACTGCCTTCAGCCACATGAATTGCTTCAATGCATGACCAGAATCATTGACCTGCACACTTCATGTGGCCTGTATTGATATTGGACATTACTCAGGTACTGGCAGCCTTCAGGTAATCATTTATATTGAGGAAATGTTGATTTGTTTCCTGTTCAACAATGCCCCACGTGTAATAATCAGGGGCCTTTATGCCTGATAAGTTAAGTGGTCACTTTTTTGATGAATATTCATTAAGTGGTTGAAAGGTCAGTCAAAATATATGGAAGACACAAAGTGCCATAACTAAAAGTCTGGAAAGACAAAAGTGATCAAGTAATATTAAAAAAAATATGTATATTTTAATAAATGAATATTGTTTAAATTGTGACCTGATTGTTATGCTTTATAATAACCCAATGACATCCTTGCTCTTGTATATAAATATGTGCTACAAAATAAATTCTTACATTTGCCTTGAGAAAGTCTTTCAGAGTATGAAATGCATTGGCTAAGAGTAGTTTTTCCTTTTGTCTTTTTATTTATATATATATATATATATATATATATATATATATATACACACATGTAAGAATTGACGTAGTTACAAACAAGCATATGTGCAAGTAAAGACTTATATGCAAATATGTATGTCATTTAAGTCACTTAAAATGGCCCTCCAATGTTTTCATATCATGTGCATGTAATTTCCTGTTAAAAACTTATATTTATAGCATTATTAATACATTTTTATTTTTTGATTATTATTAATATTATATATTTTTTAAGTATTATTATTATTATTATTGCTTTTTTGTTATTAATTTTGTCATCATTAACATTATCATACTTGATAGTAATATTGTTGTCATTAAACCAAAAAGCTTATATTTATAAGATGAAGATATTGCCATCGAAATTAATATGAGAATCTAGCAATTCAAATCTTCTAGTTAAAATACAGCTCATAAATTTACTGTCCTGTATTTGAAAATGTTTAACTTAAAGTTCAATCTAAGGTTATTTTTTCATCTGGGATGGAAATGCAACATTTTAAATATGACATCTGCATTTTTAAAAAAAATTAATATTGTATATCTGACCCCCTCTGCCACCAATAAAATGTTTTCTTTCCCCTACTATTCCTTCCATCTGGATAAATCTAATCCATTCATTTTTGTAAAAATTTTAGTCTGAGGATGTAAATATTTTTTAAATATTCACAAAATAAATTATTACCAATGGATTTGTAAATTATTCGAATTTATTTTCACTCTATATATATATATCAGTCAAAATCCAGGAGAAATTATCCCAATGGATCTTAGTAATATCAGTCAAATATTAAAACTGATCCATCACAAAGCTCAATGTAAATTTAATTTATAGAACAGATATTCATTTATTAATGTTTACTAACTGGTATACTAGAATTTTATTCATTTAAGTTCAACTGGGGTTGAACAATACATATCTCTAATAGGCATGTTGAAATAGCTATTCCCTAATATATATATATATATATGCATTCATTAAATTCAACTGAAAAGGTCTGTCATTAATTAAATATTGTATCTTTCCAGTTTTTGAATATTAGCTAATTTATCTGCAGTTTTCAGCAGGATGTATCACACTATATTGGAAAGATGCAACAAATATTTTGACACAGATAAGCCTTGTTGGTTGAATTTAATACTTGTTGAAATGAGCTCATCTCACCTCTAGAAATAACAAGTCATCATGTCCTGTCCTTTTTTCAACTATCCTGCCAGATTATGCACTCTTTTTCATTAACTGTATCTAAGGTTAACCCAGAATCATTGCAGTATATGAACCACAGGTTGGCTCTTTGAATGTTGAAGAAAATTGGGCCTGGGTAGATGTCTACAACAGGGATTATACAGCTAACATAACAGATAGGCATACATGAAAATGAATAGAATAGCCAGCCATCACAAAGTTTATCTGATTGTTATAACTTGCTTGATTTTTTTTTTTTTTTTTTTTTTTTTTTTTTTTCAATCACTTAGCCTCCTTGTGGAAAGTAAATTCTGATACAATTGGAGTTGAAACTCAAAAACCGAGCTCAGTGGAAAGAAAGTGTAGAAAAAAAATTGCTACATTTTTCTTCTAATATAAACATTAGTAAAGAACGAGAACGATAAAATAGTGATAAAGAAGACTGTAGATAATGATTGACATTGCGTTTAAATTTTTGAGTATTAAAGTTGGCCAGAAAGCATGAAGTTAGAAGACAGTTCAACAAGTAAGAAGTGCAAGAGAAGAAACTGGGTATAGAACTTATGGTTACATCTCGCCAACTCGACTGTGAACTGATAAATATCTTTATTATTTATTAATATTTCTATTATTATTTAATAAATTTTTTAAATATTTTTTATTTTTTTATAAGTTATTATTATATTATGTCATTTTTCATTATAAATCGATTTCTGCTATGGTTGCACTACCTACCAAGTTTGCAGGAAGACCTAAGGCAGGTAGTGGTGTGTTGCTATGACTCCATTTCATGTTTTTTTTTTATATCTCCCTAACATCCCTAAGGTTACATAGACAAAGTTCTCCTTAGTGTGTGGGTTGTACTTAACAAAATAATTTTTTGTATATCTTTTAAGCTGGGGCTTCCAGGGATTCTTTCAATGTGTTTTTTTTTGTTTTTTTTGTTCCATTTTTTATCATTCCGAGTGCACCCACTATCACTGGTACGGTACATTTTCCTCATTTTTTCTATTTCAATTTCCAGGTTTTTATATTTTGACAGTTTTTCAAATTCCTTGGTTGCTATGTTACAATCTGCTGGACAAGCCATATCAATTAATAAGCAAGTTTTTTCTTTTTGGTTTTTAACAATAATGTCCGGCCTATTTGCTTCAGTTTTTCTGTCTGTATAGATGGTGTAATCCTATAGAATGGGGACATCTACTTCTGTAACCGATGCTGGGTGATGTTCATACCAGTGTTTGTTTACATATTTTCCATAGTGTTTGCACATTGTCCAATGTAAATATTGCCCTACTCTATCGTGACGATTTTTATATTCATTTGGAGCAAGTACAGAACATCCTGAGATTAGATGGTCTATTGTTTCTTGGTATTTATCACAGAATCTGCATTTTGGATCCACATTATTATGTATATTTGCCTGAAAGTTCCTAGTGAAAAGACTTTGGTCTTGTGCAGCAAGAATAAAGCCTTCAGTTTCAGACTTTAATCCAGATGCATGTAACCATCAATGAGTATTAACTTTATCAACATTGGGTTTATTAGCACATTCTGGATATTGGCCATGCAGAGGTTTGTCTTGCCAGCGCTGTTTCATCTGTTCAAGAGCTTTATCCTTGGCTTTCTTTTTCATATTTTTTGCTGCAGTAGTTGGTTCTTGGCTTCTGTTTTGCTTTTCTACAGAATCTACGAAATGTAAATCTTGTTTTATTTATTGAATATTTTTTCTTTGTTTTCATGTTGTTTAACTTATTGTATCATATTTATTATTATTATTCTTATATTTTTATTATTTTTAATATTTTTTATTTTATTATTGTTTATTATTTATTAATATTTTTATTATTAAATAGAACTTATGGTTACATCTCGCCAACTCGAATGTGAACTGATGAGATATTGCTGCCAATCTAGTCAGTCAGTTAAATGCCATACATGAAACACGCTTTGGGCGATCATGTCTCGAAAGAGACATGACTGACTGGGTAAAAGATTATCCCGCAGTAGGTTGCCATTGCTTTCTGTGGTAGACTAGTTGCCAGCCAAGGCTATAAAACCCAAGCTGTCCTGTTATTTAACACATAACTGGAAGGAAGAGACAAATTAATACCTTTCCCAAGGGTATTTGCGCATAGGTGAATGCAATGAATTCAACTGGAATTTGAACTCAGCTCCCCGATTTCTCATTCCGAGCCAATATCCACTGCACCACAACGCACATCTGCTACTGTGCTTAAATTCATAAAGTCTATGTACCATAACAAAGAGTTCATCCAAACAATTACCATGAAAATCTTTATAAGCAAAACACAAGGAAGCTACATTACAACAGACTGAAGTTTTGACATTACTTTAAGGCAGTGTTTCTCAATCCAAAGGTTCTGCAAAAGATTCATAAGTGTTCCACAAGAACAAGTTAGATAAGCTAATCTAACTTGTTCTTGCAAAACTAATCTTAGTTGTTCTTGCAGAACTTGTGTAATATCTAAACTTATTTATAAATGGAACTTTGTCTGTGTGTCTGTTACCTATAGACTCCAAAATGGGTGAACCGATTTTCTTGAAAATTTACACAGTTATACTATAAGTATCTGTGAGTGTTCTTAGCTAGGTTTTATGTCAAGGTACCCCCGATAAATATCGATAATCGAAAAAATTCGGGTTATAGAAGGAGTGGTCCGATTTTAATCAAATTTAATACACTCCTAAACAAAGACATAAGAAACGATATTCAGAAGTTTCAAGGTTGCAGTTCTTATAATAGTGCAGAAAATCGATAATATATATATATAAAAGGCAAGATGTTTTTGTGTGTGTCTGTTTATCTGTCTGCATGTCCTTTATACAAATCCACAATTTTTATCCAATTCTCACCAAACTTCACACAAACAATCTTTAGGCTGAATCTGAGCTCCAGGACCATGGATTATTTTTAAAGCTTTCATTACACCCGAGCAATGCCAGGCTATACTGCTAGTTACATATATAAAATTAAATAAAAAGTTAAAAGTATTACTAAACACACAGAATATATTCTTGTTTATTGTAATATATATATAATCCCATCTAACGTATTATGTTATTAAAAAATGTAACAATCATTGGGAATATATATTAAAAAATATGGTATATAATTTTGTTTTTGCACAGAAGGTTCGTTGAAGACATAATTAATTTTAAGAGTTACGCAAGGGTAAAAAGGTTGAGAAACACTACTCTAAGGTGTCTAAACAAGGCTGATTAAAGGGAGACAATTTATTGATTGAACAGTTTTTACTGCTTCTCAACCCTTTGCAGGTTATTTAAAGCCAGAAAATGTCTTCTTTTTTTTTTAGATTGTAAAATTTTTTTTAGATAATAATAATGCAGGTACTATTAATCTGTAACTGGCAGGGGTGAGAAGAGGTGGATTCATGCCTTTCCTAAGGGTATTTGTGCATAAGCGAATATAATGAACCTGACTGAAATTGGAACTCTGCTCTTGGATTTCCAAGCTGTTTGCCATTACACCACCTGAGTATCTAAGTTTACAAGCAGTGACACATCTAAATATTGACCAGGCTTGATGTTGCTTCAGTGATCGTAGGAGAACTGGGGTTTCAATAGAGACAATTTATACTAAGTCATCCAATATCCTGGGTATGAAGAAAAACTACATCTGGCAGCAAAGCTTCTAATCAGGAGATTGGCGGTTTTGAGCAGTATGGAATTCTCTCTTAATTGCTGTTATTCCCAGGTTCCCCCTGACTCAGGGTGTCAGCACCTGTTAGAATCCCAGCTGACCCAAATAGCAAACCCCCAAACAAAACTCAATAGTACATTTTTATAATAAAATTACAAACAAGATGTTTTTTATAGCAAAACGACCAACAGTACATTTTTATAACAAAATTACCAACAATACATTTTTATAGCAAAAATTTAGCATCTACTAACTATATATCCCCAAAAATGTATGCTTACCCTGAAAGTGTAAAATTATATGCAAATTATCTGTAGTTGAACGCAAAAAATTGTATACAAAATATTTAGATTTTAACATTAAATAACCCTCAGAGGTTGATATATAATGACTGGCTGCTCATATCTGAGTATGCCTATTAGTTAAGGCAGCTAGACAGTCTCAATTGCAGATGCTTGTTCAGGCAAATTTGTGTTTGTCCAACACCCACAGAGCTCACCTGAGGTTTATACTGCAACTATGCTGAGTGGACCTTAGTTACAGTTTTTGGGAGAAAGAGCAGGTAATCTTCTGTGATCAACAGTGTGAACAAAGCCAGTAACATTAAACCTGTAATGTTTTATAGTGGGTTGAATATAAATTATTTAAGAAAGACACGAGGTTGAGATTTACTTGGTTTATTCAGCCATATTGGATACACACTAAAAAATATTACTTGGTGGCAGCGGTGACTGAGTGATGTGCAAGATTACAACAAGAAGAATAAGAATGGATATAAGTCTATCACAAAAGTGAGTACACCACGAAAAAAAAATTTTTTTTTAAACTGTCACCCTTAAAAAAAAAAAAAATGGCGATTTCAAATATTCCATTGCCAATGTTAGACTGGATGAACGAAAAATGAAGCCTTCAGTGAATGGGTTGACTTTATGTCATCCTACTTTGTTATTAACAACATGGAAGAAAAATTAAAATACAACTATATTTTAATAAGCACAGGACCAAAGGGTCGAGAGGTTATAAAAGATGCCCAGCTAACAACCAAACAAAAAGAAGATTCGGAAGACGTATTCAAAGTTTTTGAAACACAAATGATTCAAAAACCAAATAAATGGGTTGAACGATTACCTCACTCAAGCAAAATCAAGAAACAATAGATGAATATTTAGTCAGACTAAAAACAAAAGCAGATAGATGCGAATTCGGTACTAATAAGGATGAAAGATTCCTTGAACAAATAATCAAAGGATTAAAATATTCAGACGAAAGAAGAAATCTGATTAGCAAACCGAACCTCGCACTAAAAATAGCTATCAAAAGCATCAGAACATCCAAAGCTACAACCCAAAGTAAATCTCAACCTCATGTCTGTCTTAAATAATTTATGTTCAACCCACTATAAAACATTACAAACTCTTGGTCATTATGACTTGCAACTTCATGCATTTTCACCCATTGTCAGTTCCCAAATAGTTCTGTCTACCCAGTTTCAATCATAAGGTCTGGGGCAGCCTGAGGTATAGTTGTCAGGCACTTTCCAGAGGTTCCGCATGCTGGGATTGCCTCTACAGGTTGATAACATTAAGAAGCCACCTTCCTGACAAATCAACCATGCTACTAAACAAAATCAATCAAGTCATCCATATTAAAATATCTCCTTCAACAAGATTAAAAAATATATTTACAACATATTGGATGCTTATATGATAACACACCACTCAATAAATCCTGGGTTTAACTAATAAAACAATAACTTTTAGGGAAAAATTGACTTTATTCATCAACATAGTCTCCTAGGGTGATACACTGAGTTCAAGGCTTCTCTATCAATTCGATGCTGTATTATGTTGAACGATTTGTCTTAGGCCTCAAAATATGCTTCAGTTTCCAATATCACTTCTTCATTAGAGCTAAATCTCTATACCTGGAGCATTTTTTGAGGTCTGCAAACAGCCAGTAGTTTCTATGGGCCAGATCTGAAGAATAGGGTGGATGTGAAAGCAATTCAAAGTGCGATTCATGTAGTTTTGCCATCGTTATGATTGACTTGTGAAATGGTGCATTGTTTTGGTGAAAAATTACTTTTTTCTTCTTGATTTGTGGATGTTTTTTCCCATTTCTTCCTTTAACCGCATCAGTGATGCTATTTAATATTTGCTGTTGATGGTTTTTCCTTTCTCAAGGTAATCAATGAACAAAACACATTGTGCATCCCAAAATACGAAGACCAAAACCTTGCCTGCTAATGTTTGCATCTTTGGTCGCTTTGGACAGCTTTCATCTGCTGCTGTCCACTCAGCTGACTGCCAATTTGACTCCAAAGTGAAGTAGTGGATCCATATTTTATCCATTGTCACATATTTACTCAAAAACTCCTTCTTGTTGTGTTGAAACAGTTGCAAAAAACACTCTGAATTGTCGATGCATTGTTGTTTTTGATCAACTGAGCAAATGTGACACCCACTTTGAACACAGCTTTCTCATTGACAAATATTCATGCAACATGTGGAATACACTACTTTCTGATATGTTCAACTCCTCTGCTATCTCATGTAACTTCAATTTATGATCGGCCAAAACAAGTTTGTGGATTTTTTTTGGTTTTCCTGGACAACTGCCAATTTTGGGCGACCCGAGTGTTTAGCATCATTTGTGTCTGTACCGTTGTTTTTGACGAAGCAGAGTTCGCATAACACTTATCAAGCCATTGCTTTGCTTGAACAGTATTTTTTCCCATCAGAAAGCAATGCTTTATCGGCACACGAAATTCAGATTTTTTCATTGCTTTGAAAATTTGCAACAGTAGCTTCGCTTAAATAACTGTAATTTGTAAACTAATGATTCACTTGAGCCCAAATTTTGTCACATGCCATTTGAAGGTTAGTACTTCATAAAAATCATATGTATTTTTTATTAATGACGCCATCTCTATGTCATGCCAGGACTTATTGAGTGATGTGTTACGTTATTAATTATTCATGGTAATTATCTATTGATTGGGTGGTGTATAAGGTTATCCTTCTTAAATAAAGAGCTACATTTACATGGTTTCCTGTTAATAAAGAGCCACATTTATATGGTGTTTTTATTTTTGTTTTATTTATTTGGTTTGCTTATTGATTTAATTTTAATATTGGTATTGTGAATGGGTTTACACATTGCTTAGTTTCTGCTTGCAAACTCGCATTCTCCTACCCTGCCTTCTTCATAGGAGTGACAGTGTGTTTGAAGTGAGTTTTCCTTTAACCCACTCTTAGTATGTCAACATTGACAGGTCTATTAAGAAACTAAGAAGCTTTGGAGTTCCTAATCCCAGAAGGACCCCACTAGCAACTTTTTTTTTAATCAGTGAATTTTTCAATAAAATCTTTTTTTTAAAGTCAGTCAGCCAGTTATGTGCTTGTTTGTTTGTTCCTGTTTAATGGCCTATCAACATCTAAAGGGTCATTAAAGGCCGGAAACATATTTTTATTTTAAATCACAGTTGTTGGTAACATTTTTCATGCAAAAAAAGTCTTGGTAACATTTTTCATTCAAAAAGGTTTTGTTGGTAAATACTTTCATAGCATTTTGACCCCATTTGAGTCAGGGTGGACCTGGGAACATTTAATTCCTACAAATTCATATTATTCTGTTCCGTTAATAAAATTCTACTTTAAACATACAAACGAAATACTTTTATTCTTCCACATTTCAACCTTCTGATAATTTTGATGATTATGATAAACCTTTACGTTGTGGTGAGTGTCGGCTATGTTTATAAATTGGCCTTGTACCAGACATGGCTGACCGTCCCTACTACAATGGTGTCTTCGAAGAACACACAGTAGAGGAACCCCCACTACCTCAAGTTCATAGGGATTGTGGGACATTTTATTACAACATATATCATACACAGAATTCATTGTAACTTGCAAATTAAGAGATCAATTTTAAATTTTGTTAATAATAAAATGTTCAGTTTTATTTTTGTTAATAAGTTTTAGAATTTAATTTTTTAGCTAATAGAAACTTTAAATTTTTAATGCTAATAATAACATTTTACATAAGGTGCAACTGGTGAGGATGACACAATTTGAAAATGTGACCTGGCAATTGATTATTTAAAAAAGGATATTTTTTGATAAACTTAATATATAAAAATATATACTAATATATAAATATGCATTTTCTATAAATACTTTCATGTTAATTGTTCTGAAGTGCTTTCCTCTATGGTACCAAGACTTTATGAATTGAAGCACAGTACTAGATTGGTGGAAAAGTTTCATCATTTTATAGTTGAAATGGCTAGAAGTAACTGTAAGTTCTATGTTAACAGTTTCTTCTATCACACTTCTCACTTGTGGAACTTTCTTCTGGCTTCTTTCTTTCTGCCCTATCAACTTTGTTCTTCAAAAATCTAAATGCGGTGTCAATTATTGTCATCTTAATTTTTGTTATTGTTCTCACTCTGTAATAGTTTTTTTTTTCTCATTTTCTCTCACACACAGTAACTCCTTAGTTGCTTTATTGTCTTGCTTGAAGAAATTATTAAAAAAAAAATAAAATAAAATAATGATTTCTCATTCCTGCATATAAAATTCTTTTTCTGATTGTCCCAGTGATTCACTTGTGTATAAGTCATTTAATATTTCTATTTTGAAAATTAGAAGTTTGCTTCTCATTTTTTTTTTTTACAGTGAATTTTTTTCTTTAAGTATGGTAGTAATCAAATATAAAAATATTTTATCATTTGAGTATATGTATTTTTTCTTTGTCTTCTTTTTACTTTTGTTATAATCGCTATTTCCTATGACAGAATCTATTCCAGTATTAACTTTTTTTTAAAGTAATGATTATTGATGTAATAAGAAAATACACTTTATTTTATTACAGGCCACCATACTTACAAACAGAAGCCATTTGCTTTACAACTGCTGTCATCCGTTAATAAAACAAATCATTTCACTCACCTAATTTCACCTTTGATCAGTTACATGACTGATTCCAGTTACTCATGTTACAAAAATACATTTTTTATGCTTTGCAAATAAAATTGGAGATTTTTTTGGTGTAGTTAAATAGAGTAAAAATAGAGTATTTTGTTTTCCTAAAATTCTTTTTATGATTATTTTTAGATTTTTAAAATGTCTTTATTGAATTGACAATCAATCAGGCGTCTGCTATATTTTTTATTTTTTTTGAGGAAGCAGCGATAAAATAGGAATTTTACCTTTTTATAGTAATTATTTAAATTAAATTATTCAGTCAATGTGTATTTTTTTATCACATAAGTTTGTCTTGAAGATAAGAAAAATCACAAAAAAAAATTTTTCTGAGTTTAATTATTTTTTTAATTGAGTTTCAAACTTAATTTAATTTTTTTCTTCTGATTCTGCTGCTGGTACCTTCAATAATTTGTTAAAACAAACAAACAAAACAGCATAGTATGATGAAGAAAAAAAGGTCTTTAACTTAATAAAAACGAAATTTTATCGTCAAAAAACAAAAATAAATGTTTGTTAATGTTAAGGTACCTCCACTCAATTGCCGAAAAACAGCATCATAGCATAAGATTAAAAGAGCTCAAAGTCAAATTTATTTAATAAAAACAAAGTTTTATAATCAACAAAATGTAAGAGGAAGGATCAAATTTTGTTGTCATTATTTTTTAAATCCTTTTTAACACGTTCGAAATTTCAGTTAATTTTTTTTTGTTTTCCGTCAGAGATTAGTGACTAAGAAAAAGTAATTACGCAGGTCGTTTTTTAGCGTTGAAAGACGCATTAATTTGAAAATTCTTGCAAAAATCAACTAATTATCTGATTACAATGAAAACTTTCAAGACTTTTTCACTAATGAATGAAATTATTTATGCAATTGTTATTTTTAGAAAATTTTGATAAGAATATTTTTTCACACCTGTTACCCCTGTAGGGTTTGATACATTCACACCCACACACACACATGGTCATTCAGCGTTCACGTGATAACCTTAGTTCCCGCGTAAACGCATGCCGATAAAAGCGGGGAACGTCACGTGTTACGCCAGTTAGGATTCTGTCCCGGGAAGAACATGTTCATCACCTAACTCACACAAAAAGACGCACACTAATTGCGGGTAGCAATTAGTGGCGCAAATTTTTATTTCTCACCAGCATGCACACACCAACATAAAAAAAAACTCCAATTGGAAACAGACATTAACACTATGCACATTAACTTTCATTCAAACTGAACTTTATATAAAATAACTTTCTACCGAACATTTTACGTTTCTGTCCAGACAAAAGGGAAGAACTTTTCTTTCTTTACTTCATATGCATGCTTTCAACCCTATGTAACCTTTGTTAATATATTGTTTTTTTGGTTACTTTCGCCTTTTCATCTTTCTTATTTCATGCTCTATACAATGACGCCAGTTACGTCGAGTCGACTCGTAAATATAAATCAGTAAAGAGATGTCATCGTCCTCTACACCCCCACCACTCCAATTAATTGCATAAAAAAAACTTTTAGAAAGACATTCTATAAACCAATTTTTTATTTATTAATTAGTTAGTTCCATTGAGGAATGTAAATCATGTATTTTTTTTAATTACGAGACCATTTTTCAGAAAATCTGCTCCGAATTATTGAATAGTATAGTAAAACCAAAAATGCATTAAAAACTACGCTATCTTTAATGTAGATAAGCTTTTAATTGATTTTAATATAATTTAAGGATATCATATTCTGAAGAAGAAAAACTTTCGATAAATAATGAATAATTGTTATAAGAATTGTTTTCATTTTTTCTTTGCTAATTAAAGTTTCAAACATCTTAAATTTTTTCCATATTCAGTGTCTTCGGTTATTAATTCATTGAAATAGACTTTTTATTTACAAATTGAAAATTCAAAAACTTAATACAAAGATTGTTAAAATAATTTCTAAATTTTTTTTTATTTGAACTGCACATTTTCTTTTACTATGGAAACTTATGAAACACTTATCATTTAAAGGTCACATGTTTCAAAGGTTGTTCCTCTTACGAAATATTAAATTGGGCTATGTCAACTTTTGGTCACCATACTTCAGATGGCTTGATAACAGGTGCTGTCATCGCCAACTTGAAATGTCAATGAGTTAGAGCTTTGTGATTATTAAGAAATAGCTTTATTCTAAATTTCATGCCATAAACATTTAATATTTGTTTCAAATCAGAATTTAACTTTAAATTTTGGGAATTTTCCAAAAATAACGAGTGAGAGATGTATATTTTACTTTTTTGCAAGATTTTTAAAACCGAGAATTAACTAACTTGTTTCCAAATATGTCGTTCTCTCAAATAATGTCCAAAAAATTGAATTAAAAAAAAAATCTTAAAATTTTAGATTCTAATGAATATAATTTTTGTTTGTTGAACCACACCAGAGTATTTTGCTTGATGGAAATAGTAAATTTAATCATTTAGCTTTCAATTAAACTAAAATTAAAATTTCAAGAAAATTCTTTTTTCTATTTTTAAAAATTCAATTTAAAACTTAGGTATCGAAAAGGAGTGGAGGTAACTTTTTTAATTATTATTATTTTAATACCTTAATTCTTTCTCACACGTTTAAAATTTTGGTAAAAAAAAATTTTTTTTTTTCTTTCTTTCGTCAGCAAGTGACCAAGTTCTTACAAGATTTGATTATGGATAATGTAATTACGAAACTAAGTTTTTTTTTGCGTTTTTTTCCGGTGAAAAATGCATTAATTTGTTAGTCCGTATCATAAAAAAAAAAAATAAATAAATATCGTTGGCATTTAAGAATTTTACTAATTTTATTGTTATTTTATTTTATTAATTATTAATTTTATTAATTTTATTTTATCCTAAAAGGAAGGGAAACAAATGCGAAATGGAAATGTTTCCAAACATGAAAAAAAAAAAAAAGCAAAAGCAATTTACTCACTGCATTTTTTTTCTTATTTGAATATTTGAGATTTTGTTTCACAATACAATAAATACTAATTTTATTGAATAATTAAAATCTTTGTGTAAGGAATATTCCCTGATTTTATCTTTTTACTTTTATTTAATTGAATTTCAGTTGCGTTAACTTAAAATTCTTTTACTTATTTTTTTTTTAATAATTCATCGCATTTTTTCTATAGATAACATTTAACAATGTCTGTCGCAACCTCCTGCTCTCACTTGTTATAATTTTTTACTAACGGACTACCTTGACTGTGACCTCTATGCAAAATCAGCAACCAGGAGATGTTGCTAACTGCTGATCCCTTATTATCAGCGTGATTGTCGCTTAAGAAATCCGCGGCCCGTCAGGCATTATCCATTGCTGTTCGCCAGCCGAAAGCAGCATTCGTCAATTGGTGGCAGGTGGACAGGTTGTGAAGCAGTGGCCAGATAAGAGTAAGACTCACTAGCCTTTGACGAACAATGACTAGCTTTGTACTCTCAGTTACTGCGTAAGCGGAGTCTGGGTAATCTTTGACCAGTGGGCTGAGCCGTGACCGTCGCTATATTACTGAGCTTAGGGAGGAGTAGGGTAAATAAATCCCGACTAGCTTTTGACCAACTTCATATCCAGTTACTGCGTAGGTGCAAGCTGGGTAATTTTTTACCAGTAAGCCTAAGCGTTTCCGCACGGCGTCCCCACTTTTAAAAGAATTCGACCTTGTGTCACATCTCACCTCAAGGGAGGAGGACGGGAAAATACCATTCCACGGCCCGTGGGAATATGCATGTTCTCAGATACTCACTTCCTTCTCGGCGGCCCTTGTCACTTGGTGGCGAGTGGGCAGGTTTAGAAACAATGACCAGCTAAGACTAACTTTGTACCCAGTTAACATGGGGCTGTGTAATCTTTGACCAGTGGCCTGAGCGTACGTGCCCAGGTTTTCCACATTAAAAACTGACCTTGTGTTACAATTTGCTCCAAAGAGGGAGTAGGGTAAATTCCTGATCAAAGTGTAGTATCTGTTCTCAGATACTTACTTCCTGCTTGCCGGCCGCCTGGAAGCAATGACAAGCTAAGACTAGCTTTAGACAAACAATAACCAATTAAGAACAGCTAAGACTAGTTACTGCGGGGACTAGGTAATCTTTGACTAGATATCCAAGAGTTCGCGCCCGAGTTCCCCACTTTAAAAAAAATCCGACCTTGTGTCTATAGGGGTTATGGGAAATGCTTAATTTCCCCAACACTATATTTTTTAGGCACACAAATGAATGACGAAACTTGCTTTTAGAACAACAAAGAATGGGTTATTACATAGTAAACGTACAAGATTGGTAGTATGTAAGTGTCCATGGTGAAGCTAGCAGCAGATAGTATGTAAGTGTCCATGGTGAAGCTAGCAGCAGCGTCTTCCACGAAAGCATTCCATGGGGAATCAGTGGCAGCGATGTGAAAGAGACGTCCGTTACTGCCGCGGGCTCATGGCTCTCTGCCTTTCGTCCGTTCTACCAAAATGGACTAGGAAAAATAGTTCTAGAGAGGAATCAATGCGCTCCGCCCGTTGATTGGTCAGTGAGTGACCGAATCTCCCGTCGGGGGCATTTATTCGCTAAAGGAAATAGATCTGTGGCTGCTACACCACCCCCTGCTTAGGCGGAAAGCCGACAGAGAAAAAGATAGCGGCCATAAAACAAAGAAGGGTACAATTTATATATAAACAGTTCTACAGAGCTTTTTGGGCCAATATACTCGTCGACCACTGCGTATGGTGGTGACATAGTTGTCTGTTGGCATCGTATTTTTTTCCACGGGTGTAAAGATATGTTCATGTATGTAAGTAGGGGGAATATGTGGCTCTTGTGTGTTTGTGTTAAGAAAGGCTCTTTTCACCCTGTCAATAGATACAGTTTCTTTTTTGCCACTAATGTCAAGAGTGAGAAGTTTGTCAGTGCGTGAAAGCACGCGGTAAGGGCCAGTGTAAGGTGGAGTGAGAGGGGCTTTGACAGCGTCCCTTCTTAGAAAAACGTGAGTCCATGAAGAAATATCTTTTGGGACTGATGATTTGATGGTCTGTTCCCTAGGGTGCATTGGTGGGAGATTACCAAAATAAGATTGCAGTCTGTTTATATACAAGGCAGGATCTGTTCCTGTTAAATCTATAGGGTTCAACATCTGACCTGGTAATGATAGAGGTACTCCATAGACAAGTTCTGCTGGAGAGTATCCTAGGTCCTCTTTGATAGCTGCACGACAGTCAAGAAGGACAACAGGTACATATTCGCTCCATCGCTGTTGGTCAGGATAGGCACGTAATGCGGCCTTTAATTGGCGATGAAAGCGTTCTATCATCCCGTTAGAAGCAGGGTGATAGCTCGTAGTTCGAATTCGATTGATCCCTAACATTCTGGAAAGTTCCTGGAATAGGTGGGATTCAAATTGTCTGCCACGGTCAGTGGTAATTGTTGTAGGAACTCCGTAACGCGTTATCCAGCCTGATATAAGGGCTTGCGCTACGGATTCAGCTGAAATGTCCTTTAGGGGAATAGCTTCGGGCCACCGTGTAAAGCGATCTATACAGGTCAGGAGGTAAGTAAATCCCTGACTGACTGGCCATGGTCCAACCAGATCAATATGGACATGGCTGAACCGAGCGTCTGGGGTGCTGAATGTTCTGAGGGGTGCACGGATATGTTTGTGCACCTTTGATTTTTGGCAGGATACGCAAGAACGTGTCCAGGCAGTGATATCACGCCTCATGTTTGGCCAGAAAAATCTAGCTGCAATCAGCTTCACTGTGGCTTTGGGTCCGGGGTGTGCCAATTGGTGTAGTGTGTCAAAAATAACCCTACGATGTGTCATCGGAACAAAAGGTCGAGGTGCGTCTTTTGAGGTGTCACAGATGATCTGCGTATCTGCAGTAGGCACTGGTAAGTATGCGAACTTGCAAGTTGCAAATTCAGGTGACGATAGATCAAAGGTGTCCAGGCGTGGTTGGTCAAAGGCCATCTGTCGTAAGTCGATATCTGAAGGTGAGAACAGTGAATTAATGGGAAGGCGAGACAAGGCGTCTGCCGCAGCATTCTGTTCACCAGAGATATGTCGGATATCGTTTGTAAATTGCGAAACAAAATCCAAGTGGCGAGTTTCGCGAGGAGAATATCTGTCCGGCTTTGAGCGCAGAGCGAAAGTAAGCGGACGGTGATCGGTGTAGATCACAAATTGTCGGCCCTCTAGCGAATGCTGAAAGTGTTTCACTGCGAGGTACATTGCCAGGAGTTCATGGCCAAACGTGCTGTAACGTTGTTCTGCCGGTTTCAGCTGTCTCGAAAAATAAGCGAGAGGTTGTAGCTGTTGTTGGTGTTGGTGTTGCAAAACTGCACCTACAGCTGTGCCCGATGCATCAACGACCAATGAAAACTGGGAGTCGGGTACAGGATGTGCAAGTAGCGATGTTGTCGCTAATTTCTTCTTCACTTCGTTAAAGGCTTTTAGCTGTATGTCATTCAACGAAATCTGCTCATTTTTCTTTTTCCTGTTACGTAACATGTCAGGCAGAGGAGACAGGAGATCCGCACAGTGTGGGATGAAACGTCTGTAATAGTTAAGCAGACCGAGAAAGTGTCTCAGTTGGCGAAGTGAAGTGGGTGGTTGAAGGTCTTGTAGAGCCTTCACTTTTTCAGGTAAGGGAGATATCCCTTCTGGGCTTATAATGTGTCCCAAGAAAGTTAGCGACGAAGCACCGAAAACACATTTACCAGGGTTAATCCTCACCTGGTACTTTTGAAACCGTTCGAACAGTAGGCGGAGGTGAGTAACATGTTCCTCAGGTGAGGCACTTGCTACGAGGATGTCATCTATATAATTATAGACGAAGTCCAAATCACGCACTACTTCGTCCATGAAGCGTTGGAAGGTACTAGCCGCGTTTCGCAAACCAAAAGGCATAGTTAAAAATTCAAACGCTCCAAATGGAGTAGTTACTGCAGTTTTGGGTATGTCGTCTGGGTTCACTGGTAAGCCTTAACGAGGTCTAGTTTGGAGAAGGTCTTACAACCATGCAGGGATGAAGCGAAGTCTTGTATATGTGGGATTGGGTAACGATCAGGTACCGTAATGGCATTTAGTCGTCGATAGTCCCCAGTCGGACGCTAATCTCCAGAACGCTTTGGAACCATATGCAAAGGGGAAGCCCATGGACTGGACGAGGGGCGTATAATTCCCAACTGCAGCATATGGTTAAATTCTGCCTTCGCCGCCTTTAGTTTATCAGCAGGGAGGCGGCGAGGGCGTGAGAACACCGGAGCGCCCGTGGTCTCGATGTGGTGTTTTGTAGAGTGAGTTGATTTGCTCACAACGAAATTTAAGTTAGTTAACTCTGGGTAAGAGCGTAGTAATGTTTGGTATGGGTCGTCAGTGGCGGCAATGAAAAATACCGGGCTGATAGGTGAGATATTTGCCTTAAAACCCATGACGGAAAGTTCCGTATTGCCGTCAATAAGTTGTCGCTTGCGCATATCCACTAAAAGGTTGAAGTGGTGCAGAAGTGGAGCCTAGAATGGGGTATGGTAAATCAGCTACAGTAAAAATCCATGTAAAGTCTCTCCGTAATTCCAAGTCCAGAGAACGAGAAATTTGACCGTACGTGGGAATAGGGGAGTGATTTACCGCTTGCAGTGTGATGGGCGACAGTGGCGGCTTCTCAGTGAGGAGTTTCAGTGGCCAGATACTTCAAGCTGCTCCTGTGTCAACCAAACAACGTGCTTGGGACCTGGAGTCAGTGATAAAATAGGCACGGTTGTTACATAGATCTTGGGGAGAGTGTGCCGTGCTCAGCTCTCCAGATTTAAGTTTCCCTGGTTTGAAAAGGAGCAGGGCATTTTGCACCTCCGAGCCTTAGCGCCAAAACAACTGTGATAATAGCATAGTCCTGGCTTGCTTGATTGGCGGCGGTGGTGTGTGGGTGGCGAACGACTTTTATGTCGACGTCTAGGCGGTTGTGAATTGATTACAGTTAATTTACATACTTCATTGATAAGCTGCACTAAAGCTTTGAGTATCGCCACTTGTGTGGCACCTTCGCTTGTGTTCCCAGCAGCAGAGAGGGTAGAGACTTCAGCCTTTGGCTGAGGAATGGACGCGGTAATAGGCCCCTTGGTGAATTCCATCACTTTATCTGCAGAGGACGCTATTATGTCTACAGAGCTTTTCTCTACCATGGGTACCAGAATTGCCTTTACTTGAGGGGGCAATAGTGAGAAGAAAAGTTGCTTTATAAAGGCACTATCAGCAGGGACATCTTCTGCGAGCTCTCTCATTCTGCGGAGCAATTCGCTTGGCATGCGGTCTCCCAACAAGCTCGTCATTGACTAAAGTTTGGAACCGCTTTTCCGCTGATAGCGACATAAGGAGCAGAACTTGCGCTTAATACTGTCATAAGTAGCATTAAGGGGGGTGTTAGTTATCAAATCTTTGACAACTGGTGTCAATGACGCGGGAAATGCACTAAATAAAATAGGCAATTGCCGCTCCTCCACGACGTTGTTCGCTATAAAATATGACTCGAGTTGGGCAAACCAAACTCGAACGTCGCCAGCGAAAGCAGGTAAAGTAGTCGCCATTTTCTTTTTAATATATAGCGTGACGACAGACCACCAAAAAAAAAAAAAAAAATATCAAAGAAACACGTCTCAATGAGAAAGAAACGAGAGGGAAAACATTTCAAAAGACACAAGAAAATAGTGATATTCGTGTTAAACGAGAGAAAGGTGCTGCTTTAAGGTTCCTTAGTAAGGGAGATAACTGTCAGTTTCAAGGCCTGTCTAAAAACACAAGTTGGAATTAAAGATGGCGTCGCCCAATCACCATTTAGGCGGGAAAGTTAAATGTTAAGGAAGGAGGCGCTCTATTAGCTTTAACTTTCGAAAAAATAAAATGTAAGAGTGTATTACTCACTTGTATTTTTCCTTTTTTTTTTTTTTGTTATTGCAATAAAAATATATTTTTTGTACCACGTGGTCAGTTGAAAAGAACAGAGTAGTAAGTTTCTTCTTTTTTTTTTTTTTTTTTTTTTTTAAACTTTCTTTGAACAAAATGTAATGTTTGTTATGCTTGCTTGAGTTGGTGTTTTTCTTGTGTACGGGCTGAAAAGAAGATACTTCCTCGTCGGAAAGTTTTTGAGGTTTTTGTTGTGAAGGCACGTGTTCAAAAAAATGTTATTTGAGTAAAGGGAGAATCTTTTATCTTCCTATTTGACCACTTGGGAATGGGCGTCGGTATGTCTAGCAAAACGAAAGATTATATCTCTGTTTAGAAAGATTGTTTTACTGAGGGCAAAAATTTTTGCCAATGTCTTCTCAGCCGACGAATGAATTTAACGCACACGTGTGTCACAAACAAAATTCGTGGGTGGTTGTATTTTTGTTTTTTTTTTAGGTTCTTTGAGTCAGGAAGCTTTTTCTCTCTCTCCTTTTAACTTTGCTTGTACTGTTGTCCGAAAGTGGAGGCCGAGTTTCGTGTTGTTATTTTTTTTTAAATTTGTTTCGCCATCCTAAGATCACGTCGGGGTCACCATTTTATAGGGGTTATGGGAAATGCTTAATTTCCCCAACACTATATTTTTTAGGCACACAAATGAATGACGAAACTTGCTTTTAGAACAACAAAGAATGGGTTATTACATAGTAAACGTACAAGATTGGTAGTATGTAAGTGTCCATGGTGAAGCTAGCAGCAGATAGTATGTAAGTGTCCATGGTGAAGCTAGCAGCAGCGTCTTCCACGAAAGCATTCCATGGGGAATCAGTGGCAGCGATGTGAAAGAGACGTCCGTTACTGCCGCGGGCTCATGGCTCTCTGCCTTTCGTCCGTTCTAGGAAAAATAGTTCTAGAGAGGAATCAATGCGCTCCGCCCGTTGATTGGTCAGTGAGTGACCGAATCTCCCGTCGGGGGCATTGATTCGCTAAAGGAAATAGATCTGTGGCTGCTACATGTCATATATCACCTCAGTGGGGGGGATGGGTAAATAACGCTTCCGGGGCCCGTCGGGCAGGCTCAAAATCTAGTATATGTTCTCAGATACTCACTTCCCGCTCTCGCCTGAAGCACTCCCTACCTGGTATCAAGTGGGCAGGGTTGGAAGCAATAACCAGCTAAAGACTACCTTTGTACGCAGTTACCCCGTGCGTGAGGACAGGGTAATCTTTTACCAATGACCTGAGCGTACGTGCTCAGGTTCCCACGTTATAAACCGACCCTGTGTCACAACTCGCTCCAGTGAGAGAGTAGGGTAAATCCCGTGTAGATCCTGCCGGACGCCGACGTTCCAGCCTGCACTTCTATACCAGACAACAACGTTCCAGCCTAAGCTGATCATGCTAACTGCTGCCGACGTTCCAGCCTTTTCCGATTTTTACTACTGTTTGTTCGTCGATTTTACCTCAATAAAATTGACATTGCATGTCAACATCTTTGTCTTTGCTGTTTTTTCACATACAAAAAGTCTGCGGGGTACGCTCGCTTTATATCGACTCCGCAACATGTCCATAAAAGCAATTAAAAGCTTATCCAGTTAAATAATTTCATAGTTTTATGTTGGATTTTTTTTATTTTACTATTTGGAGCAAATTTTTGTGAAAATGGCAACTGTTTAAAAAAAAAAACGTAGATGATTCCCCAAGGAGTTCTGCATTTAAATAAAACAAAGTTTGCAGAAAAGATTTTAATTTCCAGAATTTTCATGAAATTATGTGGAGTGAGGGGGTGTAATAGATATAAAAAATATTTTTCCTAATATTTTCTGAAAAATAATTTAAAAATAAATTCATTCATTTTGAATAAGTTCTGAAAGTTTCATTAAAATTTGACAATTATTTGATTTTTGAAAGATTTTAATGTGTTTTTCAAAGGAAACAATTGTAAATGTAATCAATAATAAACTCTGCCCCCCTCACCTTTACCCCGCTGACGGGAAAAAAAATTTAATCAAAATTTTGAACTTGTTAAAAAGGATTAAAAAACATTAAAAAAAATACTTTGGTCTTTCTTCTTAATAATAACAAATATTTTGACGATAAATTTCTTTTTTTTTAAAATTAAGTTTGAGGCCTTTTTTCCATCATGCTATGCTGTTTTTTCAGCGAATTAGTGGCGGTACCTACCTTAAGTTTTTTTACTTGTTCCCTATCTTCAGAAATGTTAAATCTTGTAGAATTAGTGATGTTACAAAAAATTCAAATTAGTAGCGTATTTCAAATAAATATTTTGTTTTTAGTTTGACAGCTATATTTAATATCGTTTTCAAAATAATTGTTTTTTTATTGTATATAAAAAATACATGTAGATAAATAACATTGCTTATCTCCCTTGTCTTTTCTAAAACGCCGTCTTTGTTCGGAATTACGAATGCAATTTAAAGACTTGTTCGATTTGAAAGTCATTAGTAAGTTTAATTTTATTTTCTGTTTGATATTTATTGAAAAGAACAAAAAAAAAAACTACATTAGAGAGAAGTATTTGCTGTTAATTTGATCTTTTTTATATCGATGAAATGAAAAATATATTTTCTAATTAATTTACGATGAGGTTGTTTGGTAAAAAACACACACAAAAAAAGAATTTCCAAAATTTGGATTGTAACCTTTTGTCAAATTTTTCATTTTTATTTAAGAACAGAATATTTTTTAAAAGGTTTGTTTTTTATTCGTTTAAATATTTTAATTCAAATTAAGACGATTTATATTTTTATTTTTTTAATGGCTTTTACACCATAAAATAAAAATTAAAAAATATGTTTATTTCCCATTCTAATTTAGAAATAATTTTTGTTTAAGAATTTTTTCTCCAATCTTCTTATAAATGGCACTATTTGGAGACCGTTTTAAGTTTTAAAAATTTGTTTTTCTCTGATGTCGAAAATACACAAGCAAAACAAAACAAAAATGTTTTTTGTTCACACGAGATACATACAGCTGAAGAGTTTGTTTTTTCGACATTGTGCGTTTCAGGTTTGTTTTTTTTTGTTGTTTTTTTTTTAATTATACAGAGTGCAATGGACAAATTGTCGTCTAAATTACACAAAAAAAATTAAATAAATAAAAATAACACTGACGTCTCATTTTAACAGATATATTTACCAAAATGACACAAACAAAAATGTCTTGAAATACTTAAAAGAGCGAATTTATTCAACAAATTCGTCATTGGCTTCGGCCATGGCCTTCAAACGAATTCGGAATCTCCCGCAACTCTTTTGAACAGTATCCTTGTTTAAGTTGGTGAATGCTGACATAATCCCTGGCTTCATGTGTTACAAGGAGTTTTATTGGTTTCAAGAGCCTCACACACAATAATCAAGGGATTTGCAGTTTGGGTCGTTAGTGGCCAGATGTAAGGTGTCATGTGGTCACAGAAATTGTCTGATAGCCATAACTGAGTGTTTCTGCTTGTGTGCAGAGTCCTGTTGCTAGGCATAAGATCTTCCAGTTTTGACCTAGGGTAGCACTACCTCTACAAGGCACTTGATGTAGGCCACCGTGTTGGGTCTGGGACCCTTTTGAGAAGATGAATGGAGGCATAACATCACTAGTGATCACTCCAAACAGCTTTGTAAATACCATTTAGACTCATCCAACTGTTTCTGAATTCTCTGCAGTTTTCAGATTGACACTCAAACACTCGGAAATATTTGTATTGGAGCTTGCAGTGCAAATGCCAAGCAGTACGGCATGCCATTTCCAAATATTTGGTGAAGTGAATTGCATCATGGTGCTCTTTTTTTACACAGATGGTGCCCAACTGACCCTACTATACTGTGCAGTCAACAAAAAAACATACATGTGCAAAAACAAAAATATAAAATGGTAACAATTTACCCATAACACTTGTGTGCTTGTGTGTGTGTATATATATATATATAGAGAGAGAGAGAGATTGTGTGTATTTAGGCAGAGTTTTTTCATTAATGCATGTTTCATTAAATAATATAGACAAGTTTTGTCTATTTTATGTAAATTTTTTTCATATAGTAATTTTCTTTATTCATTTAATGACAATGCTATTAAGCTTATAAGAGAATATGAAAAAAATTTACATAAAATAAATAGACAAAACTTGTCTATATTATTTAATGAAACATGCATTAATATATATATTTAGTGTATCGAGGCAGCAAATAATTTTCTAAACATATACTGTTAAATATAAGAGACAATGAATGTCTGTTATGTTTAATCATGAGCCATTCTAAATGTCATATTTTGGCTTTAATTTCAGTTGAAAATAAAGACAAAAATTCTCCAACATTTGGATAATTTTTTATTAATTTGGTTCTAAGCTTTTGGCTCACATGATAAAATAAAATCGTCGGTGATGGTGGATGTTATTGCGTTACCATCTTAATAACCTCTCTGAAGGGGGTATTCTTATTTTTCTGTGTGTTGGACAGGTCCTACTAACATATTGTAATCGTATTCTGAATGTTCTGTTGTATTTTATTTTCCTCATTGGGTACATCCCTTCTCCTATTATTTCATGTCATAATCTAAACTTATTTATAAATGGAACTTTGTCTGTGTGTGTGTGTGTGTCCGTTAACTATAGACTCCAAAATGGCTGAACCGATTTTCTTGAAAATTGACACAGTTGTACTATAAGCATCTGTGAGTTCTTAGCTAGGTTTTGTTTCGAGATACCCCCGATAAATATCGATAATCGAAAAAATTGTGTTATAGAAGGAGTGGTCCGATTTTAATCAAATTTGATACACTCATAAACAAAGACATAAGAAACAATATTCAGAAGTTTCAAGGTTGCAGTTCTTACAATAGTGCAGAAAATTTTATATCAATACCAGGAAATCAAAATTTGACCTACATCCATTCGTTTTTCTTTCAGTGTATGGTTTCGCTTTAACTGGAAATAACTATTGCTTTTTAGTCTTTCATGCCAATGTCCAAAGAGTCTGAGCTCTAGGACCATGGATTAGTTTTAAAGCTTTCATTACACCCGAGCAATGCCGGGCTATACTGCTAGTTTTATATAATATTTATCTTAAAAAATTGCATATATTTTCATGTCATGGTTATTTTAGTAAGATCCCTGCAATAGTATGTTTTATGAATGATCGAATGGCTATGAATGAGTTGTGAACTAGATTAACTCTGATAATCAGTGACAACCAATTTTCCCCCCTACATTTGGCTTTGTGCTACATGAATTGTAATATTTCAAAATAAAACTATTTGTAAGCATCTGGAGCTTTTAAGGTAAAATAATTCAATAAATCTTAGTTTCTCTGTCATTTTCCTTGAACAGATGGAACATATATAATTTTAGTGAGCTGTACACAGTACACAACTTAAATTGAGGCATCTGGAAAATGTCTGGTTCCCTCAACTATAGTTGCTGTCTTCAGGGTATATCTCTGACTCTTCACATCTATAAATGCAAGGGAAGTTGCTACTTGTATTATGAATCTCTGGTTAGCAGATTACATTTAATTGCTATTAATTTCTAGTCTTGAAAAGATGAACAGTAATAAGAAAACTTGGAATTTTGATTCAAACAATCGTTTTCTTTTTTTAATATAATTTTTATGAAAATTTTTTTGTAAATATCCTTTAGATATTTTTCTACTTATTCTTAACATTATTTCATTATGTCAGAAAAGCTAAGCTAAATATGTGCCTTGGCATAGAGTAATGCTTAACAAGGCTCATATATGGTCCTGACAAAGCACATACTACACTGCTAAGGAAGGATCACTCACATTGACTTGATTATTCCAACTGCAATCGACTCCTCAGCATTTTCCCACTTAGAGGGACCATTTGAAATGTTCTCTCCAAATTTTGTTCAATGAACATTCTCTTACTAAAGCAGTGTAAAGAAAAGTGATTAATTGTAAACTGACATAATGTGGGATAAATTAAAGAAAAACAAAAACATGTTGCAATTAATATAAAGTGAAAATTAATATTGTTCACTTATGTGACCAAGTTATTTTTTAAATTCATTATTGACAAAACTAGTATGCCACACAATTTCATGTAAATGTTCCTTTTAAAATTTCACATAGCCATGCAATTCTATTCCAGTATAACTCAACTCTGTTGTCACTGTATACATTTCATTTCATTGGTTTACAAAATTCCCTGAACACTTAATGATATCGTATTGAGGTCCAATGTTTTGGATATTTCAAAAGATCTTTTTTAACATTGTCTCTTTCTCCAAGAGGGATTAAGTTAATATCTTCCAGCCACAAGTGGTTTAGTGGAATGCATATTTAAATGGTCCCCAAAAATATTAATTTTTGTATATAAATTAGTTAAAACTTTAGAAAAATTATCAAGCTTTCTAGGGCCAATTGAAACTTTGTGTCAGGCAAAATAGATGCACTTCTGTAGAAGTAAAGCAGATATTCAAGCAATAAGCATTAAAATCTAACTCAACTTATCTGATCTCCTATTCCTGTCTGCATTTTTTTTTTTAATTATATCACCCCAAGCAAGGCATTTTTCTGCCACTGTTTTGCAGGGGGTTACATAGGAGGAAAGTTATGAGAAAGAGTGACAGGTTATAGAGGGTGTCAGGAAGTGGGTAAGAGAAAGATGAGAATACTGATGAAAGTGGAGTGGATGGAGAAGGGAGCATGAGAGAGAGGATGTGGTTAGTGAGATAAGAAATGACTTGATTTTTACATTTAAATTCTTGGAGATTGTAGCTGTTGAGAAAGCAAGTAAATGGAAGGGAATTTCACAGGTGGAAAATGCGAGAAAAAAAGCTGCTGGAGTAGAATTAGCATTTACAATTTATCGGTTTCACAGTAAAAGGGTGGATAAAAGGTTGCTAAACTTGTGGCTCGAGTAAATTTATATATAGGGGGCACCAGTGAGCTAAGCTCATCGGAGCAGAAGCTGTGAAAGTATTTGTAGAAGAGACACAGGGAAGCCACATTGCACTGGTGAGAAAGTGACTGTATCTGAGCTGCCAAGTAGGGATCTATCACATAACAGATTCTTCATTGGATTTTGTCAAGGACACCTAGGTGGATAGCAGGAGTATCAGTGTTTTGATCTTATTGCAGAAGCTCACTATTCCAGACTATTAACCCATTATAACAAAATATGACCGCCTAAATTGCCAGACAAACTGTATCACCTTGCTCTACCTTGTCTGACTTTCATGACTAAGACCCGCCATACCACATACAGAGTAGCAAACCATCCACACTCCCTTTGTATTCCATCAGCAAAAAGTAAGTTTCACTCAAACAGCTTCCTGCGGACCATGGTCACACGTAACAAATTTCCAAAAAGATATTTCCCCAATCATTACAATCATGACCTGTTCAAGTCTAGAATAAAACATTATCTTCCCTTCTTATTGATATAAAGTACTCCTTAAAGTAACTCTCTACCTTGAGTGGCCCCTGGGTCATGTACAGGGTGACCCATACTGTAAAAAGAAAAATTTGTGAATGAAATACAAGCCTGTTAAATACAAGGGTGTGCTGAAAAGTTCATAGGCTGACAATGTAGGAGTGATGCTAGAGCTCTGAAATCTTGCATTATTTCTTTCAAGGTAAACTGACATGTGACCGTTCAAAGAATACCTAAAAACATAAATAGTAGTTGTGACTTCTCTTGAAAATTGATAATATTTGGCATTGTGGTATTATCAAGTACATGCAGATAAAAAGGTTTAGCCCCAAGGACGTTCATGCTGAGACATGGTTACCACCTTAGGGGATAACATACCCGCTTTATCAATAGTGTAAACATGGTCAGCTGAATTTAGGAGGGGAAGAGAAAATCTTGAAGATGACCCAAAGTGTGAATGCCTTGCAACTGCCACCATTGAAGAAGGCATTGGTTGTGTTCATTACATAGTGATGGATGATAGGCAATTGACTATAAATCAAATAGTATATCCCGTGAGAAAATTGAGAATATTCTGCAAAATTAACATTGAATCAGTAGCTAAATCCACTGCTAGGAAGGTTGCATCACTGTGTCGAGAAAAGGAAGTTTTTTCTGCCTGAATCCATTTTGCACATATACAAATCAACCATCCGACCCTGCATGGAATATTGTTGTCATATCTGGTCAGGCACCCCTGCTGTTTGTCTCAGTGTTCTCAACAGGCTTTAAAAGAGAATCTGTAATGTGATTGGTCCCGACCTGGCAGCATGACTCCAACCACTTTCTCATCGGCAGGACATGGCTTCCCTCTGTCTTTTCTATAAATATCTTCATGGCTTCTGCTCTGACAAACTTAGGTCACTGGTGCCTCCTCAATAAGAATTTACTCAGGCAACCAGACTGGCAACAAGATCTCACCCTTTTACAGTTAGTTCCACCAAATGCAGGAGACAATTCTACTCCAGCAGCTTCTTTTCTCATGTTTCCCGCATGTGGAACTCCCTTCCATATACTTGCTTTCCTGATGGCTACAACCTCCAGGAATTTAAGTCAATTTCCATCTCTTATCCACTTAACTCCAGCTCTTTCTACATCACCCCGTATATCTTGTTTTTTTTTTGTTTCTCTCTTTACTCCTGTGTTCACATCCTTCTCTTGTCCTTTCTCTTTCACACTCTGTAGCTGGTTCATCTTTGTTTTCACTCTCCTCCTGCCTAAAACTTTAACTCTCTCATGTAGCCCCCTGCACATCAGTGGCGGTACCACCTTGCTTGGGGTGAAATGATTAAAAAAAGAAAGCATAACAAAAGTTTCTGCTCGATAGGTTTGACACCTTCTGACACCAGACTGATCACATTATGGAAAAACTGATACCATTTGCTATTGATTCAGCTGGTTTCCACAATGAGTGTTGGTTTCATCACTTTGAACCAAATACAAAGAAACAATTCAGGCAGTGGAAACACACCTCACCTGCTCTAACTTGCTGAGGCAGTTATAAAAGGTTATCAAGATCATGGAAAATTGATAAGAGGGATCTTGTTTCATCAAGATAATGCACCAGCACACAAATCATTGGCTTTAATGGCTGCTGTTTGTGAGTGTGGCTTTGAACTGGTTGATTGATACTGAAGAATGTTGAAATGTTTTGGTTGACAAAATTTAAGATTCATTAAATTACATCTTTTTTAATGGTTTTCTGAAATCTATTACTATAGACTACTACATCTTTAAAACAAATACTATCTTCCTTACTTTAAGCAAAAGACTGCTTTATGCAGTTTGTAGTTTTATAATTGACATTTTAAGATAGAAAGCAATATCAATTAATTGATTGCTATCAGATTTATGATATTATTAATTGGAGGATTTGGTAACATGTTATCTCTGAGGCATTTCAGTAGAGGGGGAATATTCAATCTGTCAGATTTTGGATAACATTAATATATTGTTATCACTGAGATATTTAAGAAGAGAGAAAATATCACTCCTTGCATGAAGTACATTTAAGAGTTTTTATAATTGTGCATTTACAGCATGTAATTTTTAAATTGAAAACTATATAAAATTGATAAATTCTTGTTCAACAGATATGTGAAATTCTTTCCTGAATTTTCTTTATTTTATTTAAAGTAATTACACTGGTTAACATGATTTTTGGTTCCAAGAAATAAAAGTTTTTTTTGCTAATTTGATGGTGCTGATTCCAAAAATTACCTTAAATTTTTATGCTTAGCTATTGTTTTTTCTGGACTGAAATTGCTCATTTTTAGAAAAAAAAAAAGATCAATTTATGGTCTTGGCTGATCATAACATTTAGTTATTAAATGTTGTAGAAACCCATTAATTTTCAAATAGGCCAATCAATTTATGTCAGCCACTTGAAACTATAAACTACTTTTATAAGAAAAAAAATGTGTTTTTGAGTCAAAAATTTTAAATTAGCTTTTTTCAATGTATCACCAAAATTCAAATTAACTGATAAACTTTATCAGTTTTACACTGATAAGAGTATTAAGGTTAAATCTTTACATAGCCATCTAGATAAATTTCTGGATAATTGTGGCATTGTGAGTGATAAGCAAGGAGAACGATTTCATCAGGATATCAAAACAATGGAAAAGTACTACCAGTGGTGGTGAGACATGAATGATGTCTGACTACTGCTGGAGTATCAAAAGGGACTTAAATAACATTGAACATGACAAAAAAATCAAGAAAGAAAATTTTTACTATAGTTCTTATGTTCACAAAGTTTTATTTCTGCTGTTTATTAAATGATTTGATGAAAATACTTGTTGGTCTTAGTATATTCAATTGTATTATTTTTAAAGACTAAAGATCTGATTTTTATTGAAAAAATAGTAATTCTCAATAAGTAGACCAATATTTGTTAGTTTAAATATGAAGTGAGAGGCTTCTATAATTTTACTTTGAGAATATTGTCATTGGTCAATATCATATATACAGAAAAGAAATGAAAAAATTTTTTTTTCCAAAAATAGGTATTTCTGTACAGCAAAAACAGTAGCTAACCAAGAAAAAGTAAGATCATTTTCAGATTCAGTACCCTCAAATTAGCTTAAAAAGGTGTTTGGTATCTTGAAACCATTTCAAATTTTTTTTTTTTTTTGTTGACCAGTGTTGTCATTGTTTTCAGTTTAATCAAAATAGTTTAATGAAGCCTATTTTCAAAAGAGGAGCAGAAATAAAGAAAAACTTTTTCAATACCTTCTCATAGATTAAAAACAAGTTTACTTTGGACATTACTTATCAGATGACCTGATATCAATCAAATGCTTTTAAATACTTTGTTAAACAAAATTAAACAAGATGGACTACTACTATATTAGAGTTAAAAAATACTGTCTTCCATACTTGACACAAATGAATGCTTTAGGCAGTTTCTAGCTTTAAATATATTTTTGTGAAATTCTATAAGTCTTGTTCTCAAAGAAAATGTTACAAAAATTTTTTGTGTTTTTCTTTCAATATATTTTCTTTTTATTCACAGGTTTCTTTGAAAGGATTTTGAATTATGGATTGTTATTGGAACAATGTTGTCATTTCAAAGAACATGAAAAATTACTAGCAAATAAAGCCAGTAACTAAGTATCTCTTCAGCCTCTGGATCTGTGTTTTCAAATAGTTTAAAATGTCATGCACTAGCAGAAAATCATATCCTTGTGAACGTGCCTTTTCTCAGACTACCTCTAAAAAGATAACACTGCATTTCCAGATACCTAACACACAAAACATTACAACACGCTGATTTTTATCTATATTCTTTTGTTGCCTGTAAATCTATTCATTAATCTAAAATAGAATATATGCTGATACAATAAAAAGAATACACCAATGTGGAATCTATGAGTACACATTTGCACAGTATATTTATGTAAAAATTCACTTAACAGTTCAAATTGCAAAAAAAAGCCCTTCCCTATTTCAAGTTTGAACTTAAATTCCTGTAATGGTTGAGAATCTGAACTTTCTAGATATTCAGCTATGAAAAGGGATGTTATAACACAATGAAGAGACATCATTTTATGACATTTGCAATGCTGCTTTTCCGAAGGATTCAAAATAACCTATGTTCACCCATGCAGGAGAAAAAGCACGTAATGTTAGCAGGCATGTATTTTAAAAACATTCAACTTTTCAAAATCATATTCGATCACAAACAGCTATATATTTGTGAGGTATGTGGATCATAATTTTCATATAACTTATATTTAAAAATATATTTGAACACATTAAGGATAATCATATTCTTTTGAAGTATATGGAGCTTAATTTACAAGTCTAACATGAGGAGATTAAATGGAACCAAATCATGTATTTGAAAATTTTGTGGACTAAAATTTTCATACGATTGCACATAGGCCAAAAAGAAATTCTTAATCAAAATCTAGTGTTTCATGTGTGTAAAAATTAAAGAAACATGCAAACACAAATTAAGGAAAGGCCATATTCTTGTGAAGTTTGTGGTGCTTCTTTTTCAGGAAGTGGATATCTAAAAGTACACATGAGATCACACACTGCAGAAAAGCCATATTCTTGTTATATATGTGAATCATCATTTTCGCGATATAAACTTTTCAAACAGCATATGCAAAAACACACTGGTGAGAAACCATACCCTTGTGAAATTTGTGGAGCTGGATTTTCAGCAAATGGAAATTTAAAAGTACACATGAGATCACATACTGGAGAAAAACCATATTCTTGTCAGTTATGTGGATCAGCATTTTCAGATAGTACACATTTAAAACGACATATGCGAACGCATACTGGAGAGAAACCCTATGCTTGTGAAGAGTGTGGTGCTGCTTTTTCAGAAAGTGGAAACTTAAAAGTACACATGAGATCACATGCTGGAGAAAAACCATATTCTTGTCAGTTATGTGGATCATCATTTTCACAATGCTCAAATTTAAAACGTCATATGCGAACTCATACTGGAGAGAAACCATATGCTTGTGAAGACTGTGGTGCTGCATATTCAGAAAGTGGAAGTTTAAAAGTACACATGAGATCACATACAGGTGAAAAACCATTTTCTTGTCAAACATGTGGATCAACATTTTTATATAAGTCAACTTTAAAACGACATATGCAAACTCATTCTGCGGGCAAATATTCGTGTGACGTTTGCAGTGAAGTATTTTCAAACAGTGAATCCTTAAAAGTACACATGAAATCACATTCTGGAGAGAAGCCATTTTCTTGTGAGACTTGTGGAGTATCATTTTCACAAAGCTTACTCTTAAAAAATCATATGCGTATACACCATAATGAAAAGACATATTCCTGTGTAGTTTGTGGAACTTCGTTTCCAGAAAGTGAATCTTTAAAAGTTCACATGAAATCACATATTGAAAAAAAGACATACGCTTGTCAGGTATGTGAAGAATCATTTTCATCCATTTCATCTCTAAAAAAGCATATGCCTTTGCACACTGGTGGGAAACCATTCTCATGTGAAGTTTGTGGAGCTGGATTTTCAGCAAACGGAAATTTAAAAGTACACATGAGATCACATACTGGAGAAAAACCATATTCTTGTCAATTATGTGGATCAGCATTTTCAGACAGTACACATTTAAAACGACATATACGCACGCATACTGGTGAGAAACCATATGCTTGTGAAGAGTGTGATGCTGCTTTTTCAGAAAGTGGAAACTTAAAAGTACACATGAGATCACATGCTGGAGAAAAACCATATACTTGCCAGTTATGTGGATCATCATTTTCACAAGGCTCAAATTTAAAACGTCATATACGTACACATACTGGAGAGAAACCATATGCTTGTGAAGACTGTGGTGTTGCTTATTCAGAAAGTGGAAGCTTAAAAATACACCTGAGATCACATACTGGAGAAAAACCACATTCTTGTGAGTTATGTGGATCATCATTTTCACTTAAGTCAACTTTAACACGACATATGCAAACTCATTCTGAAGACAAATATCCTTGTGAAATTTGTGGTGCTGTGTTTTTGGTAAGAGAATCTTTAAAAATCCACATGAGATCACATACTGATGAAGATAATTATTTTCATGCCGTTCAACTTTAAAAAACCAAATTGAAACTCTTACAGGAGGGAGACTGCTTAAGTTTAATGTGTTTGAAGATGCATTTGCACAAACTGAAATTTAAAGAAATATGCAATCACATCTTGACGAGAAACCCTATTCCTGTAATGTTTGTGCATCTGCCTCTTCTGAGGGTTCAGATCTAAAGAAATATATGCAAATACGCTAAAGGTAGTATTATGGTGTTAATTTTTGTGTACTATGCTATTAGTCTGGTCAATCGTTTCCACTCCACATTTCATTTTACCATATGTTTTGTGTTTTCTAAAAATTTTCTAATATAGGTCTTAAGAAAATGTTTGTATATTTATTTTATTTGTTTTGTATATCTAAACTTATTTATAAATGGAACTTTGTGTGTGTGTGTGTCCCCATTACCTATAGACTCCAAAACGGCTGAACCGATTTTCTTGAAAATTTACGCAGTTGTACTATAAGCGTCTGTGAGTGTTCTTAGTTAGGTTTTGTGTTGAGTTATGCCCGATAAATATTGGTAATCGAAAAAATCAGGTTATAGAAGGAGTGGTTCGATTTTAATCAAATTTGATACACTCATAGACGAAGACATAAGAAACGATATTCAGAAGTTTCAAGGTTGCAGTTTTTACAATAGTGCAGAAAATCGATAATATATATATATATATAAGGCAAGATGTTTGTGTGTGTGTCTGTTTATCTGTCTGTATGTCCTTTATACAAATCCACAATTTTTATCTGATTCTCACCAAATTTCACACAAATATTCTTTAGGCTGAGTCTGAGCTCCAGGACCATGGATTAGTTTTAAAGCTTTCATTACACCCGAGCAACGCCGGGCTATACTGCTAGTTTATCTTAATTTTACTCATTTTTCCACTTTGTTGTAATATTATCTTTGTTCAAAATAGCCAAGAATTAGGAAAGCTATAGAGAGAGTATCAAAGAAATAGAAGACTAGGTAGGGAGAACATAGAAGATGAGATTATTGATTAAATACTCATACATAGAACAGGAAAACTTGAGTCAATTAACTACTCCTCAGATTCCACTCAAATGTGACTACTTGCCATATTCATAAGTAGGAGCAGTCCATTGTCACAGTAGTAGGAAAGAGAAGTACATATGTTGAGTTCTACTCTACAACACCCTTATAGAACATATACTCTCCTGGTTTAACATAGCTTCTGTACTAAAATGTAAACATGGTATACAGCTAATGAAAAATCTCTACACAGGTCATATATCAGAAAATCGGTGCTGCCATTCGTAAAATATTTGAATTAGTTTTCTGGATGCCCCCAAATTTTTGCTTAGCTACATGACCACAAGATTTTTTGTTTTTTTAAGTTATGACATTCTTAAAAGAAAAAAGAAAAAAATGTATTATTGTTGAAGTAATCCATAAACAGGTTAATGATATTTTGTAAATGCTAAAAATTTCTTTATGAAATTTATAGTTTTAGTATTTTAAATTGAATATGAAATAATAGGAATTTCTGGAATCAAAAGTTATCATCATTTACATTTGTGTAAAGATCCTCATCTTTGTTGTTACTATCATCTAATCACCTTCTGTTTGAATTTCTGAGAAGGGGTTATCATTATTATTATTTACATTTTATACAAAAATCCTCATTTTTTTTTTCTTAAATGTATCTAATTTAGGACATATGAAAGTATGTATTTTTGTTTTACTTTATAAATTTACTGATTCTTATTCTTCATTTAAGAATGTACCCTTCGTGGATTAATATAGATTCTGCACTACAAGTATACACTGTATCAAGCCAGTTAAAATAATTGGCCAAGCACCCATCATTTCTTTGAATACTGTTGCATAAAAAAAGATATATATACACACATGGTTTAAATTCTTGCCAGCAAGTTGAGAAGTATTTTTATATCAACCATGATATTGTCAATCAGTCAGTTAAGTGCCAAACGTGATACACGCTTGTGCGATCATGTCTCGAAAGAGACATGACTGACTGGGCAGAAGATTATCCCGCAGTAAGTTGCCATTGCTTTCTGCGGTGACTGGTTGATGACCAAGGCTATAGAACCCAATCTGTCCTATTATTTAACCCATAACTGGAGGGAAGAGACGGATTAATACCTTTCCCAAGGGTATTTGCACATAAGTGAATGCAAGGAATTCAACTGGAATTCGAACTCGGCTCCCCAATTTCTCGTTCCGAGCCGATATCCACTGCACCACAATGCATATCCATGATATTGTACATTTCCAATTTCTGAAATAAGTAAATTTTGAACTCTGGTTGTTAGTACAGATCTCTTAAAATTGGTACTGCCAGGTTAAGAAGTTTGAAATTATTATTCTGAAATGTAACTGGATGCACAAATATTTTTAGTTTACTTCAAAGTTAGAAATTTTCCATTTTTTTTTTCATAAAAAGGAAACGAATTAACTTAGGATCCCTAAGTGTTTAAAGAAGTTTTTATTGATATGAAAACTGTCCTGATCTGTATAAACAGTTTATTCAATCCAAACAACATCCAAAATACTTATTACCACATCCAGAACTATTATGGATAGGATCAGAACCAAAAATATCAATAACAATAATAATTTTGATACAGGTAGATATAAAATATCAGAACTGCTCCTCATAATACATTGGAAAAACTTGTAGAAATTTAAAAAAAAAACCTACCTATAAACAGAAAAGTGATCTTATACACAACAATTTATCAAATGCTTTAGAAATAAATTCAACCACAACTTTGATCTAAAGAATGCCATGTTTATCAAAAGAGAAAGTAATTCACTTAGAAGAAAAATTCTCAAGAGTAATGTTATTGAATCTTATCAAAATATAAAAAATGCCCTCTATGTTTTCCAATATCTCTTTCCTGAAAGACCTATTACTTTCCTAAGCCAATATACATGACTATAAGAATGTTAAAAATTAAAAGAAAATGTTTAAATTTGTAGCCTCATGTTATTTAAAATACATAACGCATAAATTTAATCCCAAACTAAAATAAGTTAATTACTAATTTGCATTTTAAAAAAATTCAAGAATTTAAAATTTATGAAAGACTGACAACATTTTTGCTCTTATATATAAATACTTGTTACAAAATAAATTCCTTGCATTTGCCTTGATAAAAAATTCCTCGGGGAATTAAATCTGTTGGCTAAGATAAGTTTTCCTTTTCATATCTTTATTCATATGGTCCTTTTACAGATATATGCTAGCTGAAATTTTTACACGTAACATGTATCTACAAAGATGTAGTTATTTGTGTAAATTATTGCAGGTGAATTAAGTTGAATGAATGAAATATGTAGATGTATGAGTATTTTGACTACATACATCTTATGATAAGTCATCAGTGGAGAACATCAGAATAATTCATCCATTTTGAGAGAATTCAAGCTTTTTTATTTGTATAACTATGTTACCAAAACTGTGATACTATTGACCCCCATGTAATAAGGAAAAAGGTGGTCTTATCACAAGCTCAAGTGTTTCTGTTTGATAGACCAGTAAATGGTTTCTTTTGAATTTTGGCTGTTTAAAAGAATAAAAGAAAACAGTTATGCGATACTATGAACACCCACATAGAAAGGGAAGAGATGGTTTTATCTTGATTTCAAGTGTTTCTGTTTGATAGACCAGCAGATGGTTATATTTTAGGTTCAGCCTTTTAAGCAGCTTCTGCTTTGACCGAAGGGAAACAGAAAGTAAAAGAGTGGATGGGGGTCTGAGATCTAGTATTGACAAAGTCGGAAATAGAACATATCCGGGTGCTGGTCTATATTAATAGTCATGCTTAAGATCGAGAAGAGTCCCAGTCTGCCCTTGGTGGGAGACAGACATGTCCATCACACAGTTCCAAATTCTGCATTCCTAGGGCCAGCCACCATGTCAGAATGAGTAGGTGGGTGAGACATTGGTAGCGGGAGGAGTTGGCATAGCAGAAGTTATCCCAAGTATCACACATCTACCCATTTGGAAGAGCAGGCAAAGTCTTAAATAAAACATCTAGATGCAACATGCAAAATGGTTCATGTTCTTATTTCTAAATGTGGCATTTGTTGATTGTTCTGATTCATTTTCTATGGGTTATCAACCAGTTGCAGGTTGTTTAAAGCCAGAAAATATTTTTAGATTGTAAGAATGTTTTTCATGATGATAATGGTTTAGGGATACAAATACTATTAATTAACCCATAGCTAGTAGGACAAAGGTGGATTCATACCTTTGCATCTAAGGGAATATAATGAACCCAAGGGGAATCGGAACTTGGCTCCCCAATTAACAATTTCTAGCCATTATCCATGACACCACTTCAGATCCAAGTTTGCAGCATCTGGTGTTCCCAATCAATCACCCATCTAGAAACGAACCAGGTTTGATTATTGCTTAACTTCAGTGAACTAGTGTTTCAGTGTGATATAAGTGTAATCATTGGCAGGTCAGTGAAAAGCATGAGTGAGGGCTATGTTCTATGTTTATGTAACAATTACAATTATTTGAAACAAGTATTGTTTCTGTTAAGCTTGTGGAAATATGATTTCATCACCTTGCAATGCTGAATTTTTGTAAGTCTTTGGTATGATGATAAACTACATTGATCAGGAGATTTGAGGTTTTGAAGAGCAGGGAACCACCTCTCAAGTGTGTTTTAAATGTGTACTGTCTGAAAATGCTCTTAATTGCTGTTGTTCCCAGGTCTACCCTTACTCAGGATGGTAGCACCTGTTTGGGATTTCACATATGGGTAAATATTGAACCTCAAAACAGAAACAAAACATTATGAAAGTATAAAAATATATTTTTATCATAAAAATGCCAGCAATACCTGTTTCTAGTTTATCTGTAGTAGAAGGCATACAATTGCATTCAAAATATATTTAGTTGAAGCAATAAAATTGTGTTCAAAATATTTAGATTTCAGCATTAAATAACCTGTTTTTGTCATATGGGCTCTGGCTGTTGAAATGAGCTCTTTTTTAATAAAAGAATTGGAGTTAAAATGGTACTCCAGTCAGCACAAAACACATTTTCAACCTTTAAAAATTAAAATGCAACTAAAACTTTCATTGAAGCTAACTCAAGATTTGTATAGGAGTACATGCTTTAACACAACTGAGAAATCTTAAAAAATTAATGGAGTGAAAAATTGTGGTGGAGAAGTCAAATGAACAGGAACTATATGCTGGCACAATAACAATTCTAGTGAGAACAATGTAAGAGTGTTTGAAAACTACTTTAAGAAGAGGAGGCTGCATTATAAATATAGTGTTTCTAAGACATCAACAGAAAATGGAGTAGCTGAAAGAATGAACATTGGTGGAAACCATACTAGCAGGGCTGGATTATCCTTTATGCTAGTATAGGCTATAACATAAGACCCCCATTCCAAGCTTTTTATAAAGCAATAATTTTAATTTTCTAAGGGGTATAACTTCTAAATAGTTTCATAAACTGAAATGATATTAATGTGACAAACTCTTTTTTTTTTTTATTATAATGCTGGTTTAAAATTTTTTTTTACCAAGGTTGTGTTGAATGTTTGCTAATTTGGTTTGCAATAAATAGTAAAATAGTGGGATTTCTTAAAGAATGTTTTCATTGACAAACAAAAAATAACTATTGTTTATTTAAAATATTTGCAATGTACCTCAAGCTATGTAAATGTTGCTAAAATATATTGTGGCTAAAAGTATTGAAGATGAGTGTAGGCAGAGTTACAGGGTGGCTCTAAGAGTGGAGTGTAATTTCATTATTAATTTAAGGGCCCAGACGGTCATAAACCAGCCCCGCATACAAGCTATGTTGTCTGATTTGAAACTGCCTGAAAAATTTTACATGGCTCCTTAAATAAAATTAACCACTTGTTTTAAATTAAACAAATGTCTTTGTTTTTATTTTACTACATTTGTCCTGTTACTTGGAGTATGGAATTGAAAATCTACTTTTATTAAAACAAAGTATGACTTTTACTTTATTATTTATGATCTGTTGAATTTTTATTTTGCAAATTCCTATCAGTAACAATATTAAGAGCTTTAGCATCAAAATGTTGTAAATTAGAATCTTTGGATTTTCTTGATATTCCTTTAAAAATCTTGGCAAATCAAGAAAAGAAATTGTAATTTTCAAATAAGTTGATGAACTTTCAGTTTGTCAGAATAAGTTTACATTACAATCAAGGTGATCCTGGAGGTGCATATTTGATAACAACTCGAAATGTTATTGAAAAAACTAAACTATTTCTTAGATTAAGTGTTGATGTCAAAGAATACAACTTTGATCCAAGCCATAATTGCTGAAAATGTGGACATTTGATAACTTACCACACTTTGAAAGTAGGATCCCTAAAGATATTAAAATGTCACTTTTGTAAATGGCAGGCTGTCTTACAAGAAAAGATTGCATCACAGAAGAGGAAATATTTAATATTAGTTCTTATTTTCATAAAGATGAACATTTTTGGAAAAAATAGATTGTGAAAATTGAAATATTCCATTGCATACCACAGAGATACCAGATATTTTATAATTGTCAGTCCCCTTCACTTTTTACATAACTTCCCATAAAATTATTCTCTTAATTTTGTGTTCTTATTAATGTAAATTAGTTTTATGTATATTGGTTATATTTATTATTGTATCACAGCAAAGTATTTTCTTCATCTTCAGCAAAATATAACAAAATCCAGAAATTTTGTAAATATTATCAAAATTATTGTTTCGCTGAAATTCATATTTTTGTAAAGCATTTCCAAACTTTGTTGATACCCAATTCTGTTAAATGTTGAAATTTTTTTTTTTTTTTTAATCATATCACCCTGAGCAAGGCGGTAATGCCACGGATGTGCAGGGGGCTACATAGGAGTGAAAAGATTGGAAAAGAGAAAACCGGAAACTGCATCCTAAACAGGAAACAAGGGATGAGCCTCTTCACCTGTTCAATAGACATGGGTAGAGTGTGAACCGGGTGATAGTTTAGTCTATCTACTCCAATTGAAAGAAAAAAAAAAAGTGAGAATATTGGAAAAGAGAAAAGAGAAAACTGGAAACCACATCCTAAACAGGAATCAAGAGATGAGCCTCTTCACCTGTTCAATAGACATGGGTGGAGTGTGAACCGGGCGATAGTTTAGTCTATCTAATCCAATTGAAAAAAAAAGTGAGAAGATTGGAAAAGAAAAAACCGGAAACCACATCCTAAACAGGAAACAAGGGATGAGCCTCTTCACCTGTTCAAATATCTTTGATTGTAGCATACAGTTTTCTGTAATCAGTTAGCATAAACAAATGAACTCATTATTTTTGCAATATCATCTAAAAATGTCTAATTTATGGTGAATAAAGTGATTTTTGCACATTTTGTTATTTTATGGTATTTTTGTTCTTTGTACATTTGCATTTATAGAAATAAGTCAATAATTGTAAGAATCTTTCTAATATTATATATAGTTGCTAATTTACTAATTACTGGGCGTTGCTAAAAAATGTGCTTAGTAATTATTATTTTATACTAATTTAGGTTTCCACATGACACCTCCCCCCGTCCCCCAGTTGTGGAGCTTAGTTGCATGGTTGCCAGGCCTGGTATAAGGATCACCTTGATTCTTTCCATTCATAGAGGGAATTATTTGGTTTCACTGAACATTTTGGAGAGTTATCAAAAGCATTAACAGTAATGATAAAAAAATGTTTATAATGAAATTTATAGGAACTAAAATTTATAGGAACTAAAATTTCCCTCTTGCAATGTTAGATTCAGAATTTTCTTAGATACAAAGTTGGATGTTGTTAATTTAAATAACCATTTTAAATGGGCATGCAATTTCATTAAATTGAAGATTAGCACTGATGTGATAGTTTGGTCCATGAATGTTATTTTACAGAGAGTTTATCTATAAAACGTAATTGAAGAAAATGTCGTAAGGATCTTTTTATTTTCATTTTTAAGTACTCAGTAATCTAAAAAATTTAGGAAAATATTCTCTGTAACCTAATGTTTTATTGAATTTTAGAAATGTTGACTTTAAATTTACTATAGTTATCGTTCTTATTTTCTGATAGTGTCAAGTATGGTCACCCATGCATACAAAAATTAGCACATTTATGCACATACAAAAAAAAAAATTTTTTAAATATTGGTATTTGATGTTTATCTATTTATGATTAGTAAATATAGTTTTTACTTAATATTATCTAAAAGGTTGAAATTAATACAGAATTTTAAATTATTTAAAACAATAAATTTTTTAATTAAAATTTTAAAAAATTGAAAGTTGTAAAAAATTCATTACTCAACAAAAGAAAAATCTTTTTAAAGACAATAGTGTTCTTAATATATCTTATTTATAAATGCAATCAAAAGCTGTTCTAATTAAATACTGTCAGTTTTATTGAATTCTTTATTTTATGATTCAAATCAGATTTTTGATAAATGGTGTTTCTGTTTGACAAAAACAAACGGATGATTTAAATTCTCTGAGGAGTCCTGCTTTTAACTGAAATAAATATAAAGAAATTGAAATTTTAATTTCTCAAAACTTCATAAAATTAAGTAAGTAGTGGTAACAGAGGTAAAAAAATTTCCCGTATAAGTACACATATAAAATTTCCCATATAAGTACACACATAAAAAAATAAGAACAAAATGATTGATCAAATGTTTTTATTGCTCACCAAAAAATACTCCAACTAGTAACAGATGTTCACAGTAATTCCATTTCAATTAGTATATTTTTAAAAGTTCTTATTTTGGACTTTTACGAAGGATAGGTTATTAACCCTGGAACACTAACCATCAATTAAAATTACACCCCTACTAACCATGGGTATATCATACCCAATTTTTGAAAATATCTAAAAAATATTAAATATAAATATTTATTTGAAATATTTTATATACAGGCACTTCAAAATTTGTACTTTGAGTTAACATTAATGTTACATTCTCTAACAAAAAGTAAGATCGTACCCTGCTTTGATAAACGGAAGTGATCTTCAGCAGTTCCAGTCTTGAAATGACAAAATACACTACCACGCAAGTGGCTCCATGCATCACTTCCGTCTACTTGATCACTGAAGTGTGACCGCTGAATCAATTTAGCGGCCAATCGCAAAATCTCCCGTGGGACAAAAAGGGACTGCTCGTCGAGCCACTCCGAAAACATAAAAAGGGGAAGAAATGAAAATCAGGCAGTCTTCCTCCTTCTCCCGCTAAGGGAGATTCATGCTGCTGCTATCAACAGGCTTTCGACGCCCTACCACGATGCTTCAAACCTAAGTTGAACTTAAATTAAGTGTATCGTTCTGTTGTGATATTACTTATAATCGCTTGTATGAACTCCTTGAACTACGTTCGTTGATATATTGCTGTAAACTGTATTAATTTGTATGAACTCTTAAACTTCTTCGTCTTCCACTTGTTACTGCCTTCGTCTTTCGAACACCGAAGAGAAATAAATATTTTATGTGTATATTTCTCGCAAAGAATTGTCATTATATTTCATTGCCGAGTTGTCTGAATCTGCTTTGCAACCATACATATTTCACTGTTTAGATATATAACATTAATAGGAACTGAAAAACATTATTTAGGTAAGAAAATCAGGTGCTGAAAATTGTAATTAAAATGGCGTCATTTGCATGTGCGTTGTGGTGCAGTGGATATTGATTCGGAACGACAAATTGGGGTGCTGAGTTAAAATTCTAGTTGAATACCTTGCACTCACTTATGCACAAATACCCTTGGGAAAGGTATTAATCTATCTCTTCCCTCCAGTTATGGGTTAAATAATAAGACAGATTGGGTTCTATAGCCTTGGCTGGCAACCAGTCTACTGCAGAAAGCAATGACAACCTACAGTGGGATAATCTTCTGCCCAGCCAGTCATGTCTCTTTCGAGACATGATTGCCCAAAGCATGTATCATGTATGGCACTTAACTGACTGACTATATACCCATGGTTAGTGTTCTCGGGTTAACGAACTAAGTAAATTTTTTAAAAAGTGCTCACAAAGAGGTATTGTAATTATTTGCCCTATTCAGACTGTTGTCCTCATCTTTGTTGCAATTCATGATGTTGTACACTCCAACCTTCTTCAGGTGATTGGAATTTTGAACTGAACCCTTTATTTTGTTCTCCAGAGTAGATTATTCTAGTTTCATTGGTCATGCCTCTTCCAGATGTATCAGTTATCGCCATTTTAACTCAATTCTCTAAGTTTTGGTTTCTCTACTGTATCCAGGTATTGAACTCACAACTTTTTAGATCAAGTCACTTGATTCAACCAATGTTTTTATCCACTGGAGACAAAGTAAAATGCTTTTCACAGACAACACCTTTCGGCTCTATGTGTTATGTAGGTATTTTTGGGTTGAGATGAAAGACAAACATGTATATATGCAATTTTATTTTATTTTTTGAGATAATAATGGTTTAAGGATACAAGCTTGACATGTGGGTGGGGGAGTAGTAGATTCATACCCTTCCCAAGAGTATTTACATGTAACTAAATATAATGAACCTAACTGGAATTGGAACTCAGGTCTCTGTTTAACAATTCTGAGACATTATTTCTTATGCCATCTGCACATCCGAGCTTATAGCACCTGGTATTCACAAGCGGTTATGCATCTAAGTACTGACTAGGCTCAATGTTGCTTAACTTCGGTGATCATATGGAAATCACTGTTTGAACATAATGTGTCCATAAGCCTTGTGAAAACTAGAGGTGAATTCAATATGTCCTACAATATACTCTCTGTAGATATTTTTCTGTAGAACTACATTTCCGTCATCTCAAGTCATTTCTTCACCTGTGAGGAGATTGTTGAGCATTCACTACTATACACGAGGACTGGTATTATATAACAGTTTGGTACTGTTTTTTTTTTTAACAAATTTTTTTCTTTCTTATAATCCTTTGCTTCACTTTTGGAAGGCATTTTTCATTATTCCAAGGTGCTTGTACAATAAAGGAACATGAATAGTATCAAATCTGAGGAATAAATGACAATATAATGAACACATTGTTCATAGGCTCTGTTCAGCCTTCTAGGTTGCATGCATATTTTGAATTTTCAATTTAATAAAAATAAATAGCCAATGGGATCGGCTCTCACTGACGAATGAACACAGGCTTCTAGATCCTACACGAGCACATATAAGCCAAATGTTCATTCAACTTAGCAGAAGAACTGACAGCAGTCGTCCTCTCTCATCAGAAGAACAAAAGACTCCCTTTGATTTTGTCTTCCAACTCCACTTTGTTTCTTTCTCACTTGAAGACTATTAATGTTCATTTCATTAGTCAAAGTGAAAAACTTTCTAACTTTAATTTCACGATAAGTAATTACGGTTATAATTTGTGTATCTTACATTTAAATAAATATTGTTTTTATTTGAACAATGCAACATCTTTCCTTTCAATTTTTCTATTCAAACAGTGACCAAACACACTTTCAAATATTAGTGTTTCATTTTCATCTTCTATTAAAACTCTTCCCAGATATTTAGATTATTGTACTTGTTTGATTTTAGTGTCTGTAGTTTGTAATTTGCATGTCGAGCTGTTAAAAGCTGTGAACAGACTGTCACATAGATTTGGGGTTTTGTTAAAAAATAGCTTGTGGTGGGTTCTGTAATGCATTTATATACACTGGGGTTTTACTTCTTATATTATAAAGGCAATCTACTCCATCAATAAAGATAGAATGAATAATTGAGAAAGTCCACATCTTTCAATTTTGTTATAAATCCAATGTCAAAACCTACCTCCCTGTTTAAGCACAACTGAAGGGAGTTCAAATTTAATATCTAGATAGAGGCCTGTTTAGCTTAATATCAAGCCCCCAAACAAAATTTAGTAGGAAGTTTCAACAACCACAAAATAAATGAATTTATCCCATACATGAATTTTATGGTAAATTTTCGTTGTAAGTCCCGACGCTTTTCCCCTTCAAATTTATCCAAAATAGCATTATCTCTGTGCAAATGTATATGCTGAACTCAAATCAACTGTTAGTTATTGAAGAAACTTACCTTTTTTTATCTAAATGTCCATAAAAGATTGAACTATATCTTGCACTTTTTCTCTCCCGCAACTCTCACAAAGTCAAGTAATTAACTGCAGAATGACGTACCGCGTATGTGAACGAATTTTGGCAGATTTTTGGTCGATTTTTCTTCATTTACTGATATTTCCAGCAATGAAAGTAATGCGCTATTGTATTGCTACGCTTATTACTCTCATAACAGGAAGTACATCGCCGGAAGTTTCAGTAAAGGAAGAAAATCGACCAAAATTCGACAGAAATTTGTCGCCTATGTAGAACGTCATTCTGCAGTTAATTACATGAATTCGTGAGAGTTACGAGAGAGAAAAAGTACGAGATCTAGTTCTTTTTTTATGGACTTTCAAAGCAAAAAAGGTAAGTTTCTTCAATAACTAATTGTTGATTTAAGTTCAGCATATACATTTGCACAGAAATAATGCTATTTTGGATAAATTTGAAGGGGGAAAAGCCGTCAGCACCTAAAATGAACATTTACCAATTTTATATAGGTTTGTATACAGAACTAAGTATAACATAGCCCCAAAAAAGTAAAGAAAACACATTTCAGCACACTAATAACCTTCTACTGTGAGTGAGAATATGGCTGATAGTATATATCTTTGAAAAACATGTAATGATATTAAGTTGCCAGATTGTTACAGGAAACTTCAGTTTGCAGTGATGTCTTATTTGCCAAAGAAACTCTCAGTTAACCTTCAGATCACGAAACTGTTGAATTGGTCGAGAAAATAAACAAACAAAAGCATGAAATAAAACAAGATAAAAATATTCATTCTATTGGGAACATTTTTGATGTAAAGAAGATTTTGAGGAATGTTGTTATATGGTTGGCCACTCATATCCCATGATGCCTGTCTACTAAGATGGCTAGCTAATACTCATTTCAGACGCCTGCTCAGTTCAACACCCAAAGAGCCCATGTGTGGTTTATGACATGCTGAGCAGACTTTAGTTACAGTTTCTGGGAGAGAGTGCATTATCTAGTGTGAACAACAGTCTAAACAAAGCCAGAATGCTCAAACCTTCGGTCACAATGATTTGTGACTTTGTGCTAGCACAACCATCAATGGCTTTCAAAGGGTTCTCTCTACTCAATAAGGCTTAAGTCAATCTTTAGTATTGTTTTTAGACACTTTTCAAAGGTGCTGTACACTGGGATTACCTCTTCTACACTAATAACATCAAGAAGTCATCTTTCTGACAACTCAACCATAGTGAGATTCGAACCTGGGCTTCATGGTCAGAAAGAGAATGTTGTAATCACTCAGCCATGCTCTGTAAATAATTAAGGAAAAGTTAAATTACTGATGAATTAGCAAATGTGTGATGTGTATACTCTCAGCTGTTTGTGTCTATTGCACAGAGCGCTAACATTAGTGTCCCTTCCATATGTTGGTCTGCAATGAAAGAGAGCTAGTATTTTCTGGTTCATGCAGTTTTTTCTTTTATGCATACCCCAAAAAATTGAAAAGGAATTACTTCTGCTGATAGGGTTTTTTTTTACACGTCTTTATCTAACTGGATGCATTTCAAAATCGTATTGAATAATCACAAGTAATCTTTTTTTTAAATAAAAATTAAATATAATTTTCTTTTTGTCAAATCTGAAAGAAAATAATGTTTGAGTTATACAACAAGCACTAATTCTTTAAAAAATTTTTTTTTTGTGTTTTATTTAATTATTTTTTGCTAAAATGGGTTTCCCTTACATGCACACTTTATACTGCATGAATTTTTTACTTAAATAATATCGTCAGAGATTTGTCTTTATTATTCTTTAACTAAAAAAAGTTGTTGAAAAACTGAAAAAGTACACACGAAATACTGAAAAAGGTGGCAGGGTTCTGAAACATTAATTTTTCTTTTTTCATAAAATAACTTTTAGAATACATTCATTATATTGAATAATAACTAAAAATTCCGTTTGAATCGGATAATTTCCTGATTTTTGGAAAATGTTTTAAAACAGAGAGTGTAGTGACGTTTTGCTTTCCTTTCATAAAGTAAAAAAAGATCATCGATTGCGGTGCCTATTTTTCAAATATTCCTTCGAACCTATATTGGGAATTACTGAGCGACCATGAGATGGTTGTGACGCATTTTGTTCAATATGAGGATAGGTTAGGAAAATTGAAATTACCATCACTGAAATATAGAAGACTGAGGGGGGGACTTGATAAATGTTTTCAAGATATTCCATTCTACTGACCACACTAATAAGAATTTATTCACTATGTCTGACTATTCTAGAACACGTAACAACGAATTAAAAATAATAACCCAGCACAGTAGAACTAATATTAGACAAAACTTTTTTTGTAACAGAGTCACAAAATATTGGAATGCACTACCATCACACATAAAATTGGCAAAAACTCTTACGGAATTTAAAAGCCTTATTGAAAAGGATAAGAGTAAGACACTATTAAAATTAAAATATGAGTTTGATTAGAGATGGAAATAATTTATTTTCTCTCCATCTCGGCCATGCCACAACGCTAAGAGAGGGGAGAGGGGATTTAAGAAGGGACACACGAGAGGCTGTGAGGCCTAGAAGTCCTAACCTACCTAACCTAACCTAACCTAACGTATGGATAAACTGTACTACCATTAGAAACCAATGTCAGTCAGTTAAGTGCCATGCGCGATACACGCTTGGGCGATCATGTCTCGAAAGAGACATGACTGACTGGGCATATGATTATCTCACAGTAGGTTGCCATTGCTTTCTGCGGTAGACTGGTTGCCGACCAAGGCTATAGAACCCAATCTGTCCTATTATTTAACCCATAACTGGAGGAAAGAGACGGATTAATACCTTTCCCAAGGGTATTTGCGCGTAAGTGATGCAAGGAATTCAACTGGAATTCGAACTCGGTTCCCCTGATTTCTCGTTCCGAGCCGATATCCACTGCGCCACAACGGACATCCTCATCTTTAATATTTTCTTTGAAGACAAATCGGTTCTTTCTTAGCCTTAGATGCGTATTGATATTCCAACGGTGTTAGAGATCTGTATTTAACTTGGATAAAAGCCATACATTTTAAATTAAAATGCTGTTTCGTGTTTTTCTCTTTTTTTTTTTTTTCAGGTAGGAATTATTTTTTCTAGTAATTTTTCTTTCTTTTAGTGAAATTTTAAAATACACAATGCTACTGGATATAATATTCCTCCCCACTGTTTTTATTGATAATCTTTATAGAAAAGAAGTTCCATGCTAAGTTTTTTTTCTCGCTTCTTGTGGAACTCTTCTTCCATCTCCATGCTTTCTAACCAATTTTGATCTTGAAAAATTTTTAAATCAATGCAGTGTCAATCGTTATTTTCTCTTCTTCTTGATTACCCTTCTGTTGTTCTCGTTCCTTAATGTTTCTCTCATTTTTTTTTCTTTCACACTCAATAACCCCCATATGCTTTTGTCTTCGTGGCATTTATTACCTTGCATGGGGTGAAATGATTTAAAAATCATGATGTACCTTTTCCACAAATCTCAATAAATTATTGAAAATACATGAAAACAGTTTTAAGTCAAGTGAGTTAATTTTTAAAAAATGTCTTCGCTTCAATTGAAGGAGCGAAGATGTTATTTTTTAAAACTATTTTTTTAATTTGTCACTCAGTGAAGAAATTCTCCGTTTTTTTAAGGTGCTGCCACGAACTTTCTTAAAACAAACAAACAAAAAACATAAAACGCATTTTAAATAAATTAAAAATACCTTCCTTGAACTAAAAAATTTCGGTTCTTTTTGAAAGATCATAAATATCCTGAAAAAGATAATCGGAATTAAAAGAAAAAATAATTTCCGTATACTTTTTTTTTAGGCATTTTAAAAACTTCGCCATTGTACGAAAAATATTAATTTGTAACTAAGTGCTGAAGTTTACATTAAAATCCGACAATATTTAACATTTTTTTGCAAGAATTTCCAGACCAATGTGCTTTTTCTTTTCACCTAAAAAAAAACGCTAAAAAATATCTTAAATCATTTTTAATCCTTAGTACAAGAAAAACAAAATTTTTAAAAAAACAAAATTCCAAACATTCCAAAAAGGATAAAAAAATAATTTCATAAGCAAAAAATTCTTATAGCATAAAAATATTTGACAATGAAACTTTATTAAGTTTTACGGCATATGGTACGTTAATTTTTTTAGGGAATCGGTGGAATTAATTTTTAAAGTTTGAAAGTTTTCTGAGTATTATCGGCGTTTACATTGTATTTTTCATCTAGTTTTAATGCAATTATCTTCTCCTTAGACTTCCCAAATATCAGGCTGTCTTATTGACAGAATCAGAATTCAAAAAACTAAAAAAAATATTCTCCATGTTAAAAAAAAAATGTACTTCTGTGATATTTAAACTGAAAGTAAGTAATATTTTATTTTCATTCAGATTAATCAAACTTTAGATATAGTATCAGAAAAAGTATATTTTATTTTCAAAAGGTTTATAAAGAGAATTGTGTTGACAGATTTGTCAATATGGCTGATTTTAGCAGTTTCCAAAAGATAATTCCAATTTAAATTTATTTTGATATGCAACAAAGTATTTTTCTCATTGCAAGTATTAAAATTAATCCATTAGCTTAAAACAAACATAAAAGCTTCAAGAGAGATTTTTCATTTTTAAAATGCATTTTAAACTTCAGGTATCTCCCCCGTCTCTTTTATGTAGTCAGACTTACCCCCTTGTGTCTTAGTGGTATCATTGCCTTGCTTGGGGTGAAAGTAAGTGAACTTTTAAGCAAATTATTTGCTATGTTAAAATTTAGTTAGTTTTCTTTCTCTTAACTTAAAAGATTTAACACATTGTTTGTCTGGCTTGTTATCTCAGTTTCTTATAACCTGAAATCTTTTTCTGCTTCCAAAAGAGCATTCAGTGTTTCTTAATAATGTACTGTCTTGATTAATAGTTTCTGATATCAGTTGCTAAAACTGATTCCAAGCCAACACAAAATCAGGGTTCATTTTGATATTAGGTTTCACTATCACCACTTTGCTTGCACTTTAGCTTGTAAATCAAAGATAGATTTTACGTCAAATTGTATGACTAAAAGTCAGTGTTAACTTTGTCATTATGCGTACATTGTTAATTGAAACATCATTCTTATTTATTTATTTTTTTCTTTTACTTTAAAACGTTTTTTAAAAATTATCAAAGAAATAAGCACCATTTTTATAAAAAGGAAAGGTTACATGGCAGGGGAGGCAACTGTGTATACATGCAATTTTCATTTGCCACCAGAGCGGAAAAAAAAAAAAAATAATGAAAAAAAGCAATAAAACTTAATTTTATGGTCAATTTTTTTCCACCAGTTAATAGCAGAAAGAATGAAAAAAAAAATCTGAGATATATATTTTAAGTAGACTGATATATTTGTACTTAAAAATATTTACTTTCCATAAACACACTTACAATAAAATATTGTATTTTAGGGGCCTGAAGATGCAGTATTCTTCCAGAATTCACGTAATTATGGAATTTTAATGAAACATTTACTGTTAATATAAATTTTTTTTTTTTTTTTTTTCATAAAAATTTATTGAAATTATTTTCAATATAATCTTCCCCTTTCCATTTAATGATTTTCAATTGTGTATCAAGTTATGCTACATTGGGATTTACAAATTTTAAAGATAAGACCTTGAAAAATACAGGGTGTCCATAAAGTCCCTGTAGCATTACAAGTATTTATTGCTCAGAAGCTATATGGCAGACTTTTGCAGTTTTTTGTAAAATGTACATCATCTCAAGTTTACACTCCCAGCTTTGACTCCATTCCACATGTGCACTTCTAGTTGCCCTCACAATATCAAGACGATATTCCATCTCCCTTCATACACACTGCAGCATATCAACGTCAGCTGTCTGGGCAACTTAAACAATGAGTCTACAAAGTGTGTTTGGTAGACACAATCCTTAATGTCCCCTCAAAAAAAAAAAAATCCAAGTGGGTAAGATCAGGAGAGCAAGGTGGTCATGCAATTGGTACATGACAGCCAATCCATCTTCCAGGGAAATGTGCATCCAGAAGTGTCCTAACATTATTAGACCAATGTGCAGGTGCTCTGTCTTGCCAAAACAGTATGTTTTACAAAAACCTGCAATATTCTATGTCATATGGCTTCTGAGCAATAAATACTTGCAATGGTAGTGGGATTTTGTAAATTTGGAACACTGAAAAAAAAGTTGATATGGATGGCTTGGTCTGGAATTTTTACAAAAACATACTCTTTTTTCAAATGAATATTCTAGGTCTGTTGTTCACAATGAAAAAAGTTTTTTTGTAATTTTCTATAATTTGATATTTTTAAAATTCTCTATTCTTTCCATTATAGAATTTTGTTATTAAGAACTTAATGTCTTTTTATGAATACAAAGATATGATAAAAATACTCTCTGAAACTATGCTAAAAATACTTTTTAAAGATAATATATGGCTGTTGATTGGATATTATTACTTACATGTGTAGACTCATAATCATTTCTCAGTGAAATGTCTGGAATTATGTTCAATTCATGCATGTTAAAAAGTACATTTTGTGTTCATACAATTCCAGATGAAAGTATGTATAATTTGTTTACTTCCCCTCCAATACTATTTTGCTACTCCTGACTTACTCCTCTCCTTATATTAAACTTCCTGTTGTGAGTTCAAAAAAGTGATAGAAAATCAGGTAATCTATAACTCCTGATGATACAACAAGGTTGAAACCATGGTAACATAATTGGTTGATTTTTTAAAAATTTTGATATATATATCTGTGCATCAAATCCTCTTTTGTGCATGTCTGATTAAATAAATTACAAACATTATGTATGCTTATTTTTGATAAAATTCGTTCATACTCACAAATAATCTTCCATGATCTATAACTTTAAAAATTGTTTTTATTTTCCATTTCCCAAGTACTTTCAATCTTCTTTCAAGATTATCTTCCAGGATGCAAGTAGTAGTGGTAACAAAATGACCACAAAACTGTGTTGCTATGCATTACTGCAATTTTTTCTTTCTGCTTTAAATGAAATGGTTAACAGTTATGCATAGCATTCATTAAAACATAAAAATTATCCCCTATAGAACTTTTTATGTTGTAATGTCATGGTCACGTGTGTATTAAAGCATGAAAAAACTGTTCTTTTTATAAACTTTTCAGAACATTACTACAGTATTCATAGCTGATTCTATTGAATGATGGCTTAAGTTTTTTAATGTATATTGCTTCGAGGATCTGTAGTTTCAATTTGTTGTCTTCTTGGTGTAGGATATTTGTGTTGTCACTCTTTTTTTTATGTTGTGAATGTAAACAGGAATATTGTTGTAGATATCTCGAAATGGATGAATGATCGGGCATGTGCAGGGTTTGTAATTTATTTAATCAGATAGAGGGGAGTAGTACTTACTGGTTGTAGAATCTGACCTGGTTTGGACTACCTGACATCTGTGCTGTAGTCAGGTCATGGCTGTTTTTGACAGAGATTTCCTGCATGGTCCCTGACTTTTTTTTGTTTCAAAGGAGTGTGCATTTAAAAGAAACTCTACAGAGTATTTTCATTGTTCAATAAATTAAACAATATTTCAGGTGACCTGTTTTCTGAATTGAGTGATATGACTTCAAATTATCATTAGTTTAAAATATTATGCAATAAATTTGATATTTATATTTCTAAGATGAAGTAGTATTTACAGTATTTACATTATTCGGACTATTGTCCTCATCTTTGTTGCCATTTGTTCATAAAATACTAGAGAAAACCATTAACATCAAAAAATTGTAATATGAACTCTGGTAAAAATAGTTACTGGACATTAGGTATATAAGTCCCAAAAATTAAGAACACAGGGCCCAGTGGATATAAATGTTAGTTAATTCCTGTGACTTGACCCAAAGAGTTGTGAGTTCAATACCAGGGTACAGCAGTGGTGAACAAGTAACTTACAGGGTTAGAGGGCAATAACTCATGACTTCCAAAAGAGGCAAAACTACACAAGGAATCATATACCCCAGTGATTGTAATAAAGGGTTTGGTTCCAGAGCATACGATAACCAAAACATTGTACAAATGGCAACAAAGATGAGGACAATAGTCTGAATAATGTAAATACTGTAAATTTGAAATTTATTTACAGTTCTTTAAATTTACAAGTTGTAGAGTGCTTGACACAGAAATTGATATAGAACATACAAAAATTGTTTTATCTTTTATAATCAAGGCAGAAAAAGAGAAAAGAAAATACAGGAGATGTTGAAAAAAGGATAAGAGATGGATGAGAATCAAGTAGATAGAAGATGGCAATTGACATTGCATTTAAACTTTTGGAGATTATCGCAAACAAGAAGCACAAGAAAAGAAACTTTTAGAGTACAAGAGATGGTTAAATTTAACTATTTCAACAGTAAGAGGGTGGGACATTAATGTCAATCTAGTAGCATGTGTAAATATATGTTGGGGAACCAGGGGGAAAAAAAAACTTGTCAGAGCAGTTGGGATGAAAATACTTGTAGAAAAGTCCGAGGGAAGCCATATCACACCAGTGAGAAAGTGATTGAAGGTAAGCTGTCAAGTCATGACTGATTGTATTGTAGACGCTCATTTGGATTTTGTCAAGAACCTCAAGATGAATAGCCGAAGCACCTGACCAAATATGGCAACAGGATTCAATGCATGAACGAATGGTATTGCCCACTTCTCTTGGCTTATATACTACTTCTCTAGATATTTTCATAAAACATTATTTTTTTTATAACAATAAGAATTATTTTTCTAAAAATATATATAAAAATATATATATTTTTTTATAAAAATTTGTTCTTTTCAATATTTGATGTGTTACTGTTGCCCTTGCATTTTGGTGTTATCACAATGTTTTGATTGTTGTGCCCTCTGACCTTCTTGAAGTGTCTTGATCTGAATAACCTTCAGAGAAGTTTACCTGAAGAAAGCTGAAGAACTTAACTGCTGGAATGTTGTGCTGATGATAATAACAAATACGAGGGCATTAGTTTGACTGTAAGATAATTATGACGTCTTATCCCAGAAATTAAACCTGATATTTCATGTTCTTTATTTTTTCTATTCTGAAAACGATCTGAACATATCTTTAAAACTAAGATGAAGATAGTCATTTAGTACCACAAAGATAGAAAAAAATGTGATCATTTTCACATTCTGCTGTGGTGAGTATATTTGACGGTTTCATTAATTTTTGTCAGTCTAAAGGAGAGAATAATGCCTGTCTGCTAGGGTGGATAGCTGTTGTAAACACCTTCTCAGGCACATATGTGTTTATTCAATACCTATTGAGTCAACCTGTGGTTTATACTACTGAGCAGACCTTAGTTACAGTTTCAGGAGGAGAATATACAATTTAGTGTGATCAACAGTTTTGAAGAAAACCCGTACACTTGTACCCTTGGTCAGTATGACTTGTGACTTCATGCTAGTATAAACATTCATGACTTTCAAACTCTTTAGTCTACCCAATTTCATTCACAAGGAATATTATTGTTTTCAAGCATTTCTCAATATGGCTAAATATTTGTATTATCACCCCAATTTAGTATAAAAAATTTCTGGATGAAGTTTTGATCTGATTCAATTTTTCTTTCAGCTCTTTGTTGGGACGCCCGCACCTATTCGGCTATAATGGACTATTCCATTACTATGTAAAGTAATGGTAGCATCTATGTAGGAGAGTGTGCCGAGCAGCCAATCGACAAGTCAGTCGTAGACTTCCGGTGACGACCCGGAAGTACCCATTGCTCATACTACATCTTACGACAGTTGAGACGATTAACCTTTATTCTTGTATTGGATACTAATAACCTTTGTAAATACTATTTTCACAGAATACAACAATTCACCTATTCCTGTTGTTGAGTTATTTATTCTTACTCACGACATAACACTCTTATTGGATTAAGGTAAGCTTCAATCCTTGGACCGACTTTGTTCTTAACAATCATCAATGACCTTCTTGATGACATCAGTTCTCAATTTTGAGATTTTGTGATGACCTCTAAACATGTATTATCATTATCAAGTTTGAGACATTACTTCTGTAATGACATGAAATCTGTACTACTATTATTATTATTATTATTATCAGCAACACTTAGAGAAGAATTTGATTTAAGAAAAGAAAAAAGATGGTATTTGACATTGTTCAGCAATATTTCCAGAGTATGTCTGTCTGTCTTCAAGTTATGTGTAAAAATCGTATACAGATGAAAAAATTTTAAAAATCTAGTCTTTCTACATAACTTTTTTGAGAAAAATGAACGTACTGGTAATCAAAGCATCAAAACGAATTAAATGCAGCCAGTGTGAATAGCTTGCAACTGAAACATAAATAATATGATGATCATCATCATCGTGCTCATCTTGAAATCAAACAGCTTAGTATAAGTCCTATAGAATTCTCCCATCTTTCTGTTCATTACCCCAGAGCAGGAAGTTAGTAATTTACATAAGTAACTTTCCTCATGTATTTTAAGGGTTGTAAAGTTGGTGGATTCCAGATATTTTTCAGAATGTGTTCACTGACATTACAGTCATTTGTAATAAAATCTGCAAGCTTCGTTGTATTTAGCATTATACTTGTGGCTATTAAATCTTTTTATTTAATTTTTCTGTTGAGCAACCCACGTATATCAAATCCTTTTCGTACACTGGACAGCATGTATCAAATGGGAGTCTGTACAATTACCACCTTCTGAAGAAATTGGGAATGTTCTCTTTCAATTTGTGACAGAATTGACTCCTGTTACACAACAAACAAGCTTTTACTTTTCTACAATGATCTGAAACTTCATGGAGTTTTGAGTGTGTATTTCTTGTATTTGTTAGTATTTATCAGATGTTTTTATTTTGTTTGAAAGTGATAGGTGTATTTATTTGAAGTGATAGGTGTATTTATTTGAAAGTGATAGGTGTATTTATTTGAAAGTGATAGGTGGATTTGAAAAAATCTCTAAAATGCAGGTATTTTTGAAAATATCTTCATAGCTGCTGTGTAGTACTTTTGAAATGCCTGCAGAATCTTGGTGCCAGTTGATGACTAATGAAATTTGGTCATAATTTTAATTGTATTTTGCACTCTTTTGATCCAGGGTAAAATTACGGCAATCTTCATTTTTATCTATTTCATTGGCAATTTGTTTCAGTCACGATGCTTGATAGCTGTGCTTAGCATAAAGTTGAATTATGCTTCTAATAATATCTCTGTGTAAATTTGTCTTATGTGCAAAAATTATGACTTTGATCTTATTGGGTAATATGGATGATGAGAACTTCAGTGACAATAGATATAATGGGGTATGTTTTTGAAATAGCTTTCTCATTAGTCAACTTTCAGAACTTTATTCTAGTGTTTGAAAATTCAACATTGATTTTCGAGAAACTGGATGCAGATTTTATGTAAAATTAAAAATCATTCTTTTGTGCAAAAGTATCACAAAATTCACCAAACTTTCCTATGTGCCATTGTACCATCCTCAGGTAAAGAAAATGTTAACCCTCTAGGGCCATTTGTATCATATTTGATACAGTATGAAAACAAGCCTTGAAAGAAATATTTTCCTGAAAAATTTTTTAAGAGAAATATGAAAGCAGTACTGACTGCTCAGTCAATGAATACCAAATATTTCCTTATAGGGAAATACCAAATGTTTCCTTATAGGGAAATACTGTATCAAATATGATATGAATGGCCCTAGAGGGTTAATAAATCACAGCCAAAGTACTGGTTCATGGCCATGCTGTGATTTGAAAGTTTTAAGTAGTTTTTCTTTGAAGCATCTCATGATGATATTCACTAAGTTAATGACCACGGGGGTCCCCATTGCACATTCTTTGGATTGGAGGTAAAACTTTCGTCCAAACTTTGTGCTGCTACATTTTGTTGTAGCTTATTTTATATACAGTTTTAAAACATAATTTGAAGACAGATATATTCTTTAAAATTATCAAACACAATCCTTTCTTTTCTGATTGGTTGGTTGTTTTTGTTTTATGGCATATCAACCTTGGCGGGTCATTTATTGCCAACTAAATTTTATTTATTTATTTATTGCTGGTAATACCTTTTTCTTTCAACAATTTATTGTTGCTTTTATATAAGTTTTGTGTCTAGTAACACATTTTTCTTTTCGAGTATCAAAATTCATTGGGATTTGTTTTTAAGGACAGGGTCCCCAAGTCCTACTCTGTTATTTAACCCATAACTGGAGGGAAGAAACGGATTAATACCTTTCCCAAGGGTACCAGTGCTTAAGTGAATGCAGGGTATTCAACTGGAATTTGAACTCAGCTCACCAATTTCTCTTTCTGAGCCGATATCCACTGCACCACAAGGCATATCCGTCAATAAACACTTACAGTACCTGGTATTCCCAATCGGTCACCCATCTAAGTACTGACCAGGCTCAATGTTGCTTAACTTCAGTGATCGAGAGAGAACCAGTGTATTCAACATGATATGGCCATAAGCCTGCAAATTTGAAGACAGATATATTCTTTAATATTATCAAACACAATCCTTTCTTTTCTGAAATTGTGTTCTTATCTAAGTATTGAAAAATATTGGATAAGTTTTTTCAATTATTTTATTTATTATTATTATTTAAGCATTTTAGAAAAGTAAAAATATAATTCAAACTATCATTATCAAATTGGGGGATGATACTTTTACGATAACCTTACAGGATGCATTATTACTATTATTTAAATATTTCAGAAAAGGGAAAAGTATAATTCAATTTATCATTATCTAATTTGGGACAATATTTCTGTGGTGATCTGATTGCGTGCTATTATTTAAGCATTTTAGAATAAGGAAAATATTCAGTTTATTGCTGTCAGATTTTGGATATTACTTATATGATGATTTGATACCATTTATTAATATTTAGGCATTTTACAATAGGGAAAAATATCTTCCGATCTGTCACTATCAGATTTCCTATGAGACTATCTGATAGCATGTATTATTATATTTAAGCATTTTAGAATAGAAAAATATAATCCTTTTGGCTATTTACGATGACCTGATATAAGAAAACTCTTTTGAAATATTTTTGTAAACAAAAGCTAATCAAAGACAATATCTATTAAAAATTGAAACATCATCACATTTAAGTAATTTCTACTTTTAAAGTCTACAATCTTTTTTTTTTTTTTACCTCTGAAGCTGTTTTCAGTTTGTTTGCTTTTTTTTTCACTAAATTCTAAATTGATAAACTGAAACACTCTGCAATATTGGACATTACTTATCAGATGGTGGTTTACGGCCTATCTCGCTTGATCACCGAAGTTAAGCAATGTTGAGCCTGGTCGGTACTTAGATGGGTGACCACTTGGGAATACCAGGTGCTGTAAGCATTTAGTGATGGATACCCTGCATTCACTTAAGCACTGGTACCCTTTGGAAAGGTATTAATCCATCCCTTCCCTCCAGTTATGGGTTAAACAACAAGGGTAGAACTTGGGGACCCTGCCCTTAAAAACAAATCCCAATGAATCTTGATTCTCGAAAAGAAAAATGTATTACTAGACACAAAACTTATCTAAAAACAACAATAAATTTTTGAAAGAAAAAAGTATTACCAGCAATAAATAAAGTTTAGTTGGCAATAAATGACCTGCTGAGGTTAATTTGCCATAAAAACAAAACAACCAACAAACCAACCAACTCATCTGTCCAATCACCAAAGTTAAGCAATGTCGAGCCTGTCAGTATCTAAAGTGGAGATGGCTTGGAAGATATCAGAAGTCAATTTAAACAGTCTATAAAATTATAAAAATGTATCGTCATATAGGTAGTTTTGGAATAAAGCAATATAATACTAATGACATCAATATCAATAATTAACAAATGAGCTTAAACAAGAAAAGCTGTATTCTCAAAAATTAATTAAAACATGACAAACAGGCTCTTTTGATTGTTCGTGTAAGTTTCATTTCAACAGTTAATGCCTTGCAACTTCTTAATATTATTCATAGCAGAACAGAAAAGTTGAACTCTACTGGTGAGTTGGCTGGTTGTTATAAAAACCTTATATTTTTTGTAGTATTACTGCATTGTCGCACTGATTTAATGGAGAGAACTCTTGCTGGTAATCGGGAACAGACACGCACAGTGGAAATAAAAGGATTTTTCTGTCTCCACAATGAATCTTGTTGCTTATTTATCATTGATAATATCCATCACCTGCCGACATCCATTCGGCCATCAAAAGAAAGCAATAGTTTAAGAATTAATTAATATATCTGTTTTTATTCAATATACTCTGATTAAATTTAACGAACCAATTTAAAGACATTAAAAGCGTCGCTTAAACAAAAATTCAAAAATAAGTGCAAGTAATTTGTGCTTGAAATATGAAAAGAAAAACTTTCGAAATAAATAAATTATCCAAAAAATTGCAGTAATCTTTTAAATGCGAATAAAATGAATAGTATCGTTGTCATTCTGATTATTTTTGTAGAGAGGAACAAATGCAGAGAAAATAAGACATATTTATTTTAATAATAAAAATAATACTTGCAATATTTCACCGTCATTTTTTTAAAGGCAGTGATACATTCGTTCTTGTATAATACAATAATAAATCAAAGTATAAAATTTAATAAATAAATGCAGAAAAAAGACATGCGATGAACAAATTTTTAGTTTTATTGAATTATTTTTGCTAAGATTCGGCGATTGATTTTCTGTATGTTCACATTTGAAATTACTACATAATATTTTTAAGTGAAATATATTCAAAGTTTTTTTCTAGACATAATTTAATTGTAATTTTTTTAAATAATTGAACGGCCCCCACCACCAATAAGAAGTCGTACACCTGAAATATCGAAAAATTGGGTGAAACACGGAAAAATATTTCTTCTATTTTTTTTTTTAATAAAATAACATATTCCGTACAAAATCTATTCATTATTGAATAAATATTGAAAATTCCGTTTGAATCGGATAATTCCCTGATTTTTTGAAAATATTATACAACAGAGAGTAGCGATGTTTTGCAATAAAAAAAATCATGGTGGCACCTAATCCTCCGCGCCTACTTGAAAAATTACTGAGCGACTATGAGGAAGGAGTTTGTGATACATATTGTTACGACGTGAAGATAAACTGTTCTGCTATTAAAAAGCAATTATATAGATAATATTTATCATAAATAATTTATGTAATATTTTCTTCTTTGAAATAAGATAAATCAGTTCTTTAACCAACCTCGTTTAGCTTTTTAGTTGCGTATTGATATCAAACCGGTGTTAATGATTATTGTTTAACTCGGATAAAAAGCCATGCTTTTGACTCTCAACAAAATCATGTTTTTGTTTTGTTTTTTCAGGTAGGCAGAATTTTTTGTCCATGATATTTTTCTAGTAATTTTTGTTTTGTTTGGTGAGATATTTAAAATACGCAACACGACTGGAAATAATGTTTTCCCCCTTTCTACAAATCTCGTTATAGAAAAAATGTCTTTACTCAACTCAGTTGAGTTTTTGCTTGTCAGGGGCAACACAGTTGAGTCAACTGTGTTGCCCCTGACAAGCAACTGCGAAATAAATAGCGTTTATTTGAAAATAAATAATTTACTTTTAAAAACATTTTTTCAATATTCTTCTAAATGACACCCGTTTCATTCAGGACTATTATTTTTACTTTTTTCTTTCTCTCCTATACACAAATTGTGGTGCATCGGATATCGGCTCGGAACAAGAAATCGGGGAGCCGAGTTCGAATTCCAACTGAATTCTTTGCATTCACTTACGTGCAAATACCCTTGGAAAAGGTATTAATCCGTCTCTTCCTTCCAGTTATGGGTTAAATAACAGGACAGATTCGGTTCTATAGCCTTGGTCGGCAACCAGTCTACCGCAGAAAGCAATGGCAACCTACTGCGGGATAATCTTCTGCCCAGTCAGTCATGTCTCTTTCGAGACATGATCGCCCAAGCGTGTATCACGTATGGCACTTAACTGACTGATATACACAAATCGTCGCAAATCAACTATTAAATTATTCTTGATAATCTTTTTCAATCCATTAACTCTGTATTTGGTTCAAATTTGAATTATTTCAATACCAGAATGTCTTCGTATCAGACGTGCCCTTTCCTTTTTACTGTATTGCTGATTTTTACGACATTAACGAGAAAAGTGTTGACTTTCTGCGTTCTACCGACAACAGTCCCTTGTCTAGAAAAAGAGCACGTTTATAAATATAGAAAAGAATTCAAAATTATTTTTCAAATATAGGTATTTCGTTTGTTACCGTTTGTAGGTATCTCAACTCATTTTCAATACCTACGTTTTAAAAAGTGAGTGTTTTAAAAATAAAAAAAAGATTTCTTGTAGCTTTCATTTTAGCTTTAATTGAAAACGAAATGAAAATTTATTTCCAATAAGCAAAATACACTAAGTGTATTTCAAATTTATATTGATCAGAATCTCAACTTTTTGAGAGTTTTCAAAATTTATCAGTTTTTCGTCCATTTTCGACAAATTGACAGGTTTTGTGAATTTTATTAATTCCTGGTTTTAAAAAAATATTGCAAAACAAAAATTATATATACATCTGTAATATGTTATTTTTCAGAAAATTAGCAAATCTTATTTGAAACAAGTATGAAATTTAGAATAAGTGTATATCTTACTCATGGAGGTCATATGTTTCTGACGCCTTAAGTGATTGATGAAAATCAGATGCATTGTCAAGCTAAGTTAAACAGAATTGTAATAATTGTCCAAATTTTTTTCCTGTAAGGGAAAGAAATCGTGAAACATGTGACCTTTTAATGTCACACATGAAATATCATACCTAAAAGACAGACATTCTACACACAAAAAAATTAATTATTTTAAAAATCATAAAAATCTTTTGGCTTGAAGATTTTTATTAAGCTTTTTTAATTTTCAATTAGTAAATAGTCTTCACTTAATAACGCAATCACAACAAGGCTTTGAAGAATTTTAAAAATATTTTTGATACTTTATAAATTATTATAATTAAAGAAGAAAAAATGATAACAATTCTTGTAAAAATTCATTATTGATATTTTAATGAATTTTATGTATTTTGGCTTTATAATCTTAAAAATATGCTTGTTGATGAAATGTTAAAAAATTATTAATAAATTTTAAATTTGCTATAGTTACTGCTCTTATTTTCTGATAATGTCTGTTATAGACATCTTCATAAAAATTGGTATGTTTGTACACATGATAAAATTAAAAATTCTTTCAAAAATAATGGGTTCACTGAATTGTAAGCTTTTCCATTTGTGATAACTAAATATATTGTTTTTATTTAATAACAATATCACTTAACCAGTACAAATTAATACAGAATTTTAAAAGTTTATTAATTATTCTAATTAAAATTTAAAAAAATGAAAAACATTTCTTGTTTTTGACAAACATGGATCTAAATAGTGTTTATTTTTATAGTAAATTCTCAAGTACAAAGAAAATGTGTAAATTCCCTTTCATATGTTTAGGTTTTATTTTAATTTTAATCATTGCTTTTTAAAACAATAAATATTGCTGAGGAGTGAAGGTAGTTAAAAAAGCAATGTCAACAGAAAAAATTGGCCTCTTCAAATTGCATCTTATTGTGGGCATGTTTATCCATTGTTGCCAATTCATTATTCATTAATAAAAGAAAATTTTCTTATAATTGTGTCCATATATTTTATTCATAAAGGCAATTAAAAGCATTTCTAATTAAATGTTTTAGTTTAGAGTTGTTATTTTTAGATTCAGAGCAGGATTTTTTTTAACTGTGAGTCTTGTTTGACCAAAAATGTTTGAATTAAATTTACCCAGTATGTATTTATATAACTAATATAAACATTAAGCACTGCAAAAATAATTTGAGATTTCATAAAATTAAAGTGTGAACTTACAAATGTACATGAAAAGAAGAAAAATTAAAAAATTATTTTCTATAAAATATTGCTTTTTAATATTCCATGTATTATTTACATTATTTACAGTTTTCTTTACATTTTGTTGTTGTTATCACAACGTTTTTATTTTTGTGCCCTCTGGCTTTCTTAGGGTGTCTTGGTCTAAATAAACTTCAGAGAAATATACCCAAACCAACATACACCTGAAGAAGGCAGAAGAACTTAACTACTGGAATTTTGTGGTGATAATAACAAATATGAGGATATGAATCTCACTTAGACCAGTTTTGCTGCTTTATCTGCCCCAAGACATTTTCTTAGTTTGGAATACTTTCATCCATAGAATGAGAAAATTTGTTCAATGCCAGTTGATGAGACCACTGATGACAAAAGTTGTTTAACTATAGAAAGTATATCACTGCTGAACAGACTTGTATGTGAATCCTTACATTCAATAGCAGAGACTGCCTTGCTTATGGAGTCTGCAAATTTAAATGCGTGGAAGGGAGAAGATTTCGCTTGCAACTTCATAATAATGGGAACAACTATGGGATATTTCTCACTGGCATATTCCATTGCAGTTTAACTTGGTTAAAGATTTTCCTTGACGATAAAGATGAACCATGTTGGCAAGAAGGTGGCCTTCAGGGATGATTCTGTTGCACATTTTTTTACCATTTCTACCTTTTTTTTTATTTTTGTTCATGAGCTTTTTCCAAATTCTTGAACAATTCTTTCTGGATAGCCACTGCTTCAGTAATGTTGCATGTGTCACTTTAAATTTTAGCCATGAATTGTAACTGTAAAAGTTGTTCTGCAGATCACTTCAGTGCAAGGTTGGCCACCTTATTTCTCATGAGGACTCTATATTGTCCATGCTAACTTCACAAATTAGGAAGATAATTGGCCAGTTGTTTATGTAACTATTCCAACTGTGTGATATGATATTCCAGTGAGTGTCCTAAAGCATTAGGACGATTACCACCTTGTTTGCGGTATCTTGTTGCGGCATAATGATTGTTTCTAAAGTATGTAACCACGTTCTTTTACATTAGGAACTTCTAAATCATGAGCCAGCCGATTTAAAATGTGTGCTGAGCACTCATAAGTCAAAACATTCAATAGTTTTCTCTTCTTTCTCATGTTAGATGCCTTAACACACTAACAACATGACAACCAGTCTTCTACTGACTTTTTTATTGAAGATATGTCAATACCTTAAGAAATGGTAAAAATTAAATGTAGATTTTTCTGGACTAAATTTGGAAAAAATCAGCCAGGTATAAACATTAATTGTTAATTTGGCAACTCTAAATTATCTATCTTAATCTCTCGAGCTATTTGTATAAATTTTTCTCTTTCTTTTATTTTCTTAGTACACAAAATTTTTTTAAAAAATTCAAATCGTAAAATCTGATTGAAATAAAAACAAATTTCTGATTTTGTTTTTAAAAATCAGCAATGCTATCAGATGTTGGATATTACTTATATGATGACCTGATATTATTATTTAGGTATTTTACAATATGGGAAATATTTTTCAAACTGTTGCTATGAAATTTCGTGAGATTACCTGATCATGTCTATTATTATTATTTAGGTATTTTACAATAGGAGAATATATAAAATTTGTGTATTTTGGATGACCTGATATAAAAATGCTATTGAAACATTTTGGTAAGCAAAAACTAATCAAGAAGGTTAACTATTAAACAGCTAAAAACCATCACATTTAAGTAGTTTCTACTTGGAAAGACTACAATTTTTTTCCACCACTGAAACTATTTCCAATTAATTTAATTTTTCACCTGATTCTAAAATGATAAACTGAAACACTCTAAAATGTTGGGCATTACTTATAAGATCACCTTAATAAATCAAATCCCTTGAAATATTTTGTTAGACAAAATTAATCAAGATGGTCTACTGTGATAGTAAATCTTTTAAACCAAAAACCATCTCACTGTTTAAAGCAAATGAATGTTTTGTGCAGTTTTTAATCTTAAATATATTTTCATTAAATTCTTTCTTGTTCTTTATAAAATTTTAGTAAGAAATGTCTTGTTCCTCTTTTTCATTATATTTTCTTTTTTATCCACAGGTTGTATTAAAAAGCAATTATGGATTCTACTGTAACTTCATTAATCTCACACCATAAGACTTGATAAGAAATACTAAAATGAATGAACCTGGTGACTGGAGAAAATGTATATACTTAGAATATTGTAGGTCTGTGTTTTAAAATAGTTCAGACACAAAATGGAATTCAAGGATACATACTGGCTGGTAAGTTGTTTAAAGCATGTGGATATACATTATCAAACGTGGATATACATTATCAACCATAATATAAGGAACGGAAACAACAAAAACATAAATATGTGTATTACTTAAAAAGTAATGCATGATTAACAATGAAATTTTTACCAAATAAAGATTAGGGTATAATGCATAGATATTATACAAAGTTACAAAAATTTACATAATTTTTTTTAAATGAAGATTAAATGGAACAAAGGAAATAAGCTATTGGACAAAAGTTAAGGAACAATGTTAATAATTTGCATAAATTTTTAATTTACATTGTTAAAAAACTTTTCAACAATAAGTAAAAGTTCATTTATCATTAGGACTTTATTTTAAAGCAATATGGCAAATTCTACACGCAAAACGCTCTCTTTTGAAGAAAAAAAACTCATTATCACTAACTATCAAGAAAAAAAGTCAATTTCAGAAATTTCTGATATTGTTCATAGGTCTAAAAGTGTCATTCATCGTGTAATTAGCAGGTATAAAACCGATAAAACGTTAGATGCAAAACCAAAAACCGGCAGACCTCCAAAAACATCACAAAGAGAAGATCAAAGAATTGTTAGAATATCTATGAAAAAACGTTTTAAAACTACTACATCAATTGCCCGTAAATTTAATGAAAAGACAGATAATAAAATCTCAAGGAAAACGGTTGCTCGCAGGTTAAAAAATGTAGGATTGCATGCCCATATTCCAGATTCGAAGCCTCTCATTTCAAAGCGAAACCAAAGGGCATGCCTGGAGTATGCGAGAGAACATGTTGTTTGGACTAACGCACAATGGGACGCAGTTCATTTCAGTGACGAGTCCAAGTTTACTATATTTGGTTCTGAGGGCAAAACTTACACACCAAAGAACGGGTGAAAGACTTAAAACACACACAACTTTCTCTAAAGCCACTTGTGAAATTCAATGCTCTTGTCTGCTCTATGGAAATGTTTCTCCATTAAAAGAATATTTAAAGAAAACATAACTATGTGAAATCTATGGATGTTCACATTTGCATGAGTTTGGAAGTTCACAAATATTCATATTTGAAAAAAATTAATGTCTTTGTGATTATTATGGTTCTAAATTTTTTAATTATTGTTTTTGAATATGCATGTATGGGCATGTAATTGTGGAAAGACATTTTCTAATTTTGTGAATCTGCATTTTCTGCTGCAAGTTCAACTTTTAAAAGGTGCATTATAGCACACACTGGATAGGAACTATTTTCATTTGATGTCAAAAATGTTGCTTTTCTATGTAATTTGCATTTAACCAAATATGTGTTACCTGCCAACAAAAACATGACTGCTGTGAGTTACAGTGATAGTTTCTCACATTGCTCAGTTTCAATTTGTCATATGCACACAGATAATGATGGGAAAACATATCTTTGTAAAAAAGTACATGTGATGTAAACTAAAGGGAAAAACATCTTGGATCTGCACTTCCATTTTAAAAGACATACACTATCACATAGAAACAAACTTTTTCTTTCCTTTACAGATTTGATTTTTCACTTGTTACATTTAAAGAAAAATGCAAACACCCACTAACGAGGAACCATATCCATGTAAAGAGTGTGGTGCTACATTTTCTGACAGAGGAAATTTGGAAAGACATAAAGAAATACATAGTCAAGAAAAACCACTTTGTTGCAAAGTGTGTGGATCAACTTTTTCAAAAATTTCACATTTAAAAGAACATATGCAAACACACACTGGGGAGAAACTCTATGGTTGTAAAATTTGCAGTGTTACATTTTCAATCAATGAATCGTTAAAAGTACACATGCAATCACACACTGGAGAAAAAAAATTTTCTTGTGAGATATGTAGAGTCTCATTTTCACATAACACCCATTTAAGATGGCATATGAGAAGACACACTGGAGAAAAGCCATATTCTTGTGAAGTCTGTGGTGTTGCATTTTCTGCAAGTAGTGCTTTAGTAGTACATATGAGATCACACACTGGAGAAAAACCATATACTTGTGAAGTATGTGAAACTTCATTTTCACATAGCTGCCATTTAAAGCGACATATGCGAACACATACTGGTGATAAGCCATATCCCTGTGAAGTATGTGGCATTGCATTTTCCATAAGTGGATCTTTAAAAGCACACATGAGAATACACACAAGAGAAAAACCATATTCTTGTTTAGTTTGTGGGTCAACATTTTCACATAGCTCCAATTTTAGGAAACATGCGTTTACATACAGGTGAGCAACCATATACTTGTGATGTTTGTGGTGCTTCATTTTCAGAAAGTAGTACTTTGAAAGTACACATGAGATCACATACTGGAGAAAAACCGTACTCTTGTGAGGTTTGTGGATCAACATTCTCTCAAAGCTCACATTTGAAGCGACATATGTGAACACATACAGGAGAGAAACCATATTCTTGTAACATATGCAAGTACATACTGAAAAGAAATCTTATTCTTGCCAGGTTTGTGCATCTGTATTTTCCAAAGATGTATATCTAAAGAAACATATACAAGTTCATGCAAGTTAATATTATGATGTACTTAATGACCATATCACATCAAAACACTGGTTCTCATTTTTTCAATCATTGAAGTTTAGCAATGTTGAACTTGGTCAGTAGCTGGATGAGTAATCGCTTGGAAATATGAGGTGCTGTTACTTTGGATATGCAGATGGTGTGATGGATAATAGCATTGAAAGAGAAAGCAGCTGACAGTTACAATTCCAGTCAAGTTCATTTCATTCATTTAAAACAAATATACACCTCTTCTCCCCTTAGCTATTGGTTAAATAGAAGTACAGATTGAGTCTTATAGCCTTGGTTGGCAACCAGTCTACCACAAAGATTTTTGTTTGTTCAATTACTAAAGTTAAGCAAAGCTGAGCTTTGTCAGTACCTACGTGGATGATTTTCTAAGTGGAGCTTAGATGTCGCACAAGGCTGAAAGTATTGGGCATCCAGTGAGGATCAAACTCACTATTCAATTGTAATGATTCTAGTGAGAGAAGCTTGCTAACCATTACACCACGTTGAGGTGCCATTGTCAGTACATAGATGGGTGAATGCTTGATAATATCATATCTTGCATATGTAGGTGGTGTGATACATAGTGACTTGAAATGACAAATCTGATACCCAAGTTAGGATTCCAATCAAGTTTATTGACTTACAATAAAATACCCTTTGCAAAGGTATGCTTCCATCTCTTCTCCCCTCAGTTGTGGGGTAAATAGCAGATTGAGTTTTATAGCATTGGTTCATAACCAGTCTACTGCACAAAGTAATGGGAATTCTTCTGCTAAGTCAACCATAAATTTTAAAATAGAATTAATTGCCCAAATGCATCATATCTGCACCTATCAGCATGCATTGGGTTAGTGCAGCAGGATAATGACATTCCTCTCCATAAATGGTAAGATTTGGGGATTGTCTGCAACCATCAAAGGACTTTCACAAACTTTTAGATAGTATTATGATGTGAATTGTTGTGAATATGCGTTTTCACATTTAGCTCGATGCATTTTTCTATGTTGAATTTTGATGTGGCTTTATTTTTCTTTTACAAATGAAGAGTATATGATATAGGAATCAGGCAATTCGTTTTGGTTTTAGGTGAGGAACTCAGTTTTCTCCAATGTGCAGAATTAATACAAGATATCTCAAACTCCCGAATATAATGAATTCATCTGAAATTCAAACTCAATCCAAGCTGTAATCCATTACTCTACCATGCCTCCAATATCATTGCATAAGAACATGTATAAATAATATATGTATTTATTTACCAAACTAAAATGGTTGCCAGCAATTGGAGAGTTTTTACTTGCATTTTAACAAGCATAACACCTTTACAACCTTGTAATATGAATTGTTGAACTCTCAAACCTGAAATTTTCTTGTCTGCTTGATAGAAATGTTTCTTCTTTAAAAGAATATTTGTAGAAAAGCTGGGAAAAAAACAAAAAAGTGGAATACTTGGATATATATATATATATATATATATTAATACAGGTTTCATTGAATAATATAGAGAAGTTCTGTCTATTTATTTTGTGTAAGATCCTTTCATATGATCTGATGAGCTTGATAGTGTTGTCATGAAAAGACAACAAGATGTTCACTGTATATTAAATGTTCATCCTTTGATAACGGCTTATGTAAGCCAAAAGCTCAGACCTGATAAAAAAATCAACAATTATTGCAATTTCTTGTCATCTGTATTAATGAAAAAATGCTGCCAAAATACACACAATATATATATATATATATATACAGAAATAGGGATTGTTCCAACGAGAGAAATTAGTATAGCTGAAAAAAAATGTGAGAAGCCAGAACGGATTCTGATGTGTAAAGTCAGAAATTCATTTGCCTGAAGAGAATCAACTTTGGACTCGAAACACATGTAGTGACACAAATATAATTGTGGACACTTAATGTATTATACAAAAGATCAATAATATTAATAATAATAATAACAATAGATCTATACTTTAAACAAAACATTTAAGGCTTCTCCCACTTTTCACACCCACCCACACACACAAATTTGAAAGTTCCCATGACTATTCATACTTGAACAAAAAAGACATTTATTGGTAATGTTCTAAATTATTTGATTATGTTTAATACATGCAGGTATGAGTATTAAATGGAGAAACACCATTTTCTAATAATTATTGTGAATTTCCATTTTCAACTGAATATTCCACTTTTAAAAGGCACAAAATCAGAAATGCTGCTTTTCTAAGTAATTCACATGAAACCAGATATATGTGAACCCAACTTTTAAAAAAATCACTTGTGATTATTTACCAGAGAAAAACCTTATTGTTGTGAGTTATCTGGATCATTTTTCATATAGCTCAATTTTAAATTGATATATGCAGAGACACACACACACTGAGGAGAAACCATATCTCTTTGAAAAATACATGTGATGTTATACTAAAGGAACTTGTCTCAGATATGCATTTAAGACATACATTATTACATACATACAGCAATTGGAGATTTTTATTCACTCAATAGTTACAAGGAAGTTTAGTATAGAAACATTCTCACTCTAAAAGGTAACAGAATCCTCAGTATTTTTTATTCTGTTCAAAATCAAATGTTATAAACAAGTTAAATTGTGACACTTTGAAAACATAAAATAAAATGACAACATTCATGATTATCCATTTAAAGGTTATGACCTTTTCTCTTATGTAATTACTTTGCATTTCAAATTTAATCTGAAATTCATGGGTGAAAACAATTTTATACAAACCATTACATTTGATTGCAAACAATTTGTGTAGTTATTAACATTAAGAATCTAGTCTTTCAGTCTGTACTAACTCAATGAAATCCAAGAACCAAATTCAAATTTGGATCAGGTGAGATACATTCACTTATTTACAAATAAAAGGTATGAATCCATCTACTCACCCTGCTATGGATTAAATAGTAGGACTTGCAGCCCAAAAAAACATTATTCTGAAAAAATCATTGTTAATGCTATATTCATTTAAAAAATAAATAGTATCCAAAGTATGTTTTAGATTTAAATAATCCACATAAAAGTTGACAAAACTTTAAAAAAAAAAAAAAAATGAATCAGTTTAAACTATACTTATTTAAGCACTTATCTATGGTACGTAAGAGTTCAAGATTTTGATCAAAGTTCCTAGGGGTAGGAGTAAGATGATTGCTTATTTCACTGGTGGTGACTCAGAAGTGTTATTTCCATCTGTCAAGTTTTGTGAAACATATACGTCCCTGAGAAACTATGCTTTTTGTTGTATTATCTTGTGAGCATGCATTGCAGTCTTCCCCATCTTTTAGGGAACACCAATGAGATCGTTGGGGTGCAGTGGATATCGGCTCGGAACGAGAAATTGGAGAACTGAGTTCAAATTCCAGTTGAATTCATTGCATTCACTTACGTCCAAATACCTTTGGGAAAGGTATTAATCCGTCTCTTCCTTCCAGTTATGGGTTAAATAACAGGACAGATTCGGTTCTAAAGCCTTGGTCAGCAGCCAGTCTACCGCAGAAAGCAATGGCAACCTACTGCGGGATAATCTTCTGCCCAGTCAGTCATGTCCCTTTCGAGACATGATCGCCCAAGCGTGTTTCACGTATGGCACTTAACTGACTGAATGAGATCAAGGATTGAAATGCAATGATGGGAGGTGATCTCTTGCCGGTCAATTGAAAGCACGTTAGTGATGGTCACATTGTATGTTTACATGTGTATAAGTCAGTTAAGTCCCATACGTAATACATGCATGAGGACTTGAGAAATACACATCTCAAAAGCTGGAAATTGATCACTTCTGCTGATAAGGTTTTTCATGCACAGGTGTCTGGAATATAGTGGAAAAATTTACAAGCATTTCACGGAGACAAACTTTGTGATAACCTTTATGTTCAGTTTCCAATTAAAGCAACTTTCTTAAAATAAAAGTCGCAAATTTGTTGGGTTGGCATATACGGGGTGCGATGGTTAAATTGTCGCCATTTTTTAATTTTTTAATTTTATGCATGCACTTTGTTTTTGATTTTGTCAGCTGCACACTGTTGTAGGGTCAGTTGGGCACCGTCTATGAGAAAAATACCAATTCACTCTGCCAGAAATTTAGAAATGGCGTGCTTGACATTCATGCCCCTGATGCGTCAATACAAACTTATCAAAATGACTGTGTGTTAATCTGAGGAAAGTGCAGAGTATTTGGAAATATTTGGATAAGTCTAATAGTGATTACAAAAGTACAGCTGCTCGGAAAACTCACTCTGATCATTCTGATATGTAATTCCCAAATTTGTTGGTAAGAGCCTCAGACTAAACATGCAGATCTATGTCAAGTACTTTGAGGAGGTGTCAAGAGGGAGGCTGCTGGAAGAACCTATGTCTGGCAACAGAGAACCCAGTGTTGGCTGTCTGATAATTTCTGTGACCCTTATATTTAGCCACCAAACTCCCCACACTGTAACCCCTTTGATTATGTGTGGGGCACAGTTGAGCAAGAGAACAACAAAACTACTTGTAACGTCAAAGATTAACTGAAGACAAGGGTTATAGCAGCATTCGCTAACTTAAACAAGGAGACCATCCAGAAGAGTTGCATGAGATTCTAAAGTCATCTGGAGGCCCTGGGAGAAGCTAATGGTGATTTTATTGAATAAATTTACTCTTTAGTATTTAAAGATATTTTTATGTTATTTTGGCACATATCTGTTAAAATGGCATATCAGTGTTATTTTCATTTTTGCATAATTTTGACAACAATTTATCCATATCACCGTATGTGTCACTACATTCCACTTAAGACTGCATGTTTGAAAAAGTACCAGATAACTTTCACAATAATAATTCAAGTTTAATAAAAATCATTTTTCATTTGTATGTAAAGATAAGAAATTAAAACCAAAAAAATATTAAATTGAAATAAACTTTTTAAATTTAACTCATATTAAACCCATTTTTATTAAAGTCTTAATTTTTTTTTTTAATCATATCACTCCAAGCAAGGCGGTAACACCACTGATGTGCAGGGGGCTACATAGGAGTGAAAAGATTGGAAAAAAGAAAACCGGAAACCGCATCCTAAACAGGAAACAAGGGATGAGCCTCTTCACCTGTTCAATAGACGTGGGTGGAGTGTGAACCGGGCGATAATTTAGTCTACTCTAATTGAAAAAAAAAGTGAGAAGATTTATTTTCTCACTAATGTGATGTGGCAGTCTTCCCTTTGTGTTTTCTCTTTTCTTCAAGTATTTTCATAGAAACTGCTCTGATAAGCTTTTTTCCTTGCCACCCCCTCAACTACATGTATTTACACATAATACTAGATTGGCATCAAGGTCCCACCTTTTTACCATCAAAATAGTTAAATGTAACTTCTCTTCTACTTTAACAGTTTCTTTTATCACACTTCCTGTTTGTAGAACTCCTTTCCTTTTGCTTACTTTTTTCTTTGATAGCTACAATCTCCAAAAGTTTAAATGCAAAGTCAACTGCTATCTTCTATCTACTTGATTCCAATCCATCTCTTATTCATTCTTCATCATCCCCTGTACCTTGTTTTTTCTCTCACTGTAACCCCCTGCACACCAGTGGCATTTCTGCCTTGCATGGAGTGCAACGATTATACAAAAAATATCTTTCCAGTCCTCAGACAAGGTGCAACGCTTCATAGAATGCAATTATCATGAGTTTGTATTCCATACTGCAAATTTTTTTTTTCTTTCTTTAAATGGATGGTTGTGGGTTCAGTTGGAGAATTTGCAGATTAGAACTATCCCAGTTGTGGAGACCTGGCGATTCATTATTTGTGTAGAAGTTTGTTTCTATGACAGATTTTTGGACCTCAGATAGGTTCCCTTTTGAGAGACTATCTTCCTGTTTATCTACTGAAAGAGCCATACTGGGCTTTTTGGTTAAACTTTTAGCTCTCATATTGCTCCCACAAATGACTCATGTCTAAAAGTTCACCCAATGTCGCCCATTTTTACAGACAGGGTTCCAAAGTCTGTAGGGGATCAGTCTTGACTTTATAATACAGAAACCATTCACTCGTTGGCATAAGCGAAACCTTGAGTTGTGGGTTGTTGTTCAGAGTTTTCTTTCTGTTTTTAAATGTTAAATTTTCAGAAACTTTGAAAAGCATGTCATTCTCATAGTAATTTTAACAGTGTCTGAAAAACAGTTTCTTTTCTCACAATTCTTGCTTGTGTCAACTTTGATCTTCAAAAATTTAAATACAGTGTCAATTGTTGTCATCTATTTTCTTAATTCCTGTTTTTTTATTGTTCTCTCTCCTTATTGTTTTTCTTATATTCTTTCACACTCAGTAACCCCAACTTCCATGTTAGTGAGTTTGATGGCATGCTTGAGGTGAAATGATTAAAAAAAATATGGATATTTTTATTTTCTTCCTAATCTAAATGAAATGCCATTATGCAAGCACCAATTTGCAATATACATATATATATATATATATATATATATATATATATGAAATACCATATACCATATACAATAATGAAATACCATATACCATATACAATATATATATATATATATATATATATGTATATTGCAAATTGGTGCTTGCATAATGGTATTTCATATATATATATATATATATATATATATTGTATATGGTATATGGTATTTCATTATTGTATATGGTATATGGTATTTCATATATATATATATATATATATATATATATATATATATATATATACGATATTAAAAGCCAGGGTGAAACACACAAGTTACATTAAAAACAATATTTTGTTATTTTATTTTTTTTTAAATAAAATAACCTATTCTATGCAATATTTTTTCATTAACGAATCAATCAGTTAAGTGCCATATGTGATTTCACGCTTGAGCAACCATGTTCCGAAAGAGACATGACTGACTGGGCAGAAGATTTTCCCCTCAGTATGTTGCATTACTTTCTGCAGTAGACTGGTTGTTAACCAAGGCTAGAGAACCCAATCTGTCCTGCTATTTAATCCATAGCTGGAGGGAGAAGCGACAGATTCAAACCTTTCCCTAGGGTATTTGCACAGATGTGAATGCAACGAATTCAACTGGAACTGAATAAATACTGAAAATTTCGTTTCAATCGGATAATTCTCCGTTTTTTGAAAAATTAATATTTCAAAATCTTTTTTGCTTTCATTTCGGATGGGAAAAAATGCAAAAAGAACATCTATTTAGTATTTTTATTCTTCTGCGATTGCTTTTTGGGAATTACCAGGAGAACATTGTGTCACATTTTTTATGACATAAAGATGTGTGGATAAAAATGCCTACTGTTGACGGATTAACGAATAAAAAAATCCTAGTGCGGTAAAAATGCCTACTGTTGACGGATTAACGAATAAAAAAATCCTAGTGCGGTAAAAATGCCTACTGTTGACGGATTAACGAATAAAAAAATCCTAGTGCGGTAAAAATGCCTACTGTTGACGGATTAACGAATAAAAAAATCCTAGTGCGGTAAAAATGCCTACTGTTGACGGATTAACGAATAAAAAAATCCTAGTGCGGTAAAAATGCCTACTGTTGACGGATTAACGAATAAAAAAATCCTAGTGCGGTAAAAATGTTCTTTGAAATAAAAATAATAAATCAATTCTTTCTTGCCTGATCCCATTTTTTTTTAATGTCGTAACGTTGCGTATTGCTGTCTCACCAGTGTTAGAGATTGGAGTTTGACTGGATATTAAAAAACCATGTTTAATTGAATTTTGTTTTCAACGCTCAACCGTGTTTTTGCAGGTAGGAAGAATTATATTTGTCTCCACACACACACACACACATATATATATATATTGTAATTTTTCTTTATTTTGGTGGAGTTTTAAAATGCACACTGTGATTAGAAATAATTATTTTCTCTCTAAGGATGCAGAAATAATAAAAATCTTCATGCGCCCTGTTTCTAAGTAACATCGAAATAGCATTTAAAAGTGTTAAATCATTTATCTATTTTTCAAAACATTTTTATCATATCTTACCATTAAACACACAAAATTAAAAATTAAAAAATAATTTTAAAAAATCGCATGGTAAGCATTTTTTTCTTTTCATTTTCATCAGGTGATCATATTTTTATTTTTATTTTTTACTGGATTCACCATTTAACCCCGAAAAAAGTTTTTTATTAAAATATAAAAATAAAAAAATATAATACTCGTTTAATCCGGAGTATTTAAATATATTTTTAAAAAATGACAAATATAATTTACACTACACTTACAGGTACCCTCACTAATTTGCTGAAAAAAAAAACAAAAAAAAACACAGCTTATGACTGAAAAAAAAAAGTCCCCAAACTTTTTAAGTCAAAACATCCTTTCGTTTTTCCTCTTAACAAAGATTTTGACGATAAGGCTGTTTCTTTTTTCGGCGGACCCGAAGCAGACTACCACCTCGTTTTTTCGTTGTTTTTCTTCTTTTTTTTTTTTTTACTTTTTTCAGTGCAGTCCTAGCGATTGTTACTTAAACTTTCCAATTATAAAAAATTTTTTTTGAAAATTTACAATATTGAAACAAATGAGGTGGGGTTCAGTTTCTCATACAAAATGTCATACCGGCAACAATTTCGAAGGCTTGATTTACTATAACGTTGTAGGAGAAACTAGTCCCCACCAGAAAATGTTTAAATATTGAAATTTTTAATTTTTTTTTTTTGTCAATCGTAAAGCAAAGTGGGTAATCGATAGGTCAGTCAGTTAAGTGCCATACGTGAAACACGCTTGGGCAATCATGTCTCTAAAGAGACATGACTGACTGGGCAGAAGATTATCTTGCAGTAGGTTGCCATTGCTTTCTGTGGTAGACTGGTTGCCAGCCAAGGCTATAGAACCCAATCTGTCCTGTCCTGTCCTGTTATTTAACCCATAACTGGAAGGAAGAGACGGATTAATACCTTTCCCAAGGGTATTTGTGCGTAAATGAATGCAATGAATTCAACTGGAATTCGAACTTGGCTCCCCGATTTCTTGTTCCGAGCCAATATCCACTGCACCACATAGGACTGCGCTGAAAAAAGTAAAAAAAATGAAAAACAACGAAATTAAACGTGGTGGTAGTTTGCTTCAGGTCTGCTTTTTTTCTTTTTTTTTATCAAGTTTTTGGCATTTTTTCATCGTGCATGCGTATTTCTTAGCGAATTTTCAATACAGTTACTTATGAATCCAGGTAACAAAAAAACAAAATGTTATCGCACAACGGAATTGCAAAAGTGGTCAAAATCCCAGTCTCATATATTAATTGAAAATTCAAGGAAATTTTAATGTCAAATTGAGACGTTCTGCACAAAAATCAGGTATGTGACCGTAGCCTTGATAATTCGTTAAAAACGTTTTTTATCTTTGTATATACGATCCCCATGGTTTGTTTAGGTTTTGACTTAAAACCAAAATACATTGCAAACTCTTTAAGTTTTTCTTCGAATAAAGTCGGTTCTTATGGATTCATAATTTCATATTATGGAATATTAGGACTCTCTCAGAGAGACCTATAAAATTTGGTGAAGCCACAGCTTTGCTAAAACATGAGCATACATTATGAAAAAATGACCTAAACTTAAATCAAAGTTTTATTGTCAAGATCTTTATCTGCATTAAGAAAAAAGACCCCCACCTCAAAAAAAATTGTTTGATTATAAATTAAATAAATTATACCTCCACTTTTTCGCTAAAAAAGAACAGCATAGCATGATGAAAAAAGGCCCTTAACTTGATTTAAAAAAAAAAAGTTTTATTGTCAAAATGTTTATTATTAACAGGAAAGATCAAAGTATTTTTAATTATATTTTAATATTTTTTAAAATCCTTTCTTACATGTTTTATATGCTGGTTAATTATCCCCAAATTAATTTCATAAATTTTCTAGAAATTAAATTCTGTCTGAAAAGGTTAAACACGGGATTCCTCAGAGAATGTGTACTGTAAATCATCCATTTTTTTTCCCAAACAGTTGCTACTTTTCCAAAAATCTGTTCCAAATAGTAAAATAAAAAATGCAATAAAACTATGACAATATTTAATTAGATAAGTTTTTGATTGCCTTTATAGATAATATGTATGAAGAACATTATTGTCTGAAGAAAAACAATTTTTTGTAATAAATAATGAATTTTTACAAGAATTGTTATCATTTCTTTCTTTTTTAAATTATAATTTACAGTTTCAAATATCTTTTAAAAAATTCTTCGAAACCTTGTGTTATATTAAGTGATGACTATATTTATTAAGTGAAAATTGAAAAGCTTCATACTAAGATTTTAAAAATTTGAAAACATTTTTTCATGCATACAAAATGTGCCAATTTTGAAAGTACAGATGACCATACATGACATTATCAGAAAATAAGCTTGATGATTAAAGTAAATTTAAAGTCAACATTCCCAAAATTAGATTTCAGAGAATATTTCTAGCATTTGTAAGATTACTTAAAAATTACATTAAAAAGTGTTCATGCATCATTTTCTTAAAGTATGTTTTAACAGATAAAATCTACGTAGACAATAATAAACAAGTAAATAGCTTATCGGTGCTTGACAAGTGGCTTTCAGGTGTTAAAACATATGTAAATCACTACTACTGTTCATTTTAAAATCTGCTTTTCTAAAGTAAATAATACTTGTTTTAAAACAGATTAAGTATACTTTAAATCAGCTAATATTCCTCAAATAGAGTTACAGTAAAGTATATTTTACTTTTGGAGGATTTTGTTATAAAGAAAGTTACATTGCGATGAAAGGCTGCTAAAAAGGGTGCTAATCAGCTCTTTTAAAAAAAATCAAAACATCGATTTTAATATAATTTCTGCTTGAAAAATATGCCACAGAATATTTTGCTTAGTGGAAATAGTAAATTTAATTCTTCAACTTTCAATTAAAGCTAAAATGAAAGCTTCAAAAAAGCTTTTCATTTATCAAAATTTATTTTAAACCTTTAGGTATTGTGAAAAAGTAGAGTTACCTAGATAAAACATAATTTAAGAAAATGAAGGAGCAGCCCCTTTTTATGTAATTTTAAAACTATTGGAAAATATCTCCAGGATGTAATTTTAGGAATACTGACTTTAAATTTACTATAGTCATTGTTCTTATTTCCAGACAATGCTGAGTATGGTTGACCATACTTGAAAAAAAAGTAATGCAGAATTTTTTAAAATTTAAAACTTTAAAAAATTTTTTCAATTCAAATTTTAAAAAAATGTAAACAACCCTTAAAAATGTTCATTGAAAAAGACAATAGTGTTCTTAATAAATATTACTTATAAAAGCCACTAAAAGCTTTTGTAATTAAATAATGCCATAGTTTTATTTCATTTTTTATTTTACAATTCCGAGCAGATTTTCAGAAAATGACTAGATGTTTGAAAAAAAACAAAAACAAAAAAAAAAAAAATGATGATTTACATTCTCTAAGGAGTCTAGTTTTTAACTATTAAAATTTTTTCAGTTGCAAATTCAATTTCTCAAAATTTAATGAAAATAAGTGGGGTTTCCATACATGAAAAAAATATTTTTACAAAAATTAAAAAAAAAAAATTAAATTCATTTGTGAATAAACTCTGAACGTTTCATTAAAATATGACAATTATTTGATTTTTACAAGAATTTTCAGATCACAGGGAAAAAGTGCAAAAATACTAATCAGAAATATTTCATAGTTTGCTAACACAAACACACACACACTAAAAATTTGAACATGCTAGGAAAGATTAAAAAATTTAATAAGATAAAACATGCTTTGGTCTTTCCTCATAATAACATTTTGATGATACAATTTTGTTTTTATTAAGTTTGGGGCCTTTTTTCATGCTTTGCTGTTTCCACAGCGAAGAAGTGGAGTTCATATTTCTTATCTTTTTTAGAACATTTGAAGTTTTTGTGGCGCAGTGGATATCGGCTCGGAATAAGAAATCGGGGAGCCGAGTTCAAATTCCGGTTGATATTCATTGCATTCACTTACGCGCAAATACCCTTGGGAAAGGTATTAATCCATCTCTTCCTTCCAGTTATGGGTTAAATAACAGGACAGATTGGGTTCTATAGCCTTGGTTGGCAACCAATCTACCGCAGAAAGCAATGGCAACCTACTGTTACTGTGGGATAATCTTCTGCCCAGTCAGTCATGTCTCTTTCGAGACATGATCGCCCAAGCGTTTACCACGTATGGCACTTAACTGACTGAAGTTTTGATTAAAAAAAATTTTTTGTGTCAGTGGACTTTTTTTATATATATAGGAAATTTTAGTGTCCCTTTTGCCCTGAAAAGCACATTTATTTGGAAATTCTTATAAAAATCAAATAATTATCTGATTTTAATGAAACTTTAATTCAGGACTTATTCACAAATGACTATTATTTTAAAATTTATTTTTTCTTTTATATCTGTTAATTTTATGGAATTTTGAGAAATGAAATTTTGTTTATATGCAGAACTCTTTGGAGAATTTTTAAATCAAGTTTCTTTTTGTAAATCAGCACCTCAGTTAACAAAAAAACTGCTCTGAATCATAAAATAAAAAATGTAATAAAATTAATACCTTATTTTAATTAGAAAAGCTTTTAATTGTCTTATATATAATATGACACTTGTCTTTGGAAAAAAAAATTAAATAATGAAGTTTTACAAAAATTGTTTTAAATTTTAATTATGATAATTTATAAAATTTTGAATGTTATGAATTTCTGTATTAATTCGTAGTCATTGAGTGATATCTAAATCTAAATCTAAACTTATTTATAAATGGAACTTTGTGTGTGTGTGTGTGTGTGTGTGTGTCCGTTACCTATAGACTCAGAAACGGCTGAACCGATTTTCTTAAAAATTTACACAGTTGTACTATAAGCATCTGCGAGTGTTCTTAGCTAGGTTTTGTGTCGAGGTACCCCTGATAAATATTGAAAATCGATACTCAAAAAAATTTACTTTATTAAGTTCAATTAAGAGATTTTTTTAAGATCTATTGCAGGAAAAAAATTTTCTTTTGAATTGACATAAAAGTTTTTGCTTTTTGTTTGATATGAAAATAGTTCGATTAAGAAACTGTTTTTTGAGAATTATGACAGAACAGTTTTTATATTGATATAAATGTTTTTCTTTTTTCAGTTGATTCAATAAATCTAAATCCAAATCAGTATATACGCTTAATCACAGTTCAGTTAAAAACAACTATATTTTTAAGAATTATGACAACAATATTTTTAAATTTACAGAACAATAGTTTTTAAAATCAAATAAATAAATTTAGAAAGAAAAAATGACCTAGAAAGAATCTAGCTAGATCACATTGATATCTGTTTCATGCTACCTACACATCCCATTGCCCAATCAAAGAGTGTTTGTAAACTTTATGTTAATTTTTTTTCATTTGGTGGTTATATTATTATCTAAAAATAATACAACCACCACAAAACAGAAAAAAAGCTAGACATAAAGTCACTACACAAGAACACAAACACCCAACCATGACATAAAAAAGAAACCCTTAAGCAATCAAACACACCAACACAGAAAAAAAGGTCAAACCAATAAAAGAGGTCAACCTAAACAACAAGAACAAATCAACTAAAAAAAAAGCAATTAAGCAGACACCTATTCAATACAAAAAATTAAGCGGACACTCACTCATTCATACATTAAAAGCAATAAAAAAGCATTAAAAAGTAGACACCTGCACAATAATAAATAAAAAGTAAAAGAAAATCAACTAATTGCAAGTTGGACTGCTCTCAGAAAATAACAAATTACACCAGACTCTTTATAAACAAGAAAAAGGCCCAAGGCTCAACAGCAAAGATGAAGACATCTTGACATCTTGACATCTCATGAAACTTCAAAGTCAACATGAATCTGCTCAGTTAAAGTGATAAATTCTTTACACTATATATATATATATATATAAAGGAAAACTCAACACATCATTTCCATTGGTTATAAACTATAGCTCATTTCAATGAGTTTAATTCACTCATTTCATCAGACTCTACAATATTCCTGCCAAAATGATTCTTTTCTTAAAATGAAGAGAGGGATAACAATAAGAATAATAATAATAAACATAAAATTACAAACAAAAAAAAACAATAAAAATAAGGGGAAAGAAGAGAAAGAAGGAAAGAAGGAAAGAAAGAAATCAAAAAGGAAAGAGAGTCCAGTTCCAAATATTGACGTTGGATCTGTCTGGAGCAGTTCAGGCCGTCATGAAGAGATTGACCTCTGAAAAAATTTTATATTAAGGTAATCTTGTTGGATTATCCTCACCACTTACAGACTGGACACCTATACACACACACACACACATATATATATATATATATGAAATGAATTGTTTGAACATTATTTTTTTATCGATACTCGTATTTAAGTAGATATTCTGTTTTTAATGAAACAGTATTATATATTTATATCTACCGGCCTGATTATTTACGATAAATTTTTATTACGAAAATGTATGCCATTCGGCAGGATTCAAACCTGCAACCCTTATCTATATAGGCGAAGCTACCATTTGATCTGGTAACATCTTAGACCACTCGACCACAAATAGCATCCGGTCTAAATGAGGTTTTTATCAAGCCTATATATAAATATATAATACTGTTTCATTGAAAACAGAATATCTACTTAAATATGAGTATCGATAAAAAATAATGTTCAAACAATTCATTTCAAATTGTCAGTTGCTTATAACCAAGTTTTGTTAAAATTCGTTGATTTCCATAATAGATAGATAGATAGATCGATAGATCGATAGATAGATAGATATGAAACAAGCTTATATAGATAGATAGATCAGGAGTTATAGTAGTATTAACTTACTGATTGTTGAAGTAACTTTGGAATCCCTGATACCAGTGCTGCAGCTCATAACTTTTTAAGAGAGAAATATTTTCTGCTTCATCTCTGATTAGTTGTTTTTTGTTTTATTTCCAGAGGAGGTTGGATTTGAAAGAAGCTTTTGGAAATTACACTCTGTAGAGTATTTTCATTATAATGTTAATTCAGGTAACCTGTTTTAAAAGATTGATGTATCCTCTTTTATTAAATTTGAATCAATAGGTAAATATTTATCATTCATAGTTGAATTAGTGGCTCATTTAGTGAAGTATTATCCCCTTACAGAGGAAGCTGTCAGCATGTTTTTTTGTCACCAACAAGGCAAACTGGTTTGGTGATAATTTTAAATTTAGTTTAACAAAAATAAAACATATTTAATTAGGATTTCTTTAAGATCAGTTACTTTATTATCAATAATTTCCTTTTATTATTCAGTCAATTTCTATTATATTTCAAACATTATATAATAACCTGATAGCATGTATTGTTATCATTTACTTGATTTAGAAGAATGAAAATAGCAATTTATCAGATTTTGAGGATTACGTATGGGATAAGCTAATAGCATGTATTATTATTACTTAATCACTTTAGAATTGGGAATGTAGTCTTTTATTTATCATAATCAAATTAGAGACATTCTTATTGTGCTGACCTGATAGCATGTTTTTTTTTGTTTTTTTTATAAGCATTTCACCCCGAGCAAGGCATGTCACTGCCACTACTGTGCAGGGGGCTACGTAGAGTGGAGAAAGGCTGATTAAATATAGGAAATAACAGAGGGTGGGTGATAGGCGGGTGAGGATACCGAGAATGAGGGTTGGGTAGATGAGAGTGTTGTGAGAATAGTTGGGAGTTAGTGTGATAGGAGGTGTCTATTGACCCTACATTTAAACACCTGGAGATTGTAACTGTCGGGAAAGCAGACTTGTGGAAGGGAGTTCCACAGGCGGGAAGCGCGAGAAAAGAAGCTGTTGGAGTAGAATTTACGGTTACATCTTATTTGTTTAACTGTAAAAGGGTGGGACCTAGTTGCTAATAGGCATTTTAGAATAAGAAAAATATTTAATCTATTGCTATTAGGTTTTAGATTTTGCTTATAAGAAAGCCAGATATCATTTAAAAATTCTTAAGCATTTTACAACCAAGGAAATATATTTCCATCTATTAGTATCAGATTTCATATGAGATTAACTGATAACATGTATCATATTTAAGTGTTTTAAGAAAATATAATCCTTTTAGACATTTTGCATAACCTGATATAAGAAAACTCTTTTGAAATATTTTTGTAAACAAAAACTAATCAAGAACAATAAGTATTAAAGATTCAAACTCCATCACATTTAAACAATTTCTACTTTTAAAATTATTTATCACTGAAGCTATTTGTAATTTATTTTTTTCCATGAAATTCTAAATTGATAAACCGAAACTCTAAAATGTTTGACATTATCAGATGACCTGATATAAATTAAATCCCTTGAAATATAATAGTAGCAAAATTAGTTAAGATAGATGACCAAGGTATTAAATCTTTTAAACCAAAAAACATCTCTACTTAAAGCAAATGTTTTATGCAGTTTTTAGTCTTAAATATATTTTCATTAAATTCTTTATTGTCCTTGATTTTTAGAAATAAATGTCTTTTCATTTTTTTTTATCCGCAGGTTGTATTAGAAAGCAATAATGGATTTTGCTGTAAGTTCATTGTTCTCATATCAAAAGACTTGATAGGGAATGCTAAATTAAATAAATGGACCAAGTAACTGGAAAAAAATCTATATGCTCAGAATGTTGTAGGGTTGCATTTTCAAATAGTTCAGACATAAAATGGAATTCAAAGATACATACTGGATGGTAAGTTGTTTAAAGTGTGTGGATATACTGCCTTTTTTCAGACTTTAACTTTCAAAATGCACACACAACTTTCTCTAAAACCACTTGTGAAATTCTATGTTCTTGCCTGCTCTATGGAAATGTTTCTCCATTAAAGGAATATTAAAAAAAACATAACTATGTGAAATCTATGGATGTACACATTTGCATAAGTTTGGAAGTTCACATGGCTATTCATATTTTAAAAAAAAATCTATTCTTTGCAATTATTATGGTTCTAAATTTTTTAAATATTGTTTTTTGAATATGCATTTATGAGCATGTAATTGTGAAAGACCATATTCTAATCTTGTGAATCTATTTTGTACTACATATATAATTTTTAAAAGATGTGTTATAACACACACTGCATAAAAACTTTTCATTTGATGTAAAAAATGTTGATTTTTGAAGTAATTTGCATTTAGCCAGATATGTGTAAACTGCCAACAAAAACATAACTGTTGTGAGGTATATTGATTGTTTTTCATAAAATTCAATTTCAAATTGTCACAGGCACACACATCTGCTGATATAGACATCTTTGTGAAAAGTACATGTAATATCACACTAACGGAAAAAGTATTTCAAACCTACATTTACATTTTAAAAGACGTACACTGTCACATAAAAGCAAATATTTTTTTTGTCTTTAAAGTTTTTATTTTTCACTTGTTATGTTTTTTTTTAATCATATCACCCCGAGCAAGGTAGTAACACCACTGATGTGCAGGGGGCTATGTAAGAATGAAAAGATTGGAAAAGAGAAAGCCAGAAACCACATCCTAAACAGGAAACAAGGGATGAGCCTCTTCACCTGTTCAATAAAAATGCAAACACCCACTAGCAAGAAACCATATTCATGTAAAGAGTGCGGTGCTACATTTTCTGATAGTGGTAATTTGAAAAGACATAAAGAAATACATAGTCAAGAAAAACCACTTTGTTGCAAAGTGTGTGGATCAACTTTTTCAAAAATCTCACATTTAAAAGAACATATGCAAACACACACTGGGGAGACACTCTATAATTGTAAAATTTGCAGTGTTACATTTTCAATCAATGAATTGTTAAAAATGCACATGCAATCACACACTGAAGAAAAATATTCTTGTGAGATATGTAAAATCTCATTTTTATATAGATCCAATTTAAAACGACATATGAGAAGACACACTGGAGAAAAGCCATATTCTTGTGAAGTTTGTGGTGTTGCATTTTCTGAAGGTGGTGCTTTAATAGTACATATGAGATCACACACTGGGGAAAAACCATATTCTTGTAGAGTTTGTGGCATTACATTTTCTGCATATGGATCATTAAAAGCACACATGAGATTACACACTAGAGAAAAACCATATTCTTGTGAAGAATGCGAAGATTCATTTTCACATAGCTCCCAATTAAGACGGCATATGCAAATGCACACCAGTGATAAGCCATATCCCCGTGGAGTTTGTGGTATTGCATTTTCTTTAAGTAGATCATTAAAAGCACATATGAGATTACATATTGGAGGAAAACCATATTCTTGTGAGGCATGTGGAACTTCATTTTCATATAGCTCCCATTTAAAATGATATTTTTGAACACACTCTGGTGATAAGCCATATCCTTGTGAAGTTTGTGGTGTTGCATTTTCAGGAAGTGGATATTTAAAAGCATATATGAGAACACATACTGGTGAAAAACCATATTCTTGTCAAGTATGTGGATCATCATTTTTGCATAGCTCTAATTTTAAGAAGCATATGCGTTTACATACAGGTGAGCAACCATATACTTGCAAAGTTTGTGGTGTTTCATTTTCAGAAAATGGTACTTTGAATGTACACATGAGATCACATACTGGAGAAAAACCATATTCTTGTGAGTTTTGTGGATCAGCATTCTCTCAAAGCTCACATTTGAAGCGACATATGCGAACACATACTGGAGAGAAACCATATGCTTGCAAAGTTTGTGGTGCTACATTTGCAGAAAGTGGCAATTTACAAACACATATGTGAGTACATACTAAAGAAAAACCCTATTCTTGCCAGGTTAGTGTATCTGTATTTTCCAAGCATGCATATCTAAAGAAACATATGCAAATTCATACAAGTTAATATAATGGACTTAAGACCATATCACCTCAAAACATTGGTCTCATCTGTCCAGATATTATAGTTAAGCAATGTAAACACTTGGGAATATCAGGTGCTGTTACCTTGGATGTACAGATGATGTGATAGATAATAGCATTGAATTGAAAGAAGCTGATGGAGTTATAATTCAACTCAAGTTAATTTCATTCACTTAAAACAAATACCTGTGGGTGATGTATGAATCCATCTATTTTCAGATCATCTACTAGTTAAATAGCAGAACAGATTGGGTCTTAGAGCCTTGGTTAACCTGTCTACCACAAGAAATAATGGCAGAAATTTTTATGCTAAGTTAATCAGAAATTAAAAAATTATATCATATTGAAACACCTGTTCCTTTTTATCCATTTACCAAAGTTAAGCAAAGTTGATCTTTGTCAGTACCTAGGTGGGTGAATATCAGGTGTTGTAATCTTGAATGTGCGAGTACTTGGAATAACAAATTTGATATCCAAGTTAGGATTCCAGTTGAGTTCATTAACTTACAAAGAAATACCCTTTAGAAAGTTATGTGTCTATCTCTTCTCTCTTTAGCTGTGGGTTAAGTAGCAGGACAGATTGAGTTTTATAGCATCGGTTAATAACCAGTCTACTGCACAAAGTAATGGGAGCCTACTGTAGGAATTCTTCTGTTGAGTCAACCATGAATTTAAAAACATTTAATTGCTCAAGCATGATACATCTGCTTCTACCAACATGCACTGGGTCAGTGCAGCAGGATAATAACATTCCCTTCTATAAATAACAAAAAATGCTGAAATTTAGGGAATGTCTGCAACCATCAAATCACCTTCACAGACTGTCTAATATAATATTATGAAGTAAATTTTTCTGAATATGCATTTTAACATCTAACTTGATCCATCTTTTTATTTGAAGTTTGACGTACCTGTATTTTGCATTTACAAATTAAGATTAATAATTAAGATTATATAGGAATCATTAAATTCTTTTTTTTGGTTTTAGCTGAGGAACTCAATTTTCTGCAACATGCTGAATTAATACAAGATAACTCAGGCATCAGTATTCTGCATGAAATATGCATTAACTGTTTGAGCAGACCTAATTTGACAGATTTTATTTACTTATTTTTTTCAAAATAGAATCTAATTGCATACCTTATCAGCATCCATCATTCTGAAGTGACTCTAGATCTGCATTCAAAGAACGCATGCCTGTGCAGGGATTTTTCTAAGCGATCAGCATGTCTCCACTCCACAGATGATGTTCATAGGAAAGGCAGAGGCCAGTACAGCTTGGCAGCATTGCAGGTGTTATCAGAACAAAACATAGCATCGGATTCACTCAGGGACTCCAGATTTGAATTCAGAGTTGTTCCTTTTCCTAGTCTGGTTGTAATCATTACTAGAGCACAGACTGCTTCACTATTTACTTATAGCTGAAGGTTTTGAATTCAGAGTTATTCTTTCTCCTAGGATAGTTACCACTCAAGGCTACATAACCTGTTCTGTCCTCCTCTTTTGTCCATAACAGGGAAGAGGAGAGATGGAGTATTTGTGCATAAGTGAATGCAATGAACTCGACTGGAATTGTAACTCAGCTCTTCAATTCCTGAGTCAAAGCTGCAATCAATCAATCCACTGTGCATCCAGCATCATTGCGTAAGAACATGTATAAATAAAGATATGTCTGAGGATCACCAGAGAGTGTTCAAACGCAAAAGAAAAAAAAAAAGAAGAAAAAGGTAAGAAGTCTAATAATTGGATAATAATTGTTGTAATTGCACGAAGGTGAATAGAAAGATTGAGAAGAAAATTAAAAATGAAATGTGTTGAAAAATCATACTTTAAAATAATTCCAAGGAGAATCAAACATAGATAAAATTAAGTTTAAACAAATTGAGATTGAGACCATTAACCGTATTTTCATAGAAGAAGACTTATGTTATAAATAAAAGAAAACACAAAATAACAATTATGATTTGTCTGTGCAAAAAAGCCAGAAAAAAAAGGAAATCTGTTTTGAATCAGCCACCCAGAAGAGAAGTACCTCCTATGGAGGTAGAAGACAGTCTGATGTGTTCGTTCCTTATAATTCATCTTAAGAAAAATCTTATATCCATACATTAATTCGGATTTCCTCGGACACTTGACAAGGAAAATTTAATTACTATTTTGAAGTGGCCATGGACAAACAGGCTGTGTGGTCTATTGTAAAAATACATAGAAAAGTTAAACTTTTGTTTTTAAGGAAAGTGTAAATAATTTTCTTTCAAAGTCTTGAATGGTCTGGCTGATAGAGAAATCACAGCATGAGACGGAAGAGAGAGATTAGTACTGCCCATGTGGAGTGATAGTATGAGATGAGAAATGAAAAATTGAGGGCTTGATTCCTCTGACCACTCTTAGGAAGGGGTTGGACAACTCCAAATTTACTTGAGTAAAGATACTTTGAGAATGTGGAATTTTAGAAAGAGGGTAATGCAAGGGTAAAAAAAAAACTCTAGTCAATTCCTACCTCTGCTGGATGCAGGACTCCATATAATCAGCAGATTAGATCATACTAGAAGAAGGTTGAAAGAAGATCAGATTATGAGAAGACGAGAGAGACCTTACCAAGTCCTTGTGCCATTCATAATGATCAGACTTTAGAAATTTAAGTTACTACCAACATGAGCTGCAGACTTTCACTAGGTAAAACTAGTGTTAATTGATTTTAAGTGGGAAATGTTAAAACTGCTCTATACAAAAAAGTGATATATAAATGAAATCATTTATACATTTTTAACCCAAGTTAGTTCTTTATTCCAAAGGATTCATTTTTTTGTATCACTTACAATTGTTAAAGTGCCCTTGCTTCTCTTTGCTTCAGCAGCAACTTTCTTACCCTCTGAGATCAAAAACATGTGGTAGATGAATGAATGGTTGGGAACAGTCAAACACCAGCTAAGTCAAGTGAAACTGTGCCATATGCACAATACCAGTAGTAGAATTGATGTATTAATGCATGAGAAGTCAGCTGGACGATAACCATGTTGACTTGAGGGAACATGAGGACCAACATGCATCTTAGGGTTACATTATTGGTTATTATTGACTAGGACCAACTTAGGTAACAAGAAAACCAAAATGGTAATCAGAAATTGCTAAATTTTTACTTGGATTCTAACTCATTGCTCCTCTACAATTTTGTAATATGATTAGTTGTACTCACAATTCTAAAATGTTCTTGTCTGCTCTGAGAAAACATAGAAAAGTGAAATACTTATTTACAGTAGTGGTCATAATATAAGGAACGGAAACAACAGAGATATAAATATGTGTATTACTTAAAAAGTAATGCATGATTAGCAATGAAATTTTTACTGAATAAAGATTAGGGTGTAATGCATGAATATTATACAAAGTTACAAAAATTTATATAATAGTTTTTTTTTTAAATAAAGATTAAATGAAACAAAGAAAATAAGCTACTGGACAAAAGTTAAGGAACGATGCTAATAATTTGCATAAACTTTTAATTTACATGGTTAAAAAACTTGATGGAATTTTTTCAACAATAAGTAAAAGTTCATTTATCTTTAGAACTTTATTTTTAAGCAATATGGCAAATTCTACATGAAAAATGATCTCTTTTCAAGAAAAAACTCATTATCACTATCGAGAAAAAAGTCAATTTCCGTTCATTTCAGTGACAGGTCCAAGTTTACTATATTAGGTTCCAAGGGAAAAAACTTACATATGCCATAGAACAGGTGAAAGACTGTCTTCTCAATGTGTCAAGAAAACCATTAAGTTTAGTGGCGGCACTGTGATGGTGTGGGGAATGATTTCATTTGCAGGAGTTGGTCCTATTGTCTTTGGAACAAGCACGTGTGAGCATTAAATGGAGAAAAAACATATTATAATAATTATTGAGAATTTCCATTTTCGACTGAATATTCCACTTTTAAAAGGCACAAAATCAGAAATGCTGCCTGTCTAAGTAATTCACATGAAACCAAATATATGTGAACCCAACTTTTAAAAAAATCACTTGTGATTATTTACCAGAGAAAAACCTTATTGTTGTGAGTTATCTGGATCATTTTTCATATAGCTCAATTTTAAATTGATATATGCACAGATACACACACACTGAGGAGAAACCATATCTCTTTGAAAAATACATGTGATGTTATACTAAAGGAACTTGTCTCAGATATGCATTTAAGACATACATTATTACATACATACAGCAATTGGAGATTTTTATTCACTCAATAGTTACAAGGAAGTTTAGTATAGAAACATTCTCACTCTAAAAGGTAACAGAATCCTCAGTATTTTTTATTCTGTTCAAAATCAAATGTTATAAACAAGTTAAATTGTGACACTTTGAAAACATAAAATAAAATGACAACATTCATGATTATCCATTTAAAGGTTATGACCTTTTCTCTTATGTAATTACTTTGCATTTCAAATTTAATCTGAAATTCATGGGTGAAAACAATTTCATACAAACCATTACATTTGATTGCAAACAATTTGTATAGTTATTAACATTAGGAGTCTCATCTTTCAGTTTGTACTAACTGAATGGAATTGGAAACCCAAATTGAAATTCCAATCAAATTAGATACATTCACTTATTTGCAAATGAAAGGTATGAATCTATCTCCTCATCCTACTATGGATTAAATAATAGAACTTGTAGCCAGAAAAAACATTATTCCGAAAAAAATAATTGTTAATACTATATTCATTTAAAAAATAACTAAAATTTAAAGTATATGTTGGAACAACAAAATATAACAAACACAGTTAAATATATTTTGAAACACAACAATATTTGTTTTTTTATTCTCACCGACCAGGATACAGCAGGATTGGGTGGGATAACAAATCACTGTCTACACATGGCATATTGTCCAGCAGCCATGTTTTTGTTCTTCTTACCCTTTTTGTTGAAGAGTCAGTGAATCATTAGGGGAGAGTTGTCTTCCCTAACAGTATGTTTTTTATTTAGATAATCCACAAAGACTTGATAAAACTTAAAAAAATAAGAAACAAAAATTAATCAATCAAGAACTATACTAGTTTAATTACACATCTATAGTACATAAGCGCTCAAGTCTTTGATAAAAGTTGCTTGTAGTAAAAGTAAAATGATTGCTTATTATTTTGGTGGTAGCCCAGAAGTGTTATTTCCATCTGTCACTCAATGTATATATACGTTCCTGAGAAACTTCTTCTTTCGTTGCATAATCTTGTGAGCATACATTACACACTTTTCCATCTTTTTGGGAACACTGATAAGATTGAGGATTGAAATGCAGTGTGGTGGTGATCTCTGGCCAGTCAGGGGAAAGTATATGGGCAAGGGTCACATTGTATGTTTACATGTTTATAGTCTAAGACACATGAGTCTATTGCGTGAAGTGCTAACCTTAGCATAATTTTATCACAGTGAAAGAGCTAGTCTCTTCTGGCTCACATCATGCATGCTTCTAGTTTGTTTCATTTTTGTTGTTTTTTTTTTAAATGAACAAAAGCTGAAAATGGATTATTTCTCCTGATAGGTTTTTTTTATGCAAAAATGTCTGGGAAAAGGTTTAAGTTCTGCTATGACATCATCCAGTGGGAAAATCAAGAAAATAAAGAGAGAAAAAACAAGCTGCTGTTCCTTTTATACTATTTGATACAATGTCATTCAGAAGATGTTAAACGTCTCTATTTAGACAAGGTGGGGTAATCTTATAACAACAATGTACAAATAAAATCAGAAAGTGAATTTATAAAGGTTTAAACTTGAACCGTCTATGGCTATATCATGTGGAATACACCAGTTCTTGTCCGATCACTAGAGTTAAGCAACATTGAGTCTGGTCAGTACTTAGATGGATGACAGTTTGGGAATACCAGGTGCTATAAACATAGGGACCAAAATGGTCCACCAGTCCACCAGGTTTGGAAGGTGGGCACAGGGCTAACAATCCTGCCTCATAAAAAACAGTTTGTTATGGAAACAGTAACAAAAAGTTACTGTTCTAGACACCATTGGGTGTAAAAGGGTGAGATGATGATGAGTTGAAACTTGAACCGTCTTTCTCTAGCAAAAATTAAAGTATAAGTATCTTTCATGATTGCTGTCGAGTTGATGACGATTCTAAATAAATTTGTATCGCATAATAGCAATACAGAAACAGTTGATAATGAAATTTACAAGCATTTGCAGGAACAAAATTTATAATAAACTTTATATTATGTTCAGTTTTTAATTAATTTTCTTAATTCAAATTTTATATGTGAACATATACAGGGTGCAATGGGTAAATTGTTGTCATTTTTTTATGCATACACTTTGTGTGGATTTTGTTAATTGCATAGTGTAGTAGGGTCAGATGGGCACCATTTATAAGAAAAAGAGCAACATGATGCAAGTCCCTCTTCCAGAAATTTGGAAATGGTATGCTGTACTTCTTGGCATTCATGCTGGAAGCTCCAATACAAACATTTCAGGGTTTTGGGTAACAATCTGAGGACAGTACATCACCCCTTACATCTAGCCATCTAACTCCCCAGACTGCAACACCTTTGATTATGTGTGGGGCACAGTTGAGCATGAAACCAACAAAACATTTTATAATACCAGAGATGGGCTGAAGGCAAAGATTGTGGCAGCATTCACCAACTTAAACAAGGAGACTGTACAGAAGAGTTGCAGGAGATTCTGAAGTTGTCTGGAGGCAGTGGTTGAAACCAATTTGTATCAAATAAATTTACTCTTTCGTATTTCATAATATTTTGATATAATTTTGATAAATTTATCTGTGAAAATGAGATGTCAATGTTATTTTCATTTTTGCATAATGTTGATGACAATTTATCCTTTGCAAACTGTATGTCATTACATTCAAATTGGGACTGCATGTTTAAAAAAGTACCAGATAACTTTCACAATAATAATTCGAGTTTAATAAAATCTTTTTTCATGTAAAGATAAGAAACTAAAACCCAAAAATATTAAATTGAAATAAACTTTTTAAATTTAACTCATATTAAACCCATTTTTATTAAAGTTCACACTTTAAAGAAAAATATGATCTCTTTGTCTAGTATATAATTAATGCATTTTTCTTTAATAAGATTTCTCAAATATTCAGGCCAGATGAGATAATAAAAATGTTTAAAAATATATAACTAGACCATCTACCTGAATTTGAATATCCACTAAAAATGTTTAAGCAATAAAAATCTGTTGGTTTAATAAATAAAAAATCATTACTTTAAAAATTTCTTTGTAAACATTTAGTTACAAAACTGAGCAGATTTCAAGAATTTTGAGAAGGTTTTTGCTTAAAGACACAACTTGTAGAGTCAGTCTTTACCCTTATCTTCTTGGCATCAATTTAAAGTTTTACACTGTGCTCCCTCTCCTTTATGTTGTGATCATTTTTTGGCCTTGTGTCATGTCTAAGCTACACATTGTAAATTGCTATATTGTGAAAATTTTCCTTAAAAATTCTATTTTCTTGATTTTTGAAGAAAACTTGAAAAATTTCTGCCATATTCCAGTAACATTTTCACTTTCCCCAAATTATCATTTATCGGTATAATTTCAGTATGTGGGGGAAAACATGTCAGTTTAAACTGATGCCTAGAGAGGTTAAAAGCACGAAAAATTTCCCAAATGTGGAAAAGGGTGTCATCAGTAGTGAGATCACGCTCGGGTGCTCATCAGATATTGATCCCAATAGAGGAGGTTAACAATATCATCAGCATAATTTCCCCAACTGGAATTCTTTGATGACAAGAATGTGAAATGCTTGAAGCAATTTTGTTCAGCAAGGTGCTCCCTTTTATGTAAACCCTTCACTATATAGAGCTTTAAGACTCATGTTTTCCTAAGACACTAGTGACCTGTCTCTTGATAAAACTATGGGACAGGCCATTGCTGATTATCAATCCTATTATGGGTTATACCCATTGCAGATTATCAACCCTAATCAAACTAATAATGTCTCACTGGTTAGCTGAAGTGAATACCTGAGGCCTGAAGTAAAGCAAGGCACCTTTGCAATTTTCAACGCCTCAGGGTGGGTGACTGTTGTATGTAGGATATCTATTTTTCAGCTTGTGACCATGAATATATTCAGTTTATAAGTTTTGTCCTCTCCTCAACAATTTTTGATGGTTGCTTCAGAGGTGTTTCCTTGCTGGTGAGGAAGTCTTTGAATGCAGTGTGCGATCTTTGATTCATCCGTCCAGCGAGCAGAATGTTACCATAAAGGATAAAGTACTTCCTTTCATTGGGGTTTATGCATCCAGTGACCATCCAGAACAGATTGAATTGTTTTAACAGATCAAGCCATTTTTGACATCTCATTGGATAATATTAACAGAGGATTAGAATGTCATCCCTGAACCCCAATTTAGATTGTAATGGGGAAAATTGAATACTAAAAACCCAGATGGGAAGTCATTGCATGGCTTTATTGACAAATTTGATCAAATTTGTTGACAATTACCATAATGAGCATTCCCAGGATGCAATGTGGTCATGGTCTACTAGAGCCAGCTCGACTTCAGTGTTGCATTCTAGTTACCTTGACTAAATCTTAATTAATCAAGTTAATGTAGGGCTCTTAGGTTGTCCGAATTTTCATTCTAGTTTACATGGATCATATACTTTTTATGGGTTTGTGTAAACTTAGATAGGCTTAAGGTTAAGATGGCTGGTTACTGGAAATTGAACTCATCATTATTTGGTGTGAGATTTCAGGAACAGCTGCTACTAATAACGGGAGGGATTGATATGGGCGGGGGTTTCATTACATAGTCTGAGATTTTGGAAGTGCTGAAACTGGGTGGCTGGGACAAAATTCTGGGGTTAGATGGTCTTTCTTATGTAATGTACTTGAGACAATCACCCATTTTTCTTCTTGTAGGCTATAGATGTCCTCGCTGATGTCCAGGCGTTATCCTGGAATGGATTATATCATTTCCTAGTTAGTGAGTCTGTTCAAGATATGACAGACAAACTCTGTTTGATGAAGCAGGAATTTTACTCCCTATAGCCTTGGGCACCCAGGTTGAAATGCTTCACTAACAATGAGCCATTACTAACTTAGGTGGTACTTTAAAGACTTTCCGGATCAGCAAGAGCCTATGTTCAGCGGGACTGTTCATTGTGACAAGTGAGAGGAAACCATCAAACATTCCTTTTTCCACTGCAGTATCGTATGTAGTGATACCGACCGAGCAAAAGCAATGGACCGGATGTTTGCTCTCTCATGACAAAAAGGCAAATGACCAAAAGTCGTCTGTGCGCATCCGGGTTCGCGCAGATGTTGCGGTTGAAAAATAAAAATTAATCAAATATTAAATTTCCATTTTGCGAGCCTATGCAAATTTTATTTATCAGCCAATGGGAAGCCCAGAATCCAATACAAGTGTGAAATCCCAAACGAGCTGCTGTGATCCAAAAAGCAGATATAAAAAGCAGATACAGACAGACCCCAGCAGGCAGACCTCAGGAGAAGAGTGTAATCAATATCCTCTTGACCTAAGTCAAGTGGCTACTATGCTCGTCCCTTCACCTCTCCTTCCTTCTTCCCTGTCTCAAAACTACTTACTGACCTAAGGAGTGACTACATCAAAGACATTCCTCACTTACGCACTCCCTACATTCCTAAGCATTGATTCTCTTTCAGCATATTGTTTACCATGAACATTTTAACCTCTGTTGGACCTATATTCAAGTATTACTTTAATTGTAAAAACATTAATTGACATGTGTATATATAAAAATGTTAATTTTCAACTCAATTTGCTTTTCTTGATTTTATAATCATTTTATGTCTTATAGTGGATGATCTACCACAAGGCCAAATTCCATTAACCAGCAACAATATACAACTACCCTTCTCTAGAACGGACTCTCACTAACAGAAAAGAATATATAGGCAACCCACTATAAGTACACTTGTGCAAGTTAATTGAAGACTTCATAGTCCACATGCTGTATGGAAAGTTCTCTGCCCTTGTGGTCAGTTCTGTCTGTAGTGATGTGGTGCCATCATTGACAAAGGCTGAAAGCTGTGTTCTTTTGCTTACTGAGCTGTGGTATAAGCGTTGTAACAGAAAGAATTTTATGGAAATGAGTAGTACGCCTCTTTTGATTTGTTCCTGTTCTGTAAACATTAGCTTAAAGTCAAGATCAGGACAGAAAGAGGGTGATTCTCTTCATTGAAATTTGGCAAAAGGTGGGTGAGTCTTGTGCATCTGTACTGAATTGAATGAAAGGAGCTCACTTAGAGTGGCATTTTGATGTTGGTTACACATCAGGATATTGGGTTCTCTGGATTCCCTTTTGGCAACTCTATCTAAAATTAGGGTTGTTTCTCTTTAGTTTTTTTCCTCTCGGAGTTCACTCAACTCGGGAATGTAAGATCATTGGCTCCTTCTTTAATTTAATTCCTCTCCCCTCCCCCCAGTTAGACAACAGAGATGTTAGTTTTTTAGTGGATGCAGAACACTTTTTTATTTTTGGGTGTATTTTCATATTTGTTGTGTTTGAAAAAGTGTGTGCTTGAGTAAGTCTTTGGTAGTGCTTGTCTTCATTTTTGTATCTAGTCTCACATTAATTCCATCTGGTTAACTGGTATTTCTGCCACAATTGATTATTGCATGTGGCTTTTATTATCTATCTAAACTTATTTATAAATGGAACTTTGTCTGTGTGTGTGTATGTCTGTTACCTATAGACTCCAAAACAGCTGAACCAATTTTCTTAAAATTTACACAGTTGTACTATAAGAATCTGCGAGTGTTCTTAGCTTGTTTTTGTGTCGAGGTACCCCCAATAAATATTGAAAATTGAAAAAATTGGGTTATAGAAGGAGTGGTCCAATTTTAATCAAATTTGATACACTTATAGACAAAGACATAAGAAACGATATTCAGAAGTTTCAAGGTTGCAGTTTTTACAATAGTGCAGAAAATCAATAATGTATATCTATAAAAGGCAAGATGTTTGTGTGTGTGTCTGTTTATCTGCCTGTATGTATTTTTCAGCCCTTTTATTTTACTTTTTGTTTCAGGTTTGGCTCTAAGTAGGTATAATTGTAGTTCTTAGTCTCAGTCATGATACCATTTACTCAGAGGACTTATTTAGCCTTCAAAATTCAGTTTACGACGAAAAAACTTCTTTGATATTGATACCAGGAAATCGAAATTTGACTTACATCCATTCATTTTTCTTTCAGTCTATGGTTTTGCTTTAACTGGAAACAACTATTGCTTTTTTTGTCTTTCATGCCAATGTCCAAAGAGTCTGAGCTCCAGGACCATGGATTAGTTTTGAAGCTTTCATTACACCCGAGCAACACCGGGCTATACTGCTAGTTAACTCTATTTTCACTATTTACATTATCTCAGAGATATAGACAAATAACTCTATTTTTTTTAATGTTATTTAAATAGGTTTTGTATATTTTAAATACACATTAGGGTAGTTTTTAAAAAATGTTTTTATTCCTCACAGACAGCTTGTTCTTATGAAGATTAGTTTGGACTTCATAGAGACCAACTGGTACTATGGTGACTGGAGTAAGAATGATAAGTAAAAATGTGTTGCTTTGGTGTAAAGAATGTTTTGTTTTATTTGGATCAGTGATTGCGGCTAACTAGGTTAAATATAGGACAGATGAATACCAAGCTTTCCTCATCCCCTCTTTTGGCCTTGTGCCACACATTCTGTATTTTTAACAGAATTACATATCACTATGATACCCAGACTATGAATTTAAGCACAATACCAGATTAATGACATGATCTTATCATTTTAAAGTCAAAATGGCTAGATGCCACTATAAATTCTATGCTAAAAGTTTCTTTTCTCTCTTCCATCTTCTTACTTTCCAGTCAACTTTGATCTTCAAAAATTTAAATACAATGTAAATTCTCTCTCCTTATTGTTTTTCTTACATTTTTTTGCACTCAGTAACCCTCTTGCTTCTGTGTTAGTGGTTCTGATGTCTTGCTTGAGGTGAAATGATGGAGATTCTTATATTTCTACCCAATCTAATTTTGCTCGTTCACCTCCTTGGTTATCACCTGCATGGTTGGTTGTTATTCCCCACAGGAATCACTTCTTCCGGCTGTACCTGAATGACATGTCTGACTACACTAGACATCTCTTTGTCTCTACTTGCAATGAATGCAAGCGTGTTCTAAATGATGCAAAGTTATTGTTTGCTGATAGAATGAAACAACATATAGCGTCTCACAAATTCAGTTCTAGGGATTGCTGCCAGCTCAGTAAGAATGTGCTAAACAATAGCAAACTCTCAATTCCACCTCTATTCATTCAATTCAAAGTCCTCACATCTACATCAGACAAGGTTGAATGCTTTGCTCACAAATAGTAGCAATTGGGGAACCCTGAAAGAGGGGAGCACTTAGAGTCCAAGATTTTTCTGAGGAGAATGGGGGGGCAAACTCAAGCAATGTCTTCATTTTCATACTACACCACTATTGTATTTTTTTTTTATAATCATATCACAAATAGTAGCAATTGGGGAACCCTGAAAGAGAGGGGCACTTAGGGTCCAAGATTTTTCTGAGGAGAATGGGGGGCAAACTCAAGCAATGTCTTCATTTTCATACTACACCACTATTGTATTTTTTTTTATAATCATATCACAAATAGTAGCAATTGGGGAACCCTGAAAGAGGGGGGCACTTAGGGTTCAAGATTTTTCTGAGGAGAATGGGGGGCAAACTCAAGCAATGTCTTCATTTTCATACTATACCACTATCGTATTTTTTTTTATAATCATATTGCCTCAAGCAAGGTATTTTACTGCCCCTGTTTTGCAGGGGCTTACATAGGAGGAAAGTTATGAGAAAGAGTGACAGGTTATAGGGGGTGTAAAGATGTTGATGTGTTAAGGCATGGTAAAATGCAACAGAGACATCGTTATATGATTTGAGATTTATTTGACATATATTTACATAAAGAGGATATACGTATTGTTCTAAGGTATGCTAGGTGTGAAGTGAGATGTTACTTGCCGATTCCTATGCCAAGGGGTTAGATGTAAATTGTGTGTAGGAAAATAGTTCCATGATATTACTACATCCCTCTTACCAGATAGAAAAGAAAGACATTGTTCAGATGTTTATGTGCAGTAGTACATTTGTTGTTTGTATCTTTTTGGCCTATGTATTTCGCGACCACTTCTTGTTGTGTTGTCTGTTGATTGTTTTGAGGTTAATTGGTGTGAGAGGAAGTGGGTCAGAGAAGGATGAGAATACTGATGAGTGTGGAGTGAACGGAGAAAGGAGTATGAGAGAGAGGATGCAGGTTAGTGAGATAGGAAATGACTACTGGCTTTACATTTAAATTTTTAGACATTGTAGTTGTCAGGGAAGCAAGTAAATGGAAGGGAATTCCACAGGCGGAAAGTGTGAGAAAAGAAGCTACTAGAGTAGAATTTGCATTAACATTTTATTGGTTTCGCATAATTTATATACATAACTTATGAATGAGTTCAAGTATAAGAAAGTTATTTCACTAAATTAAATGGAATAACTTTTCATTCATAGTAGTGGAGTTCGGATATGTGTTGTGGTGCAGTGGATATTGGCTCTGAATAGGAAATCGGACAGCTGAGTTCGAATTCCAATTGAATCCGTTGCATTCACTTATGTTAGATACCCTTGGAAAACGTATTAATCTGTCTCTTCCTTCTATATATGGGTGAAATAACAGGACAAATTGAGTTCTCTAGCCTTGGTTGGCAACCAGTCTACCACAGAAAGTAATGGCATCCTACTGTGGCAAAAAATTCTACCCAGTCAGTCATGTCTCAAAGAAGATATGATCACTCAAGCGTTTATCATGTATGATGCTTAATTGACTGACTGAGTGGAGTTCTAATCTATTCTTGCTCACTTTTCCACTCATAAGCTGTTGGAACACAAGAGAAGTTAATTTCAAAACAAAATGGAAGGATTAATGTCAATACTACAGAACATTGTGATTTTTCTGCTATGATTTAAAAAAAAAAATCAAAACTCCACACTTGACTTGTCTACCCACACGATTTTCTACCTAGAATGGAAGCTCAACTGAGTGATATATGTATAACCCCATCTCTTGTCTCAGGCATCATTTCTGAATTAGATTCCCATAAGGCAAACATAGGTGATGGAATCCCAGTCATTGTTCTAAAGAAATATGCCCCCCCTGAGCTGGATCTTGTCCTCTCTGAACTCCTTCTCAACCAGACTGAAGGGAAATGAGAATACATTGAATCTGTTATGTTGCATGTACAGAAATATTGTGAAATAAATACAAACAACGTATAGTATAAAGTAGGTGTATTACCAGGAAGAAAAGTATTTACAAAAGATGCGGTTAGTCAAATACAGAACAAGGGTTTAGTAGAACGTATTGCCGTGAGACGTAAGAGTTGACAAATAGAACACTTCCGGTCCAATACCGGATATACCCGACTGACTTGTTCACTTCCTCAACTGACTTCTGAGGTACTCCCCCCGAGGTATCATCACTACTACTATATGTAGTGCTTAGAACAGTCCATTACTGTAGAAAAAGGTGGAGAGCACCCCAACAGAATCTATAACTGCATCTATTGCTTGTGTTGGGCCAGAAAGATTTTCTCATCAGAATCCATTTTACACATTTATAATTCTACCATTCATTTATACATTGAATACTCTAGCTGTATCTGGTCGGGTGCTCCTGCTATTCATTTCAAGGTTCTTGACAAAATCCGAAGAATGATCTGCAATGTAATCGGTCCTGACTTGGCATCTTGACTTCAGTCACTTTCTCGCCATGATATGGTTTCCCTCTGTCTTTTCTACAAATATTTTTATGGCAACTGCTTTGACAAGTTTTCTTCTCTACTGCCCCAACCATGTGACTTTAAGTGTGCTACTAGATTGGCATCTAGGTCCCACTTTTTAATGTAACCCTCACATCTGCTTCAACAGTTTATTTTCTTGCACTCCCCACCTGTGGAACTACCTTTTATTTACTTGCTTCACTGGTAGCTACAATTTTCAAAAATTTAAATGCTACATCATTTGGCATCCTCTGTCTTCTTGACTCCTATTTATCTTTTATTGTTTTTTCAATATCACCAGTATGCAGTCTTTTCTCCTGCACACTACTGGCAGGTTTACCTTGATTGGTGTGAAATGATTAAAAGAAATAAGATTTATACAGACATCAATTTAAAAACAAAAAATTAAAATTATGTGATGAGATACTGAAATCCAGGGTGAAACATACCAAAAACAATATTTCTTCACTTTTTCTTTTTAAATAAAATAATCAATCTGTTATGCACAAAATTCTTTCATTAACGAATTTGTTGAATAAATACTGAAAAGTTTGTTTCCATAATTTCCCTGATTTTAGAAAATATTTGTAATCGAAGGTAGCGATTTTTTTTTTGTTTTTTTTTTTGCTTTCGTTTCGGAATGGGGTGAAAAAAATAAAAACATTCATTCTTGTTAGGACCTTAATTAGTATTTTTCAAATATTCCTCTGCGCCTGCTTTTTTGGGAATTACTGTATAGTGTTGTTTGTATACAACCAGGATGACATTGTCACATTTTCTTACGACATAAGTGCGGATAAAACTAAAAGTACCTGCTGTGCGTCTATGAGAAAGCAATGAATAAAAAAAAATCATAAGATAAAATGTTTTTCTTTGAAATAAAAAATAAATAAATTCTTCCTTGGCCGATCCCGTTTTTTTTTTTTGTATTTCTTGTGTGTTTTTTTTTTTAATGGTAAATGTCGTAGATCGCATTGCTATCTCACCGGTGTTAGTGTTTGGCGTTTAACTTGGATGATAAAAATTAAATAGCCATTTCATTTTATGTTGTTTTCGACGCTCAGCGGTGTTTTTGCAGGTGAGAAGAATTCTGTTTGTCTCACTTATATTTTCTTCTTTTTTTATTTTTGAATGAGGTAGTAATTTTTCTTTATTTTGGTGGAGTTTTAAAATACACACTGCGATTAGAAATAATCTTTTTTTTTCTTTTAGACAGAAAAAGAAATCCTCATACGCCCTGTTTTCAAGCAACTGCGAAATTATAGCATTTAAAAATGTTAAAAATCATTTATTTACCATTTTTCAAAACACTTTTTACAATCTAGTTAAACATACAAAATTTATAAAATATTATTTTTACAATTTTTAAAAATTACGTGCTAAAACATTTTTTTTTTTGCTTCAATCATGCGATCATTGTTTTTTGATTTTTTTGTTGTTGTTTTTTACAGTGAAAATTTACACAATGAATAGTGAACTGGATTCGCCATGAAATCCAGAAAAAAGTTTTATTAAAAATAAAGTGTGATACTAGTATAATTTTTGAGTATTTAATTTTAAGAAGTTTTTAAAAAAAATACAATATGGTTAAAAAAAAAAAAAAAAACGAAAAAAGAAATTTGCAAATAATAATAATTTAATAATCAAAAGTTCTTTTCGTTTTCCCCCTTAATAATAACAAAGATTTTGTTGACGATAAAATCGGTTTTATTAAGTTTTTTTTGTCATCATGTATGCGCATTTTTTTAGCGAATCTTCAGCAGAGGTACTTTAACTTTATGAATCCAGGGAAAAAAACAGTTAAAGGAAAATGTTAACACACAGCAGATAAAAACTCCGCGGACAAAATCCCACCTCTTCCCAAAAAGGTGACAAAAAATCCCAGTTTCATAAATCAAATAAATAAACTGAAAATTCTAGCAACTTTTAATTCAAATTGTTATTGAAACTTTTTGCCAAAAAATCTGGTCTCTTTTTTTGTTTTTTTTTTTGTTTTTTTTTGCGAAAAAATCATTTATTTGGAAATTCTTTCAAAAATCAAATAATTGTCTCTGATTTTAATTAGGTTTTATTTGCAAATGAATTAAATTATTTTAGAATTTTATTTATTTACATATGTTAATTTCATGCAATTTTGAGAAATTAAATTTCGTCTCGTTTAATGTTTATACACAGAATTTCTTTTTATAAAACAACACTTCATTTACTGAAAAGCTGCTCCGAGTTTGAATGATAAAAAATTAATTAAAATTAAGACCTTATTTAATTAGAAATATTTTTGTTTTATGTGCATTGTGGTGCAGTGGATATTGACTTGGAATGACAAATCGGGGAGCCGAGTTCAAATTCCAGTGGAATTCCTCGCATTCACTTATGCATAAATATCCTTGGGAAAGGCATTAATCTATCTCTTCCCTCCAGTTATGGGTTAAATAATAGGACAGATTAGGTTCTCTCGTCTTGGCTGGCAACCAGTCTACTGCAGAAAACAATGGCAACCTACTGTGAGATAATCTTCTGCCCAGTCAGTCATGTCTCTTTTGAGACATGATCGCTCAAACCACGTATCATGCATGGCACTTAACTGACTGACTGATATATTATAGACGCTACCACAAATAAGGAATTTTTACAAAAATCAGCACATTTATACACATACAAAAAATTGAAAACTAAAAAAAATATTGGGAGTTACTGAATTGTTGTAAGTTTTTCCATTCATGATTGTAAATATAGTTTTTATTGAATAACAATATCATCTAACCTATACAAATTAATACGAAATTTTAAAAGATTTAAATCTTCATAGTTCTAATTAAGAATATTAAAAATGAAAATAATTATTGTAAAAAAGTCTCAATCATATATTTTATTCATAAAAGTAATTAAAATGTTTTATAATTAAATGTGTTAGTTTTATTGCATTTTTTATTTTATGATTCAGAGCAGATTTTCTGTAACTAGGATCCTGTTTAAAAAAAAAATTATTTTTATTCTTCAAGGACTTGTGCTTATAACTAATATAATCATTAAGTGCTACCAAAATGAATTTATATTCTAAACTCTCCGATTGACAAAAACATTTGGAAAAGTTTCAGTATTTCAACAGTTTGATGGGGGGTCAGTTTTTTATAGAATGTTATAGTAAATCGATCCTCCATTTTGGAACCACTCACTGGGATGACATTACCACCACCTGTAAATTGGTTGATTACCAATTTTTTTTTACTTTTGCCAGTGCAATCTTATCAATTAAACCCTAAACTTTCCAAATGACAAAAAATTTGTATAAATTTCAACATTTAAATCCACCCTACATTTTTGTTTTTGCATTTACGATCTTCCCAAAATAAAGAACAATTATAATCAGTCCGAATCACTTAAACTGTTAGAACAACTTTGAGTTTTTTTTTAATTAAAATAATAAATAAAATAAAACAGCTTTTACACTTAATCAGAGTTCAAAAGTATATATTTTAAAGAATTATGATAAAACAAAGTTTTTAAATTGACAGTACTGTTCTGTCTCTTTTCTTTAAATTAAATTAATAAATTCCTAACAATAACAGTTCAATTAAGAAATTTTATTTTTTGAAATTTATGACAGGCATTTTTTTTTAAATTGTCAGAACAAAAGATTCTGTTTCAACAATTAATACAAAAATAGTTAAATTAAGAATCTGTTTTTTTGAGAATTATGTCAGAACAGTTTTTATATTGACAAAACAAATTCTTTTTTTTTCATTTGATTCAATAAATTTAAAACAAAATCAGTATTTACACTTAATCACAATTCAATTAAAAACAACTATATTTTCAAGAATTATGACCACAATTTTTTAAAAACTTTACAGGATGAAAGTTTCTTTAAATTAAGTACAAAAATCCTATCCCATTTTATTTTCCTGTGGATGAGAAAATTTTTTTTTGACTTCTACCAGTATAACATCTTTTGTCATTTGAATTTGAATAAATATTTCATTTTGCCATTGCTGAGGAAATGAGGAAAGACCCCGTAGAAATGGCTATTCAACTGATTTAAACATCGAAGTTTTGTTTTATTTTATAATTGGCTCTGTAATTTGAATATAAATTGCCTTGAGCCCTCCACCTTGATCAATTTTAATATTAATGTTAATTAGGATCGAGTTTTTGGGATTTACCTACCTGATTACCCTTTTGGATTATATATATATATATATATATATATATGGACTTGTCTGTCTGTGTGTTTGTGTGTCTCCATTCTAATAAACCCTACTCCTTCGAAACCCTCGGTCTGATTTCAACCAAAATTGGGTCACTTGTCAATCATTATATGAACCTTTGATGCATACAAAAATTTTTTGAATTGATTTACAGGGTACAGCAAAAATCACTTGGAACACTTAGAATTTACAAACTTGTCTTCTTTGAGAAATTGGGTAACTTGTAGATCAAAGTCTGAACCTTTGATGTATACAAAAATTTTCAAATTAATGTACATGGTTTGTCAAAAATCAATGACAATTTTGGGTGGTCTTTTGTGCACCTTTATGCATTTCTCCAAGACGCTTCACTTAAACTAAACCAAAATCAAGCCACTGGTAGATCAAGGTCTGATGCCTTGAAATGCAAACAAAAATTTCAATTGACATTCAGGGTGCAGTAAAAATTAATGAAAAATGTTGGTTTTTGCGATCATTTATTTCTCCAAAATGTTAAGTTGTATTTTAACAAAAATTGGATTTTTTGTAACTTCTACCTCATCATATCCCATAACAATTTCACATTTTCTACAAGATGCCAACCCCTCTGACATTGCAGGGACAATGCTCATACTTCTGCATTACAATGTTATCTCATTACAGGCTCGTGTAATGCCCGCCCCCATTCTTCCAATTGTACATTCATTATTTCTGTTTATTGGCAAACTTGACCAATCATGAATCTCGTTTTACAAATACAACAAAACCAATACTTATTCTGCATTTTTTTAACGTACGCATCATGACAACCTCATACTGGAGCTTTTTGAATAAGCACTTGACCTTACCATTTCAATATAACCACTAAAAAACCCTGAGCAATACCAGGCTATACAGCTAGTAATCTATATGATTTAAATAAATATTGAAACATTTAATTAAACTAATAAAGTGCATTGATTTCTTGTCTGCAAACCATTAAAATATTTTCACTGGTTTTTCACATAAAACTCTTTCTGATTGCACCAATACTTCACTTGTGCATCAGTGATAAGATTTTATATTTTCAAAATAAAATAGTTTTCTTTATAAATTTATTTCACAACTAGCAGTATAGACCGGCGTTGCTAGGGTATAATGAAAGCTTTAAAACTAATCCATGGTCCTGGAGCTCAGACTCTTTGGGCATTGGCACGAAAGACTAAAAAGCAATAGATGTTTCCAGTTAAAGCGAAACCATAGACTGAAAGAAAAATGAATGGATGTAAATCAAATTTTGGTTTCCTGGTATTGATATCAAATTTTCTGCATTATTGTAAGAACTACAACCTTGAAACTTCTGAATATCGTTTCTTATGTCTTTGTCTATGAGTGTATCAAATTTGATTAAAATCGGACCACTCCTTCTATAACCCGATTTTTTTGATTATCGATTTTCGATATTTATCGGCGATACCTCGGCACAAAACCTAGCTAAGAACACTTGCAGATGCTTGTAGTACAACTGTGTAAATTTTCAACAAAATTGGTTCAGCCGTTTTGGTGTCTATAGGTAACGGATACACACACACACAGACAAAGTTCCATTTATAAATAAGTTTAAATTTAGATGAAAGTTTTATTTCTTTAAATATTATAATTATTTTCATCAAAGTTATTTTCTTATTAGAGACAAAAAAATAATGTATTTGAGTTTTTTGTATTCTTCACAGTTAACATTTCATGCAATGTGTTCCAGAATTAACTTTCTAAACTGGCATATATATACTTTTTATATTTATGGAAAATAGAGATCTTCATCAGGGATTGAGTGCTTGTATCTACTTATTTATCTAAATAAATTTATATTTATTTAAAAATCAAATGCAGTATCCATTAAATACAATGTTGGGTTATAAATAAAATCCAGTAATTAGTTTCTCAATTTTCGCGCATGAATAGCAAAAAGGAAGTAAATTGGTTGAAAAATCGCCAAACTATGCATGAAGTAATTCTGCAGTGAATAACATGTTCTGAACCGTGGTTACGGAGTGAGATAAACAGCGAAAATAAGTTTGATATTTTTCTGGTTGTAAAATTGAAATAAGATAGGTTTTGTCAATAAACAATTATCGATTTGAGTTCAGCATTTACTTTTGCACAGAAATAAGGATGTTCTGGAAAGATTTGAAGAGGTAAAGGCCTTCAGGGAACAAAACAAAAATTTACCAATTGAACTATATGAAGAGGATGCATGTTTGAACTCTGCCAAAAGATATATTATTTTGTAGATCCCCAAATGCCCAGACGAGTAGATGTCAATTACACTGTATAAAAACATGCTTACTCAGTTTTTTATCTATCAATCTCTCTCTCTCTCTCTCTCTCTCTCTCTATATATATATATATATATATATATATATATATATAAAGATGTCATAGAATTGACTTACTGATTGTTGAAGTTAACGTGGTTTGAAATTCATGACATCTGTGCTGTACGTCATGACTTTTTGAGGGAGAAAAATTTTCTGCTTCATCTCTGACTAGTTTTTTTACTTTTTTTTCAGAGAAGACTGAATTTGAAAGAAGCTCTAAAAATTATGCTCTGTAGTGTATTTTCATTGTTCAATGAAATTATAATTTAGGTAACCTGTTTTCTAGTAAGTCTGAATTTATCAGCAGTAATTTCATTAGAATTGAAACTTAACTTCTTTAATAGATTGATGAATACTTTTAATTATATTTGAGTCAGTAGGTGAATATTTGTCATTTATAATTGAGTCAGTGGCTGATTTGGTGAAGTATTAATCCTCTACAGAGAAAGCATATTTAATATTTTTGAATGCAGTTTTCAGTGTTAAATTTATATTAAATTAATAGCAATGCCTGGAAAAACCATGGATTACATGAAAAAATACATGCATGAAAAGTAATATTCTTAATATTATATTAAACCTAGAAAAGTAAAGGGCAAGATATTCTAGTGAAGTAAAAAATAAGAAATTTCTTACTTAAAATACTGCAGCTAAAAATAAAATTTGAATGCAGTATTTTAAGTAATAAATTTTTTACTTTGCTAGAATATCTTGTCCTTTACTTTTCCAGGTTTAATAACTTGTCCTGTTCTTTGCCAGGTTTAATATAATCTTAAGAATATTACTTTTCATTTTCACATTTTTCCCTGTAATATATATATATATGTATGTATTTCTGGCTTGGAGTAAATTTTAAATTTGATTAACAAAAATAAAACTTAAGCATTTAAGTGACTTAAGCATTTTACAGTAGGGAAAATATCTTTCAATCCGTCACTATCAGATTTTCTATGATAGTATGTATTATATTTCAGAAGAAGAAAATGTAATCCTTTTGGGCATTTGAGATGACCTGATAGAAGAAAACTCTTTTGAAATATTTTTATAAGCAAAAACTAATAAAGAACAATAAATATTAAAGATCCAAACATCATCACATTTAAGCAATTTCTACTTTTAAAATCTACAATCTTTTTATCACTGAAGCTGTTTGCAATTAATTTTTTTCCACTGAATTCTAAATTAACTCAAACTCTAAAATGTTTGACATTACTTATCATATGACCTTAATAAATCAAATCTCTTGAAATATTTTGGTAGACAAAATTAATCAAAATGGTCTATTGTAGTAGTAAATCTTTTTAACCAAAAACCATCTTCCCTATTTAAAGCAAATAGATGTTTTATGCAGTTTCTAGTATTAAATATATTTCCATTAAATTCTTTATTGTTCTTGATAAGATTTTAGAAATAAATGTTTTGTTTCTTTTTTTTTCATTCTATTCTCTTTTTATCCACAGGTCAAAGGCAATAATGGATTCTACTATAACTTCATTGGTCTCACATCATATAACTTGGCAGGAAATACTAAATTAAATGAATGAGCCTGGTGGCTGGAGAAAAAGTATATACTTGGAATATTATGGGTCTGTGTTTTCAAATAGTTAAAATGGAATTCAAAGATACTGGATGGTAAGTCGTTGAAGTGTGAAGTTATACTGCCTTTTCTCAGACTTTAACTTCAAAAGTTCACACTGAAAGACATATTTACACTTGTGAGTTATTCAGGTCTGCATTTCTGAACCATGGACACCTAAAACATTCTCTACAAAAACACACTGGTTAGATTCTATGTTCTTGTCTGTTCTGTGGAAATGTTTCTCTGTTAAAAGAATATTTTTGCATATAAAGTGGATAGAAGGCAATTATGAGAAATATATGAATGTAAAACATTTGAATAAGTTTGAATGCTCACATGCTTATTAATACTTGAAAAAAACATCATTTCTTTGTGATGATTGTGGTTTAAATTATCTAATTATTGTTTTTGATTTCATGTATGGGCATGTAACTGAGGAAAGCCATATTCTAATATTATGAATCTATTTTGTACAGCATATTCAACTTTTAAAATATTTATAGGATTCACTGGAAACGAACCATTTTCATATGAAGTCAAATGTTGCTTTTCTGAGTAATTTGCATTTAACCAGATATGTGTAACCCCACCTTAGTAAAATCACATGTGACTATATGCAGAAGAAAAAAAACATACTGTTGTGAGGTATGTTGATATTTTTTTTCTATAACTTAATTTCAAATTAACATATGCATACACACACACTGATTAAAAACCATATCCTTGTGAAAAAGTACATTTGATATCATGCTAAAGAGAGAAAAAACCCATCTTGGATCTGCATTTATATGTGTGTTTAATTTTAAGACACACTATTACATAGAAGCAAGTAATTTTCTTAATTTAGTGATTTGATTTTTCACTTCTTACATTTAAAGAAAAATGCAAAAGCCTATTGAGAAATTATATCAATGTATAGAGTGTGGTGCTACTTTTACAGAAAATGGAACTTTAGAAAGACATAAAGAAACTCATAATGAAGAAAAACCATTTTGTTGTGAAGTATGTAGAGCAGTTTTTTCAAACGATTCTCATTTAAAACAACATATGCAAACACACTCTGAGGAGAAACCATATCAGGAAGTTTCTGGTGTTGCATTTTCTGTAAGTGAATCTTTAAAAGAACACATTAGCACTAGTGAAAAACCATATCCTTGTGAGTCATGTGGAGCCTCATTTTCATATAGCTGCCATTTAAAACGACATGTGCGAACACACACTGGAGAAAAACCTTTTTCTTGTGAAGTTTGTGGTCTTGCATTTTCTGTACGTGGATCTTTAAAAGGACACATGAGAATACATACTGGTGAAAAACCATATTCTTGTGAAGTATGTGGGTCATCATTTGCAAGTAACTCAAATTTGAAGAAACATATGCGTTGTCACACTGGCGAGCAACCACATGCTTGTGAAGTTTGTGGTGCTGCATTTTCTGAAAGTGTAGATTTGAAAGTACACATGAGATCACATACTGGAGAAAAACCATTTTCTTGTGAAGCTTGTGGATCAGCATTCTCTCAAAGGTCAAATTTGAAGCGACATATGCGAACACATACGAAAGAGAAACCATATCTTTGTAAAGTCTGTGGTGCTGCATTTTCTGTAAATGGATCTTTAAAAGCACACATGAGATTACACACTGGTGAAAAACCATATTCTTGTGAAGCATGTGGAGCCTCATTTTCATATAGCTGCTATTTAAAACGACATGTGCGAACACACACTGGTGAGAAACCTTATTCTTGTGAAGTTTGTGGTCTTGCATTTTCTGTAAGAGGATCTTTAAATGCTCACATGAGATTACATACTGAAGGAAATCCATATTCTTGTGAAACATGTGGAGCCTCTTTTTCATATAATTCTCTTTTAAAACGACATATGCGAACACACACTGGAGAGAAACCATATTCTTGTGAAATTTGTGGTGTTGCATTTTCTGTACGTGGATCTTTGAAAGGACATATGAGAATACATACTGGTGAAAAACCATATTCTTGTGAGGTATGTGGATTATCATTTTCGGGTAGCTCAAATTTGAGTAAACATATGCGTTTTCACACTGGCAAGCAACGGCATCCTTGTGAAGTTTGTGGTGCTTCATTTTCAGAAAGCGGACATTTGAAAGTACACATGAGATTGCATACTGGAGAAAAACCTTACTCTTGTGGGACTTGTGGATCATCATTTACTCAAAGCTCAAATTTGAAGAAACATATGCGGATACATACTGGAGAAAAACCATATCCTTGTAAAATTTGTGGTGCTACGTTTGCAGAAGGTGGAAATTTACAAAAACATATGCGATCACATACTGACGTGAAACCCTATTCTTGCAAGGTTTGTGCATCTGAATTTTCCAAGGATGCATATCTAAAGAAACATATGCAAATTCATACAAGTTAATATTATGATGGACTTATGGCCATATCACATCGAAACAATGGTTCTCATCTGGCCAATAACCAAAGTTAAGCAATGTTGAACTTGGTCAGTACCTAGATGAGTAACCACTTAGGAATATCAGGTGCTGTGCTGTTACCTTGGGTGTGCAGATGGTGTGATGGTTAATAGCTTTGAATGAAAAAGCAGTTGATGGAGTTACAATTCCAACCAAGATTATTTCATTCACTTAAATACATGTGGGAAAGATATTTGTTAAATAGCAAGACAGATTGGGTCTTGTAGCTTTGGTTGACAACCAGTCTACCACAGGAAGTAATGACAGAAAATTCATACAAGTTAATATTATGATGTACTTAAAACATATTACATTGAAACATTAATTCGCCACAATTTTTTTTTTAATTCTCAATTGAATATGAAATTAATGGGTATAAGAAGTTAGAGAATAGTTGTTTAATGTAATTACAAATATCTTTAAGTAGGCTGTATGCTAACATTCTATACTAACTGAATGGAGTGATAAATCAGAGAGCCGTATTGAAATTCTAATCCAGTTAGATACATTCACTTATTTGCAAATGCCCTTGATGAAAAGTGTGGATCCATCTCCTCTCCATCAACTATGGATAAAATAGTAGAATTGGAAAAATCATTGTTATTCTCTAAAACAAACTTAATACAATATTCACTCTCAAAAAATAAAAACTCACAATCCAGAATGTTTTGAATTTAACCCACAATAGGTTGATAAAACATAAAACAACATATCAGTTAGTCAAAAACTATACTAGCTAAAGTACCTATTTATGTCAGGTAAGAGCTTGAAACTTAGACCAAAGCTGCTAGTAATATTGATAAAATGGTTCTTCAGCACTCTAGTAGAGACCCAGAAGTGTTGTTTCCAAGTTCTGTGAAACAACTCAGTATACACATATCTTCCAAGAAGCCTTTTGAAAAATCATTGATGGTGTCTTCAAACAAAGAACATGTGATTCACTTTTTAGCATTGGTCAAAATGAAAATACCTTGTACAAGGTTACAACAGATAATTAATTTTTCAGAAATGTTTGTATCATAGTTAAGCCCGAGTTTCACATAACAAATTGAAAACAAATTGCAATGTCTAACTAAGAAAGTCTACAGTGATAAATTTTCAAAATTTATTACAACTTTAATAATAAAGAAATTATTTTATAAAGTCTACAAATTGTAATGATTACTATAAAAAATATCTTAATAACAAAAAAGATTTATCAATGATTATATTTTCATTAAAGAAATAATTACAAACATTTTTTTTCATTCACTCCAAGCAAAGGTGATAATGCCACTAAAACACAAGGGCTATTGGTAGTGAAAGAAAAGGAAAAGACTTTAGAATGATCTGGAAACCCAATTAATAATATCAAAAGAAAGGTATTAAAAATATATATTACCAGAAATTGGTAATACCAAAAGTATTATTTAATGCCTAAACTGGTCCTCTCTTGTCAGACCTAAAAAAAAATGTGCACAGTGACTAAAAATATATACAAACCCAAACTAATATATGCAAACAAAAAATATATGAAGATTTCGGGATCAGTATATATTAAGTGGTGCAGTGGATATCAGCTCGGAACGAGAAGTTGAGGAACTGAGTTCGAACTCCAGTTGAATTCCTTGCATTCACTTACGCACAAATACCCTTGGGAAAGGTATTAATCCATCTCTTCCCTCCAGTTATGGGTTAAATAACAGAACAGATTGGGTTCTATAGCCTTGGTCCGCAACCAGTCTACTGCAGAAAGCAATCGCAACCTACTGTGGGATAATCTTCTGCCCAGTCAGTTATGTCTCTTTTGAGACATGGTCGCCCAAGTGTGTATCACATATGGCACTTAACTGACTGATATAGTAAGTCCTACCAACCACCTCTTTATAAGCAGAAGGATCATCATCATTACTAAAACAGCAATAACAATACTAATTGTAACACCTTGTTGGATTCATTTTCTTTTCTACAATTAAAAATTAATGTACTTGACCACTAACAGTGAAACCAAATCTCTACAGAACAATCTTGCTACTAAGGAAAGATAGGCTCCAGGGCACAGGAATATATTGCAACATGATGTGCCAGACATGTGATTAAAGACAGTTCTTGTAAAAATCATTCAATTTCTTCAAGGTTCGAGAATGTATAACACATTTCTCACTTTAATAGTTCATTCTCTTTCTAGGAAATAAAACCTTCCTTTACATTCATCTGATTTCTTCCATAATGAAAGCGTGATATATGAGCAAACACCAGCTCCTTGCAACATGATTTGATGAACTTGTGAGTTAAGACAGGTTTTGTAACATCCACTAGTTTTACTTTTCAGAGTAAGGGAGAAGATATATAACTTACTTATCCACTTCTGTTAGCATGTTCTGGTTCTAGGAAATAAAATGAAAAAAAAAATCATCAATTTGCATTCTTCTGACCTTTGCTTCCCCCTACCCTTACATGATAACTGTTTGGGTAAATATTTGTGCTGACAGCAGATACTACCTAAGCCGCCCCCACATATAATTGGTAAACCCAACAGCCTCGTAGTTTTTTGTTTATTGGCATTGTCAAGGATGACAGCAGATGTATCACTTTGTTTTCTTTAATGTTGTTGCAATTACCTGAGCAGTGAAATAGTTATGTAAGAATATTTTACTCCCTAGTTAACCCATTAGAAAACTGTTACATTATACGTGATCCATTCATGCTGATGGATTTGATATTAAGAAGGAAGGCAGGGACTCCGGATCTGACATGTTTTATTCATGCTCGGTCATTACAGGAAGTGACAAAACCAAGGGCAGATTATTAGCCATTGTCTTAAGGGATCATGCTAAGGGGAACAACTTATCTACTTATCATGACATCTCCCTTTCTCAATTGAGAGTGGGCTCATTTAATAATTCTTTTTTTTTTTTTTAATTTCTCTTTCTTTTTTTTTTTTTTACTTCTAGTTTTTTAAGATTGCTACTGGGGGCTAGAGTCTATATATTTGTAGGGGGAATCGTTAGAGGTCTAGCCTCTGAGGAGTCTTTACACACTGCATGGATCGTTTCGGCTTTGGGACGGGTCTGTAGTGCCTGCTGATGGGGGGTTCAGAGGTTGGCTGTTTTACCAACATGGGTTGTGCTCGTTCCTCTGGTAATATTCTTTGCTTGGGTTCTGTCACTGGTGAACTCTGCTGAGTATACTGAAGTAGTGGAGTACTGACACTATTATGTGCTCCTTTTGCTTCAGTTGTAGGTGGTTGGTCATCATTGTTCCTTATTGGGTCTCCCTTAGCTGGTCTGATATATTGTCGATTTCTTCTGTGGATATTACCACTTTCAGACTCAACTATGTACGACCTTGGATGGGTGTCAGGATGACGGATCATCCCAGGCTCCCATAGCCTTGTTTTCTCATGCTGGACATAAACTTTTTGTTCAGCGTATAGACGTGAATGCTGTCTACTATTCTGCCTGTTGTAATATTCTTTTGATTTTTCTTTTTGCTTTAGAATTTCCATTCTTGTTTTTTCCTCACCCAGCTGTTGTTTTGACACCAGTGGGGTCCGTATCTGTCGACCATTGAGCAACTCCGCTGGTGAGCCAAGGTTTGCTGATATTGGTGTGGCTCTATAAGCCATCATCGCTAGATAACTGTCTTGTCCAGTTTCACGCGCCTTCAGCAGTATTTTCTTACACACTCCAACCATCCTTTCTGCAAAGCCGTTGGATTTCGGGTAGTGCGGTGAGGATGTCTTGTGCAAGAAACTGTAAGTTGCTGAGAAGTTTCTGAACTCCCAGCTTGTGAACTGTGTGCCGTTATCTGTGTATACGATTTCCGGTACACCCCTCTCCTCGAATATCGCTTTTATGTGTTTAATAATAGCTGCTGATGAGGTGGATCTGAGTCGACGTATGAATGGGCTTCGGCTGTACTGATCTGCTACTAACAGGTACTCATTCCCTGCCATTGTGAACAGATCTGCACTGATGTATTGCCATGGGTAAGTAGGGCTTTCGTGCTGATGCATAGCTTCAGCTGGAATACTTGTCTGATATTTTTGGCAGGTTCTGCAGCTATTGATAAAGTCTTCAATGTCTTTATTCATCCCTGCCCAGTATATTACTGTACGGGCTCTCAGTCTTGTTTTCTCTACCCCTTGATGTGCTGCATGGAGTTCTTCCAGTATCCCTTTTTGTAGAGATGCTGGTATTATGATTTTGCTACTCTTGAGCAAAATGCCATCCTCAATTCCTATCTCATCTCTGAAGTTCCAGAAAGGTAGGAGGCAGCTTGGGCAGCTAGCTCGACTGGCTGGCCACCCTGACATCACTATACGTGCAAGTTCTATTAATAATGGGTCCTGTAATGTTTCGACCCTAATGTTCTCTATCCTGGTTGGTGAGAAGTTGAAACATTCCATCGTGGCGTGTACATTGAGATCAATTCCTTCGATGTGTTTGCTGGGTCTTGGTGATACTCGTGATAGGCAGTTTGCAATTGGTACTGCTTTTCCTGGGGTATATTTTACAGTAAAGTCATATCCCTCCACTTTCAGTAACATTCTTGCGAGTCTTGGAGGTGCTTGCGCTATGTTTTTGAGTGCTATGGATTCTAAGGGTTTATGATCTGTTTGGATTGTTATCTTGTGACCCCAGACACAGTGGTGAAATCTCTCCAAACCAAAAATGATGGCTAACATTTCTCTTTCTATGTTTGAATATCGAGTTTCTGGACCCGACAGCGTTTTGCTTGCAAAAGCGACTGGCATCTCTTTTTGAAGAAGTGCTGCGCCAATACCTGCTGTAGATGCATCGACTTGTAATATTATTGGTTCTTTTGGATCGAAATACCTAAGTATTGTAGCTTTCCGGATCTCTTCCTTGACTTTTTCGAATGCCCCTTGTTGTTGAGATGACCATTTAAAATCATTTTTTGTGGATATTAAATCCTGAAGGGGTTTGGTCAATGTTGCGAGTCGCGGTGAGAACTTGTTTAGGTAATTCACTAGACCCAGAAAACTGGTGAGTTGTTTTTCGTCCTCAGGAGGTTGCATTTGTTCGATAGCTTCCACTTTCTTAGGGTCTGGTTTGATACCATCTTTTGAGATAATGTGGCCATAGAAGGGTATCTCAGATGTCTTTACAACAAATTTCTCCGGGTTGAATTTGCAGTTTATCTCCCTTGCTCTTAGCATCAGCTTTCTTAGTGCTTTGTCATGGTCACTGCCATCCTCTTCGAATCCATATACAATCATATCATCGCATATGGATAGTACATTTCTTATGTCGCCAAAATTTTCTTCCATAGCCCTTTGAAATTCATCTTGGGCACATTTTATTCCCATTGGGAATCTGTTAAACATGTATCTACCATGTGGGGTTATAAAAGTTGTGAGCTTTCTTGACTTGTGATCTAAGTTCAAATGCCAGTATCCCGACTTTATATCTACAGTAGTAAACCATCTTGCACCGTGTAGCTTTGCTGTGATATCTTCAAATGTTGGGGTGACATAATGGGGTCTGCATATCGCCTTGTTTAAGTCTCAAGGGTCCAAACATAGTTTGACTGCACCATTGGCCTTAGTCACACAAACAATTGAATTAACCCATGGTGTTGGTTCTGTCACTGGAGATATTATACCTTGGGTTACCAGGGAGTCTAGCTCAGCCTTAACTTTTCCTTTGAGAGCTATTGGGATCCATCGAGGTGGATGGACAACTGGTTGTACAGTTGGGTCCACATGAATCGTGTATTCACCAGGTAGACAGCCTATGGAATCGAATACATCGGGAAATTCCCGAATTATCTTGTTCCTTTCTTGTATGTTTCCTTTGAGGCTTGATATTGGCACTGGAATGGGTTTTGTCTTGTGTTGGGGTCGTTGAGCATCCCCTGACTGTACTGCTGTAGCTGGAGTGTCTGATTTCACAGCTAAATTTAGGGTTACTAACCCCAAATCCCGTGAAGATTTCAGTCCTATTAACATTGGTCCCTGAGAATTTACAACATGGAATGTTGTGATGATATGTCTGTCTCGGAACCTTACCCCTAATCGACATGTCCCTTCCTGATTGATTACTGATCCACCAAAAGCAATCAATCGGACTGGAGACTTTTCCAGTTGAATGCCCGTCAGTTTTTTATACAGCGTCTTTGGTAGCAGGTTGCTCATTGCTCCTGTGTCTATTTTCGCTTTTACAGTTATTTGTCCTTGTTTGTTGCCGATTTTTAGTTTGGCATATGCCTCTGCAGTGTTTGTTGGTAAATTTCGGATTGAGTGAAAGTAGTACTCTTCATTCGAGTCACTATTTTTGTCCTGAGTTGCTGTGTGGATTCTTCTGTTTTTATTCCACTGTTGTTTTGTTCTTATATTTTTTCCTTGCTTCTTGGTTCGGCAAACGTTCGCAAAATGTCCTTTGTTGTTGCATAAGACGCATGTTTTCCCTTTTGCAGGGCACTCTCCACGAGGGTGTTGTCTGCCACAGCATCCACATTGCGTCTGTCTATTTTTTGCTCGTATCATGTGTGTGCTACTGTCTTCCAACAGGATACGGATAGCCTCAACTTGTTTACAAGTCACTTCCTCCGTCTCTGCTATGCGTAGAGCTTTTGCGACGGTCAGGTCGCTCCCTTCCTTGATTAAGGATTTCTGTGCCGACTTTGAATAAATGCCAAATATGAAAAGGTCCACTACGAGTGTGTCTTCTACCATTTGCTCGTATTCACATTGTTTGGCTATTTGACGAAGTCGTTTCAAAAATGAGTGTGCAGACTCGTCTGGGCTTTGGCGACATTGTAGTAATTCATGTCTGGCCACGCGAAAATTCGAACGAGGGCTTACATACTGCTTAAAATGTGTAATATATGCTTCGGCAGTTCTTTCCTCGTCGTCCCTAAAAGAGAATGTGTCACTTATCTCTTGTCCTTCGACGCCAGTCCACAGAAGGAGATACCGTAACTTGATATCATCATCCACGTCTCGCATCGGACCATCAAAGTGAAGCCTGACTTGCCGGATAAATCTATCCATTGCCTTGGATAGGTTCGCACTAAACCAATCTATCGTTGGTGGAGGTATTTGGAATGAAGCTGCCATGGTAGTTCCGTTATTTCTCTTATTTTTTTGAAATTATAGAGAAAATTCTCTTACCTTTGTTGGCGAATGCGCATGTGTTGACGCTCCCTTTTTTTTTTTTTTTTTTAAGGGTTGTCCCAAAATTGGGCTAAATAATCCTTTTTCCTCCGTAATATCCAAGTCTGTTTCCCGTGTGGGTATTTGTAATCCCTTTTTCTGACACCATGTTACATTATACGTGATCCATTCATGCTGATGGATTCGATATTAAGAAGGAAGGCAGGGACTCCGGATCTGACATGTTTTATTCATGCTCGGTCATTACAGGAAGTGACAAAACCAAGGGCAGATTATAAGCCCTTGTCTTAAGGGATCATGCTAAGGGGAACAACTTATCTACTTATCATGACAGAAACTCTTAGAAAAATCCAAGAAAATGCATTAATTATATATATATATATATATATATATATATATATTGTTACGGGTTAAGTGTAACAAAAGAAAAAAATGATTGACCAAAACTCAGAGATAAAAATCACATACAAATTTAATTTCCAAAACACACCAAATAAAATATTGACAAATATACAATTTTTGTTGCATTCAAAACAAGAAATATAGAGTTTACTACTGGCAAGTGTTATGATGAGAGAAGGGGAAGGTGAAGTGTCAAATTAAAAAATGACAATTTAATAAATGACAATTTAATTCTTTACCCAGTTAAGTTGGTGAAGAAGTTAAGTGCTATACTTTTTGGAAATCCTTAAATGAGTATATAAAGAATAATTATTAGTTTGGTCAATGAAAGCATCAAAAATATGTATCTACCCATATAGTTCCATGAGGTTCTCTTTCAGGTTTTAGTTGGTCAGCAACTTCTTATAGATTCTTTTGGCTGGATATAAATTCTTGAATCAAAGCCGGAGTTGATAATATCAGCACATCCTGTTTACAACTGAATACTCTCTTCCCAAAACCTCTTTTTTTAGGGGCTAACACCTAATTTGCATATTCTAGAATCTTTTAGAATTCTCTTGATTCTACTGAAGTTTTCTCAATCATTCTACTACCTTCCAAACATTCTATTTCTAATTTCTCTATTTAACAACTACTTCATGAATTAAAACTTTTTTGTAATAACAAGTAGGACTCAAATGAATCCCTTACTACAACTTTTTAGACATTATTATTATTACTTTTATATATAAATGCATCCTTGTAACAATCTATATAGGAAAACTCAACACATCATTTAAAGTGGTTATAAATTATAATTAATTTCTTCAGACCACACTATATTCATTCTATTCCATACAAATAGTCTATTCTGGGTCATGTTAATTGATTTCCATTTTGTTTTAGAAAAATGTTTATTCTGGGAAAACATCTCTACTGAATAGAACGAATATAGTGTGATCTGAAGAAATGAACTAATTAGTTTGTGGAAATTAATTATAAATTATAATCACTTTAAATGATGTGCTGAGTTTGACATCATTACCTATATATATATATATATATATATATATATATATAGATAGATAGATATAATGAACTTCATCAAGGTAAATGTGAGAATTTTGCAACAAGTATTTATAAACAAAAGTAAAAGTGTTAGTTTTTCAAAATTTTTTAATTTAAGAAACTCATAAATATAGCAGGTTAACTGAAAAGCCAGGGTAAATTCTGGAAGATGCTAAATGACATAATTTAATGTCTAATAAACAAAATTGAATAGACGATGCTGCTGAATTTTTTTTTTGTTTTTTTTTTGCATTTATTATTTAATTTATTTTTGCATGGGATAAATTTATGTATTATATATTTTTGAAATATCCTGACGTTATGAATTTAACTTTTTTCTTTTAATTTTTTAAACATTTTTATAGTCATGTACATTGGCTTGGGATAGGAGTAATTTTTTTCTGGAATGGAGATATTTGAACAAATCTGAGGCACTGGTATATTTTGATAAGATTTAATCTTGACAATCTTGCGAATTTTCTATTTAAGTTACTTTCTTGTTCAGTAAGTGTGGCATTCTTGAGATCAAAGTTGTGGTTAATTTGATGATTGTATATAAGATCCTTTTTGTGTTCATGAATTTTTTTGTTTTAATTTCTAATATCAAAAAATTTTGGAGTTACCCTGCAGTTCTTTAAAAAGAAATGCCCTAAAATTGGACATTTTTGTATTTTTTTAAAGTAAAAGTTAAAAATTTCAGTACCTACAGCGTATTTGCCTTTATTTTTTTCAGTCTTTCTCCAGACTTCTCTTCCTGCCAAAGAGTTCAAATTTGGATTTGTCTGTCCACAATACATTTTGCTAAATTATGAATATTTTGTATGAGAAACATTATATTTTGTTTTTCACTATTAACACCTCAGTAGACTTTTCAACTAAGTCAATGTTAATACAAATTCTAAATGTTAATTCAACTTTGACTACTGTTTTAAACAAGAGATATGTAGCTGTTTTTGTTTTAAAAAAAATTGTGCTATTCCAACAATATTTTTAGTGTTTCTTGTTTATTTTTTAACTTTTAAATAATTTACACAAAATGGCAAAATCAAAGCAGCTAAGCAATGAAGTGTGGACATAATTGACATTTTATTAAAAAAAGGCTATTCTCCAAAACAAACTGGCATGAAGTTAGGATTTCTAGACATCGGGTGCAATATTCGTTACAAGGGCAGTTAGAAATAGTTACAAACATTGATAGAAAAAGAGCCGGAACACCAAAAGTGGCAATTGCTGTGGAAGATAAACACTTGATTATCAAAAACAAAAGAAATAGAAGGAAAATTGCTCAAGACTTGACAGCTGGACTTAATTCCTTTTGATAGAAATCAGTGCCAATCTCAACTGTGGAAAATCAACACAGACCAGATTGGGGGGGGGGGCTGAGTGTCAGGTGGGTGCATAGCAAAGAAGAAAACCTCTGTTATAAAAGGTGAATGAGCAGAAAAGACTGTTATAGAGATAAAAGCATAAAAACATTAAAAGAGTGGCAAAATGTATGAAGCAAATTTGAATTTTTTGGTAGTAAGAGGAGAGTGTATGTGAGAAGAAAGTAAGGAAAAGGACTGAATGATGAATGTGAGGTTCCAGCAGTTAAGTTTGGTGGATAGAAGGCTGGAGATTTAATTTCTGTCAAGGAAATCATGAAAAAAGAACAATATCATTAAATTTCACAAAGACATGCTATGTCATCTGGTTTACACATAATTGGAAAAAAAAAACATTTTTCAACAATCCAAAACAATTTTTAAAATCATATAAAAAAAAAAAACATGGAACAAAATTTTACAGAACAAAAACAATTCTTTAACATGCATGAATGAAACTAAAGTATACAAAAAAAATAAGAAAAATATTAGCTGAATATTGCCAAGTTTAGAAGTAAAACTTTTCTGGAACATTTTTCTTGTATTGCCCAAAAGCATGACTGATCCAAACATATAGTTGATCATTTTCATTCCAAATTATATTTGATAAATGTATTTCCTTCATATGTCTTATATAACTTCAATATAGAATTTTATTTTCTACATAAAAATGGCAGACAAACATTAAATCAATTTTACAGTTTTATCTTTTGTTTCATATTTGTCATTTTAAATGAAACTAATGAACCACACACTTCACATTAAAAATGTTTTTATCCCATGTCAGAATTTAAATCTTAATTCTAAATATGCTTAATCACATGTTTAAAAAAAATTATTACTAACTTGTGCATGCTTGCATGTTTCATAGTGTAGCTAACATACAAATATAGAATCACCTCAAGTGAATATACTTCATTACCATTGTTTTTTATATTATGACTTGGTTACCTCAATCTTCTTGTTTCTTATTGAAATAAGATGAATAGGATAGAAGAATACTGCCAAGAGAGGAAGCTTTTGAAGAATGCTTGGGAAGCTCTATCATCTACATTTTTTTTTAAACTGTTGGAAAGAATTTGTAAAGCAGTAATTAATGGGGGGGGGTCATGGTTTTATTGGCAAAAAGAAAATATGATGTTGGTCTATGTTTTCTATAGCATAGTGCTTAATTTTTGTCAAAAGCAATTAGATTGTAGTTAATGAAATTTTAACTTTTACTTTTAAAAAACAAGCAACAATATCTCGTTTTTAGATGTTTTCTTTTTTTTAATGGAATGTGCAGTGGATATTCTCTCAGATAGGATTTTTTGGCAGATCCATAAATTAGGCGGCCGTAATTGAATTTCAATTGAATCAATAATCTGTAAAGTTTTAAGAAGAGCTATCAATCTGCTTCCCATTCGATGCTAATAATCACTCTCATGAGTTGGATTGACTTATTACATTTAGTTCAGAAATATTTTATATGTGGAATATGAGTCAATCACTTGTCAAAAATGATACCTAAGAATTTGTATTCTTCAACTCCTGGTATCACACTATTGTTGAGTTTAAGGATAGGTTCAAAGCTTAATTTTTGTTGTTGACAAAATGCATACATTTAGTCTTTGTTTTTGAAAATTTGAAACCATTTTTGGTAGCTTATTCATCAATTTTACTAATTGTTGTAGTTGACGTTCAATGGTGTAAATGTGTTTTGATCTGTAACAGATTACAAAGTTGCCAACATATAAAAAGGGATCAACTCCAGGATTGAGATATTTCACAATATTATTCATTTTGATATTAAAGAAGGTAACTGATAAAATAATCCCCTGAGGTACACCCATTTCCTGCTCATGGAGTTCAGAAAAGGTACTACCAAGAAAGACTTTAAAAAGGCTCTTAGATAAGAAATTCTTAACAAAAATTGGTTGTTTACCTTTGAGGCCCAGTTTACCAAGTCACGTATGATACCATATTTCCATGTTGTATTGTAAACTTTTTCAAGGTCAGAAAAAGTTGTCGTTTAATAATCCTTTTTTTAATAAAGGCATTTCTAATAAGTGATTCAAGATGTATCAAGTGGTACTTTGCCTTTTTCTGAAGCCAACTTGAAAGTTGATTATAAGGTTATTACTTTCAAGACCAAGTTAATCTATTGTTAATCATTATTTCTAGTGTTTTACAGAGGCAGCTGGATATTGGTCTATAATTACTGGGGTTGAATGAATCTCTTCCAGTTTTAAGTATTGGGATGACTATGGTGTGTTTCCAAAGATTAGGAACATTGTCATTAGTCCGTCTTAGTTTTTGTTATCTCCCCTTGTTTTTTGTTTTTTTTAACAATCCCCTAATGTAAATAAAGCATTTGCCTAATGTGTGTGTTAAGCAAAACATGTCTATGTGGTTTTATTAAATTTGTCTTCCAGTCTGAAGTATCAAGTCTATTAAAAAAAAGGCATGTTTCAATCTGATTGATTATTGATTTTATATTTATCCTTTTGTTCACAAGTATCAATAAAGATATCAAGTAGGTGTACCAAGGAAACATCAGGTAACTGTTTGAGAGATTTGTAATGTATATCATCGGGACCTAGTGTGGTATTATGAGACTGGCATAGGGAGTCTATTAATTCAGATAGAGAGAAAGTTTGGTTATAATTTTCAGTGTTATTGAATTGGAAGTTAATTTTTCTTTTTTTCATTGTTTCTTTTGTTTTGAAATTTTCTGTTATAGTAAAAGAAGATTTCTGTGAGAAGTTTTGAGCAAGTATATTTACTATTTTTTGGGGGGATCAGTAATTTTTGTATTATCACTAGAAAGGTGATTAAGAGGATTATTTTTTATTTTTACCAGAAATCTTTCTGATCATCTTCTAAACGGTCTTTGCTTTTTTATTGGAATCGATTTTAGATACAAAATCTCTCCATGAGGAATATTTTGACTCCTTTATTACTTGTGCTATTGCTCTATATTTTTTAAAGCAGTTCAAGTCAAGAGAATGTTAGGTGTGGATCAAAAAGAGAGATAAATAAAATTAAATACACTCAAAATATTTCCTTCCAAGAAGCAAGAAAAACTTTTTAAATCAAAACACCCACAACAACATATGCCACAATATTGACATCTAAAACCAAACAGCTCAAATACCTCCAAAGTGAAACACAGATGAAAAAAAAAACAATCCATTAACATGAATAAATTATAACCTTAATAAATAACCTAGACTCTGCTCATTGAATTAGTCACTGCAATATAACTAGAGGCAAAGACAATACTAATAAAAAACAATCAAAACATTCCAATACATTTAATCAGACCTCCTAAAACAAACTCCAAAAGAATAAATAAAAGACACTCTCCCATACAAAACCCCCAACAAAGACCAACCAAACCTTGAAAATCTAGGTAAAGAACCAGAACACTTAAATAAAACACATCACACAAAAAACATTAACTAGAAAGAACTTCCTCTGACCTTTTTTCTTCGATTTAACTCGTATTCTCTGTCACACTTCTCCCTGATCACAAAAATGACAGGTTGGAGGTGGTCACTTTTGTTGGCTGCTTCGTCCCAAAGGCAGAGAAAAGGGTTCTGTTTCTGCTCACTTTTCCAGGTGAACTGTCCAACTCTGTATCTTTGTCGTCATGCAGCAGCAGCAGCAGCAGCAGCAGACTCTCCACCCTGCTTTCAATAGACATTGTGCTGCTGGAGTCTTCCTCTGACATGGTGACACTTTGGCATAAGTGTAGATCCTTTACATAGGCATCCCGTCCACCAGTAAAGACTGTGAGCTGATCATTTTGGTCACTTGACCTCTGCTAAACTTTGTGGTACACTGACTCTGCAGTGCCTTGACTTACACGTGATCTCTGAGCTGGTAACGGTTGTGCCTGGAACCTGAGGACGTTGTCACGGTGTCAACCTCCTTCATTTTAAGTTTATATTGATAGATCCTGTTAGTAGGCACAGTGAAGTGTGATTTATCATCTTTGAGTGTCACATTATGCCAGCAGACTGCCCCCTGAATGGGACAGCACATCCTGGCCACAATTGGCTTCACTGTACAAATTACATTACTCCACTATGCCATTCCCAAAAACTCTGAACTCCCTGCCACAGAATGTTGTATAATTGTTTGTAAGGAGCTTGTGCAGTTGGGTCATGCTTGAAAAACATCACCTCCAGCAGGTGAATCACAATAGCTGAGTCTTCTCTCGCGAACTGGTTCCAAATGGCGAAACATGACAGGCCACATTCTGTGAACATTAAAAAATGGTGGGCACCATCATGAGTGATGTCCATTCCTAACCTATGCCGGTTCCTCTTCACCTCCAGCTTTTCCTTTTCCCAGTGGATTTGTGCTGGATCTATAAACTGGCATACTTTACACATCTGTATGGCAGCTTTTGTTGTCACTGGGCAGACTCTCATGACAAAGTAGGTGTCCACACTAAGTTTGGACCAACTGTCAATCAAGATTGATCATTGGTCCAAACTGTGAGAGTTGATCAATAAGGTGTTCAATTTCATAAAATAAGTTTTAGCTTAGATAAAATAATGAAACTGAAAATAAATCCATTTGCTTAAAAAATTCTGAGGGTGAATTAATAAATAATGTATCCAATCCAAAATTATTCTGAACTGTGACCAAAACAAAGTAAATATGTGTTCACCGCTTCAACAGAGGGACATGATTCGGCTCACCTCCAGTTCATCCACATAGACAGCGCCAATCAATGGCCTTGGTTCATTGTCCTTCTTCATTGCATTAAACCACCACTGCAGCACACTTGTCAGTCAGTTGGCTATATTCTGGGTTGATCGAACCAATGTCTCATCCATTGCCATATCATAGTCCTTCACGATCTCCTTGCTCAGCTGCCTTCCTATTAGCATCCTGCTTGCTACCTTGTCATGCACTTGTACTTTTCCATTAAAAGTGCTACATGTACACAGTCTGTCTTCACATGCAGCACCTTACCCTGCCACTGAAGAGTCATATTAATGACTTTCAATATGGTCTCCAGTTCGGCTAAGTTGATATGTTGGGTGTCATTTTCAGGTCACAGTCAATAATCATCCTCCCGTACTGTCTCATTCCTCTCCTAAGCTACTCTGGTTGCTAGAAAACTGGCACTGACCCACATGTTTAACTCCCGGCTGTCCACACACTAATCTCCACTGGCCAGATCATCCCGCTGCACAGAATCCATGGTCTCACACTTCATACACTGGAGGAGAGTGTCCCTTGCTTCATCATCCCAACCCTTTGTGACAACTTGATCTCTTCTTGAGTATTCTGCAAGCCACACAAAGCCAACCACACACCGCAAAGTGCTTGACAAACATCCCACACAAGGAGAATACTGTCCGTCATGCAACAACATTGGGAACTTCAGGAAACAGGCTTTCTTGCTTCCACCACAATTAACCACATCCCATTTGACAGCCAATCTTAGCACTCATACACCATTCTCCAACTGTTCTGGGTCCTTGCACACCAGTCCAAACAGAGTCAAATGTTCTCTGATGCAGGTTGCAGGCATGACATCTTCGTTGACATAGATGCTGCCAATGTAAGCGGATGCCATGCAGTCCACAACTTATTCCTGTGACAGCACTGTCATGACAATAGCCTTCATGATAAGGGAAACTACATTTAAGCCAAACCCCATCAGTCAGGCAGTATATTTTCATTGATCTTCAGATCAATGAAAATATACTGCCTGACTGATGGGGTTTGGCTTAAATGTAGTTTCCCTTATCTGGAATGACCACATTGTCTTGTGGATACATACCTGGAGGTACACTCTCCTGAGGTCCGGTAGAGATATGTTGGAACATTTCTGCTGCCATTCATGCAGTTTAGCTGTACAGACATCTGCATTGGCTTTAAATGCATCAACATGATGGTCAAGCTCTTGGTAGTTCATCATTAGATGTACTTTCATTTTATTCTGCTGGAGTATGGCCATCAAAGGAATTAACCCTTTAAAAAGTTCCCAGCTTTTCTTCTGGATATGGCACAAGCCAGCCATGTGTGGAGCTCTTGCTCATAGACCTTTTAGATCTCTGTCACTACTGGATACTTCAACACCCCATTGTGCAGTCCTTCAGCTGAGTGGTCTTCTGACCACTTCCATGCTGTGGTCCATGCTTGACTCTGATGATTGAAGGTAGTGGTGAAGTCAGATTCATTGATGGAAATGGCTGCACACAAAGTGACTTTTGCCGCCAATCTGCACCGATTTCTTTGGCCCAACAACAATGCCTCCCAATACTTTTATTCCATAACTCTTTAACACCAGGTCAAACCCAAGTGGTTTGCCACACACCACAAGCATATTGATTTTGACAGTATTGCCTTTGTCCATTGATATAGTAACCATTCTAACATTGCCACACGCATGGGATGAACCTGGAATTATGATGATGTCCACTTTTGCTTTCTTCCAAGACCGGCACTGACATACATTCACAATTGTCCACAAGCAACCCATATCAATTAGTGCTAAACATCATGTTCCATCAACACAGACGTTTACCACTAGGAGTGCAGCATTTACATCTTGGTGGGGGAGAAGGCTGACACTGATGCCTTGTCCTCTAGCTCATTTCCCAAATAGTCCTGAGCCCAGTGCCCAACCTCACTGCATTGGTAGCAACATGCTCTGTGCTTTCAGCAGTCCTTTGCTGTGTGACCTTTGCTGATGCACCTGTAGCAGATTACACTAGCGCTGGGGTCACTCCTGATAAGAACTGTGACACTACTGCAGGGTTAGCACACAGCTGCAACTGTATCCTGGCTTTGGTCCCTAGTCATTGTCAGCACTCTTGCTCTTGCTGTTAGGTCCTTCATGGTTAAGGTTTTGACATTTGGCACCTGTTGAAGTTCAATGGAGATGGTGTTGGGCAACCCTGTAATGAAAGTCAGTTTAGTGAGCTTTTCCAGTCCAACTGCCTGATTCTGTTCACGTAGACATCCACTCGTTCGCCAGCCCACTTGACCATGGTCAGCTTCCTGCGTGCTGTGAACACATCATCTGTGAATGCTTCCTTCAAGCGGACCTCAATCTGACATGTCCTTTTGGTTGTCCGCTTCCATCTCCATGTAGAGAGCCAGTACGTCTCCCTCCAAATAGAATGGCAGCATGCTTGCTACGTCATCTATCTGCTGAAATCTCGCCACCTGTCTCACCTTTTTTAGCCATACTACCACGTCACTCTTGCTGGTAAATGGCTTTATGATATCGTTACTTATGGGTACTGTAGGGTTTGATACATTCACGCCCACACACACACACACACAGTCATTCAGCGTTCACATGATAACCTTAGTTCCCACGTAAATGCATGCCAATAAAAGCGGGGAACGTCACTTGGTACACTAGTTAGGATTCTGTCCCGGGAAGAACATGTTCATCACCTAGCTCACACAAAAACACGCGCACTAATTGCTACCCGCAATTAGTGCACGTGTTTTTTGGTGCAAATTTTTATTTCTCACCAGCATGCACACACAACACAAAAAAACTCCAATTGGAAACAGACATTAACGCTATGCACATTAATTTTCATTCAAACTGGACTTTACATAAAATAACTTTCTATCGAACATTTTACGTTTTTGTCCAGATGAAGGGAAAGAACTTTTCTTTCCTTACTTTTATGCATGCTTTCAACCCTATGTAACCTTTGTTAATATATTGTTTTTCTGGTTACTTTCGCCTTTTCGTCTTTCTTGTTTCCTGCTTTATTTCATGACACAAGTTACGCTGAGTCGACACGTAAATATAAATTAGTAAGGGATGTCATCGCCTTCTACAAATGGTGACCGCCGAAGTGATGGGTCGATTAGACGTAATTCAGTCCAGCAATTATGGGACTCAGCATTTCTTCTTTGTCTATCAACAAGAACTACTATTCAACGTCGTTAGCTCCCAACTTTTTCCACAGGACTCTACATAAGATGGCGACCACACACAGAATTTTTACAATCGCACACTAGACAGCACAACTGTCATCTCTCTCTCTCAGGTTTTCTAGGAAAAGAGTAACACAACGTCTATTCAAAGATGCCTTTCAGCATTCAACGCAATGTCACTCAACCAGAACTCTAAAGAGATCAACAAGCCGAATTATTTATACTGGAGAACTGAGACCTCCAAAGAAAATTCAACATTAAACCCAGATATCTTTTTAGTTCTCTCAAACACGCGTCGACACTCGGTATCAACACAAGCTTCAATCAACGACTTTGCAAATCAAAGTTTATTCCCAACTGTTAATTCTTCTAACGCCAACATAAATCCACACACACAGCCAAACACGGGAATTCTTACAAACGCAAGCAACTCAATGTGGAGCATTGGAATAAATTAGAAGATTTTTAACAGCCATATCAACCACCGAGAATTTTCCAGAGCATGCCACATTTTGGCACTCTGACAGGGTTACACTGCCGCAAAACCCCTAGTCACGTGCACCGCAACTCAGACTCTTTTTCTCTTCAGCCTACGAGAGACAACCAAAAAAATTCACTTTCACTAATTTACTCATAATTAATGACGCCTTACAAACTTCAACTCAAGTGAGAACAATTTTTCTCTACATGTACACTGGTCAACGTAAAATTTTTCTCACTCTTCAGATCACCATGTGCTTTTCGAGGATCCAACATGGCGGACCATTGTTCCAGTATCCTCCCTACACACCTATTAGCCACGTCTGTGCCACCCACCTTTTTTTTTCAGCAGTCAACCTTTCTGTCATTTTGGCATGACTACTACTACTACTACTAGCAGCATCATCATCAACGTAATCAAACCAGCATATTTACGGACATATTGAAAAAAGTATTTTTAATATCTAAGGGTGGGTATTTGTAGGGTTTGATACATTCACACCCATGCACACACACACATGGTCATTCAGCATTCACGTGATGATCTTAGTTGCCACATAAACACATGCCAATAAAAGCGGGGAACGTCACGTGTTACGCCAGTTAGGATTCTGTCCCGGGAAGAACATATTCATCACCTAGCTCACACAAAAACACGCGCACTAATTGCGGGTAGCAATTAGTGGCACAAATTTTTATTTCTCACCAGCATGCACACACAACACTAAAAAACTCCAATTGGAAACAGACATTAACACTATGCACATTAACTTTCATTCAAACTGGACTTTACATAAAATAACTGTCTACCGAACATTTTACATTTCTGTCCAGACAAAGGGAAAGAACTTTTCTTTCCTTACTTTTATGCATGCTCTCAACCCTATGTAACCTTTGTTAATATATTGTTTTTCTGGTTACTTTCACCTTTTCGTCTTTCTTATTTCCTGCTTTATTTCATGACACAAGTTACGCCGAGTCGACACGTAACTATAAATCAGTAAAGGGATGTCATCACCTCTACAGGTACCATCACGATGGTGATTGTGCTGAAATAGCTTGTAATAAAAAAGAAAACAAAATCCAAGTGCCAAAACTAAGTTTACTCATAGTAACAAAAAATGGGGTTAAATATCCAATCTTCCCCTTGCAATAGCAAAAATTGCAGTTTCACTCACTGTTACGTGTTAAGTGTAACAAAAGAAAAACAAAAATTTTGATTAACCAAAACTCAGAGATAAATCGCAAACAAATATTTAATTTACCAAAACATTAAGTAAAGATATATACAAATATACAGGTTTTGCATTCAAAAAGAAAAACAGAGTTTACTACTGGCATGCAAAGTGTTACAAAGGGGAAGGAAGGTGTCAAATATCTTTACCCAGTTAAGATAGCAAAGAAGTTTAAGTGCTATACTTTTAGGAAATCTTCAAATGTGTATATAAAGAATAATTATTAGTTTGATCAATGAAAGAGTCAAAAATATCTATTTACCCATATAGTTCCATGAGGTTCTCTTTCAGGTTTTAGTTGGTCGGCAACTTTTCTTAAAGATTCTTTTGGCTGGATATAAATCCTTGAATCAAAGCCGGAATTGATAATGTCAGCAAATACATTTAACAACTGACTACTCTCTTCCCAAAACCTATTTTTATAAGAGCTAACACTTAATTTGCATATTCTAGAATCCTTTAGAATTCTCTAGATTTTACTTGAATTTTCTCAGACATTCTAGCATCTTCCAGACGTTCTATTTCTAATTTCCTTATTTTTATGACTACTTCATGAATTAAAACTTTTTTGTAATAACAAGTAGGACTCAAATGAATCCCTTACTACAAATTTTTAGACATTATTAATATTATTTTTATATATAAATGCATCCTCGTAACACTCACCAAACTTAACAATCGTCCTTTCCTCTTAAAGCTAAAAAAAATCACTCTCTGCTACTGCTTCTCAGTAGAAGTTCACCTCACTCTGGGCTTTCTGGCTTGTCTATTTATTGATGCCAGAGTCCACACGTCTTTGCATTCATCTGGGCATGTAAACTAAACAAAACATCCTGGCACTTGAATTAAACTAAGCATCTGCATTAGGCTGAAGTCACGTTTCTTGCATTCAGGACACAGGTTCAATCTTAAATCAAGTTCTACATACTAGATAAATTCTGCCCTTCTTTCTTTGATTCAACTCACATTCCCTCTCACATGTGTGGGTGTAAAGTAGGGGAAGATAACTCTGTCCCATTATAATTCTTAATAGTATAGTGTTTTTCATTTATATTTGTAAGCAAATGAAAACAGATATTAATGCATGTGGAATCAGTAGAAATTCTATGGTGGATCTTTTTAATTTAAAAATAAAACATAGAACTACAGTTGAGTTTTTAATCATATAAAAAAAATATGTGGTTTTTATAGAACCTTCATTGTTACCATCAGATAAAAGATTTCTATAACGTGTCCCAGAAGTCACAAAGGAGTTTGAAAGTTTAATAACCAATTTGTTTATAAACGTTTTTCAGTTCTCTTTCAGGTTTTTTATAAAGCAGGCTTTGGAAAATAATTATATAAAAACACATGACTGAAAAACGAACACAAGTGTTGGAATCTTTCTACCAAACTGACAACCAAAAAAATTGCTTCCACTGATGCTAAGTCTGCACTCCCCATCTCAGGGATTGAACACTCAATTACTGTCACCAAATGCATGAATTAACACTTTAATTTAATATGCCCATTTTTGGAAAACTAAAAATGGGGTACTAATTAGAAAATGATAAATGCCTATTTTTCATTTTTTTTTTTTTTAAATGAAAAACACAGGAAACTTATGAATTAAAAACTAATAAAAAACAATAAAAAATGCATGAATTATTATTTTTAACATGTAAAAAGTGTAGATAATGGGAATACTGTTATTATTGTGTAACTCTTCACTCTTCTTTTTCAGCCACTGTTGATTTATCCAGCTTTCTTTTTCTGCCTTGATAGAGTTAATTCTTTTCTTTCTTTTTCTTCCTTGATAGGGTTAATTCTTTTCTTCCTTTTTCTTTCTTGATAGGGTTAATTCTTTTCTTTCTTTTTCTTCCTTGATAGGGGTAATTCTTTTCTTTCTTTTTCTTCTTTGATAGGGTTAATTCTTTTCTTTCTTTTTCTTCCTTGATAGGGTTAATTCTTTTCTTTCTTTTTCTTCCTTGATAGGGTTAATTCTTTTCTTTCTTTTTCTTCCTTGATAGGGTTAATTCTTTTCTTTCTTTTTCTTCCTTGATAGAGTTAATTCTTTTCTTTCTTTTTCTTCCTTGATAGGGTTAATTCTTTTCTCTCTTTTTCTTCCTTGATAGAGTTAATTCTTTTCTTTCTTTTTCTTCCTTGATAGGGTTAATTCTTTTCTTTCTTTTTCTTCTTTGATAGGGTTAATTCTTTTCTTTCTTTTTTCTTCCTTGATAGGGTTAATTCTTTTCTTTCTTTTTCTTCTTTGATAGGGTTAATTCTTTTCTTTCTTTTTTCTTCCTTGATAGGGTTAATTCTTTTCTTTCTTTTTTCTTCCTTGATATGGTTAATTTTTTTCTTTCTTTTTTCTTCCTTAATAGGATTAATTTTTTCTTCCTTGATAGGGTTAATTCTTTTCTTCCTTTTTCTTTCTTGATAGGGTTAATTCTTTTCTTTCTTTTTCTTCCTTGATAGGGTTAATTCTTTTCTTTCTTTTTCTTCCTTGATAGGGTTAATTCTTTCTTTCTTTTTCTTTCTTGATAGTGTTAATTCTTTTCTTTCCTTTTCTTTCTTGATAGTGTTAATTCTTTTCTTTCTTTTTCTTTCTTGATAGGGTTAATTCTTTTCTTTCTTTTTCTTCCTTGATAGGGTTAATTCTTTTCTTTCTTTTTCTTCCTTGATAGGGTTAATTCTTTTCTCTCTTTTTCTTCCTTGATAGGGTTAATTCTTTTCTCTCTTTTTCTTCCTTGATAGGGTTAATTCTTTTCTTTCTTTTTCTTCCTTGATAGGGTTAATTCTTTTCTTTCTTTTTCTTCCTTGATAGGGTTAATTCTTTTCTTTCTTTTTCTTCCTTGATAGGGTTAATTCTTTTCTTCCTTTTTCTTCCTTGATAGGGTTAATTCTTTTCTTTCTTTTTCTTCCTTGATAGAGTTAATTCATTTCTTTCTTTTCTTCCTTGATAGGGTTAATTCTTTTCTTTTCCTTTTTCCTTTTTCCTTAATAGGATTAATTTTTTCTTCCTTGATAGGGTTAATTTTTTTCTTTCTTTTTCTTCTTTGATAGGGTTAATTTTTTTTCTTTCTTTTTTCTTCCTTGATAGGGTTAATTTTTTTCTTTCTTTTTTCTTCCTTGATAGGGTTAATTTTGGTTTCCAAAAATCTTTCAATATTGGGATGACAGCAAAGTCTAGATGAACCAAAATGAATCAAACATTGTGTACCACAGTTGAGAAATAAGTAATTCTTGACTTGCAGTCATAGTAGTTTTGTTTTTGCATCCGAGATGGCATCAAGAATCAAGGCTGGAAAAAAAAACTTCAGTCAAATGAAGAACATTGTTGATAACTCTAGCAACAGGTTTTATTGTATATTAAAAATGATGAATATGACTTTTATTTATAGAAGGATTAATTTTTGCCCTGCTAGATGGTGGCTTAAGAATCTAATAGTAATTGTTAAAGCAATGACTAGCCTGTCACCTCCTACTTAATTCTTCTGCTCCATATGTGTCTGTGAGTTTGCTCTTGCCATGGGAAGTGTAGGCTTGTTCTTTAGCATTGTGTGTCTTACTATGCAATCCAAAATAAATCTGAGCCAATTCTCTTGGACCCATGTTTATGTAGATAACCCACACTCTAAAAATTGACACAAATCTAAGATTTGCACTCTAATCATGTGGCTTTCATTATAATTTTGGTCACTCTTTTTCTATAAGAATAATAGTGTTTTGGGTGAATAGTATTAATGTAAACAAACTCCCCAAGTTTGGGATTTCAAGGGAAATCACATGGCTTTCTTTATTCAAACATTTTAGTCATGATTTTTAGTAAGGATATAAAATTATGCAAACTATATATTAATAGAGCATCATCAATATATCAGAAATATGTTGGTTATTTAGCTAAAATATTTTGGAAAGGACTAGTTTCAAGAAATTCTAAGAAAATGCATGCTAAATTAGGCAAACTATATTTACAGTTTAACAATTTTGAAAAACAGTTTATTTTTGTGGTTATTACAGCTTCTGAATTTTCAAAACTTGTTTTATAATATTGGACACCTTATCGATCAACTCTAAGTTTGGACCAACTGTCAATCAAGATTGATCATTGGTCCAAACTGTGAGAGTTGATCAATAAGGTGTTCAATTTCATAAAATAAGTTTTAGCTTAGATAAAATAATGAAACTGAAAATAAATCCATTTGCTTAAAAAATTCTGAGGGTGAATTAATAAATAATGTATCCAATCCAAAATTATTCTGAACTGTGACCAAAACAAAGTAAATATGTTCACCGCTTCTGATTTTTATATGCTTTAAACAAAATATTAGGTTGAGTTTTGGGAATCAATTGTAATGACAAATGTATCATCCTAACCAACCTTAATTACATCATGAAAGTGATGAAAAATGGGTTTCTATATGATCATTGAGTTAAATCCTGAGTTTGATCAGTACTTAAATGGGTGACCACTTGAGAATAGCAGATGCTGTAAGCTTGAATGTGCAGCTGGTGTAATAGATACTGGCTTTAATTATTAATTGGAGACCTGAATTCCAATTCTATTTAACTTCATTATATTTGTGGGGTTTGATACATTGACTCCCCCCCCCACACACACACATGGTCACTCAGCGTTCACGTGATAACTTAGTTTCCCGCGTAAACGAATGCCAATAAAAGCGGGGAACGTCACGTGGTATACTAGTTAGGATTTTGTCCCGGACAAGAGCAGACATGTTTCCCTAACTCACAAAAACACACGCGCACTAATTGCGGGTAGCAATTAGGGGCGCAATTTTTTATTTCTCACTAGGGAAAGAACTTCTCTTTCCTTAATTTTACTTACTTATGCATGCTCTCAACCCTATGTAACCTTTGTTAATATATTGTTTTTCTGGTTACTTTCGCCTTTTCGTTCTTTCTTATTTCTTGCTTTAAATCATGACCCCCAGTTACGTCGAGTCGCCTCGTTAAACATAAATAAGTAATGGACGCTTCATCTACTACATATTCATTTGTGTGCAAATAGCCTTAGGAAAGGTATGAATCTACTTCTTCCGCCACTCTTAGCCCCATCACTCCAGTGAAGGACTGACCATCAATGACCCTCTCATAATTGCACTCTGTTCAGGGACATTTCATTGTCATTGATGCTTCTGTAACTTGTCTTTTTTTTTATAGGTAAGGTTGTTGACACTACACAACCCCACTTTATCCTCTGGATGAGGTACACCTCCAGGCTTGTTTAGAATTTAGACCTTTTCCTTCTAGCCTGGTTGCCAACCAAGGCTATAGAACCCAGTCTGTTCTTTTATTTATCCCTAGCTGGAGGGAAAAGAGATGGATTCATATCTTTTCCAAGAGTATTAGGCTATAAGTGAATGTAATGAACTCAACTGGAATTCGAACTCAGCTTTCCAATTTCTTATTCCAAGCTGCTACCTATTACCCCACTGTGCCTCCTCCTCCTCTCACCAACTATGCGTTAATTTTTACAATGTTTATGACTAAACCATTATTATCTCAAAAAAAAAAATTATTACAATCTAAAAATACATTTTGGCTTTAAATAACCTGCAAAGGGTTGATAAGCCATAAAAAATGAATAAATCATATGAGAGTAAAGGTGATGAAATTGTAGTTCTAAAATATTACCTTGGAACTCTTTAGATCGACCTTAGTCCTGTGCACTGGAGTAGTCATTTCAGTTTTTTAAGGGCTGCCATTATCTCAGAAGATAGATTATTGCCTCAGATGGAGATTCTAAATTTTTATATCTTTAAACTACATCTACAATTTATCAAATGACTGATCATCTCATTAAAATGATACAAAAATCTATCAGTTGTGTGCCATACATGATACATGCTTGGGTGATCATGTCTCTTTTCAATCCATGACTGACTAGGTAGATTTTCCTGTAATAGGTTGCCATTTCTTTCTGTGGTAAACTGGTTGCCAACCAAATCTATAGAATCCAATCTGTCCTGATATTCAACCCATAGCTGGAGGGAGAAGAGATGGATCTTTTCCCTTCTCAAGGGTATTTGCTTGCAAGTAAATGCAATGAATTCAACTGGAATTTGAACGTAGCTCTACTGACTTACCATTTCGATCTGATATCCATTGTACCTCAACACACATCTAACCAATCTATAGGCACCTGAATATAAAATTACATTTTATTAACAATATATTTTCATGAAGGTGATGAAAAATGGGTTCCATATGATAATGTTCAGCACAAATGCCAGTAGATTGATAAGGATAAATCTTCACAACTGATCACAAAAGCTGGGCTCTGTAAAAGAAAGGTAACGTTATATACATGAAGGGATCACTGAGGTATCATTCATTTAGTTCTTAAAATGCAGTTGAACACTAAATGCACATTTATTTGTCCAGCAGCAGCAACGTGTCCATAAATGTTTGTTCTAAAAAGCTTCTCAATAGGAAAAATGTAATTTTCCTCCATGACAACACAAGGCTCCATAGAAATCTGAGAACACAGTTGATCTGTTCTCTCCATCCTGGGTATGATGGTAAACTGCATCCGGCAGCAAAGCCTCTGATTGGGAGATTGTGAGGAGCATGGAAACACCTCTTAATTGCTGTTGTTCCCAGTTCCACCCTGACCTGAAGTGGTAACACCTGTTAGGGTCCCAGCTATGGGTAAATAGTTTATCCCCAAACTCGAGTCAAGACACTATGAAAGTATAAAAATAAACTTTTATAGAAATATATACATAAAAATAGACTTTTATAGGAAAAATATACATTTTCAAAGGAAAAATATAGATTTTTGAAGGAAAAATATTATCAACAATACATTTTTGAAGAAAAAAATTATTACCAGCAATACATTTTTAAATACAAAACTAGAAGACATCTTCAGTTTTATAAAATAAAAAAATAAAATTTTCATCAAAATTTGACTAAATCAACTTTCTCACTATAACTGAACATTAAATACCTTAAAACCCCACCTTTTTGACATTAAATAACCCACAGAGGTTGATATGCCGTTAAACAAAACTCAAGTTCTCCAACTTGCCATACTCACCTGCTGTAGGTTTCCTATCGGTTGGATATGACCAATTAAGATGAGCTTAGACGTGCTTTGTAACCATTTATCACGTATGCTGGGGCTGGGTAATCTTTGACCAGTGGCCTGAGCATCCGTGCTCAAGTTTGTCACATTAAAAACCAACCTTGTGTCACAGATCACTCCAATGGGGGAGCAGGGTAAATGCAATACACATCTGACCTTGCAACAACTGATTATTAGTCAGTTAAGTGCTATACATGATACACACTTGGGCGATCATGTTTCGAAAGAGACATGACTGACTGGGCAGAAGATTATCTTGCAGTAGATTGCCATTACTTTCTGTGGTAGACTGGTTGCCAACCAAGGCTATAGAACCCAATCTGTCCAGTTATTTAAAACCTATAACTGGAGGAAAGAGACAGATTAATACCTTTCCCAAAGGTATTTGTGCATAACTGAATGCAAGGAATTCAACTGGAATTCAAACTCGGCTTCTTGATTTCTTGTTCTGAGCCGATAATCACTGCACCACAACTGATTATTACCTTTTTAAATTGCTACAAAATACTTTGATTGGAAAATATTCACTAATGAAAGTTTGTTGAAAAATATTTCATATTAAATCCTGTTGAATTTTACTCAAAATATATAGAAGAGCTTCCTGATATGCAGCAAGTAATTTAAAATAATGATGAGCATATAAAGGAATTAAATTTAATTGTACTTGATGTTTGGAAGAATAAAGTTGATAAAGCAAAAACTATTTGACTCAACAAAATAATGAAACTGGTAATCAAAACAAAGCAAATTTATTTCTCTTCAAAATTATAAAGGTTTATTTGAAAAATAAGGTTTTCAATATTTTAAAATATCTTAGATATTTGATCTGAATTGTTACCAAAAAAAAATTATTTCTCAAAATTACAAGTATCTTTTTCAACAGTCACCATTTAAGTGTCACACATCCCCTTCCCCAGGTTTCTATCCATTTTTTCCCCTTCTAATGTTCTATCCAAATTTTTCTTTGCATGAAGAAAGTTTTTGGTTTACTTTACAAGCCAAATTCATTCAAAAAGTTTTTTCAACATAATATTGGACAGCTGTCCATATCAGCATCCATTTTTTTTAATAAATATTTTGTCAAGATTAATGTAATTTTTGTTTTTATTAGGTTGTCCCCAAAGTTCGTAAACACTTGCGAAATGGATCTATCTGATCCAGCACAATCGAGACAAGCGATGAGTTGAAAAAAGGGCAAGAGACACTGTCGGTTCCAAAACTAGATCGATTCGGCAAGAAATCATGTCGTGTGTTTGGTGGAACTTTGAAGGAATTGTGCATTTTGAGTTGGTTCCAAATGGTCGTGCCATAAGTGTTGAACTTTACTGTTAGTAACTTGAGCGGGTCTATGAAAGGTTGAAACAAAAGTACCTGGCTCTGATCAACCGAAAGTGTGCTTTGATGCAGCAGGACAATAAGCCACACACCACCAGGAAGACCAAAGACAAGTTTTAAGAGCTGGACGGCGTTGAGGTTCTGCCACATCCTGCCTACAGTGCTGACTGTGCTCCATCAGATTATGGCCTTTTCCGCTCAATGCAACACTTTCTGAAGGGCCACCGATTCGACTCATTTGATGAAGTGTGTCAAGAATTCTTTGATTCAAAGCCGGCTGAGTGGTACTTTGACCAGATCTGAAAGCTTGCAGATCGATGGCAGAAAGTCTTGGAAAATGATGGTCTTTATTTTGAGCAATAATTTTTGTTGTTTTTGCGAGTAAAATTTCAATTTTTTGCAAGTGTTTTCTGGTAACCTTAGATTATTTGGTGAGTAAAATTTCAATTTTTTGCAAGTGTTTATGAACTTTTGGGACAACCTGATATTATAAATTGTGAGACGGATTGTTTGTTTATGCATTCTCCCAGTGAGGTGAGAAGTAACATTTTCACAATGTTGTCTTCGTTTTTTTTTTAATCACTTCATTCCAAACAAGGAAGCAAAGCTACTAAGACACATGTTGTTACTGAGATTAAAATAATATAAGAGAAAGTAAACCTTACTAAAGAGCAAGAGCATTAAAAGAAGAACAACTAAAAGACAGAAAATAACACTTGACTTCACATTTAGACTTTTGAATATCAAACTGGTTAGCAAAAAGTACAATAAAAGAAACTTGGCTCAGAACTTACAGTAACATCTCACTATTTGAACTGTAAAATGACTAGACATTGTCACCAATCTAGTCAGTCAGTTAAGTGCCATACGTGATACACGCTTGGGCGATCATGTCTCAAAAGAGACATGACTGACTGGGCAGAAGTTTATGCCACAGTAGGTTGCCATTGCTTTCTGCTTTAGACTGGTTGCCAGCCTAGGCTATAGAACCCAATCTGTCCTGTTATTTAGCCCATAACTGGAAGAAAGAGACGGATTAAGACCTTTCCCAAGGGTATTTGCGTGTAAGTGAATGCAAGGAATTCTACTGGAATTTGAACTCAGCTTGCCGAGTTCTCGTTCTGAGCCGATATCCACTGCACCACGACGCACATCCAATCTAGTACTGTGCTTAAATTTGGTAAGTCTAGGTGCCATCGAGGAAAGTTCATCAGAACAATTACCACAAACATATTTATAGAAAAAACAGAGGGAAACATTACAGCAGTGGGAAGGTGACTGAGACTGAGATGCCAGGTCAGGATCAATAAAATTGCAGATTCTTCTCTGGATTTTATCAAAAATCGCTAAATATATACAAGGAACACCAGACTAGATGCGGCAGCAATATTCACAGCATAGATGAATGGTAGACTAATAAATATGTTTGTTAAGAAAGATTGTCTAGCACAACATAGTGAACCAAATTTCTTAGTTGCAGACTCAGCAATTGATTCAATACGTTCTATTTCATGTCAACTGAAAACCAATTTTTTTGCAATAAATATCATATCTTGTACTATACTCATTGCTGTCATAGAGTCAGTTAAGTGCCATACGTGATACACGCTTTGGGCGATCATGTCTCGAAAGAGACATGACTGACTGGGCAGAAGGTTATCCCACAGTAGGTTGGCATTGCTTTCTGCGGTAGACTAGTTGCCAGCCAAAGCTATAGAATCCAATCTGTCCTATTATTTAACCCATAACTTGAGGGAAGAGACGGATTAATACCTTTCCTAAGGGTATTTGTGCATAAGTGAATGCAATGAATTCAACTGGAATTTTAAACTTGGCACCCTGATTTCTCGTTCCGAGCCAATATTCTTTGCATCACAACACACAACCTGCTGTCATATAACACATTTGAATAGGTCTTTACATACTACCGAATTGCTATAAACATTATATCTAATAGGATAGACATCACTGTTTTTATTAGGATCACCATAATAAAGGATCAAAAGTTATCTCACCTGGACAATTCAAGGGGGTCCGTTCCCTAGCTAATAGGTGCATGCAGGAAGACAACAAGAAGAAGGGACTTCCGGTAGAAGCCCGCAACATGGCATGCAGAAATTTTCCAGACTCTATAAACATATCGTTAGTCAAAACCCACAACACCCACAACTGTTCGCTGTACTCATGTTTCTACACTAATAAATTCCCTAGTTATTTCCAATACTTGGCGAGTGTGCCATTTTTCCATAACTGTTTTATTTTGTCATATTAAAAACATAACAGTTTTATTTTTTTTCAGAGAAACCACATTTAAGCTAAGTGTGGCTTATCAGTAGGCTACAAGAAGCCACCATAGCAAAATAATTCTTAATTACCCTACATAAGAAAGGCATATCCACTTTGAATAAGTATTGGTTAAATCCAGTAACTTGACCCATAGAGTTGTGAGTTCAAAACCTGGCTACAGCAGTGGAAAACAAAAACTTGGAGAGTTGAATTAAAACGGAGATAATTGATACTGAGACATCCAGAAGAGGCATGGCACGTAGAACTAGAACAATTTGCTCCAGTGGGTAAAATAAAGGGTTCAAAATTCTAAACACTTAAAGAAGGTCGAAGCACATTGTGAATATGGCAACAAAGTAAAGGACAATAGTCCGAACAATGTAAATAGTGTAAATAATTACAATACCTCATCTTAGAAATATAGATAATACATATCACATTGTACTTGGTTCAGATATTTTTATAATCTTGTAAATAAACATTGCTATAAGAGTCAAAAGTGTATAAAGTAGTAGCAGTGTCAAGAGAATAATACACATTTTGACACACTGCTTTTTTTGCAGGAATGGAGGGTGACATTTTCCAAATTTTTAATCTAACAATATTTCTTATTTTTATAAACATTATTATTTATAATAATATTATTTTATAAACATTATTATTTATAATAATATTATTTTATAAACATTATTATTTAGTGAGTGCACATGTTAGAATAAGCATCCCTATCTATTTTTAAACAGTTAAATTAACATCTACTGCTCTTGAGATTGAGGAAATGCGCCTTCTGACAGAAATTGATCCTTATATGATCAAAAGATACTTCTTTCTCTTACTAGTGATAACATGTGGGAGGAACCTTATTTATCGATTAATTTTTGTATTGATATAAATGTATGTAATCTGTGCCTGTGCTAACTCAAAGTTGCAAGTCATCATGACTGAGGGTTTGGGTGTACTAGCTTTGTTCAGACTGTTGATCACATCAGATCATGTACATTCTCCCAGAAACAATTTGTGTAAATTAAATGATATGTTTACTTTGAAATTCCCTGAAGGTTATCTCAATTGATAAACACCTCAAGAAGGCTGGAGGGCACAATAGTTGAAAAGTTGTAAAAATAACAATGATGAGGACATTAGTTTCACTGTAAATAATGATAACTTCACATTTTAGAAATTCAGACTGTAAGAATTACTTTGGGATTTATGAGTTTTGTCATAGGAACATCATATCTTTTCAAAAATGAAAAGGAACATGATACTCAAAACACAGGAATGCAATCTTTGGGAGAAATTTGATTTTGCTCTCTTTAAAATGATCACAGAAACTGTTTTCATCTAATGTGAGTTTTCAGGTGACGCTTAAGAGATGCTGAGTGAGAAAATGCTGTTTCACAAACGCTGCAGGAAAATGGTTTCTCCCCCGTGTGTGTTCTAGTATGTCTTTTTAAATCTGAACTACTTGAAAATGCGGATCCACAAATATCACACATAAAAGGTTTTTCGCCGGTATGAGTACGCATGTGTGTTTCTAAATTTGAACGGCTTGTAAATGAAGATCTACAAATTTTACAAGAATACGGTTTTTCACCTGTGTGGATTCTCATGTGTATTTTCAAATAATAATTATTTGAAAATGTCGATTCACAAACATTGCAAGGAAATGGTTTCTCTCCAGTATGTGTTCTCATGTGCCGTTTCAATGTTGAATTTGCAGAGAACAAGGATCCACATATTTCACAATGAAATGGTCTATCACCAGTGTGTATTCCCATATGCGTTTTTAAATTTGAATTTTCCGTAAATACTGACCCACAAATTTCACACGAGAATGGTTTTTCTCCTATGTGTGTTCTGACATGTCTCTTTAAATCTGAAGTACTTGAAAATGCAAATCCACAAGCTTCACAAGAGAATGGCTTCTCTCCAGCATGTCGCCTAAGATGAATTTTCAAATCTGAATTCTTTGAAAATGCAGCTTGACATATGTTACAAGAATGTGGTTTTTCTCCTGTGTGTGTTCGCATATGCCGCTTTAAATAAGATTTATTTGAGAATGCAGAACCACAAATCTCACACGAGTATGGTTTTTCTCCTGAATGGGTGGCAATATGTTCTTTTAATGTAGAACTCCTAGAAAAAGTACATTTACATATCTCACAAGAGAATGGTTTTTCACCAGTATGTACACGCATATGAATTTTCAGCGCTGTGCTTTGCTTAAAGGCAGATTCACACACTTGACATTTATAGGGTCTCTCTCCAGTGTGTTTTCTCTGGTGCTTTTTCAAATCTGCATTGCTTGGAAATGCAGACTTACAAACATCACAAGGATACGGCCTTTCTCCAGTGTGAGTCATCATATGTCTTTTTAAACCTGAATTTCTGGCAAATGCTGATCCACACACTTGACAAATATACGGTTTCTCTCCTGTGTGTGTTCTCATGTGTTTATTTAACTGGGATATCTTTGAAAATGCATACTCACAGATTTCACAAGGATATGGTTTCTTTCCTTTGTGTATAGTCATATGCTCTAATAACTGTAATTTTTTGTCAAAAGTAGAGTCACAAAGTTTGCAAGGAAATGGCTTGCTGCTATTGTGTTCCATAATGTGCTTTTCCAGATCAGGAGTGTTCAAATTGGCAGATTCTAAGACTTCTGTGTCCTCTTCCATGTGTGTTGAATGCATGCAGTCTTTTTAATAAGGAATCATCTGTAAAGAAGAAAAGACCCCATGAAAAAAAAAAAATAAATAAATACAAGTTAACATTATTTCATTAATGAAATGTATGTTTCTATATGATGGCATACATAATGAAGTTGTTAACCATCTTTGAGTAGGATATTTTTTATGATATCATACTGACATTCAGCACTGCTTTCATAACCACTCATGAATTATTTTAAGTAGCCATCCACCAGGCTGGTGCAAGGGTCTTGTTGACACCCAATGAATCAATGGTATTGGGCCCTTCCCTCTACTCATCTTTTATGCATATACTAGCAGTATAGCCTGGCGTTGCTTGGGTGTAATGAAAGCTTTAAAACTAATCCATGGTCCTGGAGCTCAGACTCTTTGGACGTTAACACAAAAGACTAAAAAGCAATAGTTGTTTCCAGTTAAAGTGAAAGAAAAATGAATGGATGTAAGTCAAATTTTGATTTCCTGGTATCAAATAAGTTTTTTTTTTGTCGTAAACTGAATTTTGAAAGCCAAATAAGTCCTCTGAGTAAATGGTATCATGGCTGAGACTAAGAACTACAATTATACCTACTTAGAGCCAAACCCGAAGCAAAAACTAAAATAAAGAGGCTGAAAAAATACAGACATATAAACAGACACACACACAAACATCTTGCCTTTTATATATATATTATCAATTTTCTGCACTATTGTAAGAACTGCAACCTTGAAACTTCTGAATATCGTTTCTGATGTCTTTGTCTATGAGTGTATCAAATTTGATTAAAATCGGACCACTCCTTTTATAACCCAATCTTTTCGATTATCAATTTTCGATATTTATTGGGAGTACCTCAACACAAAACCTAGCTAAGAACACTCACAGATGCTTATAGTACAACTGTATAAATTTTCAAGAAAATTGGTTCAGCCATTTTGGAGTCTATAGGTAACGCATATACACACACACACACACACACAGAGACAAAGTTCAATTTATAAATAAGTTTAGATAGATTTAGATATGTTAGTTTGGACATAATTACTCAAGGCAGTGATATGTGTGTTTTTTGTTGTAGTTTAGTTGAAGTTATATTTTGGAATAGAGTTTGATTTTTTTAAAAATTCTCAGATATTATCTGAATTAATATAGAATAGTTCTTTCATGTTGCTTGTTTGGTCGATTTTGTTTAGTGGCATCTCAACAATTCATCATTCATTTATTAAATTTTTCAATTAAGAAAATTTCATATTGTTTTAAATTTTATTTTTATAGAAAGCATCTTCAAACATAAAGCTATAAAGCTAAACTAACCAAAATTCAATAAAAGATTAGATAATTACTGAAAATATTATGTAATTTTAAAAAAAAATTACGTTGTAGCTAAAAACCAAAAACAAACATTGACTAAATATTTAATCTCAGTTGTGTTAATTTCTCTGTATGGCATGACTGTCTGAATAGGTTTACTTATTTTATTTCAGCATTGTGTAAGCCCTTGTATGATCATCTAAGCATGTGAATATGCTCATTATAATGGCCATAGAGATGGGCTCCAAATGAAAACCGAAACTGAATATCTTTTTTTTAGGTCGAGAAGTCACACATGGCATGCATACTGCTACATTGATGCACAACTATACCAAGTCTGTGTTTACCTGTATATTTTTAAACTTGTTCTCTAGTTGTGGAGAGAATTCAAAAATTTATTTTATTTATTCTTTTTGTTTTTTGTATTTTCAAAGTCCCAACATGCCGTACTAGAGAAAGCAGTTGAGCATCAGTTTGGCTAATATGTTGTATCACTGATTTTCTTCCATGTGGACAAAACGAAAAATCAGCAACCATCAACATTCATAGGAGGGATGGTGGATTAATGGATAGCAGCTCGGATTGAGGAATCAGAGAGCAAAGTTCAAATTTCAGTCATGTTCATTACATTCACTCATATGCTAATACTCTTGGGAAAGGTATGAATCTATCTATTCTCCCCTCAGATACGGGTAAATTAACAGAAGAGATTAGGTTCTATAATGTTGGGTGGCAACCAGTCTAGAAGGAAAAACTCAAACCAGCCTGGAGGTGGATCACCTCACCCAGAGGATAAAGGGGTCTGCGTAGAGGGTTTACCCCTACTTGTACAATTGACAGACACATCAATGACAACGAACCAGCCCAGAACAGAGTGCAATTGTGAGGGTTTGTCTACTGGAAGCAATAGGCAATAAATAAAAAATTGATATTCAGTGATGTTTGGCCAATGTTTACAGAGACCAAAAAGTGCATGCGAGCAATGGGTAATGCATTTTTCTTGTGATTTGACCATAGCATGCAGTCTCTCCTCTTTAGCTAGCAAAAAAAAAAATTTTTTTTAAATTAAAAAAAAAGTAAAAAAGTAAAGGCAATGGTGGTTGGTAACTATGTGAAGAAGAAATTAGTATTTTATAACAGAAAACTTGCTCTATTTAACAATATTATTGTGCTCACTGTATATGCTGTAGTTTTCATAGAAATAAATAGGAGGCATTATTTCTAGAAGGCACCTTGCACATTATTATTATCGAACAAGTAAAAATATTACTCGATTGGTCATCCATATACTAAAACGCCTGGCCGATCAAATTGGTTTGAATTAAATTTTTTTTTTTTCAATTTAAAGTACGATGAAGAAAAGTCTAGACGGCAATTAATATATGAAAGCGATTTTTACCTGTATTTACTTTGATAACGTAAAGAAACACATTTTTTTTTATTAAAAAAGAAAAATATATTTTTATTTTTTAACCTGCAATTTTTTTAGATGTCATGTCAAGTCTTAATTTGATTTTTATTTGCCAAGGTTCGACAAAAAGTGGGGGAACGAAGAATTTCTTTTTAGAAATAAAAAAGCTCTTTTTTTATGATTGATTAATTCCCCCACATCTAAATTTGAAGACAATCGGTAATTTCATTGAACAAACGAAACGAAACAATACACAAAGGACGATCGTTGAAAAAATAAATAAATGATGAAGTAAAAAATAAAAATGCAAAAATAAATGCTACCGAACTTTTTTTTCTCAAACTCGATAAATAAATAATAATAAATATTTTGAATAATTTGGTCGCTTTTTCTTTCTTTCTTTTTTAATACACTTTTAATAATTGAATTCCACAAAGCACAAAATGGCAATGTTTATAAATCTTTTGGCATATTTACCTGTTTCCGTTTTTTATCGGAAAACAACGGATGTAAGATGGAAGAAAAATAGCATGAAATATAAATTAAAATATTTTCAGACAGACAGAAGATTAAATTCGAAAGAAGAAACAAAACAAAACAAAAAATAAATAAATAAATCATCTGTCAATCGATTAGAAACAAGGGAGATAATAAAGGTAAACTGCTGACCAATTCTTAAATTTTCATTTTGAATGTTATTCTTAAACATTTTATTTTATTTTATTGAAATTATACTTTTATTTAAATAAATAAAAATGTGATACATTTTTTTAACATTTCAACAGTTTTTTGCCAATTTGTTTCTAATTCCTTTTGTTGATAAGAAATATAATAGCATTAATTTTAGAAATAAAAAGTAAAATCTTTGCAAATTTAAAAAATTCATATTGCTTTGTTTTTCATTTCAGTATCTATATTATTGACTTCAAGACTCGCAAAAAATAATCTCATTTAAAAAAAATAGCTAAAATGTAAACGTCAGTCAAAAAAAAGAATCAGACGAAAAAAATTTAATTGCTATCCATAAATATCAAAATACATTTCCTAGGCATCAACACAGTTCAAAAGATTGTAGAAATATATAGTGAAAGTCATTACTAGTGAAATGATGACATTTTCTGTTAATTGCTATACTTCAGGACGAAGATGAACATGACCCTCCAAGGCTTCTATTTCTTTATTATCTGTAAATTGCCATGACGCTTTAGAGAAGATAGGGAAGTGTTTTTCTGCCGCCTTCTCTGCAGTTTTTAATTCAGAATATTCCTTCTCCTACATGTGCGTTGTGGTACAGTGGATATCGACTCAGAACGAGAAGCCGGGGAGCCGAGTTCGAATTCCAGCTGAATCCATTGTATTCACTTACGCGCAAATACCCTTGGGAAAGGTATTAATCCGTCTCTTCCTTCCAGTTATGGGTTAAATAGCAGGACAGATTGGGTTCTATAGTCTTGGTCGGCAACCAGTCTACCGCAGAAAGCAATGGCAACCTACTGCGGGATAATCTTCTGCCCAGTCAGTCATGTCTCTTTCGAGACATGATCGCCCAAGCGTGTATCACATATGGCACTTAACTGACTGACACTGGATGTTAAAGCTAGATAACTCATAATACCCTGTTTTTTAACCCATAGCTAACAAGAGAACTAGATGAATGCCTTTCCCCAGGGCATTAGTGCAAAAGTGAATGCAACAAATTAGGCTTGAATTTGAACTCCTCTCATGAAATTCTCTTTCTGCGCTGATAACAGCTACACAAACAAAGTGATTATACTGTGGTAATTAGTAGAAAATGTATTGAAATATAATCTTTCCTTTTTACTAATAATGTGACAGAGAAACTCTCTCTCTCTCTCTCCCCACATATATCATTTCCTTCTTTCAATCCTTACATATTTCTGGTAACCTAGATTATAATGCAGACATAGCTCAGGTGAAAGCCAATCAATTCTTAATGTTCCCACCACAATCAAAGAAGAAACATATACATTACTGTGCAAAAGTATTAGGACAAGAACTATTTTATCTTTTATGAGGCATATTGACAGAAATAGGATGTGCGTTGTGGTGCATTTGATATCAGCTCGGAATGAGAAATCAGGGAGCCGAGTTCGAATTCCAGCTGAATTCATTGCATTCACTTACGCGCAAATACCCTTGGGAAAGGTATTAATCCTTCTATTCCTTCCAGTTATGGGTTAAATAACAGGGCAGATTGAGTTCTATAGCCTTGGTCGGCGACCAGTCTACCGCAGAAAGCAATGGCAACCTACTACAAGATAATCTTTCGAGACATGATCGCCCAAGCGTGTATCACATATGGCACTTAACTGACTGACTGACTGACAGAAAATAAACAATTTAATTAAATTAATTTTATTTGATTTACTCAACAAATGCTTTCACAAGAAAAAAATACCTGTTACAAAATAAATTTAATATTTAGTATAACAACCTTTTGCTTTGATCACAGCCTTCATTTTGTCAGGTATTGAGATCACAAGCTTCTTCAATGTATCTAATGGTATCTCCTGCCAAGAAGCTTGTATTTGTTCCCAAAGTGTGCCTTGCAAAGTAACATTAGATTTATCAATTCGAGAGAGGGGAATAAGAAAAAAGTCAGTCATATCAAAGGATAATAGAATAACGAGTAGTTTCAAAATAACTTGTTTAATAGAAAATAGGAAAAATTAAATATAACTTCTTTTTAATACATTTTTTTTACCCCTAGTTTTAAATAATCAATATTTATTAGCAATTTACTTGGCTTGTCACCCTGTATTTGAATTTCATTGAGGTTTTTCGGAAAATCCTCCCTGTCCTAATACTTTTACACATTACTGGTAATGTGCAAAAGTGTTAGGACAGGGATGATTTTAAACTTTATTTTGATGCCTCATAAAAGATAAATAGTTCTTGTCCTAATACTTTTGCACAGTACTGTAGGTGTTAAGAAAATATTAAAAAAACAGTGAACATGTGCATAGCCTCTCTTCTTTTTTGTTCTGCTCTTTAATTGTACCCACACAAACACATATGCATGTGAGTTTGCATCAGCATCAGAGATTTAACCAATACCAACCAGCCAAAAGAAGATGTGCTAAATTCACAAAAAGAATATACAGAAAACCAATCTATGCACTCAAACACTGGAACAAATTATAACATAGCACATACCAACGACAACTTGCCACTACATTAGGCCAAACACACACATATGGAAACAAATATTTTTTTTTTTTTTTTTTTTTTAATCATATCACCCCAAGCAAGGCAGTAATGCCACTGATGCGCAGGGGGCTAGGTAAGGGTAAAAAGAATGGAAAAGAGAAAGCCGGAAACCACATCCTAAACAGGAAACAAGGGATGAGCCTCTTCACCTGTTCAATAGATGTGGGTGGAGTGTGAACCGGGCGATAGTTCAGTCTATCTACTCCAATTGAAAAAAAATAATAAAAAAGGAAAAGAGTGAAAAGATTGGAAAAGAGAAAACCGGAAACCGCATCCTAAACAGGAAACAAGGGATGAGCCTCTTCACCTGTTCAATAGATGTGGGTGGAGTGTGAACCGGGCGATAGTTTAGTCTATCTACTCCAATTGAAAAAAAAAAAATAATAAAGGAAAAGATTGGAAAAGAGAAAACCGGAAACCGCCTCCTAAACAGGAAACAAGGGATGAGCCTCTTCACCTGTTCAATAGATGTGGGTGGAGTGTGAACCGGGCGATAGTTTAGTCTATCTACTCCAATATGCTATATTCACATGAATATACATATACATATATACATGAAAGAAAAACTCTCTATGACTTGAAACACTGCAAAACGTACATAATGAGGAACATTCACATATAACAAAAATATGTAACCTTATGGAGTCAACAACAAAAATAAAATATAGCATGCAATTGTAATTTTAATACATAGGAATAGTGAATTCATGACTACTAAATTGGCTCATGAGATAAGTTTCCTAAACCATCATAGCTTCATTATAAACATGAACACTATCATCTATTCTGTAGTTATACAAAGCATTTCGATGTGGTGTAATGGTTTCTATAGCTTTGGTTAGCAACCAGTCTACTGCAGAAAGAAATGGCAACCTACTGTTGGAAAATTTTCTGCCTAGTCATCTATCTGATTTATGCCTGAAAAAATGTTCTTGCATCTGAAGATCTGTTTAAATGCTAATGACCCTTCTCAAAACTATAAAAAATATCAAAATGTTCATTGTTTGTGAGGACATTTTTTTAAAAATCTTATCACCCCAAGCAAGGCGATAACGCCACTGATGCGCAGGGGGCTACGTAAGAGTAAAAAGATTGGAAAAGAGAAATCTGGAAACCGCATCCTAAACAGGAAACAAGGGATGAGCCTCTTCACCTGTTCAATAGACGTGGGTGGAGTGTGAACTGGGCGATAGCTAGAAATGTGACCCAGTTATTCCCATTCATCCTCCTGTTTTTTGTGGGTGAGGGGTTTGCATATCTCCTTTGAATATTTTTTTTAGCATATGTAGATATACCTTTTTGATGATCAAAATCCTATATCACCCACCAAAATTTCCAACTGGCCACCATTTTCTGTTCAACTACCCATCCTCAACACAACAGTTGAAATCACCCACCAGGTTGGTGAAGAACCTAAGGGAAGGCTCCATTACATGTTTACACAAAGATACGAAGAAGAATGAACAATTAATGTTTTTGCAGGTTCACATCTGATGACTGCTCATTGCTAGACTAAGTGACAACAAATCTCCAGCACTTTCCTCAGTTTACTCCATTGGCAGGGCTTAGAATAGTTTGAGTAAAATAAAGGAGAATCACATATTAATGATTAGGAAGAAAAAATCACATAAGAAAAAGACAGCCACACAGGTTGTTGGAAATCAGGGCTGACGCAAGGGTTTCGTGCTCCCACCCTAAATCTATGTTACAGCCCACACTCCACTACATCTCAATTTTCATAAGGTCTCACCCTGTTACTGTCAAAATTTCATTTGCTTGCTTCCCTGATAACAACCATGTCTAAAAGTTTGAATGCAATGCCAATTGCCATCTTCTATCTACTTGATTCCCATCCATCTCTTATCAGTTTTTTTACACTCCCTGTATCTTTTTTTTTCTCAGAATAACCCCCTGCACACTAGTAGCTGTCCTGCATTGCTTGGAGTGAAATGGTTATTAAAAAAAAATAACTTTCAGTGTTTACATTTGGTATCTACTGCCAGTAATATGTAGAGTACATGTACACTGGAATTACTAAAAGATACAAATTTTTTCCACAAAAATTTTAATTGTAACCTTTTTCCATATTTTTTTAAAAATTTATTTTATTTATTCTTTATTTATTCTTTTATTTGTGAATTGTTTTACCAATAAATTGTTTTAATCGTGTTCCAAACTTTACCCTCCTCATTTGCTATTTTCTTGTGGAAAAGTTGTCTTCTTATATCATCAAGTTTTGTCAATTGTTTTTTCTGATGAAGTGTTGGCATGAGAGGAAACAAAAAACAAATACCTTCTTGCTTTTTCAAATTGATATCTGTGTATATATATATATATATATATATATATATATATATATATATATAACATTATATATATATAATTTTAAACATTATTGTAGTGGATCTAGATAGATAAATAGATTTATGATCACCTTAACAAGATATGATTGTGATGATGCTTTACACCTGTACTTACTTCCAAAAGTGGTCAGTGACCTAACCAAGAAAACTAGAATTAAATTATTTAGAGAGTGAAGGAAAATTATTTACTCATATTTTTTATATTTTTTCCAGTATTTTATAAATAATTGCCATTAAAGTGGTTGGTAAGGAAGCTGGAAATTTATAACATTTTTGGTTCTTTTTTTACCTTTTTTTAGGATTTGAAAGAGTGTTTTATTTCTAAGGAGCTAGTGTTACTAAATCATGAGGCGGAACGGAAAAGTTCTCAGCCTGGCCTAGAATCCCTTTAAAAATGTGATGTTTAGTTATATTTTGGGAAATTGTTTAACATTTTAGGCTAGCACCCCTCCAATAAAATGGAAAAAATACGAGATTAACTTGAAGAAATGTCGTTGGAATTTTGTAATAAAGACTTGAAGATGAATGATGCTAAAAGTTAAAATAATTGATATAAGAAGCTATGTTTTATACATAAAAATGATAAACAAGAGCGCCCATTCTTTTTCTTAGGCAATATCTGCTTCTCTGTGTTGAATTTCTGAAATATTGATAAAAATATTGGTTATTTCCCTTTTATGCTGACTAACTTTAGCAAGTTACTACTAAAATTGATGGCGGAATAAGACTAGAGCTTGTAACGCAGAAAAAACAAAAAAACAAAAGACAGGATAATGGTAAAATTGTGAATTGTTGGTTTTTTTTAATTATTTTTCTTTAGTTTAATCCTGTCTTTGTTCCGTCCGTTTAGCAAAATATTTCATTTTTTCCCCTCACAGAAAGGACAAAAAAAGGTAAGTAAATTTGAAAGAAAGGCAATCTGAAATTAGTTTTTTGCACACACGATTCTGCCGCGATTAAACAAGCTTAAAAGTATTTAATAATTTTGTGCTCCATGTTCAGGTATTTAACAGGATATAATTTTTCTCTTCTTAATGACTGTCAATTTAATAAAACAAAGGTTTTATTTTTGTTTTTAAAAGTAGCTGAATTCCAAGTAGCAGGCGATCGCGAACAGTTGTGTACGGATGCTCAGTTTTGTCACAATTTGATTTGATTTTATTCGATTCTTGAACTGTTTTTGTATCTTATCCAAGCTTTAATGCCAAAAATAATTTAGAATAATAGTAATATATATATATATATATATATATATATATATATATATATATATATAAGACGCTATTCCCCGTAATTAGTCATTCAATATTTCTGATTTTATTTTTTACGCTGTTAAACATTTTTTTGCTGTAAAATGTCAAGAAAATCATTTTTAAATGAAATAATTTACACTTGAATAATTGAATTAAAAATTTACATTTCATTTATTTTACAGTTTCTTTTTTTTAATTTTATGTTTAATAAAGATAAAAAAAACTGGTCACTGAAGGTAAAAAGGATAAACTTGCAAGTTGACCAGTTGATTTTCAAAGTTTCCAAGCATTAAAAACGGTTCAGTTTTTAAACAATTTTTTTATATTAAAGTTTTTAATAATTTATACTTTTTCAATTTTAAACTCATTTTAAAAAGAAAACTGAAAAGAAAACATTTAAAAATTTATTTTTTGGTGATTGAGGGAATCATTTTTGCCAAAAATAATTTCTATTATTCAAATTCATAAGATGATGTTTGAGACCTTCTTCAGGTAAATTTAAAAAAAAAACAAAAAAAAAACAAAACTTTTTCATAGATAATAAATTTTAAAAATTCGATGACTAACAACAAGGTCGATTTTACAAAGGCATAGAGACACTTTATTGAAAACAGAACCTATTTTATATTTTAATTTAAAATCCAATAATCCAATTGGATTTTTTTTCCTGTTTTTACAAAAAATGTCTCTAGTTCGAAACTGTTTTGATCTTTATAGTAAATATCTTCTTTTTATTTTTAATATTCTGATTTTTAAAAAATATATTTAAAAATAAATTTTACAAAATAAATCAATCAGTTGCCATACGTGATACACGCTCGGGCGATCATGTCTTGAAAGAGACTAACTGACCTGGCAGAAAATTTTCCCGCAGTAGATTGCGATTACTTTATGCAGTAGACTGGTTGCTAACCAAGGCTATAGAACCCAACCTAACCCGCTATTTAATCCATGACTAGAGGGAGAAGGGATGGTAAATTTTCGTTTTACGTCTCGAAGGCTTTTCCCCCTTCAAATTTATCCAAAATAGCATTATTTCTGTGCAAATGTATATGCTGAACTTAAATCAACAATTAGTTATTGAAGAAACCTACCTTTTTTTTATCTGAACGTCCATAAAAAACGAACTATATCTCGCATTTTTTGTCTTCTGTAACTCTCATGAAGTCATAATTAATTGCAAAATGACGTTTTGCGTAGGCAACAATTTTCGACCGATTTACTTCCTTTACTGAAACTTCCGCCTATTTACTTCCTGCAATGAAAGTAATACACGTAGAAATAATCGCGTATTACTTTCATTACAGGAAATAAATAGGTGGAAGTTTCAGTAAATGAAGTAAATCGGCCGAAAATAGACCGAAATTTGTCCTGCGCGGAAAGTCATTCAGCAGTTAATTACATGACTACGTTAGAGTTACGGGAGACAAAATGTAGTTCGATTTTTTTTATTCTTAAAAAAAAAACAGCATAGTATAAATAAAAAAAACCACAAACTTAATAAAAACAAACTTTTTTCATCAAATGTTTATATTAAGAGGAAAGATCAAAGCAAAGTATTTCTTAATTATTTTTAAAAAATCTTTAGTCCCTTCTAACATGTTCGAATCTTTGATAAAAAAAAATCTTCTTTTGTTTGACTTTTGATTTTAGTTAGCGGGTAACCAAATCATTACCTTACAATGGAAAATGTCATATTACATAAGTTATGTAACATAACTCAGTTTTTTTCTGGTGAGAAACCCATTCATTTGGAAATTCTTGTAAAAATCAAATAACTGTCAGATTTTAATGAAACTTTCAGAATTTATTCCCAAATGAATGAAATTATTTTTAAAATTAATACTTTAAAAAAATCTTGGTAAAAATGTATATATTTTTTTTACAGTGGTTACTCGCCACGTATGTTATAAATTCATTAAATTTTAAGAAATTAAATTTTGTTGCAAAAATTGCTTTTTAGTTAAATGCAGGACTCATTGAGGAATGTAAATCATTTATTATTTTTTTGAAAATTATACTTTTATTTCCGAAAATCTACTCCCAATAATAAAATGAAAAAAAACAAACTTTTAATTGCTTGAATGAATAATATGAATTAAGGACATTATATTCTGAAGAAAAACTTTTTTTTGATTAATAATGAAATTTTGAAAGAATTGTTTTCATTTTTGTTTTAAATTATAATAATTTATAAAGATTCAAAAATATTTTTAAAATACTTCAAAGATTAGTTGGCGTTAATTTTAAAAGTTTAATACAAATTGTCATGCCTTCCTATTTTTTATTTTTTATTTTTTTTGTGTATTTGAAATTTTTTTTTGTTTGGTAATTTCTATGTAAATTAGAAGATCATGTGTTTCAGAGTTTCTTCGACTTACAGGAAAAAAATTTGTACAATTATGTCACTTGTGATCATCATACACTTGCATCTGTCAAATCTGTCAACACATATAGTGGAAAGGTCAGAAAGTTGAACTCTGTTTAAGAAAAAAATTTATTCTAAATTTCATGCTATAAATAAGTAATACTTATGTAAATCAGATTAATTTAACATTAAATTTGCTAATTTTTCAAAAGTCATGTGTCACAGACATATATTTTATTTTTGCAAGATTTTTAAACCCGAGAATTAACTTTTGTTTACAAATGTGCCATTCACTTAAAAATGGCCAAAAAATTGAAAGATTAAAAAAAAAGAAAAATTTTAGATTCCAATCAATATAATTTCTGTTTGAAGTATTTGCTTACTGGAAGTAGTAAATTTAACCATTTAACTTTCAATTAAGACTAAAATAAAAGTTTCAAGAAAACTTTTTTTTTTTTTAAATTCAATTTAAAAGTTAGATATCAAAAATGAGTGGAGGTACCTACTGTAGTGCAACAAATTCAACTAGAATTGGAACTCTGCTCGCCAATTTCTCGTTTTGAGCTGATATTCACTGGACCACAATGCATGTTCTTAATATAAATACAATGTTAAATCAGACCGACTTTTAAGAAAAGAGTTACTGGATTTATTTTTGCCTGTTATTTACATTATTTACAAATTTCTAGTTTGCTTATTCATTGATATCTGCACGTATTTTTTAATCTTTTGAATTTTTAAACATATTTTGGGGAATTTTTTTTCCACAAGTACATGCACAAACAATAGGGAATAATAATTATTTCCATTATTTCCATTGTTTGGACTGTGGTCCTCATCTTTATTGCCATATTTACTACGTTTTGGCTGTTGTATGCACCAGCCTTCTTCGGGTGCCAGGAATTTCAAACCGACCTCTTTATTTCGATCACTACCCCAGTAATTGGGATGCTGAGTTTGAATTTCAGTTGAATTCTTTGCATCCACATACGCACAAATACCTTTGGGAAAGGTATTAATCCATCTCTTCCCTCCAGTTATGGGTTAAATATCAGGACAGATTGGGTTCTATAGCCTTGGCTGGCAACCAGTCTACTGCAGAAAGTAATGGCAAACTACTGCGGGATAATCTTCTGCCCAGTCAGTCATGTCTCTTTCGAGACATGACCGCCCAAGCGTGTATCACCTATGGCATTTAACTGACTGACCCCAGTAATTATCATTCTCATTCAGTTATCTCCCTTTAACTCAACTTGAATAAGTTATTTGTTCACCACTGCTGTAGCTAGGTTTTGAACTCACAACTCTGGGTCAAGTCACTGGAACTAACCAATGTTTATATTTACTGGGCCATGTGGCCTTAAATTAAGAATAAATGGATAAATACTTTTATTAAATGTAAATTGTTTTTTAATCAAAAATATACATCCAGATCCAGATATCTCGTGAAACTGTATAAAATTTAGGATTGATTTTACACTGCATGAATAGTATAAACAGAAGCTCTTTCTGAATTGGAGAAAAAAATTCAATATTTTTTTTATTCTGAAAGATGTGTGAGTTTAAGAAAGTTCTAATAAATGCTAATCTACAAAAAATATTTTTCCCAAAATGTTTTGCCTATTTTATATGTGGACCAATCTTAACTAGTTCCAAATGTTGAATGTTGTAATTTTAAAAAAAAAATACCTGATTAGCAATTCATGATAGATTATAGTTTAGGAATTATAATTTCTGTACAACAATAAATTAGTGGTTGAAAAACTGCAGTGTAAAGTTGGAATTTGTAGAAACAGAGTAAGCAACAATGGAGTAGTAACTAAAAGAACAAGACAAGATATGGTGGTGTGTTTACCTGTTGATTTGGATTTCTAATAGGATCCTGGTAAACCTTTTAGCTGAAAAAAAATTAAAATCTCTAGGCCATTCTGATAATAAGAAACAATTATTCACTAGTAATTGTTATACAATTTCATGTTTTTTGTCTGAAGGTAGAGCAAATGCTTGTCTCTACATAACGTCTCCTTTACTTTTTAGATCTTTTATAAGGAATGATCAGTCGAATAATAATAGTAGCTTTTTCTGTTGCTCTGTCATTTGTTTCAAGTTTGGTGAAAGGTAACTCAATATCTCTAACAGCCAGGGGATTAAACAAGCCTCACTGACTGAGCAGAGTGGTTTCTCCCAGTACCTATAGGCGTGGACCTTTCTGTATATAAAAAAAACCCAAAAAAACAAAACATATTCCCAGGGGCTGGCTAGTTTGTTCCACTAGATGAACCCATAAATATATTTCTTTATTTATTTCCTGAAGTAATGTTTGCTCAATGAAAAATATGCATAGTTTGAGTGAATAGGAAAATATTCAGTTAATTTTTGTACACTCAGTTATTCGAAGATTTTGCCACAGAAACAAAATTTCAAATTGTAAAATAAGGTTTCAGTTCTCACCACTTCTATTGTTAATAATGCAAGTGCCATATGTGATACACACTTAGGCGATCATGTCTCGAAACAGACATGACTGGGCAGAAGATTATCCTGCAGTAGGTTGCCATTGCTTTCTGTGATAGACTAGGCTATAGAACCCAATCTGTCCTGTTATTTAACCCATAACTGGAAGGAATAGATGGATTAATACTTTTCCCAAATGTATTTGTGCGTAAGTGAATGCAATGAATTCAACTGGAATTCAAACTCAGGCCCCCAGATTTCTCGTTCCTAGCTGATATCCAATGCTCCGCAACGCACATCCTTCTATTGTAAAAGTCTCAAATATATTTTTTTATACATTCTAATTAACTGTTTTGCTAGGCCTTTTTTTTTTACAATCATATATAGTTTTCTCAACTTTCTGTATCTCCCAGCTCCCTTCCATTTAAAGTATAACTACTTTGTTCACTTGAGGGCTTATGGCCATATCTCATTGGAACACTGGTTCTTGTATGATCATGAAGTTAAGTAATATCAAACTTATTCAGTACCTAGACAGGTGACTGCCTGGAAATGCCAGATACTGTAAGCATTGATATATGGGTGATGTAATGGAGAGCAGGTCAGAATTTGAAATCTGAAAACTGACTTCTAATTCAGGTTGGGTTTGTTATATACTCACTTATATGCAAATATCCTTGGGAAGAGGTATGAATCCTCTTCTCACCACAGCTATGAGTTAATTAGTAGGAATTGTATCAGTAAATAATTCGGTCTGTCAGTTAAGTGCCATAATGTTATACATGCTTGGGTGATCATGTCTGTTATAATTCATGACTTCAATTCATTTCTTTCTGCAGTAGACTGATTGCCAAACAAAGCTATAGGGCACAGTCTGTTTTGCTATTCAACCTATAGCTGGGAGAGGAGGAATGGATTCATGCCTTTCCCAATGGTATTTGCATGTAAGTGAATGTAACAAACATAACTGGAATTTGAACTCAGCTCTTCAATTTCTATATCCACGCCAATATACATGACACTGAAACAGACTAAGTAAATCATTATCTCTAAAAATATTTCTGGTTTTAAATAATCTGCAAAAGGTTGATAAGCCATAAAAAAGCACTCGAGCTACAAAATATTATTCATATACTACTAGCCTTGAACAAGACAGTCACACGTTAACTAAAGGTAATACTAGTTCTACAGTGCAGCTTCTTTTCTTCAGTTTCATTTGACTTTTTCTTTTTTGCTCTATTTCCATTTCTGTAAGACTTAGTAATTAGAAAACATTAAGATGTGTGCAATGGAGTTTTAATATGGAGGGTAGTGTGCATGTTACCACTGCCATCTTAAAACCAAAAGTTTATTTGCTGTCAAGATGGAGTAAATAACAGCATCATCCCAAGATTATAGGTGCTTTTTATTGAAGTTCCCTTCTCCTCTGTTAATGGCTGCCCCAGGTTGGAGATGTTTTTTCTTTTAAAAGTGTATTCTGAATTAAAACAGTTTGAGAAAACAAACTACAAACTGATCCTTGATACTTAAGGTCTACTGACAATCTAATTTATATTAAATTTTGGAGCTTGTGACTCTCTCTCACTCTGTGTATGGGTAACATGAAACAGGCTGTTTCTACTCAATACTGACTTCAGTGTCCATTCTTGCTGTTTCTACTCAATACTGACTTCAGTGTCCATTCTTGCTGTTTCTACTCAATACTGACTTCAGTGTCCATTCTTACATTTACACATCCTCTATCTTTGATATTGAGCACTTTTATCCAAAAATATAGAATACTGTAAAAACATATTTTTATCATATATATAAATAGGGATTAAATGTAGATCATAATCCAACAAAATGATAAATATTTTTGTTTTTAATCATTTCAACCTAAGGAAGGCAGAACTGGTGCACAGGGGATTACAATGAGAGAAAAAAACAAGGTACAGTGGGTAGCGAAGAAAGGATAAGAGATGGATTGGATTCAAGGAGATGGCAACTGATGTTTGTGTTTAAACTTTTGGAAACTGTAGCTATCAGGGAAGCAAGTAAACAGAAGGGAGTTCCATAGGCAGGAAATGCAAGAAATAGATAAATAAGGAATAAATGGGAAATGTTTTTGAATTTAACATGTTTTGTTTTAAGCTTCATCAGAAAATGAAATATGAAGGAGAAAGAAAATTGGGTAATTTTATTTTTGTGTTGTTTGTCTTTCATTGGTTAAACAGACCTGAGACATGGTAGAGTAATGGACAGCAGCTCAGATTAAAGAATTAGAAAGCTGAGTTCATATTCTAGTGCAGTGGTTCTCAAACTATTTTAGAATTTTTTGCATGGTGGTCTCTTTATAATATTTTAGATTGCTTGTGGAACCTTTTATATGTTAACCACAGTTAACATATAGACTACTGAAAGAAAACATTTTTGGCAAACAAATATCTATTTAAAAAATAACAACTCAAAAAATATTTAATAAAAAAAAAGGCAACCAATTTCTTTTGAAACAAAAACATTTTTCGGAAATTAATTATTCATTGCGAAAATGGCAATCTTAAACATCAAAAGTACATTGAATGGGATGGGTGCATTTTTATTTCTCTGTAGTAAAGTCTGTGTTGGTGATCAGGGCAAGTTATTTGTGGGAGTGAAAAAATTTAACTGTAACTGGTGTAACCTAAATTTTTTCACTCCTATATAAAACTTTCCTTAACAACACACAAATAAAAATACCTATTAGACTTGCATGTACTCACATTATCAACCAATTCCTGCTTAGAATTATAATAGACATGTAAATTATACACACATATGCTGTTAGACAAGAAATTAACACATGAGTTCTACTTAATCTTTTTTTTTTAATCATATCACCCTGAACAAGGTGGTAACGCCACTGATGTGCAGGGGGCTACGTAAGAGTGTAAAGATTGGAAAAGAGAAAGCTGGAAACCACATCCTAAACAGGGAACAAGGGATGAGCCTCTTCACCTGTTCAATAGACGTGGGTGGAGTGTGAACTAGGCGATAGTTTAGTCTATCTACTCCAATTGAAAAAAAAAAACAGTGAAAAGATTGGAAAAGAGAAAGCCGGAAACAACATCCTAAACAGGGAACAAGGGATGAGCCTCTTCACCTGTTCAATAGATGTGGGTGGAGTGTGAACTGGGTGATAGTTTAGTTTATCTACTCCAATTCAATAAAAAACAAGTTACAAAAAGTAAAATACCTAAATTTTCTTTTCTCCTCTATATTCCATTTTCTGATGAAGCTTTAATAAATCTTTCTTACTGAAAGCATTGAGATTTTTGATAAAATCCAAAGAATCTGCAATGATATTCATCCTGAGCTGGCATCTTAGTTTCAATCAGGTTCTCATTGTGGTAACATAGCTTCCCTGTGCCTTTTCTATAAATATTTTTATGTTAATTATCCAGGTGATTCTTCCACTTTAGTACTTAAACTTTACAAGTTTAAGCACCATACTTTTGGGAAAGGTAGTAATCCATCTTTTCTTCCTCCAGCTATGGATTGAATAGCAGGACTGACTGAGTTCTATAGCCTTGGTTGGCAACTGGTCTACTGCAGAAAGTAATGGCAACCTGCTGCAGGAAAATCTGCCTAGTTGGTCATGTCTTGAAAGCATGTATCATGTATGGCAATTAACTGACTGACAGCTATGTCTCATTTTTGAGTTGAAATAGCTAGATATAACTAAGTTCTATGCTAACAGTTTCTTCTCACACTTCTTGCATGTGGAACTCTTCTAGATTCTTACTTTCCAACTTTGATCTTCAAAAATTTGAATGTAATGTGAATCATTATCTTGTCTTTTTAATACTTTTTATTTTTATTATTCTCTTTCTTTAATAATGTCTTCTGTTTTTCATTTTCTTTCACACTCAGTAACACCCTTGTGTCTTCATGGCTTTATTGGCTTGCCATGATTTAAAAAATGGGCTAATACTAGTTACTAAAACTTCTATGTAAGGTTTGTCTTTTCTCTATCCCTCCCACTTCCCGTTCTGTCAACCATTTACACGAGCTTGTTAGATAGGTTACTCACTGTTTCTCTCTGTCCCACCCCCTCCACCTCCAATATGTTTCACAAGTGTCAAATTTTCCAAACACTTTTTCCTCATTATGTGCCCTGGAAATTTCAATTGTCTCTTTCTGACTCTAAGTGTGCTTTTTATTTTCGCATTGAGCTTAAAACTTGCTCATTACTCACATGTTCTGACCATGGTATTTACAGTATCTTTCTGTCGAACAATATTTCCATTGTGTCAAGTCTTCATTTGTTGGAAGATTGTTTATGTAAGAGAAATAGTAGTTCAGTACTCTTTTGGTTTCTAACGAAGTTTTCTTGTATTTTAATACTTTCCTTTATATTTGTCAGGTGTTGTTTGCTATTCCAATATGCCTTTGGTTTTCAGTGTCATATTTTCTGTCCTGTGTTAAAATAATTTCAAGATATTTAAATTTTTATACTTGCTTGATTTTGGCTGTTCCTTCTGTTGACAACCATATATTCTCTCTTCTTACAATTGATGCATAGTTGTTCTTTTCTTTTTGCTTTCCTTTCTACAGTTTCTTTTTTGTGTCTGCTATCAACACTGTGTCATCTGCATATCTCATGTTGTTAAGTTTGTATTCACAAATAATAAATTCTTATTGAACTTCCATTTCTCTCTAGATAGCCTTGTTGTAAAAGTTGAATTAGCTTAACTTGTGCCCCTTTCTATTTTTATGTATTTACTGAATTCATTTTCTGTCCACATGCAGGTGGTTTATTTTCAGTGTATGTTCTGGAAAACTATTGATGAAAAAAAAATGGCCCTGAGAGAAATCTTAGAATGAGAGGTGGGTTTTAGAGTTGTGTTATTATTCACCCTCCAACTATGGATAAATAGTAGGACAGATTTGGTTCTACAGTCTTGGGTGGTATTTTTTTAATCATTTCGTTCAAGCAAGGCAATACTGCCACTGATGTTCAGGGGGTTACAGGCGTATGACAGAGAAGAAAGCAGTATAGGTGATACTGTAAAAAGAGTAAGAGAAAGGTAGGAGTCATGAAAATAAAAGATGGCAATTGATGTTGCATTTAAACTTTTGGAGATTGTAGCTATCAGGGAAGCAAGCATGGGGAAGGAATTTCTACTGGCATGAAGTGCATGGAAATAAACTAGAGTAAAATTGTTGGTTACTTTTACCTACTAATAGTGGGACATAGTTGCATGGGTAAATTGATGAGGGCGGTCACAAGGGAATAAAGATTGTTAGAGCAGAAGCCGTGAAAATACTTGTAGAAAAAACAGAGGAAAGCCCATTCCGTTGGTAAGAAAGTGCTTTAGAAGGAAAAACTCTGAATTCAAAACTAGCCCTGAGTCAGCTGGGCTCTGTCAGGCTCTCTTGCCCAGGAAACACCACTAATACTGCAACTGCAGCCCATATTGTACCACTATAACCCTAGAGTGTGACAGGTTAAAATAAAAAAAAAATCTCAAATGTGAATAAACATGCTTGCAATAACATGTATTGTCAAAAGAACAGTTTTCCCTATGACATTGCTTTTTTTAACTACCTTCACTCTTCAGCAATGTTTATTATTTTAAAAAGTGATGATTAGAAGTGGAATAAAACCTAAACACATGATAAAAGTGAATTTATACATTTTTTCTTGAGAATTTACAACAAAATATTATTAGATTGTTTATTTGTAAGAATAATTTCATGTTTACAACAATCTAAAATTAGAACCAAATGCAATGCAATAATTATTTACCATTTTATAAAGAAAGAAATGTGAAAAATAATCTTTTATTCATACGTTTATAAGTATTCAATTTTTAAAATACATGAACAAAATCATTATTTACCATTTTACAAATTTTAAATCACTTAGCAATTAGCTGACATTTTGCCAACCATTCCAATAAATAATTTAAATAATGTTTATTAAATCTCAAGAACAAAAAAATGTATAAATTCATTTTCATATGTTTGTTTGATTGCAGTTCTAATCATCCTGCTTTAAAACAAAAAACATTACTGAAGAGTGAAGGTAGTTAAACAGTGGTGTCATGGGAAAACCATTCTTTTGACACTCTGTCTTGTTATGGGCAACTTTATCCATGTTTGGCAAAAAAATTATTATTGTTTAATATTTCAAAATGAAATTTTCTTAGAAAATATTATTTTTTTAAACAGGGTTTAACATGATGGAGAGACAGGAATGAAGAAGAAATTCTTTCAAGCAGAAATGTTTTCACCAATGAAAATCAAGTGACATGCAACTGGACAAATAAAATGGAAAAAATATTTGAATATAACACTTTTGAAGCAGGATTCTCAGATGCGCTGCCTAAAACACAACACATTAAGATACACATGGAAGAGAAACCAGTTCCTCAGGCACTCGTTGCATCAGTTGGTAGCCAAAGACAGCACCAGGAATATGATACAAAAACACATCCTGACAACCTGTTTCCTTGTGATATTTGTGGATATGCCTTTACTTGCCATTCTGAGCTGGCAGACCACAAACAAACGCATCTAAATGCAAATAAATTTTCTTGCGACATCTGCAGTTTAGAATTTACCAGCAGTTCAAAGCTGAACGTCCACATGAAAATGCACACAAAAGAGAATTCCTTTTCGCACGATGCTTACAGTTCTACATTAAATTGCAATTCCAATCTTGAAGATCACCAGAAAATGCATCGAAAGGGGAAAACCTCTTCTTGTAGTGTTTGTAAATTGGAATTTACCAGTATTGCTAAACTAAAAGTTCACATGCAAACTCATATTGAAAGAAAACCAAGTGAAATCTCTACATTTTCTTGCAAAACTAGATTTAAAGTTCGCATTAAAACAAACAAGAAGCCTTTTACGTGTGAAATTTGTGAATCTTCATTTACCTGTAGTACAAAACTAAGGATACATGTAAGAACCCACACTGAGGATGGTTTGTTTCCATGTGAAGTTTGTGGAAGAGCATTCTCAGGTAAGCAGATTTTAATAGATCATGTCAAAACACATGCCGGAGAGAAATTATTTCCTTGCGAAATTTGTGGATCTACATTTATGCAAATGTCACATTTGAAAAGTCATATCCGAGCACATACTGGAGAGAAACCATTTCCATGTGAGTTGTGTGAATCTGCATTTACAAAGCCTTCCCACCTGAAGTATCATATGAGAATACACACAGGAGAGAAACCCTTTCTGTGCAATCTTTGTGATGCTGCATTTACACGTAATTCCCATCTTAAATTTCATATGCGGACACACACAGGAGAAAAGGGATTTTCTTGTTCAGTTTGTGGAGCATCCTTTACATGCAGTTCAAACGTTAAACTTCATATGAGAACTCACACAGGTGAGAAACCTTTCAAATGCAACATTTGTGAAACTACCTTCAGACAAATTTCAAATTTGAAAGTTCATATGAGAACACACACTGGTGAAAAACCATTTCCTTGTGACATTTGTGATGCAGCATTCAAATCCAGTTCCCATCTTAAAGTTCATATCAGAAAGCACACAGGTGAGAAACCATTTTCTTGTGAGATTTGCGGAACAGCTTTTACTTCTAATTCTCATCTCAATGTACATATGAGAAGACATAGAGGAGAGAAGCCATTTCCTTGTGGTGTATGTGGGACTGCATTTACTTGCAGCTCTGGTCTTAAGCTCCATTTGAGGACACACACAGGCGAAAAGCCCTTCAAATGTGAAATTTGTGTTGCTGCATTTACACAAAGCTCTAGATTAAAGATTCATATGAGGACACACACTGGTGAAAAACCCTTTAAATGTGAAGTTTGTGAATCTGCATTTATAGATCAGTCTGACCTAAAAGTTCACATGAGGAGACACACTGGAGAAAAACCATTTCTTTGTGAGGTTTGTGGATCAGCATTTACGCGCAATTATGATCTGAAAATTCACATGAGAAAACACTCAAGAGAGAAACTTTTTCCAAATGAAGTTTGTGGGACTGCATTTGCACATAATTCTGAGTTAATGAATCACTTGAGGACAGATATTCAAGTATAAAGGTTTGTGATCTGTAATTGTACAATTCAAATTAAGGAATCTGAAGTTTTTTTTCGTTTTGACAAAGTTAATCATCAGCTTAAAATGAAAACTTTGTTGAGAGAAATCAATTAAAATAAACATGCAAGGACACAATTTAAAGATAAATTATTTGACAATATTTAACTTTTGTGCTTGCAAAAATCAGTGTGTCAAAAGAACAGTTATTCCCTTGACATCGCAATTCCTGGATAGTTTTAATCCTCTCGACAACATTATAAGATTATAAAAATATGTGAACCAAGTACAATGCCCATATTTTTTACTTTTTAAAAATTTCTCATTTGTCATTTTATAAAGAAATAAATTTGAAAAGAAATCTTTTTATTAAGAAATTTGCACAAAATTACAAACTTATCAATATATGTTAGCCAACAACAATGCAATATTTATTTATTTACCATTTTATAAATAACTACAGAAAAAGAAAATTTGAATAAATATATAACAAACATAAAAGAATGTTCAGTTCAAAGGAAGAGATGACCTTGACCTTTTTAATGAACTTATGTGGCAAGAGCAAATGAAAGAAATGTCTGTAAAATTCCTTTTTTTTTCCAAAATTTCTAATTACAGTTACTTTTTGTTAGGTCTTTCTTTAAATTTCCTTGTTCATTTTTTATGAATAAAAGAAATATTCCTCTTTATTTCTTTATAAAATGGTAAATAATAAATATTTCATTATAGTTGGTTCACATATTATTATAATCTTATAAATATAAAATAATTCTTGTAAATAAGCAATCTAATAAATAGTGTATAATATCTTTGTTGTCGATTCTCAAGAATAAAAAATGTATAAATCCACTTTCATGTTTGGGTCTTATTAAAATTCTAATCATTTCTTTTTCAAACAAGTGTTCCTGAGGGAGTCAAAAAGTACATATCCTAATAAGAGTGTCAAGGGAATAACTGTCCTTTTGACACAGTGTGTTTCTTTTTTTGTTTTTTCTTTTTTGTAGACAAGAAGGTTAAAAACATTGTTAACTTTGTAAGAGTTTTAGATGCTGATCCTCACATTTCAATCTAGAATTTTATTAAGTCTCTGCAAAAGTTTCCAGTGGGGAGAAAGCTGTTTTAAATATGAGGTGGCATAGGAACATTCCAGATTAGAGTCTTCCAGAACTGATTCCAATCATATGAGAAAGCTGATGGATTGTTTAGTGATAGTCTTATTGGATAAATTAACTTTTTTTTTAAATGTAGTGTTTTACTGATGATTAAAACAACATCAGACAGGCTTTGAAATGCCATTCTGTGTTTTTGAAGAGCCTGTAAAAGCATTTTGGAAGTCTCAGTAGCAGATCTGCTGAACTTTATGCAAAACTTAACACATACATATTGCTCAAATTTGTCAGTCTTTGTGAAAATGACAGAGCTGTTCCAGCAGAATATTACAAAACCTCATGCAATAATTATACATGGGTAGGTAGAATTAAGTCTATTAGGAGAAAGACTATTGTTCAACAGAAACTTTCCCATACTACTTCATGTTAAAATACTATTATTCAATCTAGCTTGTAACCAATGCCAAAATCACCATTTTGTAATCTAGCTTGTAGCCAATGCCCAACCCCACAATGGGATTGCCAGCAGACATTTAGCATTTTTTATACATTTTTACAAGTGATGTGCTATATTTAGGCTGAATTTCAGAACTGGTCTAACTAGTATTTGTCAATATTTCTGAGATGAGGTAGTATTTACATTATTTGGACTATTGTCCTCATCTTTGTTGCCATTTGTACATTTTGGCTGTTGTATACTCCAATATCAGGCTACAGCAGTGGTGAACAAGTAACTTGCAGGGTTAGAGGGAGATAACTCATGACTTCCAATCAAAGCTTTAATCAAGGAATAAGGGTGATATACCCCAGTGATTGTAATAAAGTGTTCAGTTCAAAATTCCTAGAACCTGAAGAAGGCCAGAGCAACAAATAGCAACAAAAATGAGGACAATAGTCTGAATAACGTAAATACTGTGGTGTAACTTTGTTGTAAGTCCAAGTATTAGTTATAATCATTTTCCAAAGGAATTATTTGTCTGAAAGTAGAGTCTTGGGATTTCAGAACTGGTCTAACTTTGTATTAGTCAAGTTAATTGTAATTCCCCAAGTGATATATGCTATATCTAGTCTGAAAGTAGAATTTCAGAAATGGTTTAATTATGTATTTGTCAAGTTAATTGTAATTCCCCAAGTGATATATGCTATATCTAGTCTGAAAGTAGAATTTCAGAAATGGTTTAACTTTGTATTTGTCAAGTTAATTGTAATTCCCCAAGTTATATATGCTATATCTAGTCTGAAAGTAGAGTTTCAGAAATGGTTTAACTTTGTATTTGTCAAGTTAATTGTAATTCCCCAAGTGATATATGCTATATCTAGTCTGAAAGTAGAATTTCAGAAATGGTTTAACTTTGTATTTGTCAAGTTAATTGTAATTCCCCAAGTGATATATGCTATATCTAGTCTGAAAGTAGAATTTCAGAAATGGTTTAACTTTGTATTTGTCAAGTTAATTGTAATTCCCCAAGTGATATATGCTATATCTAGTCTGAAAGTAGAATTTCAGAAATGGTTTAACTTTGTATTTGTCAAGTTAATTGTAATTCCCCAAGTTATATATGCTATATCTAGTCTGAAAGTAGAGTTTCAGAAATGGTTTAACTTTGTATTTGTCAAGTTAATTGTAATTCCCCAAGTGATATATGCTATATCTAGTCTGAAAGTAGAATTTCAGAAATGGTTTAACTTTGTATTTGTCAAGTTAATTGTAATTCCCCAAGTGATATATGCTATATCTAGTCTGAAAGTAGAATTTCAGAAATGGTCTAACTTTGTATTTGTCAAGTTAATTGTAATTCCCCAAGTGATATATGCTATATCTAGTCTGAAAGTAGAGTTTCAGAATTTCATAAATGGTTTAACTTTTTCCTAAGTATTTGTCAAGTTATGATTGTTGGAATGTAATCAACACTCATGTAGTTTTAATCATTTGTTTTAAATGATCAGTTCTGGATAGTTGCCTTTTTTGCTAGGAAAGTTATTGCAATTATGTAAACAAATGTTTTAATTGATAGACAAGTTTAACTTGACACTCTTCTTCGAAAATAGCCTATATCAAATTGATTTTGGGGCCATACATTGTTCAGTCAAATTAACATTATTTTTTTTTTTTTTGTAGATTTTGCTTGCTTTTTTAGTCTCTGATCCCCATTTTTGTATAACACTAACAAAAAAAAATACCCAAGATAAAATTTTTTCTGTTTTTTTTTGGTGTAACTTCCCAAATATTAAATCCACAAAGTCTAAGAAATTCTTATTGAAAAGATATTTAAAATGTGTTCAATTCCTTTCATGCATTATATTGACCACTTTTGGCTGAATATTCTGATTATCAAATTTCAAGTTTTCAATATGACTTTGCTTGTATTTATCAGAAAATCATGATCTAAACCTGTTGTGTTTTTTTTCTTTATGGGGAATCATGATTTTGACATTTATTCTTGTTCCTTTTCTTTTGAGGAAGCCATCCCTCCACACACACATGCACACTCATACACAAAAATGTCTGAATGGGTTAAATGTAAAATTTAACCTTTTTGGGGGAAATTTTGTCTCTTTGACCCACACCAGGGTTTTAAGATGGAAAAGTCTTACATTTAATTAGAAATGTGGAATCTTTGTTTTGATCCTCCTCTTAAGTATAAATAGCATTAATACAATTTTGTGATTGAGCTGAAAAATCATTCAGGTGGCTCAAAATCCATTTTGAAAAACTCTTTCATTTTGGGAGAGTGTAGCTTAGTTCTGGTTAAAGGTTATATACAAAAGACAATCAACAGTCTCACTACTAACAATATAAATATTCAACTTGCAGACCATTACACCACAATGAGAATCCCTGAGTTGAAGTTTTTCTGTCTGAATTTCTAGGATGAGTTATTTTTACCTAATTTTGATTCAGAATAATGTCCCTATCTTTGTTATTATCACAGTGTTTCAGATGTTGTGCGCACAAGTTTTTTTTTCTTTTTCTTTTTTTTTTTTTTTTTTTTTTAGGTGCCTGTTAGGGTAACTTTTAGAAAATTTAAAATCTTTATTTAATCGACAGCAGGTCTTCAAAAGTTTCAATTGCAATGTCAATTGTTATCTTCCTAATTTCTGTTTTTTTATTGTTCTCTCTCCTTAATGTTTTTTTTTTCAAATTCTGTAATTCTCATCAGTAAGCCTTGCATCTTAGTGACTTTATCGATTTGCTCAAGGTGAAATGATAATAAAAAAGAAAGCAGTAAGTTCTTGTTTCACTATCCGTGTCTAGGGATCCCTCTTGTTCGTATATAGCACTGCTCTTTATTGCTAGGTTTGTTTCCAATGAGTGTATGTCTACTACATGGACAAGAGTACCTTGACATGGTGTAATTGTTAGCAAGCTTGTCTCACTAGAATCATAGCAATTGATTAGTGAATTTGAATCTTACTGGGTTCCCCATATTTTCGGCCTTGTGCCATATCTAAGCTGCGCTTAGAAAATCCACTAATACATGAACCAGTGATTGAACTCACAATTAATATATAACAAAACTCATGAATCAATGCTTTAATCCACTGGGCTATTAAATATAACTGGTAGATTGTTGTGGAGTACAATATAGAAGAGTGTGCATTTTATGTAAGTACAAATGTCGGTCCCTTAGGTTCAACGTACTGGTGGGAACTTTGTATTATCACGTAGTAACACAGAATAACTTACCAGGTCACTGACTTGTATTTTCTATCTGACTACTTGCTACACTGTTACTTATATTAGAAGGGAGAGTCCACTATCCCTAGACCGGTGAGTTCACCATAACATCCCCACCCCCCAAAAAATTCACTCTGTAGGAGTCTAATAGCTTCTTTTTTTTTTCTTTAACCCTCTAGGGCCATTCGTATCATATTTGATACAGTATTTCCCTATAAGGAAACATTTGGTATTCATTGACTGAGCAGTCAGTACTGCTTTCATTTGAAATTTATAAAATATTTCTCTTAAAAAATTTTTCAGGAAAATATTTCTTTCAAGGCTTGTTTTCATACTGTATCAAATATGATACGAATGGCCCTAGAGGGTTAATAAAGAAAATCAGAGGAAAAAAAAGAAGCTATTAGACTTCTATGGAGTGAAGTTTTTGGGTGGGGTGTTATGGTGATCTCACCTGTCTAGGGATAGTGGACTCGTGAAGTTGTTGTGGAGAACAATGTATAAGATTGTGCGTTGTATGTAAGTACAAATGCCGGTCCCTTAGGTAAGACGTACTGGTGGGAACTTTGTATTATCATGTAGTAATGCAGAGTAACTTGCCAGGTCGCAGACTCGTATCTTCTCTCTGACTACTTGCTACACTGTTACTTATATTAGAAGGGAGAGTCCACTATCCCTAGACAGGTGAGTTCACCATAACATCCCTCTGACTACTTGCTACACTGTTACTTATATTAGAAGGGAGAGTCCACTATCCCTAGACAGGTGAGTTCACCATAACATCCCTCTGACTACTCGCTACATTGTTACTTATATTAGAAAGGAGAGTCCACTATCCCTAGACAGGTGAGTTCACCATAACATCCCTCTGACTACTCGATACACTGTTACTTATATTAGGAGGGAGAGTTCACTATCCCTAGACAGGTGAGTTCACTATAACATAGAGTAACAATAACTGAGCCATAATAAATTAGAGCAAAACTAGATATCTCAAGACATGGACAGTGGAACAAGAACAGTTTAACCCTGTAGATTAGATTAAAGAATCTCTTGAAATTCTTGAATGTTACCTGGATCAAAAGACACCTGAAGACAGCCAGAGAATAGAATGATCAAAACATTGTGATAGCAACAACAAAGATGAAGACATTGGTCTGATTGTAAATAATCTAAAAAATTCTTGATTCTTGATCGAATGTTTTCAACAGAAAAGTTAAAATTCTGTTGGTCAGCATCAGCTTTAAAGGTTTGCCATGAAAACAATGCTGTTCAGGCATCTGGCCATATCACAGAACACTGGTTCTCGTATGATCACTGATGTTAAGCAATGTCAAGCCAAATCAGAACCTAGATGGGTGACTGCTTGGGAATATCAGCTGTTATAAGTTTGGATATGCAGGTGGTGTAATGGATAATGGCTCAGAATTGAAAATTGGAGAACTGAGTTCCAGTTTCAGTCAGGTTCATGATATTAGCTTATGTGCAAGTACACTTGGGAAGAATATAAATTTTCCTCCCCTCAGCTATGGGTCAAATAGTGGGACAGGTATCAGAAAATCATTATCATCCAAAACATTCTTCAAATCTAAAAATATTTTCTGGGTTGAAAGAATCTAGATAAGCCATAAAAAACATTGAAAAAAGATATTGCTATTCTCTTTGAGTATAGAGCAGTGATGCTTGAAGTGCTTGATCCCATTTTTCCCCACTTGTGATCTCAGGTTGTCTCAGTTCCTCATGTTTTGAATTGTCATCAGGTAATGTATTTTCTTTTTCTCCAATTTTATTTAGGTTTTATATAATTGCAATTTTTCACGAATTCTTTCACTGGCTAATATTCTTTTAAATTTTGAAATACCTCCCACATTTTTAAGATTGACAAAAAGACTAAAATAACTGCTATTAAAAATTTTATTTCACTGTTGTTTAAACAAATAGCTACAGTTTTTATTCATTTGGTTTTAAAATGACATCCTTCAAATGGTGTCCTCTATTTGCCATACATTGTTGTAGACATTTTTTAAAGTTTCCCATTACCCAGAAGTTTGAGGTTTTCCAGGTGCGTTTCTAAAAGTGCTGAAGCTGTGCCCATGAAACTTTTCAACTCATAGCAGTATCAGTTTTTGAAACAGCATCATTGCAATATAACATGAAATGAGCACAAAAATCCGTGTTGCAATTACAGGTTCACCAGTCTTAGAAAAATGTTTCAACAGCAAACACACTGGTCCAATGAATGATGGCAACTGATGAGAAATGGTAAGACACTAGTGAGGCGAAAACACCATTGCTAACACCATCTAAGTGACAGGTGAAGATGTGGGAGGTATTTCTGCCACACCCTGTATTTATTTATTTTTTGTTTAGCACGAACAAATAAGCAGGTTTTATGAAACTATTTTATTTACAATCTAAAAATAAACATGAAATTAAAAATTCACTTTGTTTCTTCTTATTTTTGAAAAGTCATGTATCCTTTTGATTTCATTTAAATTGTTATTTCAAATATTTTTTTCAGGAATCCAGACTTTCTTTCATCAGATTTTCAAAAAACAGCTTTCATTATCACTTCCTAAATAAAAAGTAATTTTTTTTTCTTTTGTAAATTTAGCAAGTCTGAACAAACATGTCCACCACAATAAGACAGAGTGAAAAGGATGAATTTTCCCCAAAGACCACTTTTTTAACTACCTTCACTCTTTGGCACTAATTTATTGTTTAAGAAGTGACGATTAGAATCAAAATAAAACTTAAACAGTTGATGAAAGCTAATTTATATATACTTTTTTGTTCTTGAGAATTGACAACAAAAATATTAAACACTATTTATTAGAGTGTTTATTTACAAGAATAATTTTATATTTACAACATTCTAAGAGCTGATGCAATATTTATCATTTACCAATTTATAAAGAAATAAATGTAGAAACAATTTTTTATTCATAAACTTATAAACATTTACTAAATCATTAAAATACAAGTGGGTCTGTGCTGTCAAAAATGATAGCAAATTATATTGATATGCCGTCTAAAATGACATCAATGTATATATTGATGTACCTACTATTGAGTATTTTACATTAAGACATAAGAAAAAAACAAAATAGTCTAAACCCCTAGTATGACAGGATAGAAATATATATATAAACAAACAATCATCTTTACTTTAATAGGATATATATATGTATATGTATTCATTCTTCAATACTTGACGACATAATTATTGCAAAGAAAATTAAAATAAAATTGCACTGTTCAAGAGCAAACCCACAGCAAGAGCTTTCATAACTTGTAATAAGGTTTAATAAATGGTAGTAGAGAGAATGAGCTGAGCTGACACTGTCTCATTATTCTCTCTTTTGATGAGCATGACAGAAGGGAAATATATATATATGTATATATTTTTTTAAGACACATGGGAGTGAAAGATAATGAGAAGACTGGAAGGAACCAGAAATCCAATCCTAAACAGGAAACCTCTACTCCTGTTCAAAAGGCCAGGGAAATGTAAGAACCTGGATCAGGCTACTAGTAATTATCTTGGACCAGGGTGCAATATGAATCAGATGAGATGATAGGTAATGTTGTTCTGTCTTTATTGCCACTTTCACAACATTTTGGCTGACCTTCATCAGGCGATTGAAATTTTTTAATGGAACCTTTTATTTCAATCACTGAGGGACTTTGTTCTCCTTCCATGAGTTATACCACTTCCAGACATCTTAGTTATCTCTCTATAACTCAGCTCTCAAAGTTTTTGTTCACCACTGCTGTAGCCAGGTATTAAACTCATAACTCTTTGGTTCAAGTCACTAGATCCAACGAAAGCTTTTATCCACTGGGTCATGTGTCCTTGATAAAACATGAATATGGCAATACAGATGAGGTCAACAGTCTGAACAATGTAAATACTTAACTGTTTGTTTGAAATTTGCAAGGGACTTTCTGATGTGGCCTGAAATTTTTTTAGGCACTCTGTTCTGTGGCGGGGAGCCGCGTTCGATTCCAGTTGAATCCATTGTATTCACTTACGCGCAAATATCCTTGGGAAAGGTATTAATCCGTCTCTTCCTTCCAGTTATGGGTTAAATAACAGGACAGATTGGGTTCTATAGCCTTGGTCGGCAACCAGTCTACCGCAGAAAGCAATGGCAACCTACTGCGGGATAATCTTCTGCCCAGTCAGTTATGTCTCTTTCGAGACATGATCGCTTAAGCGTGTATCACGTATGGCACTTAACTGACTGACTGTTCTGTGGCCCGAAAGAAAAAAACGATCTTGAGTTATTCAGTCACAACTATGACTACAGTTTCAGGGAGAAACTTACAATTCAAAGAATATCATCTCTACTATGAAACATGGTGGAGACAACATATTGCTGTGGAGCTGTTTTTCTGCTGAAGGCACTGTAAGATTGATTTAAATTGAAGGAATGATGACTAAAGAGAATTATCTCAATGTTTTAAACAAAAACCTGAAGTCCCTGATGAAGCAACTGGGATACTGTTGGACCTTCATGCCAGACAATGATCTCAAGAATACATCATCTTTAATCCAAAATTGGTTGAAAGAAAATACAATAGGCGTACTCCTATAGCCAGCTCAAAGTCCTGACTTAGACCAGATAGAAAATTTATGGTAGGATCTAAAGAAAAGAGTGTGGACAAGAAGGCCATTTAATTTGAAGCAGCTAAAACAATATGCAATTGAAGAATTGGCTAAAATTTTTTCTGATTTAACTGAAAACTACTGACACTGTTGTTAATCACTGAATGATATTGTGGTGCCAATGATTTAAAACCATTCAATTACTGTTTTTTTTCTGCTTTGCATATTAAAAGTAAATAAACCAGTAATTGATGGCTTCCTCTATGCTGTTAGGGGGTCATGGGTTCAAATCCTGCCAGATGACACACACTTTCCTAACAAAATTTCTCAAAAATACCAAGGCCGGTAAAGTTATATATATACTGTTCAATTAAAAACAGAAAATCTACTCAAACATGAGTTTCTATTAAAAATAATGTTCAAACAAATAAATTAAATATATCAGTTGTTAATCCATTTTGTTAAGCTTTGGAACTTTTCGTAACATTGTCTGTTTACATTTGATTACATTATGATACACTTTAAGAGCAGAGATTGATATTTATGAGAAGTCAAAAATTTGTATATATAAGGGTTGATTCAGTTTTGTTTAGATTTTGTTTGGAAATTATATATAGTCAATCAGTCAAAGACACATCAAATCATATATATATATATCTAGTTTCCAGTGTGTGTATATATATAAAAATTATATAAAATATATATAAAACAGATTTTAAGTATTCATAAATTATTTCACTTTGATTATTCAGACATGTTGAAATATTTGAAGGGAACACAATATTTAAGTGAAAGCCCATTTAGATTAACTTGCACATCCCCAATAAATGCCCTTAAGTCCCCTAACAAAATTTGGAGGAAAATTTCAACAATTTCAAAATAAGTTAATTAAAAATTACATACTTAACAGTCGTGACGATTATTATATTTTTGTGTGTTGTTTAAGCAAAACAGTTGTGATACAAAAAATAGTAAAGATGGTGTAATTTACACTTTGTTAAATAAAATTTGAGTGAAATGAATGTTTGCTTCTGGCTTCTTGTATTCATGCCACCTACAATCTTTAAAAATTTAAACACACTGTTTATCGTTAGTGTCCTGAATTCTGTCCTTTCTCCTCACTAAAGTCTTTTCATTCTCTTTCACTCCCTGTAATCCCTTGCGTTTTAGTGGCATTATTACCTTGCTTGGAGGTGAAACAATAAAAACAAAACATTTAAACATTTCTGTTAAACCTTTTCAAATAAGTTTAGATGGAAATGTTCTTAAAAATTTTCATGTTTGGAGCAACTTTTAATGTTGCATACCCATTTCTGGCATATGCTGCTTCGATGGAAATAAAACTTGAACCAATTCAACAAGAAATAATGTTGAAAAAAATGATAATATTCTTCTCACTGGCAAAATGATGGACAGTAACACAGATATATAGATAAAAATATACAGCATATATTTATTCATTTCTTTGGTGACATTGGCTGCAGAGTAAGGTGGTGGTTCAGCATGCATGTTATTGAGGGCAGTAGGTGCTGTGCCCGTTTTACTTGTCTCTGTGATCCAATCTCAACTGCTAAATTGTTGACTGCTGCCGTCTGATCTTAAATAAGCAAACCTTGTGCATATTTTATGTGCCCATATTTTTTACCTCACCTTTTGTTTTATCAAAACAAACTCAGCTCACCCCCTGCATTTTCTCACTTACTGACATCTTAAAACAAAATTTACTTTTTTTTTTCAAATCTTGAAGCAAAAATGTGAATAAGCTTCTTGGCAAAATTTTGTACCTGACAAAAGAATATACATTAACATTATTTAAGAATTATTCTTTTAAGCATAAATTTTCAATATAAAGTATATTCCAATTATTTACAATAAAAAAATTTTTGAAGTCTTTATCAAAACACTTTTATTTACAATTACCTGCTTTGCAAAGTGACTAAATTTTCCTTGTTTGTTAATTATTTTTAAAATTTTTCCTTGTATTTTCAATTTAGTTTATGATAAGCAGAAAACATAACACATGAATATTATTTGGTAATGGGTCATTCAAATTTTTTACCAAAAATTGACAGAAAAAAGTATAATTTTCTTGTTTAGTTTATTAAAGCAAAATTACTTCTTACAATTATTAGATCCTAGTTTGTTTGTTTTTTTTTTCACATTTATAAATAATACAAATATTTAAATTTGTCCTGCAGCCTTTCATTTTTCATTTAAGTTTCATTAACTAGTTCATAAAATTTTTTTTGTTTTTTGTGTGTGTGTGTTGAGGTTGCTGGCATGCTCTAGTTGTTGAAAACCTGCCACTCCAAATTCAGGGTCTCTTCAGTTCTGTTGGAGAAACTCTTCCTTGATTGACTCAGTCTTTATGGATATAGTCATATTAATTATGGGTTAGTGAGACTGTTTAATCCATAATTGGGTCGGATGGCTGTTGCCTCTGAGGTGTTCATTCGATCTTTAAAAGTACGGGGTTTTTTTTGTGCTACTGGGTTTCCACTTATCCACCTTAGCAGACCAGAGTCTGGTAGGAGAGCCAATTTAGTTGCCAAACTCTCAAGTTTTAAAATTCAGAATTATCCTTCTCTTAGGTCACTTACTACCAAATGCTATAGGACCCACTCTGTCCTGCTATTTATCTATAGTTAGGGAGAAGAGAGGAGACAGATTCATACCTTCCCAAGGGTAATTGCACATAAGTGAATGTATCAAACTCAATCAGAATTTGAACTTGGCTATTCATTTCCACAACCAGAGCCACTATCCATTACTCCATTGTATCTACCGCTATTGGCAAGAAATAAAATGATTTTTTTATTTTTTTTTATAATCCTTTCCACCCAAAGCAAAGCAGGACTGCCAGTGGTGTATAGGAGTTTACAATGAAAGAAAGAACAAGGTACTGTGGATGTCGAAGAATGAATAAGAGATTGCTGGGAATAAAGATGATAGAAGATGGCTGTTGACATTGCATTTAAACTTTTAGAGATTGTAGCTTTCAGGGAAGTAAGCAAACAGAAGGAAGTTTCACAAACAAAAGTGTGAGAAAAAAACTGTATTTAGCTATGTGGACAGTAAAAAGTGGGGGATCTTGATGCCAATTTAATAGCACAAGTAAATACATGTGATTGGAGAACCAGGGAAAAAAAGCTCATGAGAACAGTTTCCATGAAAATACTTGTAGAAAAGACAGAGGGAAGCCACATCACATCAGTGAGAAAGTGACTGAAGGTGAGCTGCTAAGTCAGGATCAGTTATATTGCAGATCCTTTTTTAGATTTTGTCGAGACCTCAAAATGAACAGCAGGAGCACCCGACCAGATAAGGCGTCAGTATTCAATGTATGAACAAAAGGTAGATTTATAAATGTACAAAATTGATTCTGACGAGAAAAATTTCCAGGCTCAAAACAGTGACCTAACCCTTTTAGCAGTAGATGCAGCAATGGATTAAAATTTCCTGGCTCAAAACAGTGACCTAACCCTTTTAGCAGTAGATGCAGCTATGGATTCAAATTTCCTGGCTCAAAACAGTGACCTAACCCTTTTAGCAGTAGATGCAGCTATGGATTCAAATTTCCTGGCTCAAAACAGTGACCTAACCCTTTTAGCAGTAGATGCAGCAATGGATTAAAATTTCCTGGCTCAAAACAGTGACCTAACCCTTTTAGCAGTAGATGCAACTATGGATTCAAATTTCCTGGCTCAAAACAGTGACCTAACCCTTTTAGCAGTAGATGCAGCTATGGATTCAAATTTCCTGGCTCAAAACAGTGACCTAACCCTTTTAGCAGTAGATGCAACTATGGATTCAATGTAGTCGTTTCATTTGAAGACGACAGAGAAATTTGGAGAAATTATTTCTTTTTAGAATAAACTGAATTTTAATTAAAAACCGTAACTAGTCATCAAAAAACTAGTGTTTTATCATTCTTGGATCAGCATTAATTTTAAGCCCAGGTTTTTTTATATGCTGTGACCTTTCAGGACATAGGCAATTATAGCTCTCCACATTTACTTATCTTTTATAGTTTGAAGTAACATTACAGCACCCCAGTCTCTGCTCTGTCATTTATTTACATCAACTCATTATATAGGTTACATGCTGTTCCTTTCTTTTCATTGTCATGTGAGTGTTAAATTTTCCAAGCCCTCTTTCCTCATCATGTATCCTAGATAATTCAACTACGATATTTTCATGTGTATGACTTGAGTATAATACAACCATGTTTCAGAAGTTAAAACCAGAGAATAAATGACTTTCTTGTGAACAATACAACCATCTCTATATCAGTCAGTCAAGTACCATATGTAATACACACTTGGGTGATCATGTCTCTTTTGATCCATGACTAACTAGACAGATTTTCCCACAGTAGGTTACCATTTCTTTTCTTGGTTGTCAAACAAGGCTATAGAATCCAATCTGTTGTGCTATTTAATCCATAGCTAGGGGGAGAAGAAATGGATTCATACCTTTCCCAAGGGTATTTGCATGTAAGTGAATTCAAGTGGAATTTGAACTCAGCTCTCTGATTTCTCATTCTGAGCTGATATCATTCATAAACTTAAGAAGTCAAGGTACCAAAGATGAAAGCTCTTTAAAACAATCACCATAGTTTATAGAAAAGGCACAGGAAGCCACTTTATAGCAGTGAAAGTGATTAAAGCTGAGATGCCAGGTCAGGGCTGATAACACTGCAGATTCTTCTTTGGATTTTGTAAAGAGTCTCTAGAAACAGAAGTGGCAACAACAGTCAATACACAGATGGCATAAACATCTATGACAGACTCCAGTGAGAAAAACTGTCTTGCATGAAATGGTGAATTAACCTTCTTAGGAGTAGACATTGTAATTGATACCATATAATCTTTCCAATTCACATGCAAAAAAACATTAAACTGAGAAGGCACAATAAGTAGCTCTCATGAAGGTTAGCATCAGCCATACAAGGCTGAAATTTCTCTAAGACTATGGAACTAGAAACCTCACTCCTTAACAGGAAATAAGGGATGGACCTCTACTTCTGTTCAATAAACTGAGAAGGAGTGTGAACCAGGCAACAGGAAGACTTAACTATTGGTATGGACATTTACTGCAGGTTTTCGTGACTTATTGAGCAAATTTCCTTCAAGTAGATTTGATGATTGTCAAAACAAGATGTGCAGCAAATTATTTTTTATAGTCATTCTCTGATCTTTTCAGTAATGCTTTGTATATTCAAATTTATTAACAAAACTGCTTTTGAATACACTAGCCAAACTTTTTTGCAGGTTGATGAGAATGACAAAATTTACAAACTAACAAATATTTGTCTATATTTCTGAGATGAGGTAGTATTTACATTATTCGGACTATTGTCCTCATCTTTGTTGCTATTTATATGACATTTTGGCCATTGTATGCGCTGGCCTTCTTCAGCTGCTTGGAATTTCAAACTGAACCTTTTATCCACTAGGCCATGTCCTAAATGCCCAATGGATATAGACGTTGGTTAGTTCCTATACCAGGCTACAGCAGTGATGAACAAGTAACTTACAGAGTTAGAGGGAGATAACTCATGACTACCAAAAGAGGCACTATTATTCAAGGAATGGAGTTCACATACCCCAGTGATTGTAATAAAGGGTTTGGTTTGAAATTCCTGGCACCTGAAGAAGGCCGAAGTATACAACAGCCAAAACGTCGTACAAATGGCAACAAAGATGAGGACAATAGTCCGAATAATGTAAATACTCTAACAAGTATTTTGCTGAAGAAATGTTAGGTCAGGTTCATTGATTAAATTTACAAGCAGGTATTTTAATATGTCTATATTTGTAAGATGAAGAATTGTAACTATTTACACTATTTACATTGTTCAAATTCTTGTTTTCATCTTTATTGTTATTGTCATATTTACAACAGTTCAACTATTGTATTACATGGCCTAGTAGATAAAACCATTGGCTGAAATAATCCAATGACTTAACCCAAAGAGTTGTGAGTTCAATATCTGGCTACAGCAGAAGTGAACAAAAATTTGGAAAGTTGAGTTACTAAAGGGAAATAACTGAAACTGATATATCTGGAATAGGCATGGTATGCGGAACTAGAACAATCTAGATCCATGTGCCATGTAAAATAAATAGTTCAGTTCGAAATTCCAGCATATATCACCTGAAAAAAGCTAGAATGTATAATGTCTGAAATGTCATGAACATGAAAATAAAGGTGAGGACAACAGTCTTAAAAATGTAAATAATGTAAATAAAAGGTGTTTTTCTGAATAAATGTCATGTCAGGTTGGTTGATTTTATAAAATGTCAGGTTTTTTAATGTTGAATTCATTGAGCAATCCTGATGAGAGCACCTTTCAAGAAACATTTCTTTTATATCCACTTATGAGATGCTGTGTATTGCACAAATAACAGTTTTCTTAATCAAACAGTAAAATCTAATTTAATTTTAAAAGTATTACAAGTCTTAGTTCACTTTTTCATTTATTTTTAATGAATGAAAGGAAATAAGTATGCAGACGATGGAAAAAATTGTTGAGTTATTCTCTGTTATCCTATCCAAAATTCTCTTTAAATTTAGCTGCCACTCTAGGAACATTTACAAAGGAAAGGGCTGTTATAGAATTTCTGACTTTGACAAAGAAATTACAGCAAACATTCACTGGTGGTTAGTGTATGTTTAGACAATTGTTGTGCTTCATGTCAGCACAATAAGGAGATGGATCAGCAGAGTTAATGACAATCCTAGAAAGAAAGAAGCTGATCTTTGTGACAGGCTCAACCTGTAGCAGGCCAGCTGCTGTTGGAAATGGGGATAATGCTAAAGAGGCTGATGCTTTCATTACATCTAAAATCTGTGCCTGCAATTTCTTCACTAATCAAAGTAGTCTCCCTGAATACTGATGGCCTACATAGAGAGGCTGGTTACTGCTGCAGTGGTTCTCTACTGATGATGGGGGTGAAAAAAGTAACTCACACATGCTTAAGAGGCATTGGTGAGGTGAGTATAAATGCCTTCATTGAGAAGGAAAGAAGCTATGTTTAGGCATTTCTGGTCATTTCAGGATGCTTATACAGTGTTCCCTCGCTTTTCGCAGTTAATGTTCCAAGACCCTCCCGTGAAACATGAAAAATCACAAAGTACAAATGCAATACTTATTTTATTATTAGGTATATTCTAAGCTTAAATAAACCCACCCTAAAATAATATTAAACCAATGTTTGTATTAACCTTTCCCACACTCTTATATAACATTTTGTGTATAATGACTTTCATATTTATGAAAATATATAAGAAAATATCAATTTACTATACAGTAGTAACTGTTGCAAATGACCATGAATACTCATAAAGTACAGTATACGTATTGCACAAGTGTTAAAAAACATAAATTATGTAACCTTACTTATTTGAGAAGTGTGAAAAAGACACATAAGTAACAAAAACTTTTACTATATAAAAATTTAGTAAGATTCATAAACAGTTGAACATAACGGTGAGTTGTGTACAGTCTTTTGTTGGTAGAGACCATGCAAGAAGACAAGACACATTGTGTCCGCAAGCTGCAGAATTACTTTCAATGCATATGGTTTTTTAAATAGTAAAATAGTGTAATATGCTTTATAATATCTGCATATATATACATATACATATATATATATATTAACAAAGATTAACGAAACTTGGTTATAAACAACCAACAATTTGAAATGATTTGTTTGAACATTATTTTTGATTGATACTCATATTTAAGTAGCTATTCTGTTTTTAATTAAACAGTATTATATATTTATATCTACTGGCCTGATTATTTATGATAAATTTTTATTATGAAAATGTGTGTCATTCGGCAGGATTCGAACCTGCAATCCCTATCCACATAGGGGAAGCTGGCATGTCTTAGACCTCTCGACCACAAATGACCATCAGTCTAAACGAGGTTTTAATCAAGCCTATGTAACACACTTTTCAATTCATTGCAATAACCATATCTGCTCTGAAATGTATTGTAATGTCAACAAATGTAAAGATGTTATGGAAATTAACGAAGATTAACGAACTTGGTTATAAACAATTGACAATTTGAAATGGATTTATTTGAACATTATTTTTGATCGATACTTGTATTTAAATAGATATTCTGTTTTTAATTAAACAGTATTATATATTTATATCTACCGGCCTGATTATGATAAATTTTTATTATGAAAATGTGTGTCATTTGGCAGTATGGTAGCTTCCTCTATGTGTATAGGGGTCGCAGGTTTGAATCCTGCCAAATGACACACATTTTCGTAATAAAAATTTATCGTAAATAATCAGGCTGGTAGATATAAATATATAATACTGTTTAATTAAAAACAGAATATCTATTTAAATACAAGTATCGATCAAAAATAATGTTCAAACAAATCATTTCATATATATATATATATATATATATATATATATATATATATTTCCAAGTGAAAAGGACTCAAGATTGTTTTTTTTTGTTTTGAGTATTCTGGCATTTATTTTATTATAAACAGTGCTCAATATAATGAGTATTATAGAGCTTGATATAATATAATTATATGGTTATGTCATAACCATATAATTATATATATATATATATATATATATATATATATATATATAGCTGTTTTTACCTTTTATGGCAAGAAAAGCTATTTTACTATTAAATACATTAAAATAATGAATTTTTTATGATTTCCAACTTTCCACTATTTTTCATACTTTCCATGATATTAAATTATATTTTTTTAAATCCTGCAAGATGAGGGTGGGAGGGGAAGGGCAACATATGTAGATATAGATAATATAAAGTGGAGTGATCGATTCTATATTATAATCAATACATAAACTGATCCCTGACTTTGTGTGGGGATAATATATATTTTTCTACCCCTAATTTTGGATTTCTGAAAAATTTCAAAATGTTGTTTAGCATTCTAAAATTTTTATCTACATCTGACCGCAAATCCCGTCGAGCTAGACTGCAAAATGCAGACACTAAGTTAAATCTATCAAACAAATACTTACACAATGTCCACCCTCGTCACTTTTATAGATATAGATTTAGTAAAATATTGATTTGCAGTGCAGTAGTAACTACTGCACATGACCATGCATACTTGTAAAATACTGTATGCATGTATTGCACAAGTGTTAAAAAGCATAAGTTATATAACCTTACGTATTTGAGAAGTATGAAAAAAACGCATAAGTAACAAAAACTTTTTTACTACATAAGAATGTAGTAAGATTCATAAACAGTAAAATATTTCAGCACTGTATCATAAGTCTCAGCTTAATTGAAAACCACTGTGTACTGTACAGTACATACACATGTAATCTTATAAAAATTACACAAATCTCTCTACCCTCATTGAGTGACTCCTGTCTATCAGCCAATAGCGAGTCATGTACAGTCTCTCGCAGATAGATACCATGTGAAAAGATGAAACCCATTGTGTTTGCCAGCCACAGAACTACTTTCAGTGCATATGTTTTTTTCTAAAATAGTGCAATATGCTTTATAATTTATACATTTTATGTTTTTTAATGTTTTTACTTTTTCTGACAAGAAAATACCCATTTTACTATTAAATACATTAAAATAACAAATTTTTATAATTTTCAGCTTTCCATGCATTTTCCGCTATTTCTAATTTTCGCAATATAGAATTACATATATACTAGCAGTATAGCCTGGCATTGCTCGGGTGTGATGAAAACTTTAAAACTAATCCATGGTCCTGGAGCTCAGACTCGGTTTAAAGAATATTTGAATGAAGTTTGGTGAGAATCGAATAAAAATTGTGGGTTTGTATAATGGACATACAGACAAACAGACACACACACAAACATCTTACCTTTTATAGATATATATATTTTCTGCACTATTGTAAGAACTGCAACCTTGAAACTTCTGAATATCGTTTCTTATATCTTTGTCTATGAGTATATCAAATTTGATTAAAATCGGACCACTTCTTCTATAACCAGATTTTTTCGATTATTGATTTTCGATATTTATTGGAGGTACCTTGACACAAAACCTAGCTAAGAACACTCACAGATGCTTATAGTACAACTGTGTAAATTTTCAAGAAAATCGGTTCAGCCGTTTCGGAGTCTATAGGTAACGGACACACACACACAGAGACAAATTTCCATTTATAAATAAGTTTAGATAGATATTATATATATATATATATATATATATATATATATATATTTTAAAAGCCTGTGATACAACAAAATCATGAAAGGTGAACTGCAAAATGGCAAGAGAACACTGTATTATTAAATCTGATGTAAATAAACAAGAACAAGTATTAATTTTTGTTCTATTTTTCAACCCTGGTAATTGTGGGCCCCAAATGAATCTATCATCACCCTTTTTGCTGAAATAAATCTGTAAACATTTTGAATCTGAGAAAAGCAGATCAAAACCTATTTGCTCAATAACAAAAAAATAATTTTTTTTACAGTGATGTTCACTTTATACAAAGTCTGAGAGCCACATGAGGTAGAGAGTTACATATTAAGAGGCACAGCTTATGTGTGAAAGATATCAGTTAACCCTAAACTTGAACAATTTAGGATTGTAGTGATCATGAAAACATCCACTTGGGAGTCAGTTCCACAAGGTAGTGGTTCATGGGAAGATGTTACTCGAGGGGAACTTACATCTCACCAAAAGAATACAGAGGGTACGATGTTGGTCCGCTACAATGTTCATGGCATGGCATGCCAGGTCTTAGCCAGGAAGACTGATGGAACTAAAGAGTATATTTCATTTGAACTCTTTCCATGGAAATAACAATAGAACTGCAAGAGGCTTGTGATGTCTCATCTGTGAGACAGGGCTTGTATGGTGAAAAATAATTTGTCACCCTCAAAGGCGCAGACACTTTTGAATTCTATCCACTACTTTTCCAGCATCTTTAGCGATGGGTTGTATGTATGAGTTCCACTTTAGGTCTGAAATGAATTTAAGCCCCAATAGGCAGTCAAGGCACAGAGCCTCCACAAGAAACATTCATGAACAGGTGAAGAGGCTCATCCCTTGTTCCCTGTTTAGGATGTGGTTTCTGGCTTTCTCTTTTCCAATCTTTTCACTCTTACATAGCCCCCTGTGCATCAGTGGCATTACCGCCTTGCTTGGGGTGATATGATTAAAAAAAAAAAATACATTGGTGAAAGTTCTGGGTATGATCAGTGATGGTGTAATGTCACTAATTTGGTTTTTGAGGCATTGTATATGACCAGCCAATTTTTCCACCACACTGTTATTAGAATTTGGCCAGAGGAAAGATCAGCTGACAAACACTGGTTATCTCATGAGACTATAATTTTACTGAGGAATTAGTATCATTACCTCTACCTTAAGAAGGAGGTATTGTATTTGGTCATGTTTGTCTATCCATGGTCAAGATATCTCAAGACTGGATTCAGATGACTCTTTCAGGGATGATTGGCCTCATGACTGTCATGAACTGATTAGATTTTGGGTTTGATCTGGTATGGGATAAAGTTTCTGGTTATTTTTCCGATTTTATTAATAAAATTTACACTTTTTATTTCACATACCAAATAGTGAATTACCCTGCTTAGAGCATTTTGAATACTGAATTACCTGAATGTTTTATTTTAAGTGTGCATTTCATTTTGAGAGTGGTCAAGTTCATTTTTTGGATTTTCTCTTGAAGAGCAGTCAAGTTTATTGCAGTTATTCTTTCTCATTTTAATAATCATCCCTTGCTAATTGCTGAGATGATGTCAGTATTGCCTTGGTGGGGACTGTGGTCTTTGACTGATTTTCTCAAACTAGTGATTTTACCTTTGTTACTCCAGTCACATTTCTGATGTTTCCCAGGATTTCAATATGAAACCCTTTAATCAATTCATGTGAGTAGACTGCTCTTATTTTGTTGTCCAGATTAATGGATATCTCAAATTAGTTAACAAACAAATACAGCATGACAAGCATAAAATATTGTTGAGGCTAACTGCAGACAGGATCATAGAGCCAGTGTAAATTCCACAATCCTTTCATTAGCTGCACAGTATGTGTTTCACCAGAGCTACATACTGCTTTGAATTTAGAGTTGTCCTTCTTCTAGAATGGTTGCCATTTAAAGCTGAAGAGCCCAGTATGCTCTACTATTTAACCCATAGATGAAGGGATTCATAATCTTTCCCAAAGGTATTTGCACAAAAATGAATATAGTGAAACTCAACTGGAATATGAACTTGGCTCTCTGATTTCATATTCTGAGCCACTATCCGTTATATCAACTGTATAAATAACAGAATTAATACCAGATGGACAGCATAATGAAAAGTCTATCTCCCGATCGATTGAATGTTACCAGTTATATGAAGAAATCCATGGGTTATTACAGTCAAAACATTTTGACTGTAACAAACAAGAGGAGAACAACAGTTTAAACAAATCTGCGTATAATAATTTTGCCAGACATTTTTAGATAAAATTTTATTTTGTCAAAAGGTTGAAAGTGTTTTTTCCCAGTGTTTTTTTATATGAACTTTAAGACCAGAACTTTGGCTAAATGATGATCCACAAATTTCACATTTAAAAGGTTTCTCCCCAGTGTGTCTTCGCATGTGGCTTTTTAAATTTGCTTTGGTTGTATGTCGTGAATTACAAACTTCACACTGAAAAGGTTTCTCTCCAGTGTGTGTTCTCATATGCACCTTCAGATCTCCATTTTTAGTAAACTTTGCACCACAAACTTCGCACATAGAAGTTTTTTCTCCAGTGTGTGTTCTCATGTGTACAAGCAGATGACTTCTTTGTGTAAAGTTTGCTCCACAAATTTCACACCTAAATGGTTTCTCACCAGTGTGTGTTCTTATATGAGACTGCAGACAATTGCTGGATGTAAAACTTGCTTTACAAAATTTGCAATGAAATGGCTTTTCACCAGTATGTGTTCTTAAGTGGACAACAAGGTGAGCCTTTTGGGACAATGCTAATCCACAAATGTCACAGTTAAATGGTTTTTCTCCAGTATGAGTTCGTAAATGTATTTTTAAATTAGAACTAGATGAATATCCAAGCTTACAGATTTCACACTGGAAGAGTCTCTCCCCAGTGTGACTTCTCATATGGACTTTGAGATTGGAACTTTGCCTGAATGCTGATCCACACACCCCACACTGGAATGGCTTCTCTCCTGTGTGAGTTCTCGTATGACGCTTGAGGTTTGCACTGTGTGTAAATCGAGCATCACAAACCTCACACTGGAAACGTCTTACTCCAGTGTGAATCCCCATGTGATTCTTGAGATTTGAGTTGCGTGTCAGTTGTATTCCACAAATGTCACATTTGAAAAGCTTCTCTCCTGTGTGTGTTCTTAAATGTGATTTGAAATCAGAACTTCGGGCAAATGTTGATCCACAAACTTCACAGCGGAAAGGTTTCTCTCCAGTGTGAGTTCTCACGTGACATTTGAGATTTGAGCTTGTTGTAAAAGAAGATCCACATACCTCACAGTAAAATCCTTTCTCTTCAGCATCTACTGCAATCTCTTGATTTGGTAATGAGGAAGCAGACATTGCCGATTCCTGAGTTATACAGCTTAAAAGGTGATCCATGATTTATATTCTGCTTTATGTCTTGAATTTAGATTTTTTGTAATTTTTTCTTCAAAATAAACTTCTTGTTTGATTCAGTTGTAATGTTTTTCATGTTTTCATGCTTCAAAATGAAACATTTTCTTTCAAGTTTTTTTTAAGTCTTTCCAATGAATAAATAAATCCTATTTACAATTTTTTCTGTCATTTAAATTCCATTAAGAATTGTAATTTTTGTGCTGCTTCTGAGAGCAATTAAAATTCACATAAAATCTCCCCAGTAGTGAGCTTATGGCCAGATCACACTGAAAAAACTGGTTCATGTTCAATCACCAAAGTTAAGCAATCAAGCTTGGTTGGTGACTAGATGAGGGACTTGGAAATGGCAGGCACTCTAAGCAACCTCTTTTAATCCAAAATATGTTTTGGCTTTAAATAACCTACAAAGGGTTGATAAGCCATTTAAAATAAAAAAAATCAATCCCCAGTAGTGACCACGAAACAACCTGTGAATGAAAAAAAAAACACATAAGAATAAATGAAAAATAGCTTGACAGATTTATTCTTATGCAAATAAGGGTGGAACATTTGTTAGGTCATGAACTGAATTTTGACAACACAAACTCAATTCATGATGTAATAATTATTGCCAATAAAAGAGACATATTCAATAAAATGAGAATAAAACATAAAGTAACAGATGACAAACAGCAACTCGAAAAAACACAAAGAGAAAAGTTTTTTCTTATTATGAAAGTCAATGTTTTCACAATGCATTTTGTATTAACCAAATTAATATTAGTAACATTTTCAAAGTGGCAAACTGACCTTTCTGCCTACAAAAAAAAAAAAGATAGAATGACAAAAAGACCATTTTTTCCATTGACACCACTATTACTTTAACTACTTTCACTTTTCAGTCATGTTTATTATTTTAAAAAAAGATTATTAGAAGATAAGTAAAGAATTAAGCACATGAAAGTGAATTTAGACATTGTCTTTATTCTTGAGAATTTACAACAAAAATTTTAAACA